>OX419335.1:21374498-21481998 GCA_948470475.1 Galaxea fascicularis
AAAGGAAAACTTGTTGATCATCTATACAAGCAATAAAAATTGACCAGTAAACTTGTCAAGGAAAAATTGCTCGTGTAAATGGGGCTTAAGTTTGCGGCTGAAGGGATTGACTTCCTTTTTGTCCTGTTCATTTACAGCTAGCTTCCAAAACCAGTTAAATGAGGAAATCAGTAATCTTGAAAAGACGAGATATTGAAACCTTAGCTAAACGGGAATCGAACTCGCCAACTCCGTACACCGGTGGAATCCTCAACGCAATGAACTTTCAAGTATTGAACCGGCAAACCTGACGGGGCAGTATAATTAGATAAACCTAACTCATAGTCTCCCAGGAGCAGATAAGTGGGTAGGATCAATTTCAGTTATAAACTAGGTCGTAGATTCGATTGTCTCCGGGGAAACATGGTTCTTTCCTAGTTTGTCTCGTGTTTGCCGTCCAAAACTCTGAACTCTTGCTTGTTTTAGCATCGATTCGTATCTATAACAAAATTCGCGGTTCTGATTGGTTCTGCGCGCGCCTATTTGTCGCTTAATTGGCGCGCGATCACGTGGGTGTGCAATTACAGGTATCCAATTACAACTTCTTAAAATTGGATACCTGGAATTGGACACGTACGCCATTCGCGCGTCAATTACATGCACTTGAATGGTTCCTCCATAATGTTTTTCTACTGTTTGCAGGACTCTTGGAACATACCACTGATTTTTGCACTTAAACTGAGGTTCTCAAAATCTTCTTAATGTCGAAATTTGTTATTGATACAATTGATTAGTAATTGGAGTGGAGTACAATTCGTATAGGAAATCGCACGACCCTGGGTACAAATCGTGATTAATAGGTACGAATGATGTTGAAAGTTCTCAAAATTGGATGAGCCTTTAGGCAAGTGCAATTTGAGAACTTTCAAAATCACGAGTATCTATTACACTACAATGTACTACTAGAGTACACTCAACAAAATTACTCAATTCTGATTGGTCGAGAACAGTACAATTAATCCCAAATAGTACTCGGCAGGAGTACCTATTAAGTCTCCATGGCAACAATGCGTGAGAACAGCCAAACGTTGCAAATTTGAACGTTTAGACGGGTGACACTGGATGAAATGGCACATAAACCGAAGTTACCATTCTCTGGAATGATTTGTTGGACTAATTTATTAAAAATTTGCAATAATTTACAAAGTTGCGCGACTTCATGCAATTCGTAGTTTTGCTGAGCGAACTATAAATAAAAATTTGCCCAACCTCCTCGTGCAATTCGTGGTAAATAGATACTCGTGATTTTGAAAGTTCTCACTCGTACCTATTTATCACGAATTGTGTTCGAGGTCGTACGATTTCCTAAACAAATTGTACTCCACTCGGTCCAATTACTATTACTAATGTGCAAAAATGTGTAGCTTTCATTATTGGGAAAGAAAAAAATGATTCCAGTAAAGGGTATGGTGAATTTTTATATGCGCGGCAACAGATGAAAAAAAACTGGGATGGTCATGTAAACATTCCTGTCAATAGTTCACTTTCTTCTAGTCTACATAACAGGCGTTTATTTAGCCGAGCGCGCAGCGCGAGACATCGAGGAGGAAGCGCGAGACACGAGCGTGGAGCGCGAGGCGAGAGGAAGAGAAAGATATTTTTTCTCTTCCTCTCGCCTTGCGCTACGCGCTTGTGTCTCCCGCTTCCCCCTCGATGCCTTGCACTAGGCTAACGTTCTTCCTGATTTACACTTGTCCTCAAGGAATAAACCCGTAAATAACTACAAGATAATGCGTTTTCAGATAAAAATTATAAATTATTCATTTTATGAATTGCCTCACATTATAACATAACCATTTATGGTTGAATTTCACTTTGGAATCTGACATTAAATTATATCAGTTTTTTCCCATTCTTTTAAAACCTGTATTAACATCAATGATGATTATTGTTGAGGTATTTTGGTCGCATGACGGCTTTTCGGTTTCTTGGGATAGGCAAAAAGTTGCGGACGTGTGAAGAGTTTCAATGAGAGGGGCGTTCTCATTTATTTTCTGTCATGAGGAAAAGTGCGCTTGATAGTTCTGTAATCTCATTTTGTCCCTGATTATCGGTTGGTACGGAAAATACTGAAATGCGACGGTCAAACTACCCAAATCACTTCGCAGTGAAACTGAATACAGTAGTAGCTTTATGGGCTCTTGCGTCACTTCCTAAATTAGCAACTGACCAAATTCGAAAACGAAGGAACAGCTGTCATCTAGTTGGCCAGGTCCGATATTCCAAGTCTAAGAGCATTCTGAGATATGCATACAAATAAATAGCGGAAAAACAGCCTCTACTGGAGTAAACGTGCGGTTGTCTTACAACGCACTTTAACAGCATTTCAGCAGGGACCATTTCCGAACATGGTAAGTTCTTTTATCACTGATGACTGACTGATTCACTTACCTATCTCTTTCCTTTGGGGAGACGGTGGAAGGCTACTAGCCAGTTTGGTGGGATACGTTACTAGATTCAAGGAACCCCTGATATGAGTCAAACCAATTTCCCTTTTATGTTTTACCACAGTTTGGCCTTTATGACACTGCTATATGTCGGCTCTCTTATGTTTTACCACAGTTTGGCCTTTGTGACACTGCTATATGTCGGCTCTCTTATGTTTTACCACAGCTTATCTAAGAGCAAAGTTTAAAATTTGTACCCCATTTCAAGCCCGAAGTAAAGATATATTTTCAGTAGATCTGTTAGATGTTGCAACACTGAGATATGTTATGTTATCATTCTAGGATGAATTTTTGCATTTCTCACCCACTTACAGTGGTTTTACTTAACTGAACCCATGAAACATGGAACAATTTTTATTAGACAACATGTGATAGGCGTAATGGTAAAAATCACACAACAGGATACAGAGGAATTAAAGTGCAATAGTTGTTAGTAGTTCACTACTATTACACTAAAGACAGCGACACATTAGGCGGCACATATTTTACGCCGATCGCAGCGATTTGCCACTCCAATTTTGTTCCCAGGCTCCCAAGTATCGTTATTGTCCGCCATTTTGAAAAGTCATGTAAAAAAATCGCCCAACCTGATTGGTTGACCAGATACCGGCTATTTTATACTCCGCGATCGACGTATGAAATTTTCCCTTAATATCTCTTTCTTGGGTTAAGTAAAAGCACTCTATGAAAATGTTTTACAGATTTCAACGTAATCAATTAGCCTCTGTGTGATACTCCGTCAAAACTCTAAGCATATTCTATGACGTTGTCGAAAATGAGAGCCTTCGGTTTCCAAATCAAATGGGAATCGAATTTCGTATCTTTATAGTTTCCATTTCGTACCTTGCACTGTACGCTCAAGGTAATTCCCTTGAAAAGGATGTACTAACCAGGAAAAAAAATTGGGTAGTAGAAGTTGTAGAATTTGTGTATAAATGACGTAGAACTCTGCATTTGGAACCAGGGAGGAGTATGAGAATATGAGATAGCGATCCAATTTCCTTACATTATTTGCAACATCGGGCAATTTGAAATCCATTTTCTAAACGATTATAGCCCAGGAAGACGAATATGGAATATGGAAATATTCATAGTTTTTGCTCGGTAAAAAAATTTTTCCCGTTGATCAAGTTTCGAACATTTCTCGTGCAACTCAGCAAAAAACGCTTAGAGTAACGGGCATGCAGGGCAAAAACAAGCACGGTGACCACATCTTTTTAGTTCTTGCTTTTTCTCTTTTCACTCCACATATAAAACTCCCTACGGGGACCGTGAAGATAGTTCGCAAACTGTGCGTAAAGAAGAATCCAGGAACTCCTCTTTGTGTTGTGGTCTGCCCCACAGCTGGTTTAGGCACCAGTCCATTGGGCTGTAGCCCCTTATTCTCCCTTTGAAGGGGTGGGAATTGTGAAGCAGTTTTTCCCTGCAAGATTCCGTTACTTGAAGAGTTACTCATTCTACTTTATTGTTTTATCTTCGTAGGCTCTACAAACGAACGACATGGAAAATATGGACGATGTCACTGAGGCCATTACCATTGCTATATATGTCACTGATTTTCTTCTCAACACCGGTCGTATTTCAAAAGCCTTTGAATTATGTAAAGAGTACTTGGCTCTGCTCAATAACAAAGCCCTGGAAAAAGAGCGTGAATTTCGGAGAGGCGTTTATAAATTTGCTTATATCCAAATGCTCTATGGTTGCACTCTGATCACAGAGAGTGATGACGCAAGTGCGATACAATGCAGCGAAAAGCTGCTAGTCTTACTCGGCGAGTTTGACGGGATAGACAAAGAAGGCAAAATCAGCTTTAAACTAGCAGAATTGTACCAGCATCATGGCAGATTTAAAGATGCCACAGGACTTTACGTGAAGGCACTGAACATCACGATAGCATCTGACAACCGGCAAGCAGAAGGAGAGTGTTGTGAACGACTCGGGGAGGTGTCCAGTTCTGTCGGTGACTATTCTAAGGCTGAAGAATATTTCCAGAAAGCCCTCCACATCAGAAAGGATCTTGGAGATACAGGCGGAGTGGCAACATGCTACGGGAATCTTGGATCTGTGTTTCAATCGATCGGTGAATATGCCAGGGCTGAAGAATATCATGAAAGGGCACTTCACATAAGAAAAGAAATTGGGGACATAGATGGAGAGGCAACAGATTATGGAAACCTGGGTCTTGTTTTTCGATCTCTTGGTGAATATAGCAAAGCTAAAGAATATCACGAAAAAGCGCTTCAGATAAGAAAAGAAATTGGTGACAAATATGGAGAGGCAACGGATTATGGAAACCTTGGGCTTGTTTTTCAGTCTCTCGGTGAATATAGTAAAGCTAAAGAATACCACGAGAAAGCACTTCACATTAGAAAGGAAATTGGTGACAAAAGTGGGGAGGCAACAGTTTATGCAAACTTAGGAGCTGTGTTTCTATCCCTCGGTGAATACGTCAATTCTAAAGAATATTCTTCAATGGCACTCTCCATCACAAAAGATGTTGGCGACAAACACGGAGAAGGGACGTGTTATAATAACTTAGGAAATGCGTTTCAATCTCTTGGTGACTTTGTCAGCGCTGAAGAATATTTTGAGAGGGCACTCTCCATCAAAAGAGCCACTGGGGATAGAGACGGAGAAGCAACGTGTTACGGAAACCTGGGAACCTTATTTGACTCACTTGGGGAATATGCTAGAGCCAAGGAGAATCTTCAAAAAGCACTTGAGATTGAAAAAGAAATTGGTAGCAAAGATGGAGAAGCAACAGCTTACGGAAACCTTGGGGTTGTCTGTCAGTCTCTTGGTGAATATGTCAAAGCTAAAGAATATCACGAGAAAGCACTCCTAATCAGACAAGAAATTGGCGATAAAGGTGGAGAAGCAACAGATTATTCAAACCTGGGAATTGTCTTTTCGTCTCTCGGCGAATACGTTAAGGCTAAGGAACACCTTCAGAATGCACTTCAGATCAGTAAAGAAATTGGAGACGTAAGTGTAGAGGTAGCGTGCTACGGAAACCTTGGAACTGTGCTTCAGTCTCTCGGTGAATATGCTAAAGCTAAATATTATTATCAGAAAGCAGCTCAGATCTTGAAAGAAATTGGAGACAAAGAAAAACTAGCAGTTAATTATGGAAACCTTGGAACGATTTTTCTATCTCTTGGTGAATATGCCAAGTCTGAAGAATGTTTTAAGAAGACGCTTGAGATAAAAAAGGATTTAGGGGACAAAGTCGGAGAAGCAAGAGCTTACAGTTATCTTGGAGCTGTGTATCTCTCCCTCAGTGAATACCAGAAAGCTGACGAGAATCTACAGAAGGCTCTCCACATCAGAGAAGAAATTGGCGACAAAGACGGAGAAGCAACAGATTATGAAAACCTGGGAACTGTTTGTCAGTCTCTCGGTGAATATGTGAAGGCTAAACAATATCACGAGAAAGCACTCCAGATGAGACAAGAAATTGGCGACAAAAATGGAGAAGCAACAGCTTATGCAAACCTCGGAAATGTGTTTCAGTCTCTCGGCGAATATGTCAAGGCTATGGAGTGTCTTCAGAAGTCACTTGCTATCACACAAAATATTAGTGACAAAGTGGGTGAAGCAACATGTTACGGAAACCTTGGAGCCGTTTCTTACTCACTCGGTAAATATGCCAAGGCTGAAGAATATTTTTATAAATCACTCCAGATCAGCCAAGACGTAGGCGATAAAAGTGGAGAGGCAGCGAGTTTCGGAAACCTAGGAGGTGTGTTTTCATGCCTGAGTGAGTATGCCAAGGCTGAGGAACATCACCGGAAAGCACTCCAGATTAGAAAAGAAGTTGGCGACAAAAGAGGAGAAGGAGTGGATTATGGAAACCTGGGAGCAGTGTATCAATCTGTCGGTGAATATGTAAAGGCTAAAGAATGCATTCAGAAAGCAATCCGGATCAAAAAAGCATTTGGAGACAAATGTGGAGAAGCAACACATTGTGGAAATTTAGGAACTGTCTTTCAGACATTGGGAGAATACGAAAAGGCTAAAGAGTTTCATGAAAACGCACTTCACATTAGAGAAGAAATTGGAGACAAAAGGGGAAAAGCGACAGATTATGGAAACCTAGGAACTGTGTTTCAGTCTCTCGGTGACTTTGATAGGGCTAAAGAATATCACGAGAGATCGCTCGAGGTTAGAAAAGAAATCGGGGACAAAGAAGGGGAAGCAGCATGTTACGTAAACTTAGGAATTATGTTTCGTAAAGTTTGTAAATATTCCAAAGCAAGAGAATATCACAAAAAGGCACTTCAGCTGAGTTACGAGATTGGATGCCTCGAACTGCAATTTTCGAGCCACCTTAATCTTACGCTTGACACCATTCATATGGACGGACATAAGCACGAAGTAAGGCCGAATCTTCTTCAAAGCATCCAAAAGAGCGAAAAAATGAGAGTTCATCTAAAAGATCATGATGGATTTAAGATTTCTTTTCTAGAGAAGCATCTGTGCCCCTACCAGACCCTCAGTGCACTGTTTTGTTTTCACGGAAATCACAGTGAAGCTCTCTATGTCGTAGAGCTTGAAAGAGCCCGCGCCCTCGCAGACATATTGTCACTTCAGTACTCAGTGGAGCAACAAATATCAATTGACCCTCAGACGTGGGTTGGTATTGAGACGATCATGACCAAGGAACACAACTGTACTTGCCTCTACATTTCATACTTTGTCGATACTTTATTTTTGTGGATTCTAAAACCCGATTCATCAATGTGCTTACGTCAAGTCAACATCAATGAGTGTTTAGGCATCGAAAACACTAAAATGACTATGGATGAACTCTTCGGCGATGGATCGTTCCGAATGTTTCATGTTTTGCAGGAGCCTCAAGCTCAATGCGAAGATAGGTCATTGTCTCGATTAAGTCACCTGACTACTGAGCCATCTGAAGAAGATCGCCAAGCAGCTTGTCGCCCTATAGAGGAGGATTACGACGAAGAACGGCATCCCCAACCACCAAGTCGCGCTCAGTGTTACAAAATGATCGTTGGTCCCGTGGTCGACCTAATTGAGAATTCCGAAATCATCATTGTTCCTGACCGCGTCTTTTGCAGTGTTCCGTTTGCAGCGTTAAGGGATGAAAGCTCGGAGTATTTATCAGAGCGTCACAGAATCCGTTTTGTCCCTTCCTTGACAACTCTAAAGCAGATCCAGGACAGCCCTGCAGATTATCATAGCCAAACGGGTGCACTGATAGTGGGTGATCCTGAGGTCGGTCAAGTAATGTACAAGGGATCTCCAGGGCGGATATCATCATTACCTTGTGCAAGAAAGGAAGCAGAGATGATTAGCCGACTGCTTGGAGTCCAACCCTTGCTGGGAGAGCACGCAACTAAACGAGCGGTTCTTGAAAACATACATTCAGCGAGTTTGATTCATTTCGCTGCCCATGGTGATGCCGAAAAAGGAGAAATCGCTCTTGCTCCTCCACGTCCCATGGCTGGCACTCCACAAGAAGACGACTATTTATTGAAAATGACTGAAATTTCTCAAGTTCGTCTGAGAGCCAAACTGGTTGTACTCAGCTGTTGTCACAGTGCACGTGGAGAAATTAAATCAGAGGGAGTTGTTGGAATCTCTCGTGCGTTTTTAGGATCAGGTGCACGCTCAGTGTTGGTTGCCCTGTGGGCTATACAAGACAAAGCGACTGAGCATTTCATGAGTTGCTTCTACGAACACCTCGTTCGAGGTGAAAGTGCCAGTGAATCTCTTCACCAGGCCATGGAGTGGATGAGAGGAAACGGCTTTTCAGACGTGGAACAGTGGGCACCATTTGTACTGATTGGAGATGACGTGACATTTGAGTTTGCAAGGTAGAGAGATGTTTTTAAAACAGTTATTATAGAAGCGCGCCTTCAATATAAGATGGTAAATAGCCAAGGAGGCGCATAACCACGATCAGTGTTCACCATAATCATCCCATATACAATAAGCGTCAGTGGAATACTTGTTTCCTAATAACAATCAAGAACTACTTCTAGATTTTCGTTTTGCTAAATGATCAGAAAACCAATCACTAGTAGGTGACTCTCGGGAATGGTATAAGAGCTGATATCATAGGGTCACTAACATAATTAACTAATGTTTAAATACCTCTTACTAACCAAGTTCGAGGTCCGTACTATAAGTTAGGGACCGAGTTTTTTCCCCACGGTTCGCTTATGGCCCAAAGCGCGAAGCGCGTGGGCCATAAATCAACGGGGAAAAAAATGAGGATCTGTAATTGGGCGCGCAGGAAAGGAAACTTTCAAAATTGACCAATCACAGCGCGCGTACCAACTGAGAGATATAACAATCAAATATATTCTTCTCAGCATAGAATAGTCAAAAGTTTCACATTCTATTTACTTTCATGATATCTATTTAGTAATTAATATAAGGTTTCATTGCATAGTCTTTTTTTTATTTGTTTTAAATCCAACTTTATTTACAATTCCAACCCTTAACTACTTACACTACTAATATTACACTAACCTTTACGCTTACAATATACTTGCTAATTATACTACTTATACTTACACTACTTACACATGCACTACTTTACAATACGATACTAAAAAAAAAAAAGAAAAGACTTGCAGAAAATACGAAACTACTTACAATACGATACTAAGACTACGATATAATTACTTACAAATTGATATAATTAATGATTAATTACCTAGAAAATTGGACCATTTTTTAGTGAAAGAAAGTAGTTTGTTCGTCGTAATCGCAATATATTTTTCTAATTCAATTTATTCGTTAACGAGGGTTACAAAATCTGTGAACTGGGGTCGTTTTTCACCATGTACTCCGTTAATGTAAAGAAAATATTTTCCGATTATGATTAAGTGATTCAGAGTTAAACAAGACGATGTGTCTCTTAAAACACCATATATAATTTTGTTTTGCTCCAAAGCAATGTTTCCTCCACATGTAGCGTTGTCCCAATTTGTAAATTTATTCCAAAACAATTTTCCAATTGAACATTCCACAAATAAATGGAGTGGCGTTTGATCAATGTCATGGCAATAAGGACAATCTGGTTGCTGCTTCTTTTTCATCTTGTACAGAATTTTTTTTTGTATACAGAATATTATGAACTATTTTATATTGAAACACGGATAATTTTACTTCATTTGTAACCCAAAAAGGAAGTGAGTATATTTTTTGTCTCTCTTGAAAGTTAAAGCCATATTCAATGAGTCTTTTCTCTGCAGTTGGAGGAGGGAACTGAGTGCTGGTGATTGAGTAAAGTATTGTAAATTGTTTGCATGTGAGACTTTCGATTGAGAGTGGAGTGTATTCAGTTGATGCCAAGAAACATTCTTCCTTTAACATGGTCATCGCATAGTCACGGTGAGACGTTTGACCATTTTGTGCTATGCCTGTTAATGTGGTAACCCCTAGTTTGGACTGCAATTGCCTAGTTCCACAGTTAACAAAATAGGCGCTGTTGTGTGTTAATTGGACCAGTGCTTGTAATTTTTTCGCTTGTAATCAAAAGAGCTTGTAAATGATGTAAGAATTAAAGAAGAACGATAAAGATAGATGGTTTGTAAAGAAACCAATACAGTCAAAGGGCTGACTTATGGATATCTTTATGCGGCACCTATCAATGTTAAGCCGCAGTGGGGGGAGGCCGGGCATAGGCGGGGGATTTGACCTCGCTTCATTTTTTCTGTTCAAATGCCCACCCCAGGGATGTTATCATTGTTCAAAAGAGTACAAATTCCCCACTACCGGTTAAAGTCAAATGTCCCGACCCACAGGCCGCAATGATCAAAAGCCCCTGCCATGGGCAGACTTCTACGTCAAATACCCCGCCTATGCCCGGCCTCCCCCCGCTGCAGCTTAACATTGATAGGTGCATTACAGGAAAATAAAAGTACGATAAAGGATAAATTTAAATGTCCTCGCATCTGCTCGTCTTGTAAACAGAAAGGTGGAATCGAGTAACACTGAGAATTCATTTCATTTTATTCTGTCTCCAATAAAATACTTCAATCAAAGATGGTAATTACACAAAAGGAATAAATAATGAGAGGACTCATCTAATTGCCTGAACTAAATTACTTAATTATAACCAACTTTAAAAGTGTCGTTTCAATATGAGATCGAGTATAATATAAGTAAGAGTGCGGCGTCACAAAGAAACTAAGGAGCAGAAGTCTTCACCATAATCCCATATCCGAGCTGTTGTAGTTGGATATCCTTTTGTTTTTATTCAAATTAACCCTTAAGAGCAAAATTCCAAAGAATATTTTACCTTGAACGAGGCAACAAGGGCTAATTTGAATATGAACTAATTCTATACTTTGAAAAAATATGTATCAAGTGCCCTCATGCGTGAAATCAATGGTAAGAGTACATTTATTTTACTTCAGTTCCGAGCTCGCCGGCTTGCTCTTCTTTAAGAGATTCTTTAAGCACCAAAAGAGAAGAATTATTGTTAGGTTGGGGAATAAATAGGATCTCCACGACAAATCATACAACAACTGTGCTTTAACTAGAAGTAAATAGAATCGTTACAACTAGCTGCGGTTCGCACAACTCTGAAGAGAGGTTTGCCGAAGCCAGTACATGTTAACACGCAAACATATCTTCAACAGTAAAGACGCTAGATTCCTGAAGACGAAACTGATCAACTCGTCCCAAGAAGTTAGTAGTTGCCGCGGAGATTCCTTCCACAATTGCAAGCCAGTGGCTAGTCTCACTTCCTGCAAAACAGGAACTTTGTAGAACACTTAAGTACACTAGGGAACAATTTCTTTCCGCTGACCGGGTAGTCTAGTTCAGTGACAGAAAAGGCGAAACTTCTGCAAACGTTAGTAACTGACCGCTAACAGTTTTCAACCCTATCTATCTCGAACAAACCCGTGTTTTTTCCAAGACTCCGACTAACAGTTTTGACAGACTATTTTCAACCATCTTTAGGTGTGTATCACTTCTTCTATGCAGGATACGATTGACGATTTCACACCACCGCTAAAAGCAGTGGTCCTACTAATGACCAGCAACCGAGGAACAAGTCAGTTACTACATGAAAAATTCTACAATTAACAATTATGCGTTGAAAATGACCACACCTCCTGCTAAAAGTCACAAGAATATGACTAGAGAAAAAAAGTTCGATTACTTTCTTACTAAATTCACTTTTACGTGCTATTTAAATTATAAAAAGGCCATGGCGCGCTGAAGGGTTACTAAGTCCAAATGAAGAAACCCAAACGAAAATAAATAAAAAATATACCAAAAACTTCAAAGTCGTTAAGTCAAAACTTGAGGACTACACAGGAAAGAACAAAACTACGTACGGAAGGAGGATTTCTCCTTTAAAAAACCCCGGTTACTAAACACAAGAGATGGTAACTCTGTTGATTAACATTAGCGACCTTACGGCTCACTATCGTTTAACAGACTTCCGGAGGCTTTCTTGAAATTAAAAATTACAAGAAAAAAACGTATAGAATACCACTCTTTGCTAGTTAATTTGGTAGATGCTTGTGGATAACAATTATAGACAGGTCATGCAGTTTATTTGCCTATTACGCTGAAAAGAGCCTCACAAAACAGAAAGTTAGGGAAAAAATAATAATTAAAAAAAAATAATCACATTTTGAAAACCTTAAATGTTGGTGACCTATTGCAAATTGCTCCAAAATTATTTGACTTAGCACTGTGTGAAACAACATTGACCACCGGTGTCAGAACATATTATTTCATAACCAGCACCAAGTAGAAGGAGAAACCAGGAAATAAGACCGCACTCAGGGGGTAACAACACCATTTCCCCCCCTACGTTTTTTCTTTTTACCAACGAATCGTAGCTGGCGAATCTAGGAAAGTAGCCGGCGATATCGCCGGTCGCTGGCGCTTTTTGAAAACCCTAAGTAGTTCTGTCTTCAATAAAAGTCAAAACTTTCCACCAGGCCCCAGTCGTTTGAAGCGTGTGTAACTCTATCCGGTAGATAGCATGTTTCAGTTCCAATACATTTTATTCGCCGGATAGCGAGTTGTCCGCTCTTTGAACAACTGGGGCCTGATGCCCAAAAGAAAAATCTAATAGAGCGGGTGGGATGAGGAGGGTGGGGAAGGGGGACGAGGGGACGGACGGGGGGGGGGGGGAACCGGGGGAAAGAGACAGGAAAAGAGGGTAGCTGAGATAAATTTTCTTTTCCTTAATTTTATCTGACCGTAGGGTTCGTACACTTTTTCAGGCCAAAACAAGGATTTTTCACGGAGTTTCCAGGAACCTTTCAAAAATTCAATACCTCAAAACGGGAGCATGAAAACAAATAATAATAATAATAATAATAATAATAACGAGTAACGAGACGGTCCTTGGGATACGAAAACAAAACCGAGTGTTAGCATTGTGACGCATTTGCACGCTGTTTGCGTGAACATCAATTTGCTACCACTACTCTAAAACGTGAGCATTTAAAAAGTGTTGATATTTTAAGACCTTGTTCAGTAACAAATCAAGGACTTCCACGGACCAAAAACCAATTTCAAGGACTTTCAAGGCCTTTAAATCCGGCTCATAAAATTAGTCTTTCCCGTAAAACCGTGAACACTAGAAATATCTATAGAATGTTATTGTTTCAATCAAAAAGCCAATCACGCGTGAGAAAACTAAACCGCAAACAGTAACGGTAATTAGGTTGCGGTTTCATGTTGCTTCTGATTGGTCGCGAAACAATAAACATTCCAGAATTTTTTCTGGTGTTTACGAAAGAAAGACTGTAAAAGGTTGTCGAGGGTTTTCAAGACGGACAAGAAGCTTGCGAACCCTATGACCAGCAAACACGTGAAATTAAAGATACAGAAACGGCTTCTTCTGCATGAATATGATAAGGGTGAGCTCATTTCAAATCGCGACTGCCAATAAGCTTTCAAGAATTTGTCTCTAACTAGAATGTACAAGTAGCTGGTCATAATCAAAATCTCGCTTATGTGTCCGCCGCTTTTAGTCATTTCCAAGCTCTTAGTAACAGGCCTGTGAAATGGCGCAAAATCATGGTACACGGGTACGTGAACTAATATTACAGCCTGTAAATTTACTCGTATGCTCCACTCTACTGCGTAGTCCATTGCTTTCAGTGCACGCAAAAAGGGAAAAATTTTATGTTCTATGCGATTATTGTGACTGGCACTGTACGCCTCCTCTTGGGTGACCATAATCTTCTTCTTCATCATACATGTTACCCTGAAACAAAATATTCTAATTAACCTGCGTGCCCAGTGGGGTACAACTCATTTGAAAGAGTGATTCTCAAGTCACTGATTGATTGGTGTTAACACCGACTGAATTTTGTTAGGCTGAGAACAAGCTCCTCTTTAAGATATTTTGCCAGTGTCACAGTTTGACCTCAAAACTGTTACCAATACAACTGAGTGTCTTAAAATCAAAATCAAAGCGATTACTTTGACCAATCACAACAGACGCAGACAGCTCGATGAACCAATCAGTATTTAAAGTTACTACACGCAACCGGCACCTAGCGCGGGAAAATGCGCGCGTGCAATACGTGATTGGTTTTGGTTTTGGCTCTCATTAGCTGAGAAAGTGAGGCAAAGTTTATCATCCAATCACAAAAAGTAAACCTAAAGCAAACGCGTATAAGTTTTGACGCTCAATTGAAAGCCGCTCTAACATCACAAAACAAGGGGTCTAGCTTCTTAACCGCCCCCGCCCCTGACGGAGGCAGCTCCTCAACTGGATACGAAGTTTAAGTGATAGCTTTACTTTTCAAACTACATGTATAGAAGCGCAAAAACAGTTGCCATTGTTGCTGTTGCGATAAAGAAAACTGTAATCACGCGAAGCTCATTTTCCAGAGAGCGAGCTTCTTTATGAACACATTACCATAACGAGGGGTCAATTCAACCCATTAAGAAATTATTTAGCTTTTCCTGTGCCCAAATATCAAGAGTCATGTTTTCTTACCATGTGCTGCCGGCGACGTCTCGACTCCGTATCAGGATCAAGTTTAACCAGGTCGTGTTCCTCGGCATCGTCTGGAATCAAGACTTCTTCGCATGGAGGAAGCAGCTGTTGGAGTTGAGGAAAGTGTGATGGCGTAATGAAGCCATCAGGTGGGAACTTCACCTGCAGATTGGAGAACAATAAAGTTAAAGGAGCTCTGTCATGCTACTTCGGTCTGCTGGAAAATGCTAAAAGATGTCCTTAAATCAGAGAAAACCAAAAATAATGAAGCAGTTTACATGCTTTTACTCAAGACTGTGGACATTTACTGCATTGAGATTAAATAACTCTCTTCTCAAGTTACGGATTGTAAATATTACTGCAAATGGTGCGTTTTGAAAAATTAGCCTAATTTTTCACATTTTTGCACGTCATCTTGGAGCCATGGCCAGAAATGTACTATGGATGACTTTTCCTGCGAAAAAACGATTGATATCTTTCTGCTACATGAACATTTCAAGGAATATTAATTGGTATGGGTAACGGTCATTAAGCAGCATTTCTGTGTAGTTTTAGTCAGAAAATAACAAAACTCCAATGACAGAGCCCCTTTAAATGGCATACGCGCAAATGTATACCGGTACTACAGGATCATGACATTTTTTAATTTCGTCTCATGTGCAGCAAGGTTGCTGTGAACTGAAGCTTGTGCACACTGAACGACTATTGGGTATGATAAGCCGAGTTGATCAGGTTAATAGGAAATCTAAAATAAGGATCAAGAGCTATCAACCCTGTTTATGGCTCCCGAATTTCTCCAGGGTGGACAATTCAGTAAGTACAATAGTGCCAAAAAAATTGTTTTGGCTTCACAACCAGGTGCACTTTTTCCTTGTCTCACCATCAAGACGAGATAAACTCAGATTATCTTTCTTACAGTAAGTTCTGAACATTGCATTTGGCAACATCTACATGTAACATGTTGATCCAATGAGATTTCAAACCACCAAAGTTCCTATCTTCAAATTCACCTAGCAAGCTCGCTGAATCAGAAATGAGGCACAACACCTTTGTTGCCAATATTGTATGGAAGCAACAAATTCTTTAATGAGTTGCTTATGACTGTTAGACAATAATAAACTCACTTCAAGAAATGTTCACCATAAAAAAAATTGTCCTCTTACCAGAAATGTGATTATGAGCCTCCCCTTTTCATAAGGATTTTTGTACCTTGGCATTCCTTCTCCCATCACACATTTCATGTCACCTGCAAACAAATGTGTTTGATACCAATTAGCAATGCAGGAAGGGAACACAACAGTAGTTTATAATTAAAGACCCATGACGGTCCAATATGCTTTGCGCGCGCTAAATCAAGTCGCCATATTTTTTGTGAGTCGAAAAGTCAAGTGAAGACCGTTGAACCCACAGCAATCCGCTACCATCCGGCGTTTATGGAGCTTGATTTTACGTTTCGTTGCCCAAAGGATTTCACTATTTCACTTGTGTGTTGATTTTGATGATTTTTTTGGAATTGCAATATCAGTAGAGTGAATATGATGAACTCCTAGAAAGCTCTGATCGTTTGGCATTTTGATGGCCGTACCTTCGCGTAAGTGGAGGCCACGTTTATCTGGTTGTGCCCGTTATATCATGGTACGATCATCTGTGTTTGAACTACGACATGAGAGGAAAATTACTCTAGGGTTCTCGGAAGCAACGAACTGCCTTTGCTGAGTATCTACTGCATCAAACAGACCACAGAGCATCAAGTTTAGGACCTTGCTAGAATTCGATGGTTTGTTTATTTCTTATAGCTTTGTTACAATGCTTATGTATCACAGCTTTGTTCATTTTAACAGCCCGTGTGAAGAGATGGAAGGCAAGGAACATTTGGAGTTACCGAAAATTTTTCTCAAACCTCTTCAATCTCGACGGCTTCGTTTTCCTCCTTCTCGTTATCCGCTACTATTGAGCCATCTTTCGCCTAAATTTCTCTCCTCCAGAGAGTTTTCCAATAAAGACAGTGATGAACTTATATTGTGCTCTGATCAACCGACAAGCACGCGAAATATTCAAACTTCGGTGACCGCATCACACAATGGCGCCTCCTCCTTGTGTTTGTCAAAACAATAATAGAGGCGCGCAAAGCATATTGGTCCGTCATGGGTCTTTAATGGCAGATTGTTATAATTGTCTTTCAAAAAATGTAGCAACAGCTCTCAAGATGATCATGTTATCAACACTAATATTGTGAGCAGTTTTAAACCAATTTTGGACTAAACAAATTTTACAGTCAGGCAGATTTTATGGTCATGCAAATGACTGCTGACCGGTTTGACTGCCAACCAGTTAGCTCAGTTGATAGAGCACCGGACTACTGTGCGTGCGTTAGGTTGCGGGATCAAACCGCAGCTGGACCAACACTCAGGGTCTTTAAAATAACTGTGGGAAAGTGCTGCCTTTGTAATGACATCTACAAACAGTTTGACTTTCTAATCTTCTCAGATATGGACGATAAAACCGGAGGTCCCATCTCACAACACTTGTTCCTAATAATCTGTGGGGCGTTAAAGAACTCACACACTGTTCTCAAAGAGAAGGGGATGTAGTCCCTGGTGTGGTGATCTATCTCCTGCATGGGTCGGGTGGGGTGGGTGAGATCAATATATATGGACCGATAGCGGCAGCCAGCGGCGCCATTACAAGCTGACGTCCACTCTCACCACACAGAAGAATTGTTAAGTGACACGTTTGTTGTGACTATCAGGAAAAAAGGTGGTATGTGATCTAACCACATTATTTTGTAAATTAACACCACTTGCCTGGTTTGACAATATCACCAGGAATGGAGGTAATAACAATGTGCCTTTTGTCCAACATCTCTATTGTTTTTTGAAAACCACACAGTGCTTCAACTAATTCGATTTCCTGTAAAGAAAAAAATTACAATACATTTATGTGATTACACTATATCAACAACAACCATAACAAATGGTGTATGCTTCATTTGAAAATCTGACTGAGACATATAATTTGCAGTGTGGTATTGTGCAAAGTAAGCCCAACACTGTTGAGAAATCCAAAAGGTACATAGATACACTGTACGTGCATCAGATTCTCCTTAAGGTGAAATACACAAGCTCCAGGTTAACTTTATCATTGTTATTTGATAGTGTACCTTTGGTATACCTACCAGATTCCATCAAGGTAACCCCGACCAAAGAAAACCTTAGAATGGCTTGTTATGGATAACTACTCTGTACACTATAATTACTACAATCGTCGTGTATATGTACCAACTCCAGACTGCATTCAGTGTCCATGTGTTCATTGCAAGCGAACCCTTTCAACCCTAATACCACCATGTACAGACATATTCCCACACTGTTTTCCATACATTGTTTTGTGGTAGCGATGAGGACAATTTGTTAAAGGCTGATTTTCACTAATGGCGGGGGCGTGGTTGGAGTTGTGGTCAGAGTTGTAGTCATAAGGGCCCTTTTTGAGCTAGAGAATATTGAAGATCAGAGTCATAAGTGGAGTCATTAGCTCGATAGAATCAGAGTTGAAAGAATCATAACATTTCCATTTTCTTCCAACGCCACTTATGACTCTGTCGCTTAAACAATGTTGCCAGAGTCTGAAGAAGAAGCAGAAGAACCTACCAATCACAATGCTTGTTTTTCAATTACAGTTTATTTTCACTGGATCATAAGAGACAGAGTCATAAGCAGAATCACTATTCTGCTTCTGAGTCTGGTTTGATTTTCTCTGGACCTCATAACCATACACTTCTGATTATATTACTATTGAAAACCAGCCCTAAACAAACAAGACCTTTGTTACAAGTACTTGTTGATCACTTCCTTTTCTCTTACAATGTAATTATGCAGTGTGACTTTAAACAAGAAATACACATTGGTCACTAAGGGATTAAAACATGGCAAAAGCATTACCACAAGGGTACAAAGAACAAAATTTTTTAATTGCATTCATTTTTAGAGTTTCCACTAGCAAAAGTTACATGTATGTCACAGGAGAAACAAAATTAATAGTCTCTCATCAATATGTAGTTGCATAATAACAATGTAAAACGACTCAAAATACACATACCAATTTCATATGCAAATCTAATTCCTCTCGCTTGAACACTGGATGCTCCTTTTCGTCGAGGATGATGATGATGTCACCAGGTTCAATTCCAGGCTCTTGATCACCCTCACTACTAAATGTAATCTTCTGTCCATCTCTCATACCTTTGACAATGTGAACTTCAAGGATTTTTCGTTCTTTGACTGTTTTTCTGCCTTGACAGTTTTTACAACGATCTTTGTCTACAAAGAAGGAAGTCAAATAAAGCATTTTAACCAGGGCCTACATGTGTACATGCATAAACAAATGTAAGATCTTACAACTATTCTAATAAAAAGCATTTTGGATGTCGCAACTGATTGTAAAAAAAATGTAACTTCCCTTAAGCTGCTTCCTGGAACTATGCCTAGAAACTATTTACTTGATGATGATCTTGATGATGATGATGATGATGATGATGATAATGATGATGATGATGATGATGATGATGATGATGATGATGATGATGATGATAATGATGATGATGATGATGATAATGATGATGATAATGATGATGATGATGATGATGATGATGATGATGATAATGATGATGATGATGATGATGATGATGATGATGATGATGATGATAATGATGATGATGATGATGATGATGATGATAATGATGATGATAATGATGATGATGATAATGACACTTGATGTTTTGGCACTTTAAGTCACGAACATAGATGTTTCCTGCTAGCCAAACTTATCAAAAACCAAACCAATTTCTAAAAAATGTCCAAGGATATCTTTTTAGGTCATGTAACTTTTTGTTACACTAAATTCAAGTTGACGTATGAGTACCTAATTTTTCTGTGTTGTAAGGAAAAATGGTGGTTTTCCCCGGTTTTCTGTAGTAAACCCAATTGTGCTTTGTCATAATGATAAATGCTTTATTTGCATGACCATAAAGAAATTACAGTATTGCAAAAGCTAGTCTGAATTTAATTACTAATTCAACTAATTAGTGTAAAACATTAGAAAACATTACAGTTCTCATTCATTCATTGATATTAATAATATTTGTTTCTTTGTTTAACTACACAATCTTCATCTTTACCTTTCAGATAGCCTAGGTAACTTACAATCTTTTTATTTACAGTGTATATCAGTGATCATGGGGAATTTACCAAGTTTAGTTCTATGTGCAATGTTGGATGCCTTGTCGTGTACTTGTAAATAAAGTTTACAGAAATGTAAATGGGTTTTCTCAATTGCAGAGCTGTCCCAGGACTTCAAATCTGATTTAACAAAAGCACTGCAAACTTCACTGTTGTACATGTAGGTTAAAATTGGTGAAATCATTGAGTCAAAAATTTTACATACAAGTGAGGGCTTAAGACCGTTCAGACCCATATGTTGTCTTATGCTGAAGAGTGCATGAAGAGCTTTTTGTCAAAGGTGTTCCAGTGAAAGTGTAAAATTTCCAGAGGATGTGACGCGAGTTCCTAGGTACATGTAAGTATAGTTTTGGACAATGTCGATTACCTCATTGCCTATGCGGAAATTATATTCACATTTTTGTGTGCATTGTTGAAAAATCATCATTTAGGTTTCCTTAGGATTATTCTAAGCAGATTCCCATCTCAATCTTGTGGAATATCACTTAATTTTAGCCAACTCACTACTCAGCCTTCAGCCTTGTGGGCTAATGTAAGTATCAGATGATATTCCGCTCGATTTTTCATGATAATAATATTGTTAATATATAAACAAAGATTTTTTTATGCCTTCTATACCTGGTATTCTCTCCCCTTGTCCGCCGCAGTCCCTACATTGTGTCTGAATTTGCTGCACCATGCCTGGTGCAATCTGATGGATCCTCACATACATCCCACTACCATGACATGTGTTACAAGAAACAACTGAGCCCTAAAGAAAACAAAAATTAAAATCCACTTAAATCAGTTCTTTTGTGCCAATCAACTGGCGGACTCAGTTAAAAACTAGGCTGGACAAAGAAACTGGATCTTAAAATACACCCTACACCAAGTCAAGTCTACAGGGTTTTTCAGCTGGTGACCAGTGATTTTCATCCCTTGTGAACAGCTCTGTTGCCAGCAGCTGCACACCAAACCATCACTGTTATTTTGGGGCTGATGCACCCATACATGTTCATTACCATCTGCTAGAGGGTGTACATGTATGCTCAAGTCGAATGGAACTTCAGTTCAAACCAAACCCCTGAGTCTAGTTTGACCTTCTGATTTATGAACATGTGACAAAGTTTAATTAGTGTTTCTTGTCTTGCCTTATGGGAGGTATTCCTTATAAATTAATAACAACCTACCTTCTTCCCTCCAATTCCTTCGCATTTTGGACAGAGAACACTTTTTTGCAAGGCTAACTGCCTTGTTGTACCATTGTACATATCTTCAAGAGAAACCTAGTGAAAGAATCACACGACTTGTTTTTAAAATTAGAATGACATTGACTTTTACAAGTTGCATATAATTATGAAAACCATGCAATGAAAGGATTAATCCTTCAAGAAAAGAAAAACAAGGAGAAAACAAATAAAAACAACAATGAAAGAATAAATGAACTTGTCATATCACTGAAGGGCAAAATAATATACTACTGAATGCTGATTGGCTGAGAAAGTGGGCATTTGGTCTTAATCAAGGGCATTTTTGGTAACCAATACATGTAAGTCGACATATTTGGCTATCAATTTTTGGTAAACAAACTGGTTTTTTTTTTGGCCACGACTTTTCAGTGCTTTGGTTGATAATGATATAGGCTCATTGAATTGATTGGTTGGTTAAATTTAATTAAAATTTGTAGTTGCAGAAGTGAGATTCCCAGAAATGAATCAACTCCATGCATGATTTCCTAATTAATTTTGCTCTTATAGAAGCAGAGACATGCTCAAACTAAAACCTCTACCATTTAAGAATACAGCAGTAGGACTGGACATTTCATGTATCTACCCAGGGATACATGTAAGTTACATGTAACTGACCACGACCCACAATTTCATATCATTTGGTAGAATTAAAGAGGCTACACACATGTAATTTCACATAACATATCATCCTGACAACATCAATGGGTCTGCCAAATGTGCGACCAGCGAGCCAGGATGTGAGTCATGCCAGCGACCCACAGTTTTTAACATGTGACAATATTACAAAAACAAATAAAACCATACCTGTAAATATTAAACACTGTATGTAAACATGTTTGTGAAATCTTTTTTCCTTTGATGTGACATACGCTAGCAACACTCTAAATCCAAGCATGATTCTAAACCTGACCATAACGCAAATTTACTGCATGCAATGTTTTGTTTTTGAATCGATGCATATCTATCGCGTGGAACAGAAAGTAAGCATTGCAAATTTTGCTGAAAAAACACTGGAAGGTGCACATTGATTTGTTTTTAAACTTGTTTTATTCAAAGCAATTTTTTCTGATTTGTTGCTCCCTTGGGAAAAGGCAATGTGAGATGACAGTGTCTGTATGAATTAAAAACCCCTCTTACATGTATGTGTTGTGGGGGTCAGTTGTGCAAGGTCGAAATATTGTGGAATAATTGTGGAATAAATACAGAACTGTATTTTCAAATATTGTGGTCCTAGAAATTACCTGTTTTGAACCTGGCAAAGGAAGCAAAAATAATTAGGAGAAATTTACTCCCAATATTTCAAGCCTCCCTTTTTTGAACCAATTACCATCTCCCTACGAAGTCAAGAACATCCAAGATCCATTGCAAAACTCAGTCTGACTTCCTTAATTGACTTATGCTTGAGTTAATGTTTTTTTAGGTTTTTTATGACTCATATGGTGGCTTGCATGGCTCTCATTGTGACTCGCTTGACTTGCATGGCTCACACCATGACTCGCATGGCTTGCTGATTCGCACGTTAGTCAGACTCAACATCAACAGGGATAGTGCAATTTATTGATAGCACAGAATGCCCACAATAAACAACACAAAAACCAGTCAGTATCAAAGCAGAGTGCCAAGGAACAGTTTCTACATGTAGTCTGAGCAACAAGGATAGAAATCATTAACTTGACCAGTTTTCATTAACAAAATCATGCAGTCCAGTAGTTCCTAACAGTTGGTAACAAAAACTCATACAAGTCAGGGACCCAAACACAGAGCCACTTGCATTCCAACATGAGAAATACCAATTGAAGGCCTCTGTGCAAAAAGAGCATACTGTACAGTGTACGTGGCAATTTTGCTTAAAAATAAAATTTCAAGTTCCCTGAAATTTGCCCTTCATCTACAGCCTGGTTATCACATTAGGAACTT
This sequence comes from Galaxea fascicularis, assembly GCA_948470475.1. Taxonomy (NCBI): domain Eukaryota; kingdom Metazoa; phylum Cnidaria; class Anthozoa; order Scleractinia; family Euphylliidae; genus Galaxea; species Galaxea fascicularis. The sequence continues at coordinate 21,397,330 of OX419335.1, forward strand.
AGGTCTGCAGTTATTTTTCGATTTAAAGGCCTGAATTTGGAAAATTAGTACATGACTTTTTCTGAAACCAAACAAATAAGATCGACCAATTTGCATCACATCCTTTTGTTTCTGTTTTGGAAAAAGCCAATGTGATAAATCAGTGAAGTCTAGCAGATCTACACTGTATGTTTCTGACATAATAACCAGTCTCTAGGCCAACAAAGACTGAATTTTGGGGAACTTGACATTTTAGACAAAATCCTCACTTTTGCCACTTTTTGCACCAAGCCCTTCAATTTGTATCCACTACCCCAAACAATACCTTGAGTTGATGGATCATATCCTTGCCCTTTCTCTCTCCATGGTGTCCTCGGTATCGACCATGCCCAGTTCCAAAGAACATGTCAAAGATATCCATGGGTGAATGAAAGCCACCCATGTCTCCACCACTGTTGAGTGCCTCCTCCCCACCTTCATCGTAAATGTTTCTCTTTTTCTCATCCGATAGGACTTCGTAAGCATGGGAAATCTGCTTGAACTGGAAATTGGCAAGTCACCGTATTACAAAAAAGATTAATATATAAAATTAAAATACAAAAATCGATTAATAAAATTTATTTTTTCTCAGTGCGCGAGCAAGCGGTATTCTGGGAATCCTGCAATCTGATTGGTTCCACAAGTGGGCAGCATTTTCCTATCTCTTGACCACCGTCACGGTAACACTTTTCGCGGGAAATCTTCAAGTGAAATCTTTTTACACAGCAACAAAAGAGTGCATTTTTGCTCTTAAAATGAAAAATTTCACTTACTAAATATTGTGAAGAGAAGGGAAACAGCGGTGAAATAAAGCTCTGACTAATTATTCTCCTAAAAAGTCACGTATTCACTTCATTTTGTTTACAACACTTTACTACTGCTTCAAATGCTGTTTTTCGAGTTGTTGTTAAATTGAGTTGTTTTTCTTGAAATGTTGACATGCCGTAACACTGAATATGGCTAAGTTCAGAGCTCAGGTTTCCTTATTTCCTGTGGAGTTTAATTTTTTCATCGTTCCATTTTCCTTCACTCAAAGAAAGGAAAATTATTATTGGCTAAAATAGTCAAACAAAAATCTTGCAAAGTTGTGTTGTTGTCATTAACTGTTACAACATCATGTTTTTCTTGCTTAGTTTTCCTATTTTAGCATCACTCCATGTTAACGAGACTGGTGTGATGCCCTACTTGTGTTTGAAGAACTGCCATTAAAACTAAATTTGAAAGTGTGGAACTTTCGTTTTGAACAAGACAAAGCTTGCATTTTTCAGATTTTTCATAAACTAGGTAAACGAGTGACATGAGTGGTTTGGGATTTCTACAAAATATTACATTTTTTTTCTTTGCGCCAGTTGTTGCTCCAATTTATATTTGAATTTCTTTTTTAACGCCAAGACTGCCTTTGTTTGTCTGAGATTCACGGACACTGTTTCATGTAAGCTAAATTTTAACTGTCATGCTGTTACCTGGTTACTTAAAGCTTACTTAGCACAGTCAGAAAGACTTCACAAACTCAGTTCTTGTTCATCTTCAGAAACAAAAAATATTATTTACTGGCTTAGGTCAGTCTGCATACATTGTAGGTAAAGCTGTGCCCTTGGCCTTCAATACAGACCTTGGGCACAGTTTTTTCCTATACAGACCTCCCAGCCAGTGAATCCATATTTTTAATGTGAGGAAGAGCTGATTATTAAATAGAAATTATTGACTGAGAAACACTTCGCAATATTTCAGAAACATGTTTGTTTTCTCAAAAGGTAAATGTACAGTGTAGATGTATTTCATTTGTATAGGGAAATAAATTATCTAAAACGGTGATTTTTTTTTTCAGTGTTGGCTTTCATTTAAGGAAGAACAGAATTGTTGTTCTTCCACAGGTAATTTTCACTATGTGTTACTCATTTACAGTCGTATGTAGCTTTACAATAATTAATCATAATTTTTTTCAGTTAGTGAATATCTTATTGGAGTAGACTTTATACAGAAAATGGCTACTACAATCATATACCAGGGTTTTTGGTAACATAAAGTACCTCTGACTACATATAACACAGTGTTTTCCAATGAAAGTGTTGCTCATAGCAGCTTGGAGACGGTAATGTCAAGAACCAAACCAGGCATCAAAATGGACATTAATTTTATTCCTTTTGTTTCAACTGCTAGATTACTGTACCTAAACAATCTCCTTCTACAGTTAGCAATCCTCCTAAAGACTAATGTTAAGGAGAATTTACAGTCTTTATAGGTATCAATAGCCGACGTAGAATTCCGGGAATCTGCCAAAAAATGTATCATTACATTCTGTTCCCACCGGGTACAGCTGTAAGTTACAAAACGTTTCTAGCCACTGATAATATTAATACTGTAGCTTTTATGTTTAATACACGGGTTTTTATCTGCCAGTTAAGAGGATTAGAGCAGAAGTTACTGGGATTACATTTAACATGTACTTTTTGTTGACTGTTAAGCACACAATAATCATCAGCCAAACGCCAGGCAAGTTTGTATATTGCACATCAGTTAGCTGTCTTGAGAAAAACAAAGCCCTCGTCTTCTTTAATTAATGCAATCGCGATAAATAATGCCTTCAATAAGCCGCAAGAACATTGCAAATAAGTACACGATTTCTGTCTTATAACATCCAGTCCAGTACTTTTGAATATGACGCACACTTCACAGAAAGAACATCCACTGAGGGAAACGAGACCGCAATGCCGAAAGCGAAACTCAAATTGTATTTGAGTTCATCTAGAGCTTACCTTGTCGCCTGCATCAGGATTTTTATCGGGGTGATATTTCAAGGCGAGTTTACGATAGGACTTCTTTATTTCACTGGCTGTAGCAGTTGGTGGAACGCCGAGGAGATCTACAAAACGAACAAGGAATTACCAATGAAACGATCGACGACCACATGTGGTTGTCATGCATTTCTCTACCCGGCGAACGAACAATCGAGTCAAAAGAGTGGCTGAATTTCAATGCAATTCACCAACTATTTCACCCACTGAAATCCACTTGAAAATACGTACCGTAAAATGTTGTTTCTTTGACCATAACTAAGACAAGGGTTACTTTAAAACCAAACGAGATCCAAGGAATTGATTTGCATTTGCTCGACGGCAAAATCTACCGTAACGTTTCTTACGTTTTCCGCTGACGCATGGGAAGGTGCACTTTACGCATGTCGCAATACTAGCTTCCAGGACCTCTCATCCACGAGTGTTGACTGCATGGACTGCATCTGGGAGAATCACTTGAAACAATTATCGTCATCATCATCATCATCTTCATTTTTGGGCTGATGTGGACCTACAAAGCTATCTAAAAATGTAATGGTGACAAAGGCATTTGATTTCTTTGCAAGGTGCATATGAATGCCCCAAATTGCAATGTGGCTTTGAAAGTAGCAAACATTAGAAAACCTATGTAATTTTGTTTTAAAGGGGGTAGTTTATAAAGTAACTGTGGTGCTGCTTCGGTGGGGAAATAGTACACAAAAATCTGGTTTTATCAATGGAGTTTATAATGTAAATCGGCCACCGTACAGGGATTTTAAAAGCTGACGTTTCGGGCGTTAGCCCTTCGTCAGAGCGAATCGAGGAATTATGGGCACGCTATCGGTGGTAACATGGCAACGTGAAAAATAGGAATACATTAGTTAAATGAACAGCGTTCGTTAATACCGTGGGGATTAAGGGTGCTGATTAGGAAGATGAATTTTTTTTCCAGATTTTTGCGGCTTTCCGTCGTACGTTGATGTAGGGAAAGGCCGCGGATAGCCATGTGTTGGTTTGGAGTTGTTAGGGAGATTAAAATGACGAGCGACTGGCTTAGATGAATCCTTGTCATTCATCTCAACATCGCGAACGCGCTCGCAGAATCGGTCGCCTTGTCGTCTTATTAATATTATTATTATTAGTGTTAAGAATGAAAGGACAAGTTTTACATCGTGAGAGCCGCGCATTTGAAAGTGCCGGGTTGCTCGTTAGTTTTGAGTGCGCTTGTGACTAAAAAGTTGCCTGCGTTTTTGTCGCGTTTGAATGAAGTAATTTAACGTTAATCTTATTAAGCTTATACTTTTGACTGAGTGATTATGCACGAGAATGGAAAGTGAGGATGAATGGAATTTTGTCATTCTTATTCTTTTGTGACGTTTGTAGTGCTGACTGTCGATCAAATTGTTGGGTGCGATGATAGCCCGCTTTGACCGCAGAGGCAGGATAGCCACGTTTTTTGAAGAACTGGCACGTCTCCTCTGATTTGCTGAGTCATCACTACATAGCCGTCGAAGTCGAAGAAATTGAGAATAAGAAATGTAGTTCTTGACATGTAATAGATGTGACGATGAATACAACAAATAACTGTGAGAATCACTGTAGGTTTGTAGTGCACACTGGTGCATAAACTGGTGATTCAAAAATTGGTGTTCAATATATCCTACAAAAAGACTGTCATAGCTGGGTTCCATTCTTGTGCCCGTCGCTACACTATTAATTTGTTTGTAATAGTTGCCGGCGAATGAAAAACAGTTGAATTGTTACCGTGCAAGATATGCGATCAAAAAATTGCGATCACAACTGCGACGATCATTCTTCGTTTGATTTCATATCCACAGCTCACATATGACTTCTTTCATATGCATCATTCACTTCACGGGAACATATGAACCCAAGATGGACCGGCTGCCAACGTCAGTGGTTTCATAGCTCAGTTGGTAGAGCATTGCACCGGAATCGCGAGGTCACAGGTTCAAGCCCCGTTGAAGTCCTGGATTTTTTTCAGGCTTATTTACGCAATTCGATCACATTTGACTTCTTTTCGAGTCGACGCCCGCTTGAAGACGTCGCATGAAACGACATAACATCCGGTAGCGCATGCGTATAGACTGTTTCCAGCCGGCGTCGCCAACCAAGTCGTCAATCGTAAACTCCCTATTCACTGGTCAACGGATGTATAAAATGTCTCAAAGGAATTCATGGATCGAGATCGAGTTAGTGAGCGAGAGAGCGAGGAAAGGACTGAAATCAGCCTCCTGAGCGATGGTAGAGACAGATGAAATAAGAACAACACAGACTTAAAACATACTGTTTATTCTCAGCAACCCTCCCCCACAACCCCCTCCCCGTCCTCTCTCGCCCCCTTATTATAAATGTTCGGCGAGACAACAGTGAACCGGCTACAAAGCTTTAGAAGCTCACTAAAAAACTCACTTAATATAAATAAAGACAAGGCCAATTCGTTTGCTCTTTCTTCGCTTTTGCGTCCCGCCTACACTTCGGCAACAACGTCGCAGATAGCCGACTTTATTTCTGGTTCAGGAGAGCGAACTATAATCTGTCCTCGAAAGCTAACGACATAAAAGAGAACAATATTGTGTAATTTGAGCGGTTGTGATTTAGCTTAGTGCTTTTACCTGTATAAAGTGCCATTGGACATCACTGGAAATGGCGCTATATAAATACGGCAACCGTAATAGCAATTTTGAATTTCATTGAGCCATTGGGTTTCCTTTAACTTTTTAACTCCTAAGATGTGGTTAGCAATTCACCCTTCAAGCTGCCATACATTCCCTTATAAATTATTTAAGAGAATTTGGTGTTATGTCAAGATAATATCCTCAAACTGATCAATTTGTCTTTTTTCATTGACTGTTTGCTTTATAATGCATTGCTTAGGCCATATTCGTATTCTCGGTATTGAACTGGATCTAGCGTGAAGTAGAGGCTCTTGCGGGGGAATCTTTTCATATGTAAATGTATTCCCCCGCAAGAGCCTCCACTGCATGCTAGATCCAGTTCAATACCGAGAATACGAATATGGCCTAATGTAGGAATAAGTTGCATGTTAATTACTCCTGGGAGTTTGAGGGTCAACTCAAATGACTAACATGTACACCATTCTAACTGTCAATAAGTGACAGACACTGGACAAACCAAAACACTATTTACTCAATTATACATGCACTCCCATTGCTCATGATCAAGGAGACTTCATTCTATCCACTTCAAGTTGAGTTCGGTAGGTGTCTTGGAGTTTCCTGGATTCCAACTTTCTAAAAGTTAAAGTGACCAAGCCCCTTAAAAAGAATGAAAGGGTTATCTCCCGGACGGCGTACGCCAGCGCCTTGAGTATGTTGGAAACCCAAAGACATGCGGTTAAAATACGATCAAATCCCATAGATTGGCGAAGGGACAGGCTCCTAACACGGAGATGGACGTGACTTCTGAACAGGTTAGCAAACATCACAAGCTAACATTTTTGCAGATTGGGTGTTCCGAGCTTTAAATTCCGTACAGTGAAGCCCTGAGCCAGGTTGCTGTCTACGACGACGTATAGGGATAATGAGTAGTCTTTCGATGATTCAACGTTTGATGCAGTGCTCCGTTCGGCGCCTGTTTGGCGACGAGTCAAATGCTCTCAAGTCTCAGCCATTGCCGATACCAACTGCGCGCAGATTTTGAGTTTCTACTCCGAGAGATTTAAACCTTTGTCTGCGTCACTGAAACACAAAGATAAAAAACCCAACTTAACTTTATGGTAGGGCCATTAGTAAGACCCATCGAGAGGATGATTCGTCAAGTTGTTGATTGAGTACCACTGTTTAGCACACCGAGAAAGGTTGTCCCGATGCTTGAGTTTGCGAATAAAATTCTCCAGTTCAACGCAAACTTTTCCTTCATACCCTGGGAAATTGCAAGCTTAGGAAAGTACGTGCAGTGATTTTCAATTGAATGCCGAGATTACTTAGCGCTTGCTTTGGTTTTGATCCATGACTGTCAAGTAAAATTTGCGCACCGCTATCTTAGCCATTGAGAAGCAAAACCAAAACAATAGTGATCCGCTAGCAAGCATTTTCCCTCGCTTGACGCCGGGTACATACATTTGCTCCGAGTTCCGATTTTACATTTTGCTGTTGTAATTGGCAAGACTAATTACAGAGCTTTAGTTTGATCTTACGAAACTAACTTACATGCAAAAAACCGCTAAAATGTAGTGTACAACTTACTGTGGAAAGCCAAGACGTGACACTATTTCCCGCACATTGGTAATGAGGCCCTCGTTTTCCTGAGGCGAGTCCAATATAACAGAATACAGCCTGGTCATGTAAGAGTCAATGGTGTCTAACGTGGGCACTTCGTTCGTGCCAGGAAGAACCAAGTTCGCAAAAGCTTGAACAAGAGCAGCCCTAAGATTGCTTAAGTGATTGAATAACACCATGTTAGAGTTCCTTTGTTGATTTGTCTCCATTTCAATTTTCCCTATCGCTTGTTTTAAGTTTTCAACATGTTTGGAGCTAACTGCGTTTTGCTCCTCGAATTCAGTTGCCGCTTTGCGAAGTTGTCTTAATTCTTCTTCTCGCACTGAAAGGTAAAAGAAATCAGTTGTTTTTCGTCCTCATCTTACTCTTGACACAACACATCTTTAAGGCTTGAAGTCTGCCTTCAGCAACAAAGAGAGCCAGAGACGTGGACGAGAGAGAACATCCTTAATACATATTTTTATATCTTACAAAATACTAAATAAAATAACAATAAATAAATGGCCTTCATTTGCTCTCCACAGTATATTTAGCACGAAGGCTACTGGGGCCGAGCAATACATGCAACAAACAATTCAAATAAATAAACATAATATGCGGATTAGAATCCCAACTAGCCGTAGGCAAACCAGTTGGCTATTTACAAGGATGGCCGAGGAGGTAAACCCTTCCCAGGGACTATCCAGATCAACACCAGCTTGTTGCCAGAGCCGGGTTCGAGCCCGGATGGCCGCATTGAAATCCGGCACCCTAAACCACTCCATCCTGCCTTTTCTTTTCTGCTTCCTCTGTCTCTTTGTTTTGGTTATCTGTAAGTTTCCTTCTTGGTGTCTCTTCGACGGGCAAATTTAAGATATTGAATACAAGTAGTATACGCAATCCTGACTTTAATCTTAGTAAATGAAGTTATAGCTCGTTACATCTTATTTGACTACTGTCGTACCAAAGCTCGGAGGTTCCTCTTGAACGACTCTGCTAATCAACTGCTTCATGATCGTATCAAAACAACAATGTGAAAAGTAAACTCTATCCTACTACCTAATGCTGAAAGCCATTATAACTGAACAAGTTTCACTCTCGGAAGACATCACTTACTTTCATTGTGTTTTAGAAACTCCTCTGTGAAGACAGGGGCGTTAAATCCTGGTAAGTCATCATCTTCTTCGCTTTCGTTCACCTTTCCAGATACAGTCTGTTTATGCTTGCGGCCAAGAATGTGCTCCCTCTTGTTATGGAGGTTGTTAAAGTACTGGTTACACGGCTTGCAGTAGAGATCGTCTTCTGCACACAGCTACAAAATATCATAAACTATCAACTCTGGATTAATGGATAACGCAATTGTGCCGTTTTTGATTCACTGATGGGATTTTAGCCATTAGACCCCAACGACAAATAGAGGTCATTATATCGTATTCTGGTGTTTCTCTCAAAATGACGAACTATCCTTAAGTCTCTTTTGCTTTAATACAAGAATTACTAAAATCGCAATTGCACACGGCACCTCACCCTCGTCTCAAGTCTTGGGGTCTATTTGGCTATCGCAATTTTTTTATGTTCTTACATTTAGTCAATGTCATTCCAATAATATTATATTATTTATCCACAGTCAACATGTATTTTTTTACCTTTGGTTCGTTTTTCTCCAGTTTCTACACAACCCGCCTCGATTAGCCTTTGCTACATGGCGCGGGTTGTATATGTTGTTATCGTTGTTCTTGTTGAAAAACAATAAATAAAATAAAACAGTTAAGTTACCTCAATCCCATTTGAAGTGTGTTCTAATCCACCGGAATTCTCTAAATCTACAAGAAAGAACATCGCTCACCTTTTATTAAGTCTGTGGAGGGCCATTTTAAAACAAATGCCCCCCCCCCCCCCGCTTAATAATGACCGGTCCCTTAACTTTTAACTTTAACCCTTAACTTTAACCCTTAACTTTAACCCTTAACTTAAGTTCGTATTTTTACGAGCCAGGGGCCCGTTGGATTGTGCAGTCCACAAAAATAGAGACCGTAATTTACGTTTTTCCCCAGTTTTACCAGGAAACAGATACGATACGAAATACTAGTGGAGAATATTTGCATGAGAATGTACCATGAACAATCCAAGCCGATAGCCAAAATGTGTTGAGCTTCTTTTTAACTGTTTTAGTATTGGTCTTACAGACTTTGATTGTGTGCTACAGCCAATTGTCTCTTTGAAGCTGCAAGTGATCATGATCATCGCAGTGGCTGATGAAAATACGGACAGTTGCTGTAGCAGACAAATGTTACGGACAGTCAGTTGTCTTCTTCATAGACAACTCTTTTCTGGCGTTCTAAGTTTCACCGTGTATCATTTAAGACAGAAACTGGAACCTACTTTTTCTCTTCCTCTCGGCTTGCTTCTTCAAAAAGTTTCTGTAAGCATCGGTTTTTTGGTAGGCTTCCAATTCCACCATATATCTTTCCTTGTCCTTTTCCGCTTCATCCAAGTATCTCTGGAAGAAGAAAAATGTTAAGCTTCAAAAGGAAATTCGGTTGACGTGAAGGACTGGACACTAACAATAAGGTGGGGGGCGGACGGTGGTTATGTCTTGCAAAATGGACAGTAAGTACGCTTTGTCAATCTGGTTGTAGACCAGTTCACTTACACCACATGCGTAATGCACCAATTTAATCATAAGAGCGGTTTTCATTTGAGTGTACAAAGCACATGTAACTGGGACCTTGGGTACTTTATATTACACACAATTAATTGCAATTTCCATGTCTTCATGTTTGACAGAATTGCTTGCGTTAAGGTGAGGATTAGGGCTAGGGGACACTTTGTGAAGTCTATCACATCACTGTGGGAGCGTTTCTGGATATATCTTGAAGAATGGCAATTGTGTTTGCTTTGGCTTTGCATTGCTTCGCTGTGTGATTGGCCAACAAAGCACGCGCCACTTTGTCAACGAATGAGAAGCAACACCCAAAACAAAACACTGTCTGTGTCTGCCGTGATTGGTCAGTGTAACACTCAACTCATTGCCATTGCCATTACTACCACTAACCAATAATCACTACCATTAACATTATCCATGTTGTTGTTGTAGCAAAAACTAATGTATGCATTTATCAGTACTGGCCAAGCTACACAGGTCATTCCAGAAATGGTATGCACCACTTTGACGGGCTGGAAAAATGTGCTAGTCCATTTATTCCATTCAAACTACAATCTTGGACAAAACTGGCCTCTCCACGTCCAAAAATCGTTCACGAAAACCTCTGGCTCAACAGTATTACTACAGTAATTAACTTCCCCCTTCCCTTCCCCCTATTCAATGTTGAATCTAGGAAGCTGCAATTCTTAGGGAAACGTTTAGGAGCCACAAACAACATTGAATTGGAGGGGGGGGGGGAACTCGGTTGTTATTGTTTTCACATAAAGAGGCTTTGGAGCTCAATTTTCTCAATTTGTCCAAGATTGTAGCACGTTCTACATCAGAGTGTGCTCTTAGAAAGAATGTCTAGAATATTGTACTGGCCATTCACAACCTGACTGGTCTGGACAAACTGTTGGAAACCACCAAGACATTCACTTGCAGAATCTAGATCAATGAGTGGCATTAGCACCTTTGTGTGTTGCTCATTTTATAACTACATCGAAAGCTTAGGATACTGGTGCTCTATAAATATATTATTATTATCATTATTATTATTATTATTATTACTATTATTAAGCAATGAATTAAAAGGCTGAAGTTGAGAGAAACAATCATATCTTGGAGGGTGGTGGGGGGGGGGGGGGGGAGGGAAGCAGGAAGTGGTTGAATAACAAATTGTGCCTGTTTTGGATTTACATCCTAGTAAATTATTCATGTAGATCATCTGTCAAAGAGGTCAGTTTGTTTGAGAAACACCTATCTTGCAGAGTTTCTAGAAATTCCCATCTATGAGCTATGTTAGAGGGAATTAATTTAAGAAAATGACTTAAAAATCTCATGTATGGGGATAGACTCGTCCACATTTGCGAGGGTGCCCTTTTGTGAAAGTAGTGTCTGCTATACAGAGGGAACTGTGATACAGCAAATAGCAAGATTACTGTGTCATAATGGAAGTGACTGCTTTCAGATACATGTATACAGACAGGGGTTTCAGAAGAAGACGGCAACCAATGAAACCCGCTGACTACGTTGTTTAGCTTTTCATGGCAAATGATTACAAAAATCTGGTGTATTTCAAAAATTATTGAAACCTGTGAGACAGACAATGGTTATTTTTTCAAATTTAGATGGAAACCAAGAATAAATTCAAAACAATATCCCACCTGTTTTTCTTCCACAGACAGCTTACTCCACTGAGCACCAAGTAATTTTGTAACATCAGGGAAATTTAACTCAGGATGCTCTGCTCTGACTTTCTCTCTCTGCTCATTTAGGAACCTCACATAACCAGTCAATGGGGCCTTTGGTGCATTGGTGTCCCGATATGTTTTACGCCTTTTCTTACCCTTCGGCCAACCACCTTTCTTTTTCTGTAAAGAAGGAAATTCAACAGTTTGATAATTAATTCATTGTACTCTTGCTCAGGGGGCCAGCTGTGAATTAAGCTGCATTGGGCTAACCACTTCAGAAATCAAGGCTATACAACGCTCAAAATTGCAACTCACTGGTTGCCAATGCGACCAGAAATTTAGTGCTGACAAATAGTATTTTGGAACTGGTGGCCAAAATTTTTCTTTCTGGTCGCCAGCTGACGAATGGATGGAAAAGTTAATTTTGAGCCCGGCTATACATTTAGTAACATGTGGGTAAAAGGATGATACGGTGTTCTTAGATGCAAACTTTCAAACAAAAAGTCTTTCAAAATACATCTAACTCCTTATCCATTTCAAAGGAAACAACACTCCTATATGTAATGCCCAGTTTTCAATTTCTTGCTAAGCCTCTAGGTTTTCAGGGAGGTCCTGCATCTGGATCGAATTGGAAATTTGGAAATGTTGGTTTTTAAGGAGAGGGAAAAACTGGAGTACCTGGAGAAAAACCTCTCGGAGCAGAGTAGACAACCAACAACAAACTCAACCCACATATGACAAGCTCAGGAATCAAACCGAGGCCACATTGGTACATTAAGGCAAGAGGTCTCATCACTGTGCCAATCCTCTTCCCCCAAAATAATGCTTTTATAATTCACTACCTTAAAGTGCACCTATTACCCCAAAATATTTTTTTCACTTAAATTAAGCTTTGCACCTGTTTGAAATACATTGAGCCTTTTGCATCTTTTTAAACCAAATCTTGACTATTTATACATGTAGGCTATAAAAGTTACGAGTCATCCATCCCACGACTGAGCTAGTAAGGGGCATGGGTCTATTCCTTACATGACATCACAAACTGCTTTGCATACATTTTTACAAAGACATACTGCAATTGTAACTCAGTTTGTGACGTCAAGTAAGGAATAGACCTATGCCTTTCTAGTTCAGTCATGGGACAGATTAGGGCTAGATTTCATAACTTTTACAGCCTACAAAAAAGTCATGAATATTTGGTAGAAAAAGGTGCAAAACAGTGCAATATGTTTGGAACAGGAGCAAAGATTTATTTAAGAAAAAAAGATACATGTATTTTGGGGTTAGGTGTACTTTTAAACAATTTATTTTACAAAAGGTAGGGTGCCTTACCACTGATTTCTCAACATCGCCATGAGAATTAGCAACAGACTGTGGGGTCTGAGTTTCCTGGCAAACACTTTCCTCCAAAGAACCTCCTTCACTCTCTCCACCACTTAGAATCTCAACTGAAATGAGACCACATCGTATCAAACAGTGTCAGACAAGACAACAGGATCTGCACTGAATATTATCAAGAGTATAATGGCAATGAGTGTAAATAAAAGGAAGCTGATGTCTGTTATCATTATTATTATTATTATTAATATTATTATTATTAGTCTCAATACATCTCCGAGGTATAAGCCTTGGGGTTACCTGAGGTCTCCTCACCACTTCTTTCTCCTTTTTTTATTATGATCCATTGTAAAGCATCTACATGTGTGTATATGTGGTGAAAGAAAGATTGAATTGAATTGAATCTTGATGAATCGAAAAGTTGAAAAGAGGATAAAGAAAGCTGGAATAAGTAACAATGATGGGTATGTTGAGAATATACCACACACAATAACATTATTATTTAATTAATATCTTTTAGCATACAATATCTTTTCAGTGCCCAAAATCCAGCCAGTGGCTACTCTGGCCAACACACACACTACTTAAGAGGTTCTTGGGGTGTAGTATGACCTCAATTAGTAAAATGTGTAAATAGTGCAATAACACAATAAAGTTGGAAATTGAAGTTGAAGTTGAAGTTAACCCCTTAAGGTAATTCCTCTGAATTGCATTGCACATCCTTACTGTGCATAATTTCTTGCATCAGCCGCACATGCACAAGCACGTGCATGTTCAAAACACTGCAAGTTTTCTGTAGAACTGGTCTCCTAGAAATAGGTAAATGGAGATTTTCTGCCAAACAAGTTTGGGGACCTATGCTTTTTATTTCTCATATTGAAAGAAAATGCAATTCTCCATGACATATCCAGATTTGAAGAATTTTTTTCTGTCCAGTTTTTCATTATTCGTGGAAGATCTCTTTCACAATGACACTATTGAAACTTCAATGGTAAAGCACAGATGCAAAAAACATGACTAATCTTTTATTAGTTCATTTTTTATTCACCTTTGAGAGGTTATACTATACTTTGACCATGATGTGCTTTTGACAAAATAAAACCTATATCCCTTTTCTTCTGTCCCATTTATAATGTAAATTATAGAATCTCAGACCACTTTCAGCTATCTACTTAAAACTGTGCTAACAATTCACCAAAGTAGGTATAAACTAAAGCCTCAAAGCATGAAAATGGACATGGGACCCTCTCTTTTTATTGCATTTCTTTGTTGCTCTTGACCTTGACGTTGACAACCACCTAGCAAAGTTTCAAATAAAATCTATTGCGACTTCTATTTCTGGGGAATGACCTTATAAGCCCTGACATAACTATACATATTCTCTTAACTGGTCTTCTGGAGAACTGGCTAGAAAATCTTAGGATTGTTTCAGCTCCGGGCTTTATTGGGTACAGATAAATATTGTCTTCTTTCTATTGTGTATGTATGTAGTTGAGTACAGGGCGAATAAAGGTGTTGTTGTTGTTGTTCTCACATTTCTTATACTTCTTAGACAATTCATGTTTTGTGATCATTTATGTTCTTGTAACCTGTGTGTTGGCTGAAATGACAATAATGTGAGGAGAAACTAGGCTCTGGCTATTTAGAATCCTTTACCCTCCTATTTCTTCAATTGACGAAACCCCTGCTATGATGAGGATTCACATGTTTACCTTGACTAAGGTCTGATACAAAATCAGCCTCAGATGTTGGTAAGGCTTGACTTCCTTGTGGCGTGTGATAATTGGCTACCCCATTGTGGGTTGTGGCTGTGAAATGGAGACTGGAAAGAACAAGAATTTTAAATTTTATTTAATTATTTTCCACTTCTTAATCCTCAGGGTACACAACAACTAACATGTATTTCAGACAAGTTCTCAAGCCTGCATTATTAAGATCTGAAGTCACATATACTATAAGAGCCTTTCTGAGTTTACTTGAGCCCCCCTCTCCCCATGTGCCAATCTGCAGAGTATGGCAAGAGTATGCACAAGTTTTTTCTAAATGTCTCATTGCACACGCCAGAATTGTAGCATTGCACGCCTTAGCTGTGAGGCTAAGAGGCATATACCATCAACCATGTACACGATTTCCGGACTTCTGCTGGTATAGCACGTGGTGCAGGCGGCAAAACATGGTTCTGCACATGCAAGATCTCATTGAGTTCCGCCATACTCTGCAGACTGGCCCATGTGTGCAGCCCCCATCCCCACCCAGCTGTTGGACAAAACTCCTCTGAGATCTTTCCCTCATGGAAACTTTTCTTGAGCTAAGAAGACCATATTTGAAGAACTCTACGTTTTTTGCATCCACTCTAAATTTAGAAGCTTGATATGACAAAAATTCATTTCAAATTGTATGCTCAGCTAATAAGGCTGCAAATTGCCATATTTAACTCCTGTGGAAGATAGGCCTTGCATTTTTAGGACCTGCACTGTCGCGTGAAGGTACGGAAGTACACATAATGTAAACAACCAGTTCTGTTGCATAAATAGACTGATTTAAGTTTATCGTTGACAAAACTTAAAGGTAACTAATTTTATCTCCAAAGAGCAGTAGGAGAAAAACATCAGTAAACTTGCATCTTTGTTGAAAAAGCAGGTCACAGAAATACAGAATTACCTGCCATCTTCTCCGACAGTGGCCACTGCCATTTCATGGGATTCGTTCACATGCTTCACGTCCACCGAATCAAAACTGGAGAGCGTGAAGCCCGGTAGAGACGTTACAGTGGTGGTACCATCAAGACCAGGAGTCAAGACCGCGAGACCAGCCGACCCGGGTACGGAAGTAACGGAAAAAGTAGCGAGAGAAGTGCTGGAGATAGCCTGCGAGTCAAGCACTTGCGCTAAAGCCGTTGCCGTCGCACATGTTGTTCCGTTCTCCAACGATGAATCAGCGTGCAAACCCGCAGTTTCTCCAAGGTCCATGGCAGCAGCCCGAAGAGAGTTGCTGTTTTTACAGGAAGTGACTCTTCGTTCGATTGTTATGGACGGAAGTGGTCGTTTGAGGCGGTTTTTAGAGGGGGGTTCGAAGTTTCCTCACTCGCTTCATAGCGACCAAGATGGCTGCCGACCAGCAATAAAGCACACCACCCTCGAAGGACGGGACAATCGCAGTGTCCCGGATATTGAACTCTTGCCACATCGCTTCGCTTATATGGCCGGTTTACTGAACGCAGAACGTTACCGCTGATCCATGAAAACTGGCCCTAGCAGGGAAAATGCACGGAAGGTAAGCTTTTGTTTTATGGTAGTTTTTATGTTAATATGATGATTATTTTGAAAGGAACCAGGTTGTTAAATTGAAAATTTGATCGATAACAGTACAAACGTCTAAAATCTGAAAACATGCGCAAATTATTCTATATCTTGTATCCATAATAGGCCATTTTACAGTTGTTCGCTCAGTGACCTGGCCTATGAATGGCAGCGAGGTTGCCGGTGACCTTGTTTTGATAGAGACCTGACTGCTTTTATCATGTAAATCATGTTGTTGTAATGCTAACTAGTCTGCATTTACATAAGAAAAACAGAAAGGTTTGTATCAAAACAAGGTCACCCTCAACCTCGCTTCCATTCACAGGCCAGGTAACTCAGCCACAACTGTAAAATGGTCTATTTTGCAAGAACAAGTTATAAATATTCATTAAGCTCAACTGTTTGGAACTCGTGGTTGAGACCGAAAGGGCATTATTTAGCCGATGAACTATGTTTCAATTCCATTTCATAGAATTGCACTGAGATATTACTTTGAACGTACTTGAATAGGAACAGTGCTAGGAGAAAAGATACTGCGCTAGCACCGAAGGACGGTTTTGTGATGAGTGAGAAATAACTCTGTTTTTGCCACGTGTTGGCTAAAGGTAAAATCCAAACCAATTCTATGGTGTAAAAGGTCAGCGAAATAGCGAAAAATTCAGTGTTCCAGATACGTTTTTGAGGCAGGGTGTCAGCAAGGAATTCCAACGGGTCAAATTCCCACTGTTCCTACCAAACCATTGTAAATTTTGTGTTCGTTTGTCATGCAGCTGACCTTGTTAGGGTTTTGACCCAAGACCCCCCTTGTATGAGGCCTTCCAAGGGGTTTGAGCGACAAGCGACATTGCGTCAAAATGTGGCGACAATTTGTTACCAAAGTACCGACAGCCGACAGAAGTTGACACGAAAGAAGCGACAATTTGCGAAAACGACAATTTCCTCCGCTGGTCAGGCGACAAAGGTACACAAAAGGATGCGACAAGGCGACAAGACTACCCCCCTTGGAAGGCCTCTTGTATCTGGAACACTAAAATTTGGAATCTCAAGTTACATTTCTGCATAGAAGGAAGTGGTAGGGATGGACAAGGGTGTTAAAGTTTGGCTTTCTGGTCAAGCCTATGGTGACGGAGGAGGGGTGGGTCTGTACATTGTCAGGGGGACAAAACAGTCTCACAATTAACATGCATTCTGGTGACAGGGTAAGTCATTCAGATTTAACTGACCAGGTAACCTTATACCCATGTATATTTATTTGATGCTTAAAGTCGTGGAACTGGAAAACAGGAGAACAGGAAACCATATCCAACAATAACAAAACTTTGGGCCATTTTCAAACAACCATAATCCATGCTAATGGACCTTAAGGCGTTTTGTTTATGTTGCCTTTATTTTCACTACAGAGCAAACCTGCTTAAGGACAAGTACTCTTCTAAGGCCATTCATAGAATTTAAAGATCCTATGTACATTCAATGATCCTACATTTTGAGAAAAAAGAGATTTGGCGTGAGTGTGAATGCTATTTTAATAATATACGAAATGACCAAATGCGCATAGGAAAACACCCTGTTCCTGTGCTTCTTGTGGATATCTGCACTTTCAATCATTTCTTGCAAGCTCAATTCAAATGCTAAGAGACATTTGTCAGCTGAAAGAGGTTGCTCTTAGTCGGGGGATTGTTATAATCTGAACTAGGGTCAAGGAAAGTCATGCATGGCCGGGCATGTGGGCAAGTTTGTCTTGCTTTTGAGTTGGTACTATCATCAACACATTGCATTGATGTGATTGGGAACTGTTAACCACAGTTACTGAGACATCAGTTGCTTTCTTTATGGTATGACGTAGTCGTTCACCAGCTCTCTGAAATCTTTTCCTGTTCTTAGACTGTTTTTAAAGGGGGAAAGCAGTGCTACTAAGGATCTGTTTTCTCATCATTAATGTAATTCATTTATTGGGAACAAGTCATTACAAACCCAACCCTTGCTCCATTAAGCTATATAATAGTTAAATAAAAGGCAAATGTTAGCAAACTTTAGGACTTCGCCAGATGATGCCAGTCTCTTTGCTCGCGCAAAGCTTAGGACTGGGGTCGTTTTTACCGCTTAAGCCTGCCTGGGATGAGAGTGCAATTAGTTATATTGCTGAAGGTTGTTTGTAAACTTTTCCGTGAAGTCCCCAAGGACCAAGCTGATATGACAGTGCTCACGTGAACAGAGTTTTCATGGAAACCGTGACAAACTGGTTTTAAAACGGCAAGTTAGCCCTCTGAGCATATGATCATGGATCATCAATTCTTCGATAAGGGTGACAAAGGAGATACAAGTAATCTGAAAGACTCTGAATTTCAGTCAGTTTGGTTTGCCTGTTTAGAGTTTGCTGTGCTGTCTTTCTTGCTGCCCTTTGTCATATGGAGTAGTCTTTTGTCTTTTCTGCCTTCATCACAACACAAACTGCACCTGAGTAGTTCAGAATTCCAGAAATTATATCCTCGTTGTCTGTGGCAATCAGTATGACATATCATCTTGGTAAAGATGCGGTAACCTTCATGAAAGGAGTGCTGAAGAAAGTCGTCTTATGATGCCGCATGATTGGTCATCTCAGAACGATTCTTTTGGCCTATCTGCTGGCTTATCTCCGCTTGCATTGCAATATTCCCTTTTCTTTCTTTTGCAAAGTATTAAATAAAGAATGATCCTGGCAGTTGTGAACGCAATTTATGCAATTGCGTGAAGTATCAGTAATGAACAGAAATCGTCACGTTAAAAATCAAATAATCTACGTTGGCACTCTGTCGTACAAACAATACGTTCATTACATCGTAAAAAAACAATAAAGAACTGCCATACGGCTGCCTCCGTATGGAGTAAATAATAATGAGTAGCAATACACTGTGCATACTCTTCGTTTTATTAAAACATATATAGAGAGAAAAGGCAAAATTACAGACTGGCAATTGGCCTAGGCTAAGAGAAGAGAGTTATTCAGTTTGCTTGAGACTAGGCCAAAATTTCTCGCTACCGATGGGTCGAGTGCCAGAAAGTCTCGCTCCTGATTGGTCGAATCCGCGGCTTTGACTTTCAATGATTGTTTCATTTTCAGCATAATGACTCTTCATTGTCTTTTAGCTCGGGTTTTATTGCGGACTAAAACTGTCATAACGATCAGGCGCTATGAAAAAATATTCCATAAAGTCAATTTTCAAGCTGCAAAAAGGGTCTTCTCTTAAAAAACTTAAAACTTGGGCCCACATGTATGGCGCCTGGCGGGCCTGCGTGGTCAACAAGTAAAAATGATTCAAGAGCTTCCACTTTGCCACAGCATCTTGTAGCTCAACAAAGAAAAATAACGTGCAGAACATGCAGTATACCGTTATTGGCAGGAACGAGTAGGTCAAAACTTATGCAAGAAGTTACTCCAGAAATTCCTTCCTTGGACAAAGCGTTTGCTATTTTTAGGGACGCATATTTTTAAGTGGACTCAATCACTGAAATAAATTGAAGCTTAACATTTGCTTTAATCCTTGTTTCTCTTGTTTCTCAGGCTTGTGCGGGTGTAGCCTGTTCCAGGCGTTCAGATGGTAAACGGGGCGCGATAATACCACCAGGGCGAGGTGAAAAATTGAGGGGGCTTGTGACTGGCGATCTCTCCCTGCTACCCCCAGTCAATTTTTTCCTCTCAATTTTTGTCCTTGCTCAGTCTCGTTCGCCCGCCTCTACTATCTCAGAGCCTGGAACAGGTTAGTGCGGGAGTCGAACCGACGACCTCTGCGATCTTTCTGTTTTCCTGTTTACATAAAGGTTTCTTATTTCATCTTTCATCCTTTACTTGTGGACATTTATCGTTTATTTTGATTATGACGACGAAGCAATACGCCTGTTTTGTCATTTAAGAATGCGCGTGCCCTAACGCGTATGTGGACATGCGCAGCAGCAAATTACTTTAAAGCTATCGTCGTTCAATACTCATTGTAAAAAAAATTTATGAGAAAACTGAGCACGAACGAAGGAACGAACGAGCGAAGGAACAAATGCCAATGAATGAATAAATGACTGATAACCTCCTGATTGAAGAATAGCAAAGGAAGTCGTTGGCGATGTTCACATCCCACTCGCGCGGTTTTCAGGATATGTGAGTTTTCAAGGGTTATGGAATTTTCCTCTAGTTCGGGGTGTCTAGTTTAGCGGTTACATTTTAACTCTCAGATCTCCGAATCTTTGGAAGCCTTGCTATTGAAATGCATCGCTATTCTTGGGATATTCTCAAGCGACACGGAAGTTGTGGTGAGCGTTATTTTTGGGCAATTCCGCATACGAACACACGACACAGATGCAAATGATTGTGATTGGACTACGTTGGTCATGCAATGTTCCACTGGCATTTTCTTGGGCGTTTAAACGTAGTTTGGTGGTCGGGATTTGAAGCAAAATTTATTAAGATGATGGATGTTTGAAGTACCCTACCAACGGCTGTTTGTTTTGTAGCGTTGAGTTTCAATGACTGGTTTGAATGTCTCCATTAACAGCTGCGGTATCCTTATCTGGGTCTTAACTTTGAGGGGGCTTTGAGCTTTTTTTGGGTCTGTGGTTTTTGTTTTGAGATTTGAGGTTTTCAGCTAATTTTCCTGTATAGTAATCAGGGCCCATCGTTAGTTCAAAGAGCAGCCAGCTCTATGAAGCAGATGTCGATTTCTAGTGGGAAAAATGTATTGCATTATACACATCTGTCAACTGGCTAGTGACCTATCCACTGGGTAATGCTATCCTTCCTCAGTTTTAACAACTCGATGAGGTTGTCAGCTTAGATACAAACGTTTTTCGGCTACTTTGTCGGTGATCAGTGACTTTATACTTAACTAAGCGCTCGAACCTCGAAGCATGTAGCTTGGCACTTCGTTTCCTCTTGCTTGTGTTTGCAGTTTGTTGATTTGTGGTTGTGGATGTTATTCGCTGTGGGTTTTGCAGTTTTGACTGGCAAAGGCCTGTTGGTTTTGTTTTCTTGTGTCTCAAGGAGGCTTCTCTCCCTACATTGCTTAGTGTCGTATCGTCCTTATATTTCATATAGCGCCATATTTCACGACCAGCCGTTTTTACCATGTTAGAACTTAAATCGTAAGAATTTCGGATTCGTTTGAGGATTATACCGCGTCCATATTGTACCTATACGAATACTTTATTGACAACTGTCATAGTTTTGAGAGGAAGGGATTCATTTTGGTTTTATAAATTGGGGTCCTAAAGTTTCCTTTTCATGCCTCAGAAAGGTGGTGGTGGTGGGCTTCGTCAGAGGGGCGACTCCTGGTTCTTCTCCTCTGAACAGTTGTGTTTTGTGGTCTCAGGTCTTCGCGTACCACTACTTGTCAGACACCGACGGCAGCATTTTCGTGCAACTTGTTGCATAAATGTTGCGTTGGGGGATGCAAACTGTTTTTTCGTTTTTCTCAAAGACGACGTCGTCTTTTTGTTTAGCAATATGAAGATGTGTTACACATGTGTGTGATAAAACGCACCACAAACAATTGCAACTGGAATCCTTTTGTTTTTGTTCGTTCTGTGTTCCCTGCAGGGAGGTGGCGGGTGTGAGTGTGAGATAAGGGAACAAGATGCCACTCAGAGAAACAAAAAAATGAAGTTTAAGGTAGCTAAACACATGGATCTTGCCTGATTCGTTTACGGAGATCGTTTCTGGTTACAGCAAGATGAGATAAGTCATCCCTGAACAGTGATCTAAACACGTAGCGGTGAGAGGAAAGAATGAAAATAGGGAACTGAATGCAGCACCATGCGTGTATGCTGAATATTCTTATTTTGTCACCAATCTAAGCGTTGTTGATTAAATGTTTTGGGGTCCAATGTTGGTCAGTGATTTCAACGTATTATGATATAACTATATGGAGCTTTAAGTGTCTGGCAGAGTAGAGGTTGCGATTATTTTTATTGTAACTAGCAAAATAGTGAAAATTTCAAACCCCTATAGGCATAAAAGGGTAAAACAGTTCAAATAGATTTTCTTAAAAGGAAAGAAACTGATGGTGTGACGACAAGGACAGGTTCTCTTACAAAAGTCATTTTTGGACCGGTTTTAGTTAACCTAAGTATAGTTTTAACGTTTGGGATTGGTTCGGTACTGGGGTGTACTCTCCTGATTTGCATTTTCTTTCATCCTGATTAGTGTCAGTTTGCGAGAAGATGCCTGGTAACAATGGAAGGTGAATGAGGGACAGGGATCATTTTATGAAGTGGCTTTAGAAAGGTACCTGTTAACGGAAGGTTGGGAATAAAGAAGGAGGGACACTGGGCAAGCTACACCTTCCTATTAACAATGCTGTGCAGGCGTGCCATTTACGTGGCTGCAAATAGATTAGTTAATTTAGGATGAAAGAGGAACAAAGGTGGGGGATTTCAGACGATTGGAGTATAATTTAATCTTTGCGTTCAATGTAAACATTTATTGGAATTAAGATCTTCATGGCTCTTTGGCCTAAGCTATGAATAAAGTTGAGAGAAAGCTTATCGTCAGGCTTCTATTGTTTATTTTATTTTCTTTGTTTAGCAGTAATCAAACGCTTGAACTAATTTTCTCGTTGCGTTTAATGAGGACATTTCTTGGCATTAAAACTTGGCTTTTCGGCTTCAGTTATTTATGAAGTTGAAGGAATTATCGCCAGGCTTCAATCGTTTTGCTTTGAACGGTTATTATTTAGCAATTGGGCGCATGGCGTTTTGCCGCGACATTTAATGTGCCTGCAATGAAGGGAACAAAAAACTAGATTCGTGCGCAATGTAAGTGCAAGCTAGCTTCTCTCGGAAACTGAACAAAACAATTGCTTTTTAATGAATGATGTGCTCTTTTCTAGGAAAGGAGTGAACATCGAAATAAAAAAAAAATCACTGAAGTCTAGCGTCTGAAATAACTAATAGCTAGGATAATAATGGTTTCTTGTATAACTTTAGATACTCACGGCATTGCCGTGTCTTCTATATGTTCTTCTACTTTGATGGTGGACGTGTAAAAATCTTTGTTGCCCTTCTTAGTGTGAAATCTAGTTGCTTCGTTGAAAGGAAAAGGTCTAGTTTATTTGAAGTAACCATTATTTGTTTGAGGTTGAATTTTTAAATATAATACAGGTTAATCTATCAATTTAAATGCTTATAGTGTAGTTATATTGAAAAAAATGCTTAGTGTTAATAGTGGCTTGCTTTCCTTAAACTCCTTTTACATATTAAACAATTTTCGGGGCAACATTTATAGCGCCAGCGCTTAGGATTCAAATTGTTAGTGTACACCAGTATAAACTAGCTTCGATTCTGTGTTATTTAGTTGGGATGCCTCTCCTTTTCTCTCGATAACTTGGGCGTCCTCACCTTACAGACGAAAGATGAGGGTTTTTAAAGGTAACGCACATCACACAAATATACTAAAATGAATTTTAATCAAATTGGCATCAGTTCCGACGAAAAGTTTGCCCTATAATTGCATTTTTAAACGAGCTTCAAAATAAAGTTAAATTAGTTGATGCTCAGTAACACAGTTCAGCGACTGAAACTTAAAAGTCATGACATTGAAACCACTTTAAGAACCCACCCTTCCTACTGGTAAGGGAAGGATGTGTATTACACCTATGCGAGGTCAGACTCTTCACATTTATTCTTGGACGGGCTGGGTGTCGTGAAATCAGAAAAAAAGGCGGTTAGTAGGTGTCAAGGGAGCGGCCTTCGCTAACTGATTTCGTAACCCATTGGTTATTGTAACGTTTACTAATAGAATCTGTGAGAATATTTGCTGCATACATCGATTATCATTGTATTCTCTAGTATACATCACAATATTCAAGAAAACTTGTAATCTCGGGGACAAAAGCCGTCTTTCTCTCTTTATTTTTCTTCAAATCGTTCCTCTTTTCCATCTATATATCTATTCTGTTTATCTTCTTAGTTTTTCCTCGTTTTGTCGACTTGTCGTTTCACCTTTTCCTGGAAAGGAAAGACAAAGAATTAGACTTGGAGCCTTACAGTGAATCTGTGTATTCTTAATCTCACTTGTTGGTGATTCGTGGATAAGAGTCGTTTTGTTATTTAGTATTTGTACCAATGGCGACATCAACCGATATTTTCTGGGCCACATTTTATATTACAGTTAAAAGACGCAATACCTCCGCACATTTAAGAAGCAAAAGAACATTTTTATTATCTACAAATAACTTCTTTTTTGAAACTTCAGCTGTCTTTTTCGACTATAGAAGTTCTCTTATTCATTTACTTTATTTAATTCAATATAACCACTTCACCTTAACGCAGGTTTTCCGTTGCAATCCATCGCTACTTTATATCGTTGATTCATTGTGTAATTAATGTCAACTATATTGACAATCTCTCAATGTCAAAATCACAATATAGTTAACTGCTGTACAGTTTAGATGAGTGTATAAGGTCCACTAACTAAACGTCTCCATGTCTCTGGGTTAATGACCGCTTGGATATGCCAAATTAACGGAAAAGGTGAAAGCAATAAAGACTTAATTGTCATGTTTTATTATATGCTGTTTAAATGCCTTTTTTTTTAGAAATGTTTGGGTGACAACACGTAATGAAATAACCACTATCTGTTTGTGTTGGGAACAAAAGCGCTCGTAACAAGATTTTGTGTTGTCGGTCCGCATTTCATATCGCCCACTCTAGAAAGGAGACACCGTTTCTCCTCTGAACAGACAAAAAGCGTTCATTCAGTCCGGTGATATTGTCCCCTTGATTTCAGCGCTGTGGTTTTCCTGACCTTGAGAAGTGTTTCGAACAACAAACTTTGCATATTGTTACTAAGGAACTAAACAACATGGGCTGGGCAACAATTTAAGAAAAACAAGGTGTTTAATACTATGAAAAATAGCAGATCACGGTTTTTTAGCTTCTAGAAAGTACTTTTTCTTTAGTGAAACAGGTTTTAAGTCTTTTAGATCCAACCTTGCCCTCAAGTGGATTCTTTAAATAAACGAATGGTTTCGTACTAATGTGACTTTTTCGAGAGCAAAAAAAAAAAACAGAGATCGTTTGCAGATATTGGATCTTATGGCTGCCGCAAGCGAGGCGATTCGTGCGCTAGATGTTTTGTGCGATTTAAATCAAGATAAAATGCAGCGACAACAACCAGGAATAGTATGGTTTCCTGTCTACTATGTAGAGAAAGAAATAAAACAAGAGAAAAGGACGAATCAATGGGGCAATTAGTAAAAGAAATATTAACGTGAAAAATTAGGAAGTTATCATTTTTGATATTTTGTGTTGAAAGGGTGATTCGCTTTAATTGACATATAGAGGGCTATAATTTCGATTTGATTTGACAAAGAAAGAAATTGACCATTAATAAGATTGGAATTTACAGTTTTGCAAAACAATAGCTCACTCAAGGGCTCTCATGAGCCGGAGAGTTGTAAGAGAAAGAAGGTCACTTTTCTCACGCATGTAAAACTCAACCAATATTGTATCTATTGATTCGATCTGATTTTATTATCCCACATCAGAAAATAACGCCCCTCCGGACTAAAAATACAATCAAAATCTTGATTGGAGACAATTCCCTTGTTTTTGAAATGTTGCCCTGAATTAAAAACAACTGCAACTATTTTTTTTTTTTACTAAACATAGGATACTGCGTGCGCAATTAGTCGATGGACACTTGTGTAGCACATGAAATGAAGCTCGTAAAAGCGGTTCCAGGCATTAGTCTCTTGTTATTTGTTCACTTAAAATAAACTCTAGTATGCACGAAAATGGAGTTTTTTTGGCTTGGGCTAGGATGAAAGTTTTATTTCTATCTGTGGAATCATTTGGTTTCTGAACGATCCATGTCCTGTTTACAATGAAGTACAGGCTGTAGCGATCACGTTTTCGATTTTCTTGATAACATCTTTGATGTACCAGAACGTGAATGTTTGCATAATTGTGTGATATGACAATTCATTTCAGTTGTTTTAACTCCTTAGGGAGCTTTTCTAGCACTTTTTTGAGCGAAGAATCTGAGTAAATTCTGTAACAAAGTCAATTGCTATGTTCTAACCTCATTCCTTTTAATCCGGTGAACACGTGTTGCCTTGCAACTTTAGTGTTTTCTTAGCTTCCTGTTTAAAATAGAACGCATTCCATATTTTCCTGATAAGACCACTGACGTGCATTCAGAACGAGAGAGTGACTTTTAAGTCAAATTTTCTTTTAAGAGGTAGTAACAATTCACTCCGCTTTAAAAGGATTGCCCACCATCCTTAAAGCGCGAACACGTTTTCAGTTAAGATCTTTTCTGTAACATGTAATTTGTTAAGAAACTTCGCCCTTGTTTAGAAAGGAAATTCACACGAGTTGCCTTTACACTATAGGGGTTTCCCATTGTGCTGTTTAAAATGGAGGACACGTCTTAGATTTTCTTGATAAGATCACTGACGTACATTCGGACAGAGAAGAACGTCACTTTTTGCATAATTTTAATTTGGGGAGAAAAACAAAATAACCGAAAAACAGATTCTCGTTACGTAATATCTTTTAACTTTCGTAGCATAAACTGAATCTTTTTCGAGTTAAAGAATACAGCTTTTTTTTTCTTTTCGTGCAAACCGTTTTTTTCTTTCTCTTGTTCTTCTTGCTTGTCGTTCCGCCCCTTTCTTTGTTTCTTGTCTCAAATACAGCGAAAATTTGCAAATAGCGTCGAAAGGAGCTTTGGCAACCAGTTCTAGGACAGCATCTAGGATTTTCCCACGATTTTCCATCGAATTAGATTTCTCGAGAAGCGAGCTCGCTGTCGCCTTCATTATAATCGAATCATCCTATTTTAGTTTGATTTATATTAAAGTGCATGAATCTCATTTCTTCTTTGTAGCTATGAACAATCACAGCAGATGATAACCTGTATTTAGTTAACATATCTTGCTTTGATTAATTTGCGGTTTCCTTCTTCCTTTGGTTAAATCAACTGAATTCTGATAAGTGGTAAGATTCCTTCCAGCAACATTCACAACAAGATGTGACTAGAGTTTGGTGTCAGGCTGGGCAAAAACGTGGGCTTCCATTCAGGGTGTTCAAATGGAAATTTTGAAGAAAGGAAATTCACTGACCCAAGACTTTTTGTTTTACTTTGTCTTGAGAAAGTTGTGCTCATGCAAAGTTACACGTCGTCTCTAGCACACGTTATTTCTTCAGTAGAACCGCAAAATGATTACCTTACTAATGAAAATGATAGCGGAGATTCCTGTGTTTGCGTCCGCTAATATCTTGTGAATTCACTGCTATTTAACCGCTATATTTAAAATAATGCGGTCCTGGTACTAAATATTTACATTTGCTTTTTTTCCTCTGATGTGACCGATTGTTGTTCGATCTATTGAATTATAAACTTGCAAAATAGAGGTATTATATATGGCAATTAAACCATTATTTTCTTAGGTAACTACTACCGCCACGAATTAGCAAAAAAGACGCCGTTTTAAAACAGGCTCTGGTAACAAGACGACAACAAATGTTTTTCTGTAATAAGTCTAAAATCTGGGTCGGATCTAGGAAAGAACAGAGAACAGTAGTAATGCTAATGTTTAACCATAAATAATATTTATGTTATTTTATGCACCATAAATTCTTAGCTTTCTCAAATACACTCACACTCTAGCGAATGAAACAAAATCATACCAGTAGCCGGCAAACTTAGCAAGTTAATTTTCCTTTTTACTCTGTTCTCGCCGTAAAGGGAGGTATGAATTCTGTGAAAGTGACAGATGGTCTTCACAACTTAAGTTACAGAGGAAACGACTTTCTTTTGTGAAGCCAAAGGATACGTTGTACTTTTGATAAATGAAATTTATCACGTCTTTATTTATCCTTAATTTGCGAGCGTTTATTCTATTGAAAGGCCAAACGATGTCTAATGAAGGGAAAATGATTTGAAAAAGATATGAAAGCACACAAGCCAGTAACAAAGGAACAACTGAAATACAGCACTGAACAGTGAACAAGTAATTAAAGGAGTTACTCTTTCCTTTTCGCGTGGTGTTTCAGCTAAAAATTTCTAAAAATAAACATGTAGAGAGAGTTTTGCCTTTTGGAAACGCTGAGCTAATGCCTTTTTCTCAGTGTATTGGTCAATCGTTTCCCTTTGAGGTGCCAAACCTCAAGATCTCATTTGAGGAATTGAGGGCTGAATGGGCACAATGCTTTGAGTTAAAATATGAACTTTAAACCAGGCGACTTGTGCGTGTGACACCGATTAACCAGCAAAAAAGAAGTCATCCGTAGAATAGATTGATTCACAGATCGTTTGTTGATAAAATGGCTTAAGATTGGAACGACGCTTTAAAAGAATACAATTTTAGCAGTCGATTAACGCAAAAAAAAAACTTGTGTATTTGTATTGAGTTGACATTAATTCCCAGTGGCTTAAAAAACATCTAAAAAGAGTAAATTTAGGGGGATTTGGTTGGTGTCTGTGGTCTCTAGAAGAAGGTCAACATTGTGTAACTCAAAACGGACGTTATAGAACTCAAAATTCTGTGAAGCCCAAGACTGATATCAATACAGCCAGTTTTGAAAACGTAAAGCTGGATATCATCTTCCGCTAAAGCTCAACGATACTCAGTTTGTTAGTAGCGAAATGATTCCGCTTCTTATGAAAGGTTATTGACATAGATTTGTTTCTCATATTCGAGTTAAATGAAATTAAGAAATAATCGAATTATTGAAAGTGGAAACAGTGGTACTCTTGGGAGAATTTTAACCAGCAGACCTATTTTTGGATAATTTCGTGTTTTGTTTTCATTTTTACCTACCCTATTCTCTAGCGTCCCTTCTTAGCAGGAAATTGAGTTTTTAACGCCACACAAGTTCCAGATATGGAAGCCCTAAGCTAAGCTGCCTTTTCGGTTTTGGGAGTCTTTTCGTACAACTGACAGTCTCAGCTTTTCTGAGCAGCAAATCTTCCACAGATAAGGTTACGACGGTAATATCTTTTTGTAGTAACTGGATGATAAGAAATAACAATTATTGATTTCCATTAAGAAAATGCTAGAACATTTTCACCCGTGAGGATTGCAAGAACTGATTAATGCCAAGTTCTTTTGGCAAACTATTGGGAGAAAAAACAGAATCACAAATGAAAAAAAAAACAATTTTAATTTTTTTTTAGCCCAAGTGGATTGTACGATTGCGTGAAGTAAGAAGCATGAATGCTGCAGGAGTGCAAGTGCGTAGCACCGAAAACATATTGGGACCCACAACAAGGTTGTTTCGAACTAACGCTCCAATTTATCTGATGTAGAACCCCGTATCAGTTCACTGCTGTCAGTCCCATCAGCCTTTCATGTAGAGAAAACCAATGAATGGAAAATACACGCAGATCGTGTAAGACTTCGCCACTACTATGTTATTCGAATAGAAAGCTTCGATATACGACCACTCTATGAATGAACTCAAACTAAAATATATTGCTTGTGAGCGAGAACATCACGAAACCATCCCTGAGAAATTACGATAATGAATGTTTTAGGGACATTGCCGCGAATTGCGACGCGTTTTCCACGGTTGTTGTGTTATTATATTCTCTTTGATTTTAAGTCAAACCTTTATGTTTTTTTAAAATGATGCATTCAAACGTTATAGGCATCCATAAGCGATACTTTAATCCTCCTGGTGATGCTCTATGCATCGGACTAATTATCTTTGCATGCGTGCTGAAATGATATAATAACGAAGTTTAGACCTATAAAAATAAATTTATCACTTGTTTTGCAAGAAAAATGCCAACAGTTGTGCGAGGCCTTATTGGGTGTTACGAGTTGTTATTAAAATACCCCCATTTATTTTGCAAAGCCATCCCTAGCCCTTTCCGATGGTAAACCTTTTAATGTGGTTGCCTCTTCTAAGCCTGTGGTGCGATCCGCTCGTGCGACCATGAAATAAGAACTACTTAGTATTCTTATCATGTTGCCTTGTTTTATGTCATTTTGCAGCATGATATTTTTTAATCCTTTCGAGTTTTCAGCTTTAGTACTCTTGAGGCAAAAAGTTTCTAGCCGAAGTTTTTGTTCCTTTAAACGCGTTCGTGCAAATCCCACGCCAAATTAAGTCAACAAATTAGGCGTGCCTAAACAATTAGCGAAGAAGGTTCAGGACATTCCACGCAACATGTTTCACCTGATTGCAATGTTCGTCGCAACAGTGTTCAACAGTGCACAATTCAAGAGCGATCACTAAATCGAAATGTCGCTTGTTGAAATTACCCTCTCGAGACTTGACGATTTTTAAGTTGATTTGTTTCTCTCCAGCGTCATTAACATTGCTTGTTGTTCTTTCCGAAGTTATTGAACTTATATTATCGACTATGTTCAGTTTAACTAAGAGGATGCTACTGAGAAGCTAAGGTATTTTTGTTTTTCCTTTTGTGAGTCGACCATGAATAATAACAGCAACCACGGCTGCTTTGTCGAAGACCATAACAACAAATCTGTACATGTTTTCTTTGTGATGGTAACTAAAACTTACCTAGAACGTGATCAGTTGATTCTAACACCTTTCGGCGAAAAAATCGTTTGCCTCGAGGCGAATAATTGTACACACAGTTTAACCTTCGTTTAAAGGCACGAGCGGGGATGTTTTAATTTGTAATTACAACAATACCGTACTGATATTGAGCTATATCGAAGATACTTCAACAAGCCAAAGAGTGCTGCAAAGGCTGAATCGTTTGTTAGATTGCTCATGGTCGCTTTAGATGCTCAATAGGTGCACAGCATTTCCGAACCTCAGTTATTCAAAAGAATGAATGCTTGTGGTTTGTTAAGCTACATAGGTGTGCAAATAGAGTTTTTATTTTTTTTGTTTCCATCCAAAATAGGTTACGCTTTGTCTATTTCTTTTCTTTTTTGTTTAATATTGTGATCTCTAATACGGGAAACGCAGAAATCATTCGAATGTATCTCGGGTTGTACCAGACATGAATTATAAAGGAAAAACAGATCCACAAGTTAGGTCTCTTCGAGGCATGACTTTCATGAAAAATAAAACGAATTGTCAGCAAATGAAAAGAACTCGAGCGAAATAGGTAAAATTATTAATTGAATCAGAACTTGACAAATTTTCATCTTAAAATTTAGAGCAGGTAAAATGCACCATCTTGCTTTTATTAAACATTTTCTTGTGTTTTATAAAAAGTGATCTAATCTGTAATGCACATTTCGTTTCAGTTAGGCCATTACAGCTAACCTATGGAAGTTTGAACTCCCAGTTTCCACAAAAAGGAAACAAGTCTGGCTAAAAATTCTTGTACACTCATCACTGTGTTCCTTTGAGTAAGCTATTGCTTTCATAAAGCTTAGGCTGTGCATTTTTTACTGAACCGACTTGCACGTGTCCAAGTAGTTATTTGGTGTTAACAAAGATTTCAGACTGTATTTTTGTCTCTGCCTCACTCATTTTCATTTAGAATCAACAATTGCGGTTGTCAGTCAAGAGATTTATGGGGTTAATTCTCGTAAACCATTGCTTGCATGGTTCTTTTATCGGAGAACAGCATAATCAGGTGTCCCAGTGCGGTCTTTAGAACAGGGCTAACTCGAACACATCTTATGACTAATTTTATACCCTTGCTTTGCGTTCACCCTTTATAATAACTGAATTTGTTTTTCTTTCTTGTACTTCGAATTCTTTATTCTGAACTCTCTGGAGTAATCCGTTATTTTACCAAAAAATCGTAGACACTAGGTTGGTAGCTTTTGTTTTGTAAATTCACAACAAGTTTATTAACAAATTTACTTCTTGGAATTTTGGCTTGAAGAATGTAAGTAATGAGTTCTCCGCTTCCAGTGCGTGATTTGTCAAATCGCAACTCCTGACCACTTATGAGGGTCAATGATTTCGACCCCATTTCAATGACTTGGCGAACAGAAGACTATCTTAAAAACCGATGTCGTCATTCACCGCAAACTAATCAACCAAAAAAACCTTTTATGGAATTTCTTGCTATTTTGGTCACTTCTCGAGCTCGTTATAGCGCTATCTACCAACGCAGAGCTGATATTTCTCAGTGTTCAGACCACAATCTATGTGGGTAACCTAAAATAATTCACCGATGAATTACAATGTCATTAGTTACCTTAAGTTGGGTTGTCCATTTAGGTTAAGTCGATTCACAAGTCATCCGTGTAAGTGGATTTACTGACAGCTCTCGCACGACACTGTTCTTCTGAAAACAACGTCCATCACATAGGAAGTGCATAAGGTTCAAATGCATCCGGTCGACTGAGCTGATCTTAGTTTTATTTCATTTTCGTCATGTGCGGTAATTGCATTGCAGCTCTCAAGCAGTCGCCTAAAGTAAATATTAAACTGAACCGATCGACTCTTGTGAAAAGGTTTGATAGCCATTCTCCGCCTTCGACTTTCAGCCTCACAATGGCTAATTTGTTGTATATACAAAATCCAGTGGGTGCTTTTATTATAAACTGCTGATTAAATTAACAAAAAAATCCCTATTGTTTAGGGCAAACTGAAGGACTCAATTGCTAGATTCGGATAGAAACAGCTATGTTTTTCAGCAGGGTCAGGTAGAGTGCGAGTGCTTAGTGCGAGCTTCATTTGAATGATTGTTTTAACCCTGAAGCACAACGCATTAATAATGAGTCACGTTTACAGGAAAGACAGAAATTAGGATTTATTCTTTTTTCCATTTCGTGCAACTACAAAGTCGAACTCGGGCCATTGTTTGGTTCGCCGATAATGTCCTCTCGGGAGAGCTTTTTCGACACCTTGGTTGTCAACCTGTCGTCATTAATCATTCGGGAACACTAAGAGTGTTATGTAAATAAGGTGAGCTTCTTTCTGCGCCTTGTTTCATTTGGGGGGCGCGATTTTTCCATTACCAAAATCGACCACTAAAAAACGCTCAAACAAATCTCATTTCCATTTGTTACAATGAGAGCGTGTTGACGTGTGATAAATTTCGGAAGCCACGCAAACGTTATCTTTTTGCTTCTTATAATTTCGTGACACCTGTTGTCAATGTTTGCTATGCTCGGTCACGATGGAAACTGCAAATTTTAAGGTAGTGTTTTCATTGCCCTTGAGCAAGGGCCAGGCCAACGCAGTGCGTAAACCGTGATAAGAATGTAAAGCCCTTGACTTTAGAGCCAAACAATGCGCGTTTTCATTCTTGCGTTCCACAAATGGTCAGCACTAGTTGCGCAGACTGTCTCTGAAGGGCCTCATTGTCAACTGCATAATAACGCTCCACCCATTTTTGAACAGCGAATAATGCTGGCTTTTTATAGTTCGCTTGAATGAATTCACAATATAATTAGATTTAGACCTCAAGAGTCACCAAATTACAGATTAAAAGTGACTTCTCCCATGAGGACAGTCATTAACTATTAATTGAGCTTGCAAATGTACGTAACACAGGAAATACATAAATTCAGGAAAACAATAGGATTGCTAAAAGACTGGCGACATCCTTACGTAGGGGTATAAATACGCGTCGCGGTACATAAATCTGTCAGTCAGATGCTGTGCAGATGAGAGTTTAAAACACTTCGCGGCAGCTATCGAGTGTTAGAGTATGGACGGAGGTATGAGTACCTTTGGACTACCACCGCCGTTCGACATTGGCCAAGATTTCAGTTCACCATCTCATCTACGCCATAACACGGAAAATTTAAATTCGCGCTTTCTTGGCGCTCGCTTTCCCAGCCCGATTTCAAACATTTTCAGAGCAGGGGATTTCGGAAAGAGCGCTAGCGAAGATGGCCCTCGTCACTTGAACATGACCAACGGAATAGAAGGTATTTCTGAGATAGAAGAAAGCGAAATGCCCATTTCAGTGGCGGCAATGAATGAACATTATCTTTCTTCAGGGATAACGACGACGCTTGGTTGCACACAACAACAACACAGTGGTCTACACGCGACCGTCCCTCCGCTACAATCAGCAAATTTCTTCCCGGAGAGCGTAACATCGGAAGCCGATACCTATCCAAGAGACATGCCGTTCCCAACGCCCATGGATTTCAGTATAAAGAACGAGCCTGAGCCTCGATTTCCCCTTAATCCACCGTCTGCTATTTCAAGCATATCGAGCGCGTTACAACCGAACAAACCGAACTTTATGCGATCAATTTACGGCCCCAACCTTAATCCATCATTCTCCGATCCGGTCGCCGCACAGTCTATGTACACTTACATTCACCAAACGACCAGCGATGAACCCAAAGCGCCACAGTTTTACCGTCCGTTTCCTGGTTTCCCGCCGTTCGACCCTCCGGACTCTCTTCCAGAAAATCACGGTTTCTCTAAGTCGGACGACAGCAGAATCTTCCCTCCTGTTCCGAGCAGCCACAGACCTCCAATTATCGAGCGAAAAAACACGCAGGTCTCAAACCGTGCTGAGTCACATGATGTCGAAGATGTAGAAGATGCTAACCGATGTAAAAACACCGTTGAAGGTACTAAAACATCGGTGAGAAGGTTAAAGAAATGGTACAAGGACAAATATGGAAAATCGATCGACATGAACACGGTTACTCGTCAAATGGCGATGGAAATGCTTAAAGATTTCTTTCTGGAGATTCGCGACACGCGCCCTGGCAAAGAGGGTAACGAATACGAACCGGTGACACTCACAACATACAGAAATGGACTGAGGCGATACTTTCTTGAGAGAAAGTGCCCTCCTGCTGTCGAAAACTTCGATTTGGCTGATCGTGAATTTGACGTTGTCAACTTTGGCCTGGTTTCAAAGAGGAATGAGCTCAAGCGCAAGGGAAAAGGAAATCATCCCAACGTAGTGGAATCAATCACCGAAGAGCAGTTGGAGAGAATGTGGGCTTCTGGAGCAATTGGAGTACATGCTCCAAGGCCTCTGCTACGCCTACAGTGGTGGATTAACACCGTT
The DNA here is from genome assembly GCA_948470475.1 of Galaxea fascicularis. Lineage (NCBI taxonomy): Eukaryota > Metazoa > Cnidaria > Anthozoa > Scleractinia > Euphylliidae > Galaxea > Galaxea fascicularis. Next base: position 21,432,242 of record OX419335.1, read on the forward strand.
TCGCATGGCATACGAGGAAGAATGGCCCACCATGACTTGAGCATCGATGACTTTCGCATCTCTCGTGGACCCGATGGCAAGATCATCATCGACCACATGAAGGCAGGTAACAAGCGACCGAGAGCGGACGACGAGAAGGATAATCCAAGAAGCAAAAAGAAATGCAAAGCCCGAGTGGCCGCTACCGATGGAAGCGAGCGTGATCCGGTCCGTGCATTTGAGCAGTATCTCCGCCATCGTCCACCTGGTATCTCGTCGTTTTATCTCACCCCCAAGCACAAGCCCAAAGGAGATATCTGGTTCAACAAGGTACCAATGGGAAAGAACTCCATCGGCAGAATAATGAGAGAGATCAAAGCCATTGCCGCTATAGGATAAAACCTCAGTAGTGTCTCGCTGGATGAGAAGGCGGCGTTATTTGAGACAGTACAAAGGTACTTTTAACCGTGCTGGCCTTAAGGCGGCACAATGATTATTTCTCGTCTTAAAAGAAAAGACATTGACACAAAGGTCGCCAGAGTGTTCAAAAGACAGTTTCAGTTACCGAGATGGTTTCAAACCATCTTTTTTAAAAGGAGCACTGAAAGCCACTAGTAAGTAAACCAATCGAGTGGTTTTTGTTCTTTAAAGAGCAATCTTTAAAGTTTTATATTACAAAGAAGATTTCAAAGTTTTATGCTATTAAAAGTAAGAAAATCGACTAAATGCGATATATATGTCTATCTATAAAAGACGTTTTTGCTATATAAAAGAGAGAAAAAGTTTATTCACTAATATTTGCTATAGGTAAATCATGGCCGCAGAGCAATTCTTTTAAAGATTTCAAATGTGTAGCAAGGTTCTAAGATTTATAACTTAAGTATTTAATATATCCGCACACTTGCAGCCTCAGCTGGTGAATGTTTTTCTTAAGTTTCGTTCAATTTCATTTCATTCATTTATCTTGAAACGAAGCACACTCACGAGAGTTGTTAGTACTAATTTTCCTTTCATAAAATACCACGAGGACTTTGGTTCGCTGAGTAAGCCAAGGTTTAAAGTTTTTAAAGCATAACTTGATATCTTTCAAACCGCCTATCTTTACTTATTACAAAAGATCTCGTTAGAAGCCTAAGAAAGTTTTAATTGTAATGAACGCAGCTTTGTCCTGGGGGCGTTCTCGCTATTCTTATTGAGATTTCAATGAGGGTTTTTCGAATTTGATTTGCACTTTCTGAAGAAACGCAATGAAATATCACCGAAAAGTCTCTACAGAATTAGGGAATGAAGCTAACTTCCCTTGTCAGGAATCTTAGTAAAATACAGATCGAAAATATGCCTAAGAACAGGAATAACATGAAAGAAAGGTGCTTTCAAAAGATAGGCACAATTAACTGTGAAAAAGGCGTTTCTTAACACCTATGTTTCATCGAACATCACAATCTACAAAGAGATTTCAAAAGAGTCCAAAGATAAGAAAATGTATTAGCCTATAACGATTTATTGTATGGAATATATTTTTATCAAAAAAAGTTAGGAGTGTTAAAAATTTTGTCCATTTGCGTTTGAACCATCGCCGGTTGAAACGACGTACAGTTTGTAATCAGTTAAAGAAATTCGAGATAGAATTAAATTTCATTGTAAATAAGTAAATAGCTGCTTTAATTTCCTAGGTGTTCATTTTGTAAAACGTGCCCGTGAGAGTAGATCTTTAGCTTAAGCAAACGATCATTTCGAACGGAGTAAGGGAGGGACGAATTGTAGAAGGCAAAATGTATTTAGATAACAGTAGACCATTGTTTAAATAAAGAGATGGGACGGAAAAGCCTTGTTTTACTTATGTGAGATTATTCCATATCTTCTACTGCAATCAGTTCATTGTCTTAGCTAAGTGCAGACTGGCAAAAGGCTCTAAATGAGATCAGCATTTCTTACGGGGGGATTAAAACTGTGCTGTTTGCCTGTCATGTCGATGTGCAGTTACCAGTTCTCGCCTGTCTTTTTACTATTTGAAGCGTAAATTATCAAGGCAAATTACACACGGAAAAATCGATAGATCATCTCTCTCTCAGATTGACTTAATTTGAAAATCTCTCCTTTCCCAGCGTTTTCTTCCGAAAACTGTTCTAATTTTCATCGAGGAATCTAACATGTCGTGAGTCATGTGGGCGTTTTAACAAAGCTAATTTTTTGTAAGTTTACCCTAGAGGAATTATTGACAAACTGTAATGGTTATTTTAAGTCAGGGTTGCCATGCAAATCAGCGTCTTTATTCCGTTAAAACAATAAGCTTAGTTTTTAAGCCAAATCTATTAAAGTATGTTAAATTCTACATTGCAAACCGGTGAAAGCGCTGTACTTTTCGATTATGGAGAGCAAAACATTTCCTAGGGCTTTCGTGAGTTGCTATGATGTTGTTTTGACTATTATGCCAACCGCACTAACGTGTTTCGTGACTGCTAAATTGGTCTTCCGTCAAACAGGATTCTCTTGACGCATGTCCAACTCAACCTGTTGCGATAGAAAAAACGACGCGCGCGCAACAAAGAAACGCCGAAACAACTTATTCCACTTAGACATGGAAACTCACTGCAATATTGGACTGATTCCCGTGGTAAAATCCCAATTTTTTCTAGAACCACTGCGAGACTATCCGTGTAAGTAATTTGCGGTCGCCGTGTTTAGGAAGTAGTGGGTAAGGGGTAAATTGCCTCAAGAGGGTGATTATCACATAGATTGCGATAATAATGGGGAACAGGCAAACCAATATAACGGTGACACGACTGACTTTCGCGGGTTGAGGTTACCGGTACGTGCTTTAATTGCTTCCGCGAAGCCTTGCTTTCGTTACGTGACTAACAGCAATAGTGCGAGTCTAGGTTTGTCTCGCGCCTTCGTGGAAACCCACGCCCATATTGGCAGCACTTAAACTACAGCTCTAAGGAAAAGGAATTCACTTATAGATAACAACAAACAAATGCACAAGCGCAATCTTAAAGGAATGTTTCGCGGCGAGTTGCAAGAGATTGTGTTGACGAATAAAGGTTCAAGTTTTTTTTGCTATGTACCCGCCCTTTGGCGAGACAACCACCTTCTTAAAGCTATTTCAAAAGGTGGAAAAATCGAGAAATATGCTTTGTGTCGGTAGGTCAGCAAGAACCCAGCTCATTTAAAAGGTTCTCCCTCAAGTTGTTCTTTTGTAACTTTCATAATTTTTTTCGTACAAAACGTTCGTGATATACGTGTAATGAGCACCAGACATTGCCCCTCCTAATTGGTCGTTAAAGGCGAAGAGATAACTTTGCGGCGACGCGTCTACGCAATAAAATTCTCGGAGCGTCCAATCAACGACATTACAAAGGCCAAGGTGTCTCGGTCCTTAGAAAGAGAACACAAAATGCAATACACACGCGATGGACTTTGTTTCTGACACCGCTGCTCCTCAACAACCATTGGAATACAACTTGCGGTACATGCTCCCAAGCGATTTAATATTTTACCGAAAATGAACTTTTTCCCTAATAAATCAATAAATAAGTAATATCGACGAGGAAGTCGAAATAGAGGAATTTTATGCGTGAAATATTAAAGTGCTCCGGTGAATTTTGTCAGCAGGACTTTAACTAATATTCACGTAAGGGTTCTGTAACGTTCTGCAATTTGCAGTCACAGTCTCAACGCTTGCCGAGTTGTGTCGTATTAGTACAAAAACCTGACCTGCTCTTCACCTTAGTTGTCGAACATTCTTTAATTCTTCAATTTCGTTGCTCAATGAAACTCAAAAAGTAGGTACGAGTTATTAACAATCGCAATACAGATCTTCAAAAGCATAGTCAAATGTCAATGGTTGGGGAAATAAAACTACTGTTTACAACTACATTATAGTCAATGCCAATTGTTTTAAGCAAGCGATCAAGCGAACTATTTTTGGGGGGTTTTGTTTTGGGTTTTTCCGCCGTGGCAAGTGACAATTTTTCCCTGTAGGGCTCCCCTGTGACAGAAATCGGCTCACTTGTTTTCAAACTAAGGATTTTAAGCAACATCACAGCAGATGTGCGTTACGCAACTCGCACTCACGGAAATGGCTCGAAGACAACACCTGACTTCTACATGACATATGTTTGTGGGTGCTATAAACATCTTCAATGCCTGTAACCTTACTTTCTTTTGTATTGAATTTCTAACCGTTTGGAGATCTCGGAACTTGTAATATTAGTGATTCGCGCTTTATATTTATGTTTGCAGACTTTTCTTCCCTAATACTCATATGCAGCTCTCTGCGTGCTGGCCATTATAAAATCTGTTGGTTTAGTTGTGATGTTTCTGCTGCTATATTAACTGAGCTGGTATCCCTTGCTTTAATATTCTGATCTTTACTTTAAAAACTTAAAGTAATCAATCTTGTAGGATTATACTATACTCCTGTTTGCAAAACAGTATGGCAACTCTGATATCCACTTTTTTCGTGCCAGCCACTATAAAATCTTCCTGTCAATGTGCTATCTCTAGCCAAAGGCTACCATATATGTGTTTATGAATGTGTATCGCTTTGCTTTCCTGGGATATCTAAATCTTCACTTTTATGTTAGCCGCTGTTGAAGTTAAGTTAAATTGTTCAATCTTCGGCGTGGATTGCGTAATATACCTCTTGCGGATGTGTAGAGCCAATTTTCCTCGTAAAATTTTCTTTTTATTAACCACAACAAACTGTAAAACTTTGAATTTTCCCATGTATGCGGTTGCAATTATCTTTGGTGTAACGTCACTTTAGTGTTTGGAAATACAGTCTTTGGGGATTGTGCCATTCCTCTTTTGTAATTTGTATCACTGTTCCTGCCTGTGGTTTATAATTAAGAATTTGTTCCTTTGCTTCCTTGCATGAAAACCTAAGCCAACAATTATCAAGTGGATTGCGGTTGACGTAAATGTCCGGATAGTGGTACCCCTATCCGCGTATCTTTGAACCGAAGCTCTGAAAGTCACTTTAAGCTTGTTAAATACGACTGAAACCCTTGCTTGCAATATGGGCCACAGCCTGATCCGAAACACGAGCAGAGGGATCACGTTCTGTATTCGCTGGTTAATGATGCCATACCATCCAAACTCTTTCAAGTAAATCTTTATTTCTGTTTTTCAACTTCTTCAGTTTCTTTTTTTTTTTTTTTTTGCTCAAGGAGCGAGGATGTTTTACCAAAAGAGAAATCTTCTGGCCTGCTCACTGAGAGAATTATATTGTTCCTATAGCAGTAACATTTTTGTTTACAGCTATATTTAGCCATAGTGCGAATACAGGCTCGTATCTTCAAGATTTCTGTCTGAGTTTAAGATGCTGGTCAAATAAATAACCGGCGATGTATAGAGCGATTGGAGTAGGTACTTAGCAATGTTGAGATCGAGTCTAATAGACTCCGAACTAAAAAAGCAAACACCAAAATAAGATAAGAGATTGGGCATCTTCGCACAAGATGAACGCAAACTGTACTATATTTGAAGCCCTAGTAGAAAACTTCAGTTTACTATATTGAACGTGCCGTACGGGAGTTACGTCAATTCGTGAGTAGTTTTAATGAACGACAAGATTTCTAATCAAGTTGTTATCGGTTGCAACATCAGAAGTGTATTATGTGTTTTGAACAAGTTGCCATGTTACATTGTCGTATACGTGAATCGAACTAAATCGCAAAGATTATCGCCCGTGTTAAATACAGTAGTTAAAGCTGTTAAAGTATGACTTTAAAATCCTTAATTCCTATTTTATGTCTCTTTCACAGAGTCTTCGTCAAGTTATAAAAAAAATGTTGCGCTAATTCAGTTTTCTTCCTCAATCAGTGTCTGAATTTAACTTGCACATAGTAAGGGCAATGCAAACGGTTAGGTTTGGTGACGTCAGCTACAATGCTCAAGCTGTACGAAATAAATGAAATGGGTTTTCAAAAAGGCTTCTAGAGAAAGAAATTTCGGTAGGGGAAATGACTTCGCGGTACCTTCCGTTCGAATGCGTTAGTTTAAATCTTCATCTACACCTTACACAGGAGAACAATTAGAACCACCGGATCTAAAAATACTTCTCATTAGCTTTTTTTAATGCTCATTCTATAGCCAAGGATATGGATATGAATAAACTCAAGACATGAGCTTCCTTACACAAACAAAAATATTTTTAACCACAGGAAAGTTATAATCAGGGCGTCTTTGATTTGAATCATGGTTTCACTTTATAATTTTCTCTTAAGACTCGATTCGTCGAAACACCTTGCACAGCATTATAGACGGCGCAACAATATACAATAGCTGTCATTTCCAATGTACAACATATTTTTATTTGCACTGTTACACGTACATCATTTTGTAACAAGTTAGTATTTTATGAACTGCCGGTATGATGGTTGGGTTTTATAGTATGATATAAGTTTTACTCAAGGTTTCCTTAATGAAGATCTTTTTCGTAGGACCATATTACGAGACTCGAATCTTGTTTTTAGCATAAATAATTTAATCCGATCATGCCCCATAAATTGAAAATATTCCACTAGCAGTTCTTATGGTCTGCTGTCGATTATTTGTTTTATGCAGGAAACCTCAAGTTTATTGAACCTCGATTTTTGTAAAGTTTATCTCCGCTAGTTGTAGGTCACTTTCTTTGGCCCACCTACCACAGAAGATCACCTCAGTTCCACAAGTATTCAAAGAAATGTTTGCTCACAAGAGATTCTCTATTGTGAGCTGTTCGACAGCTCTTCAACCAAAATGATTGAACTGGTCATTGTTTGAAATCCTAATCAAAAATCGGAAAACCGCAGAGTAGGATTACAAGATTATGGGCAGTTTGCTCTCAGAAAGGAAAAAAATTGAGTCGAGTTTTTCGCGATGAATAAACAAATAGAAATCAGGCATGTAACTGGTCATGGATGAGCTATATCTTGATGTCTCGTGTAAAAACTTCTAAGCACTTTCCGCAGTACTAAAAGTGACAATATATGCCTTGTCCTCGATCTTCTCTGGTCTTCTCCGCTGCATGCCCGGTGTTATCTTATAGAATACGACAAAGTGGACTGTTTACCGTAAATTGAAATAAGAATATTACAACGAGCAATACACTTACAGACATATTGTCAACTGGGAGACTAATGCTGTATTAACGAAGCTTGTTTTGGGGAGTTTTATGAAAGCGTTTCTTGGAGCACATGGCTCATTCTGGGTCTAAGTTTAAGCGATCTTTCTATGGCGTTGCGCTTGTCTTAGGCTGCGGCGTCGCACAAACTGTATCATGCTGCTTAGTTTGGTAAATGCTTTTGTTTTTCTAATGTTAACAATATTTAAAAACCATGCAAGCATGTCCTGTTATACTCTCCCGCTCATCCGTTGCTGTAAAACGCAAAGAATTCGAATGTTGCTATCGCATGAATTTCTTTATTAGAGCACTCGTTTTCGTCTAGATCTTGACGCGATCAACCTAAATAAACGCAGACGTGTGTCAGAAAATTATGCGACTTTTATTTCAAACACCTCCACATTTACATTTGCGGTGACTTGGTATAGTCCAGTGGAAATACTTGTTATTTGTTCGTTCACTTGCATGATCATACACTTCCGGTTGAGAAGTGGTCTCTTTCCGATACAATCGTTTAACCATCCATGGTTGGTCGATGTTTACCTTTAAGACGCACGCGAAGTAAATTTAAGTGGAAAGTTCTCGATAGATTTGGTGGTAGTCGTCAGAGATTACCTAAATGTGAATTCCACGCAAGTTCCGTCGCGTCTACTTACAAGTTTCAGCTGATACGGGTGTTTGAATTTGAAGCTCTTGGTGTACAATTGCAAATTAGTCAGGGCTACGTTTAACTGTCTCAAAGAGAGTGACGCGCTTGTCGTAAGAGGTACTTGATGTTCTGCGAATGGGGGCGTGAGATACGCTAATGAATAGTGATGTATAGTATTTTTCTTTGATGCATTTCCTGAATGAGCCAATTACATCGCTATTATCAAGGAGCTTTTAGCGAGGCCACCCAGTGGTCTGTACATCACGCAACGATGTGGACGGAAGAAAATCCCATCATTTTTTGTCGCGAAATCACCCGTGATTTTTTACCGAAGACAAACGTTCTGTTTTAAAACTTTAAGGTGCACGGATCCCCTGCTGACTTATGTTTGTCACGACTCGCCACCTGAGTACAAACACCAGAACTGTCGCTCTCGCTATTGTCATTGCCGCATTGACGTAATGGATAGCAAACGCATTAGGCCAAATTGGGGCTCTTTCTGTTAGCAAAATGATCCAATTATCTCTGTTTTGGTGATCTGAAGCACGAAAACTGTTACTTATCATGAGAATGTAATGGGATTCTTTTCTTCGCAAATTCTGAGGTTTTTCAGTTCGTTCTATCAAACGGTGTTGATTTATCATGACCCAACTATTTCGCGGTTTTTTGTTTTGTTTGGCCGGTAATGCTGTTGAATTTTATCTCGGCTTGTCGACAAGGTTGAGCGAGCGTTAAAGCTATGTTTTTATGTAACTTGCCTGCAGCATTTTAAAAATAAAAGTTGTCATCAAATTGCAATGATTTAGTGATAAAGAAAGATCTCGGTTGATAGTATATGAGAAATTGAGGCGATGACAGCTTAGTCAGCTTAGTATTTGTTCACGGAATCCTTCTTATTAAAAAATCATAAGATTGTCAATTAATTCAATTCGGAAACCAAATTGGTTTTCGTGCAAGGCTACATGACCTATTTATTTTTGAGGTTTTGCCTTAATAACCAAGTCGCCCAAAATGGTCTTTCTCAAAAGGCACCATCAAAGTCTGAGGAGTAAGATCGGTACGAGTCATTTCCTGCCTAATCTTGTGCGAGCTGACTTAAGAGTTCGGACAGGAAATTATTTATACCTACTTATTGTTTTTATTGTCTTCTAGCGAGTTATTACAGCATGTTCTGCCCCTGGCTCGTTTTAACCGTTCGAAGATTGTAATCACTGGATCATTCTCTTACCATGGACTATTCAAAATTAAACCAACCTTGCGTGCAATGACGAACAGGGTTTTGCTGAGTAATTGTGACAGGTTGCGAAAGCCACAAACATTGCATTTACAATTTGCTAAATAAAACCATCGTTTGACGTTAATTGGAAATAGGGCTTGGGAGGACGCCCAACACTGACTGGTACATGCTCCGTTTAAAACGTTTCGAGAAGCTGTTTTCTTTCCTCTTCTAAGTTGTCACATAGCGGTGTTATTAGACGTGAAAATGTTACTCAATCGTCCCAGCATGTGGTCCGGTTTCCCGCTTTTCATTTTGATCTCGTTGTCGAGGTTACAAATTTTTTTATGCAAATTAGTGTTCGACAAGTAGATTCAGCTGCTTCTTCGGCATAAAGGCCACGTGAATGCATAATTATGTTTAATTACGAGTAATTATTCATTAATATGCGAAGTCTTGCACACATCCGTCGAAAGCGGCTGTTAACTCTACAGTCTATAGCTTTCTAAATGGGACCTGTTTTTACCAAGACTAAATTATTTACAACTGTCCCTTGTGTTTTTAAACACAATCTCTAAGATTACAGGACCCAGCTGTGTTCGTTTGCTTCGAAATAAATTTGCTAGTGCACGGGTGAAGGGTTTCAGTTTGTGTTTGACTTGATGTTAGACGGGTGAAATGACGCTGAAAGAGCGCTGTTAAAACAAAAGTTGGCCGATGGTAAAGAACGGAAATTAGAGGGCAGAAAAGAGGAAGAATATAATTGACGCAAATGCTTCAACGAAATCTGCACGGTCACGTTTTAAATTAAAACGGGAAGTAAAACACAGTCATTGTAAAAACACCTTTTCATTCCGGATGAATTCAGGACGTTTCTAAGCTATAATTTCGCCTCGGGAAGAAATTGGTTTTTGCAACGCTGAAGCCACTCATGTATTCAAAACAGAGTGGCTCAACACTCGTCGCCAAGAGAAAGGTCCTCTTTGGTTGAATTGAACCTGATCTCGTTTTTCATTAAAACGCAGACAGTACTCTATGGTTTTTGTCTCTTCTTTGTTATACTGAAAATTGGATTTGTGCAAGCTAAACAAGGAAAGCAATGCTAAGCCATCATATACAAACGTGAATTTTTAATGAAAATTCTTTTAAAATACAATGTTTTCAACATAAAATTTGTTGTCCTTTTTGTCAATATTGAGGTAAAAAATTTGTTATATGCATGACAGAGATACATTAACAAAAGCACTTCAGTTTGAATCCGAAACAGTCTCAGGAAGACAATGTAGGAGGACTTGTCGTTTTGTTTTTGGCAACGCAACTCAACACTCATTCAATTTATTGGGGAAATTCAACCCTTTCAAGCAAAATATGGTTGATGAGAACCACCGGGCTGAGGCGATGGATACAGCGCTTCCCTTCCGCCCGTTGCAGCATGGTTGCACATTGTGTCTCCGCCCGGGTTTGCCAGTTGAGGACAAAAAAGTAGGCGCAATCAAAACCCAACCTTCTCTGAATCGTGAAGTTATGATCAAGTTTAATTAAATTAAAAGCTGACCTCCACAGTTCTCTCTTACACCTCCCGTGCAAAGCTGTTCCTTTCGGTACACTGAATTTATGAGTGGAGAGATTTTGCAGCGAATTAAAGCCCTCTTTTCCTGATTTACTTGCACAGTTTTGATTTCGGTCACGAAGACTATTTAGTGTAAACTTATAGACGTGACAATTTCGCATTTCCCTGAGATTTTCGAGGTGTCCTTAGAAATAAGTTACGGCAATAAAGCCGACAATATAATTGGTAAAAACACATTTATTATTTCCTTGTAATTGTCCTAGCTCTCTCAATTATATTTTGCTTTCCTTTAAAATAGGAAGTCTTCGTCAAACATGGAAAATTAAATAAGATGTAATTACGTTTAAGTTTTTCCAAATTTGGAAGTTTCAGAATGCTTTTGTTGAAAGTAAGTTTATTCTCACACAACGGTTGTAGAGTGTTCGTATTGACCTTTACAGGCTAACGCGTACTTGAAGCAAACTTAACTTTATTCCATGCAGTTTATAAGGACTCCCTTCTTTTCTTCGGCAAATTACAGTATTTTATTGAAGAAATGGGAAAGAGGAGCCTTAAGTCGCACTTACCTGTTTGAGCCGTGATCGGATGATAGAATTTCGTGCTGAATAAATCTTTGAGATGGATTCTTGATTCAATTCACCGGTTTAAAGTGAATCGCTAATGTGCGCTGTGTACATCTGTCGTTGTTCAAAATTCATCTTTTATATTGAATCTTGTTCTGCCGTCGCGCTAAGATAAAATATAACTCAAATGTAATTATAACATGGAAATGCTTTTCTCTTTTTTTTACTGATATTACAGGAGTTGGAATTAACTTTATTACATATGCGCGTCACTAACAGTTCTTTTTCGTTCGGTGTTACAATTTACGAAGTTATAAAGTAACCCTTTCTATTCACCTACCCGGTCAACGAAGAACTAATGAACATTATTTAGCAAAATGGCGGTACTTGTTCGCGTTTAAACCGGAAGATCCTCGCTTGCCGCGTGTTGATTAGAGACATGAAATGACTTGATATAGTCAAAAGCCGACACGACCGGTTATATCCTTTTTTCTTCTTTCTTTTGTTTTGTCCTATATACTCTGGACACGCGAATGGCTTCATTGGCTTAGTCGCAAAGTTAAGACTGCAGATGATAATTTACTTTGCATCAGAAAGAGCAGGCCTCGGCTTGAAAAGGAAGGCAACGCAAGGAATCCTGTCTTCTGAACGCCAAACAGCCTGTGATTCCTTTTGGACATTCAGAATCATATTTATCAATTCACAGAAACAATTACAAAACATACAACAAGAAAGACCGAGTATCTTAGAAAGGAAAATGAGACGTTATCTCTCTATACGTACTCATGTCTGAACAGGCTAACGAACTTCGAAGCCCAGTTGGGAGCTGCATAGTTGAATAAAGCACAAACGAAGCTATGCATGGAGAGCTTGAGGTAACAACTCTGGACCGGTGAATCGGCGACTGCACAAACTGGGTTCAAATTGTAACTTTTCTGATCAACAGCTATCGTTATTATTTTGTCGTTTATATCTATTCACCAGTGAACCATGATTCGTTATCCATTTAATCTGAATTCTTTCCCTGTCCATTCCTGTGTTTGGAACCTCTCTTGCTTAGTGCATTTCCCATAATGGCTAAAGTATTGAAATCAGATGGAACCTATTCATAGATAAGAGGAACGTGGTTAAGTAGAGCTATCTGTATGAATCACGGAATTGTTGGTGACGTGGGCAAAAATAGAAATACCCAATGGAATCGTGGACATCAGAACTCAATTTCCAAATCTTCTCAAGTAAAGATTGTTTAGCAATTGCGTTGCTGGAGAAGACGTTCACCTTGTATCTAGCTTTTTTAAAAATGATTTGCTTTTTCGTTTTCTGTGTTATGGGGTCTTTGGTCTACAGTGTGTACTTGGAAATCGTCCACTCTCTTGAAGCCTGTTTCAACGTGGTTGACTGCTAGTTTTTTGATGTTATTGTAAAGAGATTGTCGGCCACAGTATCGAAATATTGCTGACTTATGTTTGACTTTTTGTAGCCAATATTCCCAGGTATTCAAGTAAAATGTAGCAGGATTGTTTAGGGAACGAGGCAAATGAATTGTAGTTTTGAAAAGAAGAACGGATTTTCAAAGGAAGCCAAATGGATAGCAAATCACCTCATTTAATTTGAATTCCGAAAGTGCGCTGGAAAATCTAATTCTATCAAAGAGATTAGTACCATTAGCCATTATTTTGATTTACACGTTTCACTTTGTGCGATGTTCCTTTACATTACGAGACAATGAAGCAGGCGCAATTAAAGCGGTACGGAATCCTCTGTACTTTCTCTTTCTCAAATGGATTAAGTTAGTTTATTAGGGCTGGGCTCTGTTTCGCTGCCTCCTGATCAGGAAGAAAGACGTGCTCCTCAGTTTGATGTTAGGTGGGTTAAGAAATTCTGGTTGAAAATACTGACGTGCTAAGTACAGCTCGGGCATCGATACACAGTGATTGTTTCATATTAAATCCAATGGAAGTACTTTTAAGTACGTTTCCTTATAACCAAAACACTGCTAGAACGCAAAAACAAAGATTTTGAGCTGTTATCTCAAATGGCAAGCACATTAATCTATATTTAGCTATTTTTCTGCAAAAGAATATGAAACGATTGTGCCAAGTATCCGTTACCAGCTTCAAGAAGGGTATTCATCAGGTGGATCAACCCTTAGAGTATTTAAAGATAAGACTGTACCATTATTCTTGGGTTTTCTTCCAATACATCGTTTTGACAACTTTTGATTCAAAGTGATATTAAAAATTCTTGACGTAACGCTTTTAAATGTACTTATTATGGGCCTTCCTTTCTGGTAGAGGAGTCTACAACCACCATCTTGAATTGGGTGTAAGGAAGACAAAGGTTTCTGGTTTGTTAAGTCCGCCTGAAGCGTACTAAAAATATGTGCCATGCAGAACTAGCCATTGATTTTACTAATTTATCTATTTAAACTTATTCCGTCTCAGTTTTAAAGTATTACAATATCGGAAAGTGGAAATCTGAAGCCGAAATATTGGTTCTTGTGACACTTGAAGAAACACGTGAATTGGACCGTCAGTAATTAAAAAAAAGTCCAACTGATTTATTCCTGATAAGTTAACGCAGCATCATTTGGCCACGAAATCCGAATAATACAATTCTCTAATGTCTTCACCATGCACCAAAATGATTTTGGTGACGTCACAACAAACTGGGCGGCAACCTCTTCAGAGTGGGTAATTTGTGCAACTCCTTTTGCTATTTCATCATTTCACTGGTCAGGAATAAATAATCTGTATCACTCACACTTTGGATCTCACAGGACTATTTGGGACATTCGTGTGTAGTATTTATAACAAAACGGCGAGAGGCTCTTCCGCTAATCGCCAAATATGATAATTTCTTCCAATACATTTAAGGAGAATAAATTGATTCATATCAAAGAAGTATACAGAAAAGTGATCTAGTAATTGTTTTTTGTTTATCAATATTTATCTGGGTTAGCGTGCAGTTAGTTTCACGCCTGTCGTGGAAATGGGTAAACCGTTTTCGGGGGGAGTCAAAACTAATCCACGTTTTAAGCAAATGGAGCCTAAAATATTGTTTTGGAACGTAAGAAGAATGCAGACCTCTAAGAAACTTGATTGCCTTTTTAGGAGCTTTTTAAGTGTTAGGGTCTCCCTGAAGGCGTTAGTCAAAGGAGGTTACCGCAACCTCATTACTACTATATCGGCTCTTTGAAAACGTATCCAGAAATAAATGACTAAATTTAGATTCAAACATGTAATTGCAGGTATGACTTTCGCTTCCTTTGTGTTCAGGTAATAGTCGTTCATTGTTGCGGGCTAATTGCGTGTTTTTCTCGATGAGGTAAGCCTCTTGTCTCGCTGTTAATGATTTATTTTGAAAAGGAGCTTGTTGCTATGTTTTGTTATCGCTAAGGACATAATCACCCGCATCCTTAGTCGAGGCGACCAAGCGGTTCCTAATTATAAACAATTGCGTTTTTCATGATTTGGCAAATTGTTGTTGTCAAAATTCCAGAGTGAAAAAATAACTCGCTGCAATAAAATATCTTTCAAGCTGATTTGTCATCTCGGTTTATGGGCCTATTTCACCCTTTTATCCTGTCTCACAAAATTTGAATTTTATGTCAAAACTTTTACTGCATTCTCTTTTGATATTGGCAGAGGTCTTCATAGTTGACCACGAGAGTATTTTGTACAAGGCACAGCAAGTATCAGGCAGCCGTGTCCTTTGGCAGGGCTTGCAGCTTTTTATCTCCCAGCGAACGATGTTAGCAAAACTCTCAAATGAAGGTCGGTGCGTGTTGTGTATTAATAGCTAGAGTTTAACGCCGTTTTATGTGAGCATTTCGACTCACACTTTCCTATTAAATGATCTATTTTATTGACAGCACTTCACACGATGTGAAATGTTGTGTTAAGTCGTGCATAAGTGTATTGGCCAAATTTTCCCAGTGGTTTAAACTTTTTACAAGTGCTTGCTGGCCATGAATAAGTGCCAATAATTATCACTAGTGATTTTTGGAGCTTTACAATCAAAACACTGTTTTCCCACAGGAAAAATGCAAATCTTTTTCAGCTTGAAGCAAAGCTATGTGTGGTTTACCTCAAAAATAAAAGATTTCTTTCATTTTAGACTGTATAACATACATATTTTCTGAACTTTTATTCAAGGGTCGAGGTATTTCGCTTTAAACAAACTAATTGAGATTTTTCAATCCATGCCACAAACTCTAAGCTCCCACGATCAGTACAGAGTTTGACCAGAACTTGCCGGCACACGTCAGTCTTTCTTGATTAAAATCCGACACTGTGCTTTGAACAGTCCAGCGTACGCGTCATGTCTTTGTAATGTAATATTTGTTTGATTTCTTTCTTTATTTTACGTTTTCTGGGAGTGGAATGCAGTTTAATGCATCGTTAATTCCATTTCTCCTCGAGCGTAAGTGTAGCTCTAGTCAATTTGTTTTGCATGACATTTAGTTGGTTAACACTGTAACACAAACTTATTATGGAAATGTTAACACATCCCTGCAAACTTTGCTAGATCGTTGTCAAAGAAAATGATATCGTCTTTGAAATATTTGTCACTTAGACTTCAGACAAACAGCAACTAGACTATCTGCTACGTTTTCTTGCCAATACCGGATTGTAGTATTTAGTTCAAACTGACAAACTAAAACAGCTTTTAGCTGATATTTTGATGTAAAGAACGTTTTGCATGCCTAGTAATTGAAAATATACTTATTTCGTTTGCTTGTAATGTTTACTTTGGTTCTGACATTGAAAATTTGAAAGTGAAACTGAGAAACTGTTAAATGCTTAAACCTCCAGATTTCTACATTTTGAGCTGAGTAGAGGCAGCTGGATTGGCTGTCATATAATCTATAAAGACACAGCTTATGTGCGTTTTTCTTCTCGTCATAAAACGTGAAATGAAGGGTCTAAGTGTCGATGAAGTACTTTAAGGATAGGATGTGTGCTTAGTGTTAATTCCGCATTTAACGTCACGTAGGCCAGCTTCACGAATCAGAACTTAATTTACCTACATGTTTGTTTCTTATATCTTTCTAAAAACGAGTTTATATCTACAATTGACACATGAAGTGCAGTTCCTTGATTTGCAGGGCTATTAAATTTCAAAAGGCAGCGTGTGAAGTATAATGGTCTTTGTTATGTCTGTATGACGCTCCATATGGTCAATACTTTATCAAGAATCTTGACGCTGAGAGGTTTAGGCCATTAAAC
This sequence comes from Galaxea fascicularis, assembly GCA_948470475.1. Lineage (NCBI taxonomy): Eukaryota > Metazoa > Cnidaria > Anthozoa > Scleractinia > Euphylliidae > Galaxea > Galaxea fascicularis. Next base: position 21,448,561 of record OX419335.1, read on the forward strand.
CTAGTACATTTTTTTGTTGACCCTTGAAACATTTGAGCCAGTTACATCACCGGTTTTTGGACAAGGTCACCCTCGGCCCTATTTACAGACCTTCAAGACAGTCGCAGTTGTAATGGCACATAACTAGCTTTTAAAATAAGTTAAAGGTTTTCTTTTTTGTTGGCCAACTTTTACTTCTTTGGCCCCTGTCGCAAATTGAATGCGTCAGTTATTTCAACTCACAAGTTGTAATAAAAACAATACCAACGGGTGTTTTGTATTTTATAATCGATATAAAGTGGCATGGAAAATGGGGTAAACTTTAATATGATTTCACTTGAAAAAATACAAAGTTACTTTTGAAATTTTAAAAGGTAATTTTTCTTGTAAACGGCCTAGTTACGGCAATGTTTATGTGATCCAGTTTGTGAATTTAACGAAAGCCGAATTCCGTGAAAATGCGTGAGTGTTTTAACACAAGGTAGCAGCAGTAAACTCACCAAATGATTTAAGTAACATGCGATATATTGCTTTCCTGGAAAATGACCGCACCTTCAAATTTGGGGCAATATAAATTTTTTTTCATTTCCCAAAAGAAATTCAACTTTGAAGTTTCATGCGTTCTGCCTGAAATTCCAAAATTAATGAGTCGAATTTTTGCCATAGTTTGAAGAGTTTCCGAGAGGCTTTAGTAGAGTACTTGTTGGGAAGTAAACAACCGTTTTGTGTTTTGGGGCTTTAAAACATCCAGGAAACTATATCTGCAAGAGCTCAGTACTGCTGGAAGGGCCGTGATGTCTGAATAGCCTACTAGGAAAATAGAACGGTTTGGCAACCTTTCAGTAATTTCTTGCTGCCAAGTTTTGACCTTCTGGCATTTTTAACTCTAAATAGTTATTTCTGAAGGTCCGTATCTATTCTTATTTATTAGTTAACTTAATCACTTATATTACCAATAAGTTAATTCTAAGGTACAATAAAGACGTTGTTTTTGCTGTTGTTGTTGTAGTGTGTTAGTACAAGCACGTAGCGGTTAAACCGCTTTTTCTTGAGTGGAATGGCGCTTTTCCGAGACCAAGTTAAAACACGTATTGTGCGCCAAACAGGAAATGTTACTGTCCAACAGAATGGAATGGCTCTATTTGAATGGTCACGTCAGTTGCAAAGGAGCCGTAAGAACCACTTTATGCAGTACAAGAGAGGAACACTAATTAAAAGCACACTGCACTATGCTTGAAGATTTTAATAGCAATATAAGGGATTTCAGGTAGTTAGGATTTCATCACGCAGGGCCAACTTCAAGATGGTTATGAGCAGCTTCATAGGACTAAGTGTAGCTCAGTAGCCAGTGGTCACTGGTCACTGTTTCGGATTTTATCCTCTGACTCAAAAGTAACTTTCATTTGAATGTTCCCAAGATCACAGCTTTTTACAGGGCACAGTTTCAAAAATATATCTACTTATTTATATTTATTAAGTTCAGTTCTGCATTTGTCTTCAGCAAAAAGAAACACCTCTCCTCGAATTTTTGATAAAACATTGCGAGCTTAATTATGAGCTTTGTTAGCTTAGTTGACGAATCCGAAAAAGGACGCTAATTTAGGCTAGTTTTGTTTTTCGGTGCTGTAATTTTAGCATTTTGATTTGAAAGTTTCAGTAACTAATTATTTTTTTTCTCAAGAGGTTCTATCTTCCAGTGCTTTTCCCAATTAATCCTAACGCGATGGCCATGATCCCCCCCCCCCCCCCCCCCGCTCTCCTTAGAATACCAGTGGGAAACTAAGCAAATTACTGAGGAGAATAAGGAAAGTCATAACCTCAAGGAGTATTCCTCATTACACGCTGGAATTCTCACAAGAAAAGATGCAGTAAAGTTCAGTGGAGTTTACAACTAACGATGCTCCACGCTCCTAGCTCTATTAATTATCTTACAACGTCCATAGTTAGTAGAAAATGAAGCAAGTAAATGAGAGGAATAAAGCAAGCTATGGTCTAAAGAAATTGTCCTTTTGATGAGCACAATTTTTTCAACGAATTGTATAGTAAACCGAATGCAATGGGACTCGGACAGCGTCTTAATTCTCCCTATAATAGCATTGCGAGAAACAGCAAATGACTTGAGAGAATCTCAGAGTCATAGCTACAAAGAATAATCCCAATGATAAGGAACCTAATTCTCTCAACAGGTATATTAGCGACTTGCAGAGTCCAGTAAAGAGAATCCGCTCTAACACGCATAGCGTGCCCAGTTACTGAATAAAAACACAAAACACTTAAAATACCCTTAGAGCTGGGCTCGTCGTGTCTGGCTACACAACAATGCCAAAAGATGGATATTTGCCACCACTGATTTTACATTTGAGACAAAAGACGCCTATGAAAATACTCACTCCATTGTGAAATGCAGGCATCTATTTTTGGTTTTCCTGCACCTACAAATAATATACAACAAAACTTAGTAATTTCCTTTCTTTTGTTCTTGAGAATACAGACCATGAGCTCTTTTCAGACGAGCTTAAAGATGACAACAATTCAGACAGGAAATTTCCAAAGTTTTGCTTCTGTCGTTGAACTCTGGCCAAAGCACCTCAAGCAACTTGAATGAGAAAAAATAGGACAGCTAAAATATAAACAAAAAACAGGAACAAAGTTTGGCCTTTTCGTGACATGGTCTGAAACCAAAGCAAGATCATTATGCGCTAATTACTGTTCTCAAGCAACTTAACACAGGAAGGCTGGGTGTTTTAATGATTGGTCTTAAGAGCTTCATTCATTCAAGATGGTCGACAAAATGGCTTGAACCTTTCTTGTGCCGCTTGACGTGAGACATTGTTTACTAATAGCACTTAAAAAGCTGTTAAGCTTTTAAAAAAAGTAGGTACCCTTACGCGCCAATCTCTCTTCCTTGAGTAGTGCGTCCCTTAGCTAGTGGAGGTCTTCTATTCAAAGGGAAAAATACAAACGAAAAGAAAACAATTGTACGCAAAGCATTCAAACCAATATTTGCTAAAGTGAAGAGCAAACTGAAAAAGCTCACACACGATCTTATTTTCCCGTTTTTTTTTTTTGTTTTTTTTTTTTAAGGTGACGTCTTGAAAGTTATCTCAATGACTTTGCCAAATAAAATCATCAGCATATGTTGTGGGTGGTTTTCTTTCAATCTAGGTTTGCCAGGGTGATTTTCTTTGCGGATCGCCAGATTTTTGTTTTTTTGCTGGGCCGTTCTTGAAGGTTTGATTTAACCGACAAGCATAAACATAAGAAAATAAGCGTCTTTCTCAGTTATGCTTGCTGTTGTAATGGACGTGGATTAAGTAGTAGCATCTGCTAACGGGAGTATTCCTCAACACTGCGCGTGGTTAGATTGACCCCGGTCCGATCGCTTATTCACCAGTAAGAGCCCGTGGAATCAAGGCACAAGCACAAAATTATGAAGTGCACCGGTCTTAAAGACCACCCGCCCCTGATCCTTGTGCTTGCATTCATTTACAATTGTATTTTTTTTCAATTCAATTCAATTTTTATTTCACCACATACATATATGCTTACAGTGGATAATGATGAAAGAAGCAAGAAATGGAGAGGAGACCTCGGGTAACCCCAAGGCTTATGCTAAGGGGTCCCCTCGGACATGTATTGAGACTTATTTTTTAACATGCATTTTAACATTTTTTTTAACTCTGCTTATCGCAAAGCTGTGGCTGAGACCCGGTAAAAGGCAGATAGTGAAAGAACAGTGCGACTTGGGGGTTCGAGAAGGGGACAGAAAACAACCCAGGATATTTGATAGCTCCTGGTTTGTTGACGGCTCTGCTTTACGCGCTGAAAACTGTTATCCTTGATTGATTTTAATGAATAGTTCCCCCATAAATCCTAAGACCAACACCACGCAATGCAACTCCAACGCTTGCGTGCTTGAGTATACTCTCTGCTATAATTACCGCACTTGGGGATGAAAGCTATCCAGTTATACTGTTACTAGTGGCATAACAGTGCGAAACTAGCTCTTGAGTCACTTCAGTATTTTATGGAAGTGATAATTTTGTGCTTTACTTACATTACAATACGCGCACAGGAGGCATAGGTTTAATTTTGTATTACACTTGGTTCATGACTAGGGTGAGCAACTGCACTTGTCGATACACATCAGCAGGTTTGATGTATCACAGTGTATTGGGAAAATGACAAAATACGACCACTTTAGTTTTGTCCAGCACACATAATCAGCAACAGTACTCGAAGGTAATCATTTCCCGGTATAGCTAGTGAGCGAAGCAGCCGAGAAAAAGGTGGATACTGGGAAGGCGCGACGGCGTCCCATTCCCCCGCTCTCCGTTAACTCACCGTTTTGGCCCTACCCTTGATTAGGGATTCCCCACACAGGCTCTACCAACAAAATACATTTCCAGGCACATTCATCTTTGTAATAGCTTTGTAATCGCTGCTTTGTATGTGTAATGTAGTGCTAGAAGCGCTCACAGAGCCTACACTAATGTCAGTGTAACTGAGTTGGACTATTGGATTTGGAGTGACGTAAGCCTCTTCCGAAGGCAAGTCTTAGGTTCCAGAATAAAGCAACGAAAAACAAAAAAACAAGAAAGACAGAAAAGGAAAAAGAAAGTAAGAAAGCAAAAAACGAGAATAAGGGGACCAGAAAGACGTTCCATTTATTCTTTTCTGCAGTCTACCGTTCTGTCCTTTCAAGCTTCTCATTCTTCTCCTGTAACGAAAATAGACTTGTAGAGGAAGGTTTGTCCTGCGTAAGTTAAAGAGGGTTTGATGTTAGTTGCTGAGTCCTTTCGATAGTCTTCCTTTAACCTATTTCCTATGGTTTATTCAACAGAAGCCAAAGTAGAAACGGTAAAATAATAAAGACAGAATGGATCACTGAAGGCAGGGAGAGGTACTGAAAAAAAATTCATTTTTCGCCATCCAGGCTTATTTTAGGAGTGGCTGGAATATGTTTCATTGGTGTAAAAAGAAGTTTGTAGATGTCAACGCTAAAAAGCACAGGGGAGAACTTGTAGGAACTGCACCTTCAAGAACTACAACAATCTTTGTACTTTTTTAGTATGTAGACGTCAGCAGTGAAAACGTGATGCTTTATTAACTTCTCCATACCATCACTGGATGTTAAGATCGTTTGTCTTAATGTCGGTTCCAGAGCCCCTAATGATTTTATGTCAATGTTGTCAAAAACTGTGACTGTTAATTTTGAAAATGTGTGTTGCTTGGCATGGCTTCACCATTTTAACACCGCCTTTTCTGTTATATTTATCATCAAACTACGATGGCCATAGAATAGACATGCTTTTTGTTATCTCACAAACTCAAACAGTCTTTAACACCAGCGTGACCAGAATCATCAGTCAGATGATATGTCGGTTAAGCCCTCTAGCTTGTATCTCTTTGTTTTCTGGCATTCATGAAATACCCTCTTGGGGTAAAAAGAGCCCAGATGGGCTGGATGGTCAGTGGAAAGTTAAAGCAACGGCAACAAATAAACTTAATGACGCTGGTTTAAATGAGACCTACGATGGTTAATCTCATGTAGCCATAAGTACGTCAGATTTGTTTTTCAGTATTTCTCTTTCCTCTTTTGTAAGAGTGCATTCGCCGGTTTGTTAGACCTAAAGTCTTTTATAGATACTTTATAATTACTGTTGTGCAGCGTCCAGCTATTCGCATTCTGGTGGTTTCATAGGGGATTTTAGACTTAAGACTTTATTTATACAAGGTAAAAACATCAGTACAAAGATCAACTGAAATAAAAACTGAATTACGTGTTTGCCGTGTGGGAGTACGATGTAGGCATAAGGTGATTGATTTCGCTTTCAAACGATTGAGAGGATCTAATCGCTATGACTTTTTGAGGAAGATAATTCCGTATATTGCTAAAAAGAAACTTGATTTTTAGATAGCTTAAGGCCGCAGTACTAAAAAGAGAGACTTCATCTTTCTCTTAAGTTCTTATTACATGACCAAGAAAGCTACAGTTCAACAATGGACGCGCCGATACACAAGCTATGCAATACAATGACAACAGAGGCGGAGAAGTGAATTGGCTGCATATCATCTGGCAAGGTGATAGAATTGGAGTTATCAGTGCCTGAGAGTTCACAAAAGCGATGGATCATGTTCATTTTATCTATGAAAAGAATGATTGTTTTCATACCCATAATTATTCTGGGTACCCATCACAGAGCAAACACTTAAAATTAGTCAAGATAGAAAAACACACCGTTTCTGTTTTCAGACACATTAATTCCTCACAACAGAAGCTGGTAGAAAAACAGGTAAAAGCGTGCAAAGTCGAGAGTGCTGTGTCAACGTAACTCGACAAACCTTACAGACTTACAGTGTGCCAAAGTCTACACATAATTATACGAAACCATAACAAGAGCCCACCGATAAATTCCACACAAAAAGTCATAAAATAAACAGATATATCACAATAATATGTGTGGCCAGTTGGTACAAGTGCATTTTTATGAACATTTTCATTCGTGGAAAAATTGATATCTTTATTGAAAAGCCCAAGTTATGTAGATTAAACTTCATCAGTGATTATTTTATACCTTGACCATGATATAATAGAAGATTCAAATAGCAAATGTGTTCCTGTTTTGCTCGCTTGCACATAAGACTTAACAATCACTGGGCATATACCAAGAAAGTACAAGGCATATGATTCATACATGCTACTGATGCTCCTCTATGTTTGTCAGAAACAGTCACACAAGTAATAAAATGCAGGATGTTTGTGAAGACTTATTACAGGTTTAAAAGAAAGATACTTAATATAGTACAACAATATCATGATATAAATGTTTGTATCACGAAAAATAATATGTTGTAGTGCATTATTGCTAATACATTGCAGCCCTCTCTTCCATTACAGACAGTGGAAAAAAATTACTAGTCCTTAAATATCTTATAATAATTATATCTTTTGAAGAAAACTCTTGGGGACAGGATTTTCATAAAGTTTAAGGAAGCTCTTTTTTTAAGTTTGATTAATGAAGATGAGGCTTAAATCAAAATTACAAGTTTCTCTGACAAAGCTGGTTTCATTCCCAACCATTTACTTTGTTATTTTTTTAATATGGACTACACTTCCTCAGTTGAACACTTAACAATTATTGGACGAGGTTGAACAAAATATCGTGATTTGTCAGTGGCGAGCAGATCAATTATTTGCCGAAGCCGAGGGCTGAGGCAAATAATTGATCTCCGAGACACTGGCAAATCACGATATTTTGCGATAACTGAGTTCAATAATTGTTTTATCATTCGATCACCAAGTTTGTTTTGATACTCTTTTTTTTAGGGGGGGGGAGCGGTAAACGTGCGCTGCTGGCAGAAATCAATTGGTTTCCTTCTCAGTTAAATAATTTATTCTAGCGTGGTTACAATTGCGCATGAACAGAATATTATTTGCAGCAAAAACGCATTTAGACGATATTACGCATGAGCAGATCATTATTTGTAGGCAGTTATTTGCAGGTCACGTGGTGGGCTCTCAGCCAATGAAAATATCCATCGAATGATAAAAACAATTATTTTTCAAACACCAGATGTAGTGTACTGCTGGGAACTGGGACGAGTACATCCGGGCATGCAAGAAGGCGTAGAGACGTGGAAGCCATGATGGCTTACTTAGTGTAACTTAGTGAACTTAGTGTTGATTGTGTGTGTCAAAACACTACACCAGATCATCAGTCATTTAGAAGTGGTGGAACAGAGAATTAACTCTGAAGTGTAAATTAAAGTGCTAAGAGAAGCCCATGAAAAACCCACTGGGCCTTATCCCTAGTAAAGGGTATCAGGGAACCACACGAGGCAAAGAAAAAATTCTTTTGACCTCGGTGGGAATCGAACCTATGACCTCCGGAGTAGATCTACCGTTGCTCTGCCGACTAAGCTACGAGGACAGAGAAAGTCGGGGACGATTAAGGTGGTGAATCGCGGCGAAGAGAAAGTAAGGGTTATATATGTACCCTTACTTCCACCACCTATATATGTACATCAGTCATTTAGAATTGTTTCATGAAGTTATTGAGATTCAACAGGAAAGCAGTGTATGTAATTCAGATCAATTGAGTTAATCAGTTCTGTCTGTAAGTTCTTACATCATTTACACTTTTCTCCGCCCAATTTCGAGCCCTGTCATCAAAGTTAAGATGTCATCAAGAGACCCACCCTATATGTCCCTATTAGTCAAGCATCTATATAACCTCGGGAACAAGATCTCTCGTTACTGTGGTGCGGTTGAGACCCAAATGCGGCAGGAGAAGATTAATTCTCTCATCCGCATGAATCAAGTGATGGTCGTGAACAGCGAAAATAAGAAACACTCTAAGGACTCTAAGGGGTGGTGCTACACCGCCAATAGGATCACGGGAAGGAAAACTCAAGATATCCATGTTAGTTTAGTGTTATCTCCTGAGGATATAAATGCATATTTCCAATCTATTAAGAGGTATGTAACTCCAGAGCCAATACATATACCTGAGGGGCGCCAGTTCCTACAGTTGATGAACATTTAGTCAGAAATCTCCTTGTACATCAAAAGAGAACTGCATCTGGACCCGATGAATTCCCATACTGGCTCTGGTGGGACTATACTTCTCACCTCGCTCCAGTTATTACGAAGATCTTTAACAGCTCCCTTGAACATCATACAGTCCCTTCAATGCATGTGGAAATGGGCAAATGTTTCCCCTATTCCTAAAGAGTCTCCTCTAAATGACTAGCTAGTTAACACCCATATCACTTACCAACATCATTATGAGGATTTTTGAACGGATTGTCTGCAAGCAAGAGCCGTTATCCCTGCACTCAAGTCAAAAGTTAAATCTGAGGCACCGACTTTGTTAAGGTTCTTTCTTTTGACTTCAGCAAAGCGTTTGATTCGGTCAAATAATAACAATAATATTTATTTATACAGCGCAAATTCAACGTAAGTTTTCAAATGCGCCTTACACTTCTAAACCTTTACAATTCTCAAGTCAAATTTATCAATTCTATCATACATCGTATCAAATCAAATCAAATGCGCGCGTGCTAAAAGAGAGTTATAATAACTTGCAACCAAGAGAGTTAACAACAACTGCAATTTGTTTACAGAGAGCTTTAATAATAATAGTTTGTCCAGCAAATAGCCATGAAGCTAACAAGTACAAACACTTATAACTATGAACTAATATAGAAGTACCAAACATTAAGATATTCGAAGAAATTGTAAGGATCTAAAAAGAAAAATTGGAGGAAAACGAGAATAACAGATAATAAAGGGAATTATTTATCTAGTTCCACTTTTTGACCTCAAAGAGTCTGCCCTTCTCTCCCCTTCTTCTTCTTCTTCTTGCCTTTCTTGTGGTTGCTTTCCTTCTTTGTGGTCATGTTAATGTTGTTGTTGTTTTTCTTCTTCTTCCTTCGTCCGTTCATTTAGCAGGCTCCTTGGCTGATTATAATTATCACTTTTTCTTTCAACGTGCGTATTCACGTGTTGCTTATGTCATTGTAAGAAAACTATTTCGTGATTTAAGTCTCACTCAAATATCTCACCACGGCGACCACATCCTTCTTTTCCAACCCAAGCTGCGGATCAACCTAGCGGCTTAAAGTATACTTCTGGGGTAATCAACGAGAACAAGAACCCGGATGCTGTGGTAAGAACGTGGTGCACAAAACCCAGTAACACTAAAATTAAAAAAGCTCTTTTCATCTTAAAATGTGAGACGAAAAGAATAGCTACAATCTTGGACAAAACTGTAGAGAAAATTGAGCTTCAAAGCCTCCTTATGTGAAAACAGTAAATATCGAGTTAGAAGCCACCCCCACCCCCACCCCCCGCCTTCGCCCTTCCTCCCCCAATTCCATGTTCTTTAAGGCCCCTGTCGTTTTCCTGAGAATGATGCCTTTCCAAGGGGGAAGTTACTGCAGCACCAATGTTGAGCCATACATTTTGGTGAAGAATTTTTGGACGTCAGGAGGCCACTTTCCTTAGTTAGTTTTGTCCAAGATTGTAGGTGTTATTAAAAGCGGTTCGATTCTAGAAGCGAGGCTGCAGTTGGCCAAGGGTGGCTATGAATACAAAGTTCGCAACGTCGAGCTCACGTAATCGTGATAACTTGTTCTTGGTTTAGTTATCATGGTTATAATTACTTATTGACACTCTGCACGTTCTTCTTTACTTCAAAGTTAGGGTTACCGCATACCTTTAGGGGTGTCTTACGTCCAAGTCGCCGTGTAGCGCGTCCGGTTTAAACTATAGATACCTAAACCCCTATATCAAATTAAAGATTACATAGCTCATACTATCAAACTATACCAAGAATTGTGAAATGAAATGAATTGTCCAATTTCTTCAAGACCTTTAAATGTAAGCGCCCCAATCACCTTTTCAAAGCTACAAGCCAAAGCGAATTTTGTCTTTCACAAATTTAATTTGTTTCTTATTATCCGGACCCAAAGCCCTAAAAAAACATGTCTGCGTTTTGTCATACTCAATTACAGTAAAACGTTATAGACCATTTTCGTTATAGTATTAAAAAAATGTGAAGTGATCGTGCAAAATTGCTCTCGCAGAAAAAAAAAATTTGCAGACACGTTTTTTTTGTTAATATAATAAACCAGCCACTGTCAAAATTTGAGAGCAAACGGACAAATTCCCTTTGATTCTTAGCTCTTTAAAGTTTCCCCTTGAAGTGGCAAAAATTGATTCGAGAAAACAGCGCTAAAAATGTCAATGAAAAGAGTAACTTTTACTTTCGGCCAAAATGAAAAACTGCCATTTAACCGCCAATATTTAGTGTTTTTCAATATTTTTTTTTGACATTAGAGATCACATTTCGATTATTACTTTAACCCAAACATCCAAATTTGAAGAAAATTGCCTATAGATATACAGTAACCCTAAGTGATTCTAGCAGTTATGTACTGCCTGAGGCTTGTTTTTCTATTTTTGGGGGGGACTTATACGTTAAAGAGTTCTAAAGTGTGACGTCACAACAAAATTAAATTTCTGAAATCATGGGATTTGGCGCCATATTTGGATAGAGCATCCTTTAAAAAGGGTTCTTGCCTAAAATTAGCTCTTTGACTTCCTGGTGATGTACAAGGATTCACAGAGATTTTGTTGTTATTATTAATGTTTCCCGTTCCCATTCCCTGTTTCCTGTTCTCTACGGTGGTGTTCTAAGTATTTTCTAAGTGAATGATACATATGAAAGAAATCATATGTGAACTGCGGATATGAAATAAAATGACGATCATTCTTCATTTGATTTTTTATTTTCTAAGTGTAGTCTTCTCAGTGCGATTTGTGATGGCATTCACCCTCTCTTCATATATGCCGCTTGGAGCATCTTGAAGATTGTCGCCAGTTTTAAAGTTTTGTTTTCGTAAGGGTACTAGCTTTCTGCAATCAGTCCAATCTGGACAGGCTGTCTATTTTTGACTACACTCCTTTATATGGAAGAATATTGTTTTTCCTACCCAGGCTGAATGTTCTTATTCCTCTGCCGATTTTAGGCTGAAAACATTCTTGTGTATATTCTTAAATTACAGCGTAATGTTAGTAGCATCGAACAAACGGCTAGTTCTAGTGCTGTTTTTGGTTTTTTGAAGTTTCGAAAAGGAAGAAAATTACTTTATACAGTTTAGTTAAAAACGTATATTGTATTGTACTGTATTTACAAATTTATACCACATAATATTATATTCTTTTCCAAATCTCAGCCTCGGGTTTATTCTTAAAATATTCTTAAAATTTCGCAAATTTCAGCCTTGATATTCTTATAACTAGTAGTAATCAAAGATTAATAAGTGCGTTCGAAGTTCAATGAATTTAGCTAAAATCATACAAAAACAGAGGAGGAAATTAGTTGAGAGATTAAATGAGAAAGACAAAGTATTTAAAGAGCCCGCAATTTCTTTGGCCGGCTATTGGGCTTAAAATTCGTGCGCACGCTTAATAATTATTCAAAATGGCGCAGATTTTGAACATCGCCCGTCCAAGTAACCAAAAATCTCGAATCTTCACGCCTGGCATGCACAGGTATCCCATCGACCACAGGATCCCCAAAGATTACGAAGCGTTCTCCTAACGTCGAACGCAAATATATTCTTATAAAAAACAAATAGTGTAGCTACGAAAGTAAGGTGTAGACTTACTGTATGTTTATGTTCACCTTGCCTTGGTTGTGAATTTTTGATCCTCTGCGATTTCTTCCAACGCAGACCTAAGGTCAGGGTTTAATTTTCAGAATAATAAACGACATGTATTGCGAAAGACAAAACGTGTCTAGCCTCGGCTACAATGACTTCTAGTGTGGGAATCCCTGCTTGAGTCATACCAACTAGGGTACCATTTTTCAAGAGAAATTATAGTCGGGAAAGCTTTTAGACGCCTAGTAATTGTGATTAAAAGCCATGTGGCACCTGGTATTAACCGTTGCATGCGGCGAAAATACCCAGGAAAGGCGAGTCACTCGCTATGGTGGAAGGTAAAACCAAAAATGGACTGTCAAAACATGGCGCGATGTAATATGATTTAGAACATCGTACCCTCCACTCTAAAGAACTGAAAAAACAAAATGGTAGTCGAAGTTTCCTAATTATCATGACAAGATGTGTCTCTTTCCGTGAAAACCGAGTATCAGGCCAGACATTTTGTGCACGTCCAAGAATCGTGAACTCACGACGTACGTTTGTTAAAAATAAGCGTCGATTTCCAAATGGCCGCTGTATTATCAGTTCTCATTTGTTCGACCCTCAGTCATCACAGAGAGGCAATTTTAGTTTCCGAGCAACAAGTTTAGCTTCGATCTCGATGAAAAACAGGCGAACACATTGACTCCCTGAACGGTATTTTTCATAGCTCATTTAATCAAAGCCGCCGATTGTCATGACAGGCGCGTTGGGAGTCATCAAGCATCAATATTTATGTTGAATTTCATTCTCTGTAAAATATAGCTTTGAAGCTTTGTAAATTGTTCAGGAGATTTCCGACAAAAATCCCGACATCTGTGATTTTCAGTATCGACAGACACCTTTAAGGTGCTGTGCCGAATTCATTTGCTGAGATAGTTTGTTTCATAGACTGGACATCATCTTTAGATGTAACATATTTACACGCTAAACATACCCAATATTTCTCCTCCTATCAGGGGTCTTCGCAGTTGACAGTTTTGGTGTTTTCATTACGTTGCTTGCCTGATGACATCACGGGATCACAACGCAAAAATCCGGCTAAGAGGGCGAGCACAGAAATCTCTTAATTTCTCGCATGAAGAGGGAATAAAGGACAGCACACTGCGGCAAAAATTGATTTCCTCATTAAGTAAACTTGAGGTCGTTACTGTTTTAATTTTTTCTAATGTAGGCCTGTTAAGTTAAAATGGTAAAAAAAGGGAAAAATTACAAAGATCAGAATACATTAGATAACTTTTATGTCTATTCAGAGTCATAAAATTTATATTGCATAGTGAAGTATTTTTAACAACTTTCAGATAGATAATAAGTACGATACGACGCAAAAAAGTAAAGACCAAACACCATAAGAAAACACGAGCGGACGATTGCAGTTTATTCCCGATGAATACCCTTTGAACAACCGCTCCTGATTGAATGGAGATGCGAAATGTATTTCTAAGAATTTCCTGAATGGAATTTTTTAAAAAGTTCAATTTGACTTCTCTATTTACTGTTACATTTAATGTGACGCAATAACACCGGATAAAAGGGAATCTTAGCCACTGTAAATTTGTTTGTAAATACACTTATCGCTTCCAAAGTTAAAGAAGCCAGAAGAAGTGTTAAATTTCCGTCATACAAGTGACATGGGGCAGTAAAGTGCATCAAGGGAAGTACAAAGTACATGTCTACGAAACGACTGAAACCCAGTTTTGTTTTAGCTGATTGAAGGGAATATTTGGCGTTGCCTGAACAGTGTGACATAAGTAAAGGAGTTATCTGAAAAATCAGGTATCCAATGTGTTCATCCCTTCAGATGTTTGCGGAAAGGGTTGGTGTACTTCTTCCGTCGTCTTGGAGAGACGGAACTGTTTCCCTAAGAGAGCGTACTGTTTGTTGACGTTCGCTTTTTGTTTCAGATCATGAATGCTAACATCATTATAAATTCACTCCTTCATATTGACTCTCTTTGCACAAACTCCTTTGTGATTCTGCGGTAGATCTCGACGTTAATTATTCGTTAAGCCAGTCATCGCGGCTAAAGCTGTCATGTCAGTAAATCCCTCACGTCCCACTAAAATTCTGTCAATCGCGACTTTGTGATCGCGACACACTTCAATTGACTTGATGAGGCAGATAACAGTGAGCCCATCAGATCGCGCTCGTCACGATTGACTCAGATTTCACCGCCAAGAGCACGTTAATATCACTCATATCGTGTTGAAACAGATGCAAGTAGCCAGCTCAAGCCTTTTGCAACGCCGCAGATCCGACATTTCCAATTTGTTCAGCTGCACGAGAGAGATTAGTGGGGCCTCAAGATTTATTTGATGATAGCAGCCAACGCCATAGTATTGATGCGTCCAGTTTGTTCACATCATGACCTCAGCTAAACCTTCTCTTTTCTCTACAAGCACAACATGGAAAAACTCTGTGACTGCATCGCTTTCGACGGACCAAATGACACCTACCTCGGCATTCTATTCCACTAGTCTAGAAGTACCAGAGCCCTTGGCTTCGCTGGTGGTTCGTCTGACAATCTCCGTTCTTATTTTGATCCTTAACATAGCGGGAAACATTCTTGTATGCTTCACAGTTTGGAAGAGTCGCAAACTGCGAAGTTTCAGGAATTACTATTACGGCTTGTTCTTGATGAGTTTGGCCATCGCGGATATGGCAGTCGGTTTGTTCTGCATGCCCTTTATCTTGGTGTACTACGAGACAGGCAAGTATCCGTTTGGATTTTTCGGCTCCACGGCAGTTTGTAAGCTTATTCCAGCGCTAAGCTTGTTGTGCCAGGGTGCCTCGATTTTCAGCCTTACATCCCTGACTCTCCAACGTTTCATGGGCATTGTTTATCCAATGAAAGCAAGATTGACCCTTAGGAAGGTCAAGTTGCTCCTCACATTGGTTTGGTTGTGTGCTTTCTTGTCTGCTTTACCACAAATTATCGTCATGGATGTCAATCGAAAAGTATTGGGAAAAGACAACAAATATAGCTGTGAGGAGTTCTGGGGCGAACCGCCTCATGACATAATTCTAAAGGAAGGTTATACCTTGTATTTGTTCGTGGCCGAATATCTCCTTCCATTGGTCATCATCGGAATTGCCTACGGTAAAATGGCTATGGTTCTGTATAGAAGAGATGAGGAGCTTGAGGGAAGAAAGTCGACCAATGCCAAAACCAAGACGAACCACAAGAAATTTATCCGGTTGCTGATCGTTTTGATCGTGAGCTTTGCTCTGTGCTACCTTCCAAATCACGTGCTGTTTTTCTGGCTCGATTATGGAACAGGGGCAGACAATCCGTACTTCACTATACTTATGAAGTATTCTCATTTTTGCATTTGGCTCAACAGCTGTTTAAATCCATACTTGTACGGCGCTCTTGACGACTACTTCAGGCAAAGTTATAAAAGAGTGTTGCGAAGATGCGCAAGGATCGAAGGAAAGGCGCGAAAAACTCATGCTCGGATAACCCGGCAATTAACGAAAATATATTCCGTTAGAACACAATCCACAGCTGATCCAGATTCCATGGAAAACGAGGAAAGTTGATCACCATCCGAAAGACAAGATTCGCGATAAACGTTCACCAAACTAGCCGGTTTTTTCAATTGAGCCAGCAAAAAGGGTAACCGGTTGACAAATAGACAGTCTAGGAATGAAGTTTGCCTTAAATAACATTAGCAACAGACAAAAGCTAGTACTGTAGCAAACAACTCTCATAGAAGTGGGACGCATTTCAGCGAAATTAATTTCGCTTCAATTTGTATGACTGGAAAATGCCCTCAGCTTAACAAGAAGATAAGGCTTATGCCGCTGATGACCTGATTTGCATGGCCTGCGTCGTGAGGGGAATTAATTTCTAGCTTCTAATTATCGTTTAAGCGTTTTATTTGTAGTCATTTTGGATCAATAATTAGGCGTTAAATACTCGTTGTTATTAGCTTTGTTAAGTTCTACAACGAACGACAATGCGCTGTCGCTCAGGTCTTCCGTCATACTAATGAGTTGTCGTTGTACAAGAGATCCTTACCAACTTTCCTTGATGTGTTTTAATTTATCTTGTCAAGTTGTTTGCAGCTACGGTCATTCTTGTCATTTCTGCTGCATGTCTCTTTTCTATTCAAATCGATTGCAATTTACTTTCCGAGAGTCTATTTGTTCAAGTCGCATTGTAGGTCTTTGGAAGTCCGGTGTCAATTAGTTCTCACTTTCAGTTACAAGTGTGGTCATTCCATTAACGTTAAGGCGCTTCTGGAGAAAGCCCCCACAGGAAATTCACGCACGTACATTGTAAAAACATAAACAAAGGATCAAATGCGCGAAGGAGAAATTCAGTCGACCATCTGTACAGAAACAACTGCAATTATAAAGCCCTCGAATGAACGCGTTCGAATTCGAGGAATCGCGACATCTTTGGCAACAGCTGTGGTATGCACTTTTATCCTTATTTAAGGTAGAAATGTAACAGTTCAGGAAATTGGTGAATCCATCTCCAGCATCTAAGTGTTCACTTAAACGACGTCGCTTTAGCTTTTTTTATTTTAACAAGCACCCCATAAGGGGACTGCGAGAGGTTCAAGACTCGGTCAGATTTGATTTGGCCATAATGGATTTGTTCTCCTCTCTTGTCCTTCGCTTGATTGTAAATTTTCGCGCACGCAAGTAATAGATTTTCAGAAAAAAAATCTTGTATGTGCCTCTGAGTAATAAGAAGTAACCATCGTCTCGTTTGAGAAGAAATATTTCCACCATGAAATGCAAAGCTCTGGCATAGATGTTTCGTTTTACATTTAGAGAATCAATTTTCCTGAAGTGAAGAGTATGAGGATTACGAAAATTGTTTTCTGTCTTAGGTTAATCTAAAATCTTTCTGTCGTTACCTAGTGTTTTATAGATTTGTTTTTTCAATTCATGAATTCACCACTTCATTCATTATTCGCTGTACCGACGGGAAAATTGTTTAATTGTTTACTAGGGTACAGCTCACCTACAGATCTTATGGAACAAATGCTAAAGAAATTTCATTTGAAAAAATTCCTAAATTGAAGTACCTTAATTGTAGTATCAGGTTTGTGAAGTCCTTGCTCGTAACTATTACCAATCATTAAATCACATGTTAGCCAAGTCGTAAATACTAATTGAATTAAAATGACATTATATGGTCTATGTTAAGAATGTGAGGAGTGTTTTGTCTACTCTGTTTTTCTCTTTTCCCCTAAGATCAACTAGGATTGATGAGGAAAGTGTGAGATTCGTTAATGTTGACAATTTCGATCATCGCGAAAATGAGGCGTGTAATTCGTGTACATAGCATGGTATTTCCTTGATAACTTGCAACTGCAATACCTGTAAAACATTCCTTATTCTCCACGCAATAAGAGAATTTCCCTGAAACATTCTATACCCGGTAAGGTTCAATCATTGTTTTGTGTAACGCGCCGGAATTATTAAAAGTTCTATCGACTTGAACGAATTCAAATCTATTTACTAGTGGTTTCTTATGGTGCCATTAGTTTATATATAATCTGGAGGGTTCTTTTCTGAAAATTTTGAACTAAAGTGGTTATTTCGGCTGTAAAAGCATCGCTACAGACACAAAGATGTTGTGTTTAAAGTGACTCCGATGCTATCATGAGATCTAAACGATAAGGGAGGGAAGACCGCTCCATCAACACACCTTAAAGAATGTGAGGATTTTTAGAGCCGTTAACATACAAAGAACAAAATGAGACTGATATACTTTAAATGCACCGAGAATAGTTTTCAACTTCTGCCTCCGCTGATTAATTGGCGGCAACTGACAAGATTTGGCTGAAGTCGTGAAATCGCGGTGAAATGCGATTAACTGGTTAAAAATGATTTCGTGCGTGTACTCAACCTAGCGAATTCCAACGTTTGTGTACTTTTGGCGCAAGGCTCTCATACGATGTTTTTATTTCTTTATGATTGGTCTGCTTTGTTCATTATGATGAAAGGTGCCACTATAAAAACAACGCTTCTATTTTAATTTTGCCTGTTTGCTTGCGGTTAGTACTTAATGATCCGTTTGACCTGCAGAAAATTAATTATTTCTGAGCGAAGCGATAGCACGAGCACGCTCCAAAAAGTAAGTAGAAATCGAGACTTAGCTAGATATGTAATGGTTTTTAGGTGCATTAATTGATTTGGCGTTGTATGCAATTGATAAATGCAAGACCCACTGTAACCCCAGTTCCCGGCAGGCCGGTTTACACGTAACCGCTGCAGAAAGGCTAATCTGGTGGACCAGTGCAAGCCAATGGTACAACCATTGAAACGGCAACCGTATGGACAGCGAACGTTTTCGCTATTACATTTGGAATTCAACCTGACTCGGTTACTTTATGATGTGAAAGAGTGGAGATATCGGGATAAATGGTTACGGAAACTACCTTTCAGAAAAAGAGAAAGTCAGTACTACACGTTATATCATAGTTAACCAGGGACTGATTATGAAAGCCTGGGAATTGCAAATGCAGGAATAGTACGGTCGCAATAGATGTTGAACCGACCGTGACCCTGCACAATCTTTTGTTTTTGTAGTTGCCCATAAATTAGTCGAAACTTTTGATTGACCGGATTATCCTGCCGAAAAAAGTGTGTTTTTCTTGGGTTTTGTGGCAATTAAGCGTACAAAAACATGAAACAAAGAAACTGTCGAGTTTCATAAACATCTACATATATTAACTACGGCTATATTAACCTGGAATCAGGCTGTAAACGTTTCGATGGTTAACCCTTTAGCGAGCATCGACGCAAGAGAACATAAAAGCGATGTTAAACTTGAGCCTGATCGAGTGATTAAAGTTGGTTCTGAGTTAATAGTTCCCAAACATGTTTGGAAACCAAGCGCATTAAAATTCATGAATCAGACACGCCGTCTAAAGCACAGGTAACTGGCAGTTCTACGATCAGTAGGCCTTGCGTTAGAATTCGGCCTATAAACCGTATGATTCATACGATGAAATCCTCAATCCTCTACGAAGAAAATACAAGTGACAAATGGGATATTTCCTGGTATATCACGAGAAACCTTTGCATGACTATTTTATACCATGTCATGGAAAATAAATAGATGTACAATCAGTGCGATGCACGACCGGGGAACGGTTCGATGGAATACCGACGAATATACAACGGCTATCCTGCATTGTGATTGGCTGATCGAAAACAGCAGCGCAGTATTTGGCCCTTACAATTCCGGTTTGCTCCCAGGTGGCAATAACTGAATTAGTCAAGATGATTTGTTTCTGGTGTAAGCGAACTCCGGCCAACATGTTTTTCATCTGAACACATTTGCTTTGTTAGTACTTTTAGCTACAACGGCTGCGTCCACAAGTGCGCCTAGTGTAACTGCCCAACTTCAAATTAATGAAACCTGATCGAATTATGCCGAAAATATCATAGACAAAGCTTCACCGCTGAATGATCACATGGCCTCTCTAAAAGGCTGTTCATATTCTCTATTTTGTAGATCTATGGTACTGCTGTTGGGTGAAGGGCAGAGAATAAAACAAGTTAATCGATTTTTCAATTGGCTCTGCTTGATATAAAAAGACACACTTTTCAACAATGCCCATAATATCAATAGTCCTCATGAAAGGATTTTCCCCGGCCCTTACACTCTTCTTATCCTTCGCCAATTTTTCCCGTGTTTGAACAAAAAAGCTTATATATTGGGAGATGTACCGTCATCTTTACAACACCTTGACGGCTGTAAACTGCTAAAAGTATATCGCTCCTTTCAAGATCCTTATCTCCATAGTTTAAGGAGTGAGGAGGTCTTGAAATCATTAATGATATCTTACCACACCATTGGTGTTTAGCGACGAGCAAAGCGGCTAGCTGATAAATAACAGCTTTATCAGATGCCGGGGCAGGCAAAATGAAGGCGAATTGAATCACACGTTACCGTCAATGAATCTAACTTTTCCCACCCAAGAATAACATTTAACTCGGGGGAAAATTATCATTATACCGAAGATTAATTACTGAAAATGCTTTTTTTTTTTCTATTGTAATAGATATGGCAGACCCCCGGTAAAAAGAAGACAAATTTAATCAGCATTGGCTGGAGAACTGTGCTGAAATCGGAAGCGGAGGTTTAAATTTAGCCCTATAATTATGTCTAATCATCTTGCCACACCATAATAAAATCTGTCCTCTGTTTTTAAAGACATCTGCTCAACTCTGATAAACTATACATGTATTTCACAGATGTGACAGAAACGATGCCAATTATAACCTTAAAATGCGCAATACAACTCCGGCTGCAAGGATCAGACAACCAAGCTGGAGGCCGGGGGCGCGCACAATGAAGCTGTGTTTCTAGGGCGCATTTTTAAAATCCCTGGGAACAAAGATGTTAAATTTTGTCAAACCATACTATTTGTGCTTAGGTGAGGATAGGTGAATTCTGCCCTCGAAAACTTTGAATCAGTTTATAGTTCAACACCTGGATGCATGTTTGAGCAAGCCCCACAAAACTTTGCAACGTGACTTGTAATACCTTAACTTAGTGTGCCAGGCCATGCATCGTCTTTAAATTAGTGGATGGTTCCAGAATTGCAAGCAATTTGTGAAAGGCCAAAATAGCAATATTCTTGTTTTTATAACAAAAATTGTCTTCATACTAGATCATTATAATGTTCCTGTAGATTGAACTTTGGTGAAATCCAAGTTGGGAATGTACCTGTTATTTCAAGAAGCCCCTTCTCTAATATGGAAACGAAATTACAGCTCATCTTGGCCAATATTCCCTAGGAAAACAGTCCAAGGAAATAAAAGCTTCGATAATTTTTTTACCTAACAACTGTAACTACAAGGAAATTCTGTTTCCTCATCCTTCAGTGCACAAATTGAACTTTTTTGTAGTTAGACCACTGTTCAAGTAAAAAGTAGGCCTTGAGAAAATTCCTCGCGGAAATAAAGTCGAGTTTGGTAGCTGTATGATTTGAACCCCCCTACGTTAATATCACATGACCGTCTTTATTGACCCATTGGGCAACGAGGTTGAGAGCAGGTAGGACTATTGCAGGAACTCACGTTTTCAACTCGTGGCGAGGAGATTATTGCTGCCGTTCCAAAGTGTGTGAGCCGCTTAAACTCGCTGATTTGATGGGGAAATTAATCAGAAAAAAAGGTAGCCAGTACTTTTCAGTAGGCAACATTGCGGTTTTTTCTCTCTCTCTCTTTTTTCCGGTTTCCGGCACTTTCAAAATCTCCCCCACCCCGCTTTACTCGATCAGAGATTTCTCGCACCTGTATCCCGACTTCAATTCTCGTTTTACGTCTTTTGTGAGAGCCCAGTGGCTAGTACTGAACCTCTCTAAGGCACGGCTCTACAGAGAGGACCTGGGAAAAAAAAGCGACACCACTTCAAGTTTTAAGCTGATACACCTGTAAACCGTCATTCCCTACAATTTTTCAAAACAACTGGATCTCCTGAAATGTGCCCCAGTTATCAGACTCGTCTCGTCTCAAAAAGATTACGCCCGATGGAGGTGGTTCCTCACTGTTTTATCTTTTTGTGGAAATTGGTCGCAGCTTTTCTTTGACGTTTTCCATCTCTTCTCTTTTGTTGTTGTTGCTGGTGATGATGTCAACGATACCCTTTCGGTTTAAAAACGATCAGCATTGGAGCAGAGCATTGTGGTGTCGCATGTCATTTAACTAATGAACCAACGCATCAGGGACGTTGCAGGTAAAGATTTCAACAGCTCACGATACTGGTTTGGAGAACAAAAGTGACACTGATGCCAACAATAATATCAGTTATGGCGATAAAATTAGTAAAACAGATAGTATTACGCTAGAACTTACAGCAAGTGGACCAGGTTGGAGAAAAGCACTGTTCTCTATATGTCACCCATCCCCACCCCCCACCCCCTTCCAAAAAAAAGAAGAAGAAAGAGAGAAGTCCAAAACTCCGACGGTTGCAGCTAACAATCACGTATCGGGGATGCGCAATGGTGACATCTGGACTAGAGAAAACTAGCTATATCTGATCTAGGCAGCGAAAGAGTTAAACAAACTTTTACTTTATTAAACGGTTGTTTTGATAGTTCAGGTTTGTTGACAAAAATTTTGCAATAATTTGTCAAATTCAGTTCATTTCAACATAACCAAATACAAGACATGTCAAACAATAAAAAGATAACCTGTGTTTATTTTTTCTTTATCAAATGACTAATTAGATTTCTATTACCTGGCTTAATGTGGACATAGAAGCTTGTATGACATAAAGCATAATGCCACAAACATCACATTTTCTCGGAGGTAGACTGAAAACCCATGGTTTCAACAAGATGAACGGCTTTTTCCATGCTATGAAGGAGTTTAATGTATTCGTAACTTTCAGGTACACGATAGAGGAAAAAAGGAACATGTTTACGTGCCTAGGAAGGTCTTGAAGTTGAAAGGATATCAACGAGCCGTAATCCCAGTGCCTCATTTTTAATGCCAATCGTTCAAAGTCGCCTAATTCAAAAGACAAATTTAATTAACATGCTAAAAGCACTCAAGTGCTCACGGAGCTAAGGTTTCTCCAGTCACGTTCTCAGCTCCCATTAAATGAATCATGGCCTTATCTAAATCCGACCGACATTTCGTTGCCGCTAATGATTCGTTGCATGCCGCTACAGTTTTCACTGACCACGAGATAAAGAGTCATCAGTAAACCATTTTGTGTCATTGATACACCAAGTACAATGACTGCATGTGTTCACAGAATGTAGGACCCTTATTTTGAGGGAAAAAGGGCGTTGATGCCTGGTTAGCTGTCTTACAAATTAGTAAGGAAAGCGTTGGTATAGCTGAATAGATTGTACCCCCTTGCGCTGCTTGCGCAATGCAGTGGCACTTACATAGAGATGAATATTAGGTACAGGGTGACGTATTTTGGAATAAAATATCTAGAACTTGACCTCCGTTCAGGTATATTTCCGAAACATGTCTTCAAACAAGGTAACTTTGGAAGTGGGCAAGACTAACGTATGTGCATGTGTACACAAAGAGGGGGTGGGGGCATCTCTTTCTCTTTGTAGTGATTTGATATATAAAGACGGAAAAGACAGTCACGAGCTAGATGACACTGTTGTTGCGATTTATTACAGAGAAAAGGTTAACATGTAATTTTGTATCGTGGCCATTCCAGATTGATTGCGTAAGATAAATTTCAGACAAACCCTTTTCAAGTACGACACCCTGCTCATCATAAAATCTTCCAACTTTGACAGTAGGAATCTAAATAATTTCGCCCTATTGAAGCCGTTGAGTGTAATCACCACAGACGCAAACCACGTAATGAACTGTCGAAAATTCGCTGCGCGCTGGAAAGTGCGGGTAAGTGTGGTTACATTTTTTTCTCCTCATTGGTCGAAAGAAGACAGATGGCGCCGACCAATCACAGAGTGAAGAAAATTATAACTTAAGTGAAAGAGAATTTCTCTTGGTACAATTAAAAATGATGCTTTAAACCGTTTAATAAGCGGTTTTTGTCAAGCGGTTTTTTTTTTTTCATATTTAAAGCCGTTGCATAAAAAGACAACAGTTTGTTTATTTTGTGTAAATAAGAAATCCAGGAAGCTTCAGCTATGCTACCGCCTGTGCTTTGAGTGGCTACATATCACACACATAACCTAGATTTTTTTTTTTTTTTTTTTACAGTTCGGAGCTATCGGTTTGAACTCTTTTCTCCTTCGGCGATTGAGCCACGTGAAGCATCGCGCCCTATCCAGGGGCTTTCCTTAAGAATTCAAGCCCAACCAGTGTTCCTCTATTCAATCAAATCACCTCGACGCTCATATGCATGCAGCTTTATATCAGCTTGGGAGAGCCGAGCTTCTATTCAAGTCATGCAGCTCGTTTAGACTGTTTCTCAGCTTCTTTGTCTGTCCACGGATCCCTTTAAAATCTTCCTGAGTTCGAGTTACGAACTCTCTAATCTCCTTCAAATCATCCTCGCATCTCACTAAATGGTTCTCAACAGCCTTTCGTTCCTCATCAACAGTTTTCAAAAGTTTCTCTGGAAGTTTTCCGCCTTCAAATTTCTTGACAGCATCCATAAATTCTCGCGATCTGCTCCTGAGTAATGGCGCAGGTTTGGATCCAGAGTTCTTTAGGACAGGTATTTGAGAAGCATTTCTCCTGTTCGTATTGGGACTGCTAATTGGAGTCTCTTTAAGGTCGGTATTTTGAGTTGTTGCCGATGAAGGCAGTTTCCGAGACTGGGAAAAAAAGCTCATGACTTCAGGCACGGCCGGTTCAAGGTCGGCGTATATATGATGAGCTGCGTTTTGCTTCACTAACTTCTTCGTTATCTTACAGTCTTTCGATCGGCAACTGAAGAAGTGAATGAATCTGCCAGTGTAAAGTTATAGATCATCCTTTAGTAAAAGGTCGTTGCCTAACTGATAAATTTGTACCACTACTAAGATTTACTTCCCTTAGTCAGCGACATGATAAACTCTTTCAGTCGCAGTGCTTTTGTTGCGCGCATCACGATTCTTAAGCCTTTGTCAAACAAACTTGTTTTTAATTAAGTCATCTAGATCACCGTTATTACACAGAATTATAACATACCTTGAGATCAACTGTAACAGCAATTGTTGTCGACGTCAATGGAGCTTCAAAGACGTTCCAGAAACATGTAGACTTGCTTTGTTTTAATTGCTATTCCTACCACCAGCCGAATTAGTGCTGAAATCACTGTTATACGGGACACGCTTAATTGGGTATTGAATAAGACATCAATTAAAAGACGCAGGGCTTGCATAACTTATTTTAAGTACCTGCAAACAAGTCTTCACATTCTAATGGGTCCACTATATAGAATAATTATGTTGTTGTATGCTCTCCGAAGTAATTGAAATGTTGGGATTTGAGCGAGCAGAAGCATTTTCCCCGTCTGCATTGAAGCTTAAAACCGAAGCTGCGCAACAACCATCGCCTCACCCCCCCCCCTTCCCCCCCTTCCCCCCCTTCCCCCCCCACACACACACCCCGGGACTAGGCGACACATCGGCACAGTGGTAAAACACATATAGCAGTGTTTATAGTAAAAGCGGCTAATTTCTATTTGTAGGCTTGTACAAGGCTAGAGTCGAAGCAGTTCCTCCACTATGGGGACAGCGTCCCCAAAAACCATGGTTTTTGGGGACGCAGCCTCAAAATTAGAGACGTTTGTCGGGATTTTGAGCCATGTTTCAAGGTCCATAACTTGGTCTCTGTTCAACCTAAAAGAATCAAACTTGGTCAAACGATTAAACTCAATGCTATCTTTCATGTGATGGTGTCAATTTATCGATTACTTAAAATTTGAAACTCGCCCCAATTCCCTTTTGAATTTCGGAATGGCCAATCGCACAGCACATTAGCTTGGCTCAGTCAGTCTGTCTTAGCGCTGACTACTGGTCCTACAGTTCACTCTCAGATATAGGCATCTCACGCTAGGCTTTTGTTTTCATCAATGCTTGCACTCCCTTTCTTGCCGATTATCGAGAGCACAAGCCATCAACAACATTTCGGAGTAATTCGCCTGCTGTAAACGGGACAGCGACCGAGGGGAACTTGGACCTACGGTAGTTGCATTACTTCACCGCTCACAGCAGCTCACAGCCGAATGGGAGACTGGGTATTTTGGTCACACAATCAAAGGTGTTTTGTGTGGTGTCACGATCCGATACACTGTTTGATAGTGTGCTTAGAAAATCATTACAAAGTGGCGTTCTAAGCTCTCTACACTTGTAAAAGCTATTTTGCGTTAGCACATCATGAAGACAATGAGGGCAATTCGTGTTTCTTCTTTTGGTGGACCAGAAGTTTTGAAACTCCTCATCGATGTACCCGTCCCTCATGTTTCCAGCGGGCAGGTAGAAGTTTGATTTTGCATACTTTCTCATATGGCAACTAATATTATGATACACACGCTAACAGCTAAAAAACATTCATCTATTATTATATTCTATGACATCATTATTTATGTTTCCTAGTTATGGCCAATGGGTGCTAGAATGCTATACATTTATACACTTTAATTATAAAGATTGTATATGCAGATGTATTGAGACATTTTCTGGATATGAAGAAATGATACACTTGAACTGAATAAAATGAAAATTGAATTTAAAATTAGGAGTTAGAAGTCATACAGATATGACTTTATCAATTTATCATGAAACCTAAGCATGGTATTTGCGTGAGGCATCTCTTGGGTCTAATACATGACATACCCTTGAAAGCCACATGTAGCCACTCGCTTTAAGAGATGAGTGGAGACCAGTCGGGTGGCTGTGCCACCCCACCCCTAGGATTTCCTGATTTCAGGCAAACACTACAACCTCATTCCCAGGGTCCTCTCCTTCCTGTCCCCTGAGGTTGCAGGAGAGGATCCTGGGAATGAGGTTGCAAACACTGATGATCTGTAAGGGCTATTGATAAGTAAATGTAAATATACACATGTGGCTCATGATGCATTGTACTTTCTACAGTTTTGGTTGACATTGTGAGTAAAACTGTTTAAAACCACTCTATAGCTAGTTGTGTGGTACAAACAAACAAGACCCATGTCTTGAGAAGCAGTCACTTGTAACTGAACAATACATTGGGGTACCCACCATGCAATCTTTGCCAATAAAAATTCTGAACAGTCTTGAGCTGTATCATTTAACAATTATGTCAACTAAGCATTTACTGAATGGAATAGAACCTGGCTCCTTTCTGTTCAACAACAGTCAACATGTTTTTATTCACAGGTAGACCATTCTATTTGTATTCATGAGGACAACCATGTGATATAACAATTTGCTATTTGATCTCATATATTTAACTGTAATTAAGCAATGGCTGATATTGCCTTGTATGATAATGACTGGTGTCTCGTATTTACTTGGTTTTATACAGGTGGTTGTTAAAATAGGAGCGGCTGGTGTTAATCCTGTGGAAACCTACATTAGATCTGGAGCCTATGCCAGGAAACCATCCCTTCCCTATACACCAGGCACAGATGGAGCTGGAGTGGTTCACAGCGTGGGTGAGGGTGTGAAACAAGTGAAAGTGAGTTACAGATTATAGGTTCAGTGATTCCCTGAAATCCAGTAATTGGGGATCCTTATGCAATGTCCATATATGCTAGTTGTGGATATGATTTCAACTGCACACACTTGACTTGTGACATTTTTCTAGTATTTATTGCACTGAACATGCAATGTCAATTTGTAATGTTAATGTTAATTACAATGTTAATTTGTCAATTTGTATTAGTGTGTCAGTGACCTATTATTGGCCCTGAACTACAGACCTGTTGTTATATTTTGCACAAATTGCTATTGAACTAAAAATATGACGTTTTAGCCATGTACCCCACATCCCCTCGTCCAAAAAGGTGTTTGTGATTATATTCTTCAACTTTTGAAGATATACATGTAATAAGATGTTCATACAGTACAGTCGAACCTCGATTATCCGGACCTCGATTATCCGGACTATTCGATTATCCGGACTTTTTTCTCTGGTCCCAATTTTTTCATGAATATTAATTAGTTGTGATCTTGAAAACTCAAAGTCGCAAAAAGCCCAATAATCCTTTCAAAAGACTGTTGAAACAGCATAATCTATCCTGTGCACTTTTCAAAATTCATAAGTGCAACAAGACAAAGAAATATTCTAATGCGTTCAGCTGATATATACATACAGGCTGTGTAGATTTCACATTCAAATGATGTTTTCTTTGCTGTATACCTTTTGTTTACATGTCTATCTCATTAATATTCATATTTTCGATTATCGGAACTCTCGATTATCCGGACTATTTACCAAGGTCCTGACGAGTCCGGATAATCGAGGTTTGACTGTACCCCATTTATAGAAGTCCAAACCCTCTTAATCCAATTTGCCTGTTGAAGTTACAGTTGCTGTATTTAATGTTTAATTTGTGTGCACAATATTCTTTTCCACCAGGAAGGAGACTGGGTATATGTGTGTGGAAGTATATCAGGAACATATGCTGAGTATGCTCTGTGTAATGCCCACAGCGTCCATCCATTACCTGGCAACATTTCCTTCAGTCAAGGAGCTGCAATCCATGTGCCATATTATACAGCTTATAGGGCACTTTTCCAGAGGTATGCCCGTGATGGGTGGGGTATACGTACTGGTGATAATTATGGTGCTTGCACTGACTTTGGAATAAGTGTAGTCAGTTTAGTGAATCTAGTTCCAGTGTTTTATCTCCTTTTATATGTATATTTTCAGATTTCTTATATAGCTTTTTGAGTTTTGCATACTTTTACCTTTATTTTTTTTATTTTTTTATTTATTTATGCAGGACTACTGTTGATAGCAGTTTTAATGGTCATCCTGTAAATATGTTATTATTATTATTATTATTATATTATTATTATGGATATCATGTCACTATGCTGATGGCAATGATTGTTACATGTATAATTAATGCTGGTGACAAAAGAGATGGCAGTAATGGTTGGGATTACTGTTGATTATAAGTATGATCTTAATTTTAATGCCAGTGAGGGTGACTATTATGAATATGATCAATGTTGTTATTGCTTGCATGATTAAAAACAATATACACTGTTAACAACAAGTTACATTGTACTGTGATGTTTATTTTTGATTATAAGTATGATCTTAATTTTAATGCCAGTGAGGGTGACTATTATAAATATGATCAATGTTGTTATTGCTTGCAAAATTAAAAACAATATACACTGTTAACAACATTACATTGTACTGTGATGTTTATTTTTATTTGCTGAAGTTAATTGTATTGTACATTACATGCAGGCTGCAAGCCAAGGCAGGGGAGACAGTTTTGATCCATGGAGCAAGTGGCGGGGTAATAAATTATATGCAAAGCTACAGCATGTCAATTATTATTCATTCCTAATGGCTAAGAATAAGCTCACATTTTATTTAGTGCTTACAGTCCAACAATATTGATCAGCTCACAGCACACTTCCATGTAATATACATGTATGTATGCTGAAATGGCACATATAGGTCAAACCAATGATTTCAGGGTTCTCAATAGAACTTTCAACAGCTATTGCTGTGCTATTTTCAGCCGTAACATTGATGTAAAATTTTGGCCTGTAAGCCTCCTACTGGTTGAGGGCCTTTAATACAGCCAGGTGTTATGGGTAATACAGGTTCAGAACCCTGAATTTCCACCCCATGCATTTACAACCTAGGTCAAAGAAACCTAGGAGGCTCTATTTGTCACTTGGCATGGAAAGGATTACTAGCATTGCTCTGTAATTTTACAATGTAGCCCAAGGCAATTAATGTATGTTTAATTGTTAATCAGCCAACTAAATAATACAAAGCAGTGGTTTGTTGAGATCAGGCAAACATAGGGGGTGATGCATGGTTCAGGGTGGGTTTTAGAGGCTAAAATGGGATTTTAACATTATTTTTGTCTTAATTTAAGTTAATCAGGTTAGAAGAAAGATTTTCGTAACACTGTAATAATTGAAATTCAGGTTGGCTTAGCAGCTGTGCAGTTGGCAAGTGCTTATGGGATGAAGGTTATAGGGACTGCAGGGACAACTGAAGGTGAAAATGCAGTGAAGCAAGCTGGGGCTTCCCTGGTGTTCAACCATAGACAGGATGGATATGTTCAACAGATTCTGGTGGGGTTAAACTATCATTTTGTTTTTAGTTTATGCAAAATAATTTGTTATGAAGATATTTGAAAATCTGTGGTTGGATTATCCTTTATATCAATTCATTTGAGATTTTCAACAAACTCTGGCAACAATTGCAACGTGTACTATATCATTCTGTATTATTTTGAATAGATGACCTGAACTCAGTTAATCCTTTGCCATGATTTTACATTCTACATAGAATACGTACATTTATGTCAATATTGTGAACGAATGTGTTCTTGGAAATATCCATTATAAATGGTTGAAATTAAATTCATCTGCTTTGTAAAAAACTCTGGATGATTCAATGTTGAAACTTGATCCAGTACTTTTAATTAACTTTTTGGGGGTGAAAATAATGTCAGGTGACCTTTGCTGTAGTTGGAGAATCAGTTGAAGTTAGGCTCAGGTTTTTTAATCTTTGTTACTCAAGTGTGTGCAACTGCATGCCACTGACTGGAGATACTTTCGTTAATTCATTCTTCTTTTTGTTGTTGTGACAGGATGCAACTGATGGTTGTGGTGCTGATGTTATTGTGGAGATGCTGGCAAATGTCAGTCTCACAAAAGATCTTGAACTTGTTGCAATAAAGGGCCGCATAGGGGTACAGTGTGCTGATGTTTACAGTTTGTTAGAACAATTTTAGATGACAAAAACTGAGGTGCCTTGCATTGCAAGGCTCTGCAAATTTGTGGTATTTCTTTTCTCCTCATACAGTGTAACAGTGTCATTCTAGGAATCGTCAATGTTTATACAGAAACTTGGCCTGTGCATTTAGTTTGATTTTATTAAAGTTGGTCTGTGGTGCACTAATAAGAATTTAATAAATTTATTGTCAGCTAGCTAGCCTTCATGTTTCCCAAGTAGTCTGGGAAAAATGTATAAGCAGTATTACTTTGCATTTTCTAAAAACAAAAAGAAGGAAAGGAAAAGTGTAGGACTGCATGTGTGTGCTGCAAGGTGGTCGTTTTATGACTCAGTGAATTGTTTTGTTCAGAAACTATTGTCAAAATTATCTAAAAAATAGTGTATTTGTTGTTGTTCAATTTTATCCTTGGTTGAAATATTTTACTTTCCTTTGTTTTGGGGTATTGTATTGTACACTGTGATAAGACGTTTGAAACAAAGGAAATTAAATTTAAACCAAGGATGAAATTAAACCACATGATCATATTGAACAGAAAACAAATAGGTACACATTATTAGGGTAGGTGCGTGGGCTACCCACCTACAATTGTACAATGTCTAATTTCTGTGTAACTCCATACCTCATAATGCATAGTGAATCAGTACTGTTTCATTTGACAAAAACAATCAAACTGCTGGACATGCATTATCGTAAACGAAAAAGCTACTGATTCCATAATATAGTACAATGTACACTGTATGGGGGTGTGGGGAAGGGGGGGGGGAAGAGATAATTTTACCTAGAGAAGGTTATGAGGCAGTACACATAGAGTTAATAATTAAAATGGAAACAAGTAACACCACAGACACTGGGGACTATAAAAATTAATGTTTAACATAAAATTATAAAGTTGCAAATTAATATTTATGATGATGTTGGTTAAAAGCAAATGATAATAATAATATAACAAATCGTTGTAGCTGAACATGAGTGCTCTACTAATTGGGAGACTGTAAATCCAATAAACTCTAAATCAAATCGAAGCAAATGCTAAAAACGTTATCAATACACTTCACCTCAGTCATTTAGTAACCATAACTTACAACAAAGAACAGTTACTAACAATTTCGTATCACTAAAATGATCCCTTAAAGTGCACCTAACCCCAAAATATTTTTTTCGCTTAAATATATCTTTGCACCTGTTCGAAACACATTGAGCCTATTTGCACCTTTTTAAACCAAATCTTGAGTATTTGTAGGCTATAAAAGTTACGAGCATTAAGTCTTTGTAAAAATGCATGCAAAGCAGTTTGTGACGTCATGTAAGGAATAGACCCATGCCCTTTCAAGCTCGGTCGTGGGACAGATGATGGCTAGATTTCGTACGAAATAGTTCTTCCTCTTCTGTATATCTTGATGAAATACATTGTACTTTAAATACTTTCAGATTGTGGGCAACAGAGGAACCATTGAATTTAATCCAAGAGACACAATGGCCAAGGAGTCCAGTATCATTGGTGTTTCGTTATTTCTTGCCACTGAGGTATATTGAGAAGAATATGGTTTTCACTTGTAAATCAGTATGACATCTTCCGGTTATTCGTGATTTTTGTGTAATAGACTGATACTAATTTTACTCGGCTTGCTTTTTTAATGCAAACATGCTCATCTATAAAGATACACATACACTGTAATGACTTTATTTGCAACAGTACACTCAGTGCTACAATGTATGGTAGAGTCTTGTTCTTCACCCTTTTTGTGAACTGGGTAGCTGATGCTTGTATAGAAATTGGGAAAGGTTTGCTCCAAATTGGATAAGGGGTCAGGGAGGGGTTGGGAAAATGGCAGTTCCCAACATCCCCTTCAGTGAGACTGAGCTTACAGCTAATCTGTTTTTTATACCCTTTTTCTATACAATGTTGCTATGGGAAAAACTATGCCTTCATCTCTACTACCTGCTCATAATGCAAAGGCAAAACACAGAATTATAGAGTGCTGTACCGTGGTGGGTGACTCTACCTTTACTTCACGCTAATAACGTCAATGATGTTTATTTGTTCATATAGACTGAAAGACAGGAGACAGCAGCTGCAGTAGCTGCAGGGCTGCAGGCAGGTTTTTTGAAACCAATAGTGGGCCAGGAGTACCAGCTGAGCCAAGCTTCAGATGCACATAGGGATATTATAGAAGGGAGAGGGGCAAAGGGTAAAGTGGTATTGGTGCCGTGATAACAATTATTATTATTAACACAGCTGTACATGTACTTATGTTAGAAAGGGTTCATACGGATGATGAGGATCATGATTTGAAGTCCATTGACTGAAATACTTCTCATATGGGAAACCTAATTGAAAGTCATCTACTTGGAAATGTATGCGTATTCTTAAGTTCTGAATAAACATTGGAAATGAATTGGGTAAGACATCACCAATATTTTCTTGCACATGTTGATAGTATCTATTATGTTCTAAATTTGATGATACACTGAGGTTCAGCATTTTTCATCTGCAACAAATGTTTCATGATCATAGATATTTCCAATTCCTATTGCTATAGGAAACAGAACACTTTCTACTAATGTATTGTGCATTTGAAAACAAGAAAGGGATAAAAAAAAAAGGGAAAAAATAAATTTGGGGGTTTTCAGATTTGTATAAATCAGGAATGGGAACTACATGTAGCATGGATGTTATAAGATGTTTAAATACTCCATTCCAGAACATTACTGAAAAAGAAATCCAGTGACCTGGTATTGATCACCAAACACTAGTCTCTTTTGCCTGTTTAAGTGGAGCATAATTACTCATAATAGTTACAAGTACATTGTCATATTGAGACGTACATCTGTCAAACGAATACCTGCAACATATGAAAAGATTATGAATTAATCTTTCTTATAATAATAATGATGATGATAACTAAGGTTAA
>OX419335.1:21484498-21549498 GCA_948470475.1 Galaxea fascicularis
TGGTTTTTGCGAATCGCGGCCCATTTGTCAATTGTACTGGAGGAGAGGTTCAAATTCCGCGCTGTACCGAGCAACATTTCCTACACAGAACCTCAACAGTTTAAGCTTGATTGTTCTCTTCCTGAAAAGGTACAGGTAATCGCACTTTTCATACGTTTATATGTTGTGCCACGTAGCACTATAAACACGTACAAGTGGTGGAACAGAGAATTAACTCTGAAGTGTAAATTAAAGTGCTAACAGTTTTCATGGGTTTCTGTTAGCACTTTAATTTACACTTCAGAGTTAATTCTATGTTCCACCAGTTGTACGTGTTTATAGTGCTACGCGGCACAACATATATATGTACCCTTACTTTCTCTTCGCCGCGATTCACCACCTTAATCGTCCCCTACTTTCTCTGTCCGACCTCGTAGCTTAGTCGGCATAGCAACGGTAGATCTAATCCGGAGGTCGTGGGTTCGATTCCCACCGAGGTCATAAGAATTTTTTCTTTGCCTCGTGTGGTTCCCTGATACCCTTTACTAGGGATAACGCCCAGTGGGTTTTCATGGGTTTCTGTCAGCACTTTAATTTACACTTCAGAGTTAATTCTCTGTTCCACCACTTTTCATACGTTGTTCGTCAATTGTGCTCGTTTCCAATCAACTTGGCAAATTCCCTCTGTAAGCTCACCAACCATAGTGATTTGTACAAGCAAAACAAAAAACAAACCAAAAAACACAAACAAAGAAATAATAACAACAACAGACAAAACCGTGACAATGTTTGTCATCTGGGCTCCTTGGATTAAGAATAAATAGTTTCATATTCTTTTTACTTTATTCAAACATTCAGTTTGTTGAACAGTCATTGTAGGACTACTTGGGGGGTGGGGGGGGGGTCTTGGATATGCTGTCGTCCACGATACAACGCGCGTTCTGATTGGTAATTTAAAAACTATCGTTTATTGTACCGTTTAACTCCTACAACTTGTGAAACTCCTTGTTACTACTTACAGTACAGGACTTGTTACCAGTTACCGGTGCCTCCAGCTCGTGATTTATAGGCCTTTCTCGTATTGTCCTAACGTCCTGTGTAGGTTTATTACACTGGGAAACCCACAGAAAATGAGGTCTGTTGCTTTTGAAACTGTAGGTATATTCTCTTTACAATGCGGAATGACATCTTAACGAGAGCTAAGTAGCATCCTGGGTAAACTTTTACAGCATTACCCCTTGCGAGTGCTGCAGTGCTTTACTGCATGATTAATTATGTTCAGTCGAACCCCTATTAAGCGCCGGCCTCCTATTAAACGGTCACCTTATAAGTGGACCATAATCAATGTCCCGATGACATGGATGAGGCCACTGTCCACTTCCCCGAGGGTGGCAGCTTAGTAGGGGTTGAACTGTAGTACCATATGAAATCTTTCTGGCCGCTTGTCAGTCGTCTTAGATCAAATGTTGTTGAGTGTAATTAGGTTTTCAAAATACTTTATTTAAGAACAGGTGAGGCATGTTCACTGTTCTATTGCTATCATGAATAACTTATAAGCCCAAGATTAGCATTAAGTGGTCTTCGAACAGCCGGTCCCAGAAATGTAAGATTGTGGTAGATTTAATCCGATAGAGCTTCCATACGCCGTTGGATAAGCAACCCAACATCTGGATAATTAACTTCTGGACTCTTTAAGGCATTTACAAGTTCCGAAACATTTTTCCCCTTAGTTTCCAGTATTTTTATCAGCTCTAACGTAGGGCTTCCTGCTGGTTTTAAGAGCTCATCTTCCAAGTAGTAAAGAATATCTTCTTCAATATGAAATTGGTTTCCAACTTTTTGC
The DNA here is from genome assembly GCA_948470475.1 of Galaxea fascicularis. Classification (NCBI taxonomy): domain Eukaryota; kingdom Metazoa; phylum Cnidaria; class Anthozoa; order Scleractinia; family Euphylliidae; genus Galaxea; species Galaxea fascicularis. The sequence continues at coordinate 21,486,321 of OX419335.1, forward strand.
CAGCCTCGTAAGCGTTCCCCATGACGGCGTACATCGAGCTTTATTGTAAGTGAATCTCTAAGGTCCAGAGGCATTTCTGTTAGAGGAATACCTGTAATGAATTCGAAATGGGACACATTTTTATCTTTTGAATAACGTTACTGCAGTTGACCCCCGTTATTTCGAACTCTTGGCTATTTGGAACTAATGGTCATTTCCCTTGGGTTTCTCACCCGTTTTTTTGAGTCGTTTAACAATGCTTAATTCGCCGCGTTCTGTTAGAGGAACACCTGTAATGAATTCAAAATGAAACATTTTTTTTTCTTTTGAATAATACGACGGGCTGTTGGCAGATAAACCATTTAGGCTGTCTAATTTAGATTAGTAAAATTTATAATTTTTGGAAAGTATTTCCATTTATTCTTTTTGCAGGTGATACTAATATCTTTTACTCACGCAAAGAATGAAGCATTATTATTATATGGCTAGTGTTTGTATACGATATAACGCGCGCTCTGATTGGCTAAGCGAAGCGAAGCGCTAGGGCATTATTCTCCCGTAATGCCCACGGGCCGATTACGGATGATGCAAATTAGGAACAAAGACAACAAAAAAGTCATCCAAAGGCCAAATTTGTTTTATTTACATTGAAAATTGGTACCTCTAGAGTAAAAAAACTGAAAACACGACCAGGAAAACTGTTAGTAAAACGTTTGACTTGAGTTTGGAAAAAATTAATGAATAGATTACCGTGAAGCGACGACTTGCGCTTGAACTAATTTTTTTTCCCTTAGAACCGTGATGTTAGCCATATAATAAACAACTTAATAACCTCGACCGTTCGATCGTTACGGGAAAATCTCAAACATCGGCCTAGCTGTATTGACCTCGCTATCGCTCGGTCAATACGGCAAGGCCTCAGTTTGAGATTTTCCCGTAACGACCTCACTCTCGGTTATTAAGTAGTTAATAATGAATTGATTAAAGTTGACTTGTGGTTACAGACTAAACCAACTTTCTTAAAACATGTAGAAAACTCAACTAATTCTCTTTGAAACAAAAAAAGTGGTTCGGGAATGTAAGGTTAAAATAATTTGTGATGTAACAGGTATAATATTCCTGGTGCACATAAAATGAAGAATCGTAAAGATGCCTCAGTACTTACTTCCAAGGAAGTCAGTCTCTGCAATGGTTTCAGACATGGAACCTGAAGCCATATTGCCTTTGAGGTGAGAACCAGGGACCTCGTGATCTGAACATGAAAGGAAAAACAAAAAAAGTGCGATGGCAACACCAGCTGAACAAGTCTTTCTGTTTTTTTTTTTTCTATACCAAATACTCGCATTTGAACTCTTTTGAAAGGCAATGAACGCAGGGTTACAGTACAATAACCTGTGACAAAAACTGAGAAACTATTAAATAGCAACTTGGAGTAAGTTCCTGGATCCGTTATGCCAAGTTTAAAGGGGATATGTTTGCCGTGACATAATAATACATACAATCTACTTAACAAATTCACTGTACGAGACCTCAGAGGAGACTGGAAGGGGTGGATCTAATGCAATATGTCAATATGTCTACTAAAGAGTTATCTCTTACCTAACTGAGGTGTTGAATAGCTGAGTACTGGTAAGGATTCTTCACTTTCTCCAAGGTGACTGATACAGCAGGCACTCCTCTGTATTTCCCTCCATTGTATTCGTATTCGTCTCCAGCAGATGCAAGTCACAACTGCGGCAATGAACAGTAACAATAAAATCCCAAAGCCCACAAGTACAATCAAAATGCGTAGTAGTTGTTTGACATCACCAAAATAGCTTGAAGCCAGCGCCATAGGCGCCATGCTATGATTATTCGGAGCAGTGTCGACACTTGCCAGTGTCGACAAACGAGCAACCGCGTTATAGTCACCGCCGGTCATGGGGTTAGTGGAAGGATTTAAATCCATTGCTTCTAATCTAGTAGGTACTTCATTTACCTCTGCAGGAACACCATCCTCTCTTTTAAGTCTTGTCGAAGTTTTGTTTATGTGAAATTTGATGTCAGCTGATACCAAATTCCTTGGACCTCTGACGTCAGTTTGAGTGTCATCTTGATTTTCTTTTCTCCTTTGATATTGTGCTCTTGCAAGTGTGGGAAATACTTTTAAGACCCTCTCCGATTTAAGAACATGATTTTTCTTAGTTTCTGTTTTGTGGGTGCAGTTTTTCCTTGCACAATGCTTTAAATACATGCATGCTAGCTCTGCGTAACGTCTTCCTCCACAACACGTGGAGCACTCTTTACAAGAGTTCAAAGTAAAATCGGCTTGATAGTGCCAGCGAGGACAGGCCCCACATTGTGTGCCTTTCGTTGTTGTGCATGCGTTGATTGTTTCTCTGAGGCCACACTGTTGACATGATTTGCATCTCTCGCTGCCATGCTCTTCAGAATAGGTTTGTGGCCCACAGCTTTGGCAGCTAGTTGATGTTTCTGTGGATATATTGCTACCACATGATGGCGTGGGTTCTTGGCCAGGGGGGCACTCTGGGCAAGTTATACACTTGATAGTTACATTTCTACCGTCTTGAACCTTGTATGAACCTGGACATTGTGCAAAGCTATCAGGGTACTCACTGCGATCCTGAGGTAATCTCCGAAGCCACAACAGCTGTAGAGTATGAAACATGCGTTATTGCAAGAGGGGCCTCGGATGCAGACCTTAAAAGGCGTAGACGGAAGTCAAATGTTCATTAAATGTCAATTAATTTATGCTGACATTAACCGGAAGTAACAGTGACAGGAGTAAAGAAGCGCAACGATATGACCACAGTCGAACCTGGATCGTTAGATTGCCGCCGAAGCGTACTCACTAACCACCAGAACATCATGTGAAGCGCCTCGCAAACCCTAACCAAGAAACTGTCTAAATGTTGCCTAGCTACCAAGAAATGCCCTCTAGCGAATTCAGAGGTTTTGATTGCCTGTCAAGGAATGGCCAAGAGCATTTTAAAAACAAAAATTGCTAAAAAAAAATCTACGCACGTTTATATTATCATATTACTAAAACCCCAATGTGGAAATCAGTGGATGTCTTTCATAAACTAAGACAAAGTGATCAACAATCCACAATCAACTAAAAGGTTTTCCGCCTAAACGTTTTGTTGGCCCTGCGTCATTCATCATACTGAGGAAAAATGGATTGACGAAAAGTTCTATCACATTCGTGCAGACGAAACTCGGCTTGGTTTTCTTTTTATGAATAAGAAGCTATGCGATTCAAGAAAAATTAAGCACCTTACTTGTAAGTTCCACGTTAATTTCACCTAAAAAACTCATATTGCACTCATCGGATCGCGATTCTTGCGATATCGGTTTTTCGCGTGAAATTGACGTAGCATTCCTCGTTCGGGTGCCGATTAATTTTCTTACAGAACCTTGTCTGATACATAAAATCTTCTGTCGGGTTTAGACTGTTATTGCAACAATTTTGAACTTACTCTTGTTTGCTTTATCAGTGTAAGTTGTATTGTTTAAAATTGTTTATAAAATATCAGATAGTTGTAAATTGTATCTGTATGTTCAACGGTAATCACTTACAAATACGATAACAGAGACTGCAATCGCTGCTAGGACCCTGGTAAGGCTCTCTAGGCTCTCCCGCGTCCTAACTGGACATCTTACATCTGGCGGCCTTATTGTAGTTGCATTCTGTGAAAATCAACAAGATAATTCACGTAAAGGTTGGAAATACATGAAGCGGAAACACTGTGTCCAATCATAAATAACATTTTTATTAAGGTTACTACCGTCAGGAAGCTCCTGCTGTCGTTCTAAATCAAACCACAATTGTTCCTACATGCATAAAAACAACATCGGAATAACGATTCTCGTAATTATTTTCTGGAAATTTTACAGAGCGTAATTTTCTGTGTTGCAAATCAGTGAAGTTAAGGCTGCACCTTTGCTGTATTTTGCAACATCTGGTATGCCTTTCTTGTCACGAGGAGGTCATGCGGATCAACGCACTTTAAACAAAACAAAGCGCTTTTGTCTAACTAGAAACAAATATTTTCAAATTTAAGTACAGAATTACTGAAGTGAACTTCGGAAGTCAATGAACACTATCTACTCAGTCCAGTTCCACAAAATCAACGATACTTCCCCATACAAAAGTCTAATTAGCTGACGTTAAATGTCGGGCAGACTTTCGATTGTTCTGCTCTATCGCTATTCACTGAGCTCCGTTTCCTTAGTGTGAACCGAATGTGGGTTCAGTTCCATTGTCTGCACATATCCTGCCCAGACACTATGCTAAAGAAAACTACTCACACTGTAATGCCTTCCCATACTGGCTGTTGGTTGTCCTTGCTCCAGACTCAAAATGTGAGCATACAATTCTTCTTTCCCTTTAAAACGTCTGTCAATATCTCCGTTATGTCACGGCAAATCGAAACTAGACCCAATTCTCGATCGAGCTTCATCTGCATAATTGGCCGGGTATTCCCCTATTAATTTCGTAGCCTCGTTGCTTGTTGTGCATGCTCCTTTCTTGGAACGTGGAAAATCTGACCATTTCGCCGCGATCTTGGATTGAAGAAGGCTGGGAGAATGACAAGTCTTCCTTCATCTCTTCTCCCTCGGCCGCCTTACGTACTCGCTCCAAGCTACCTCTGGTTTTCCGAGATGTTATTCATGTGGTGGCTAAGACACTGGGTAAAATATTTAGCTCTCGGTTGTTCCAAAGTACCGCCCGCATGACAATTAACCTTTTTCTATGTTCTTATTTATTGCACATCGTTACTTTGCAAAAGAAAAAAAGAAAGAGAAAATAACCCTTTTTAATGCAAAACAGCTCGATTTTTCCTTTCTCTATTACCAATGTCGGAAATTGCCCTTGTACTACATGTATCTGGCTCATTTCAACGAGAGAAAATCATCTGCCTATTATTTCATGATCAGCCTTTCCTGTCTTTGAGGCTAAAAATTAATTTACACGGGCTGTTGTAGTTCCTTCACCTCGAAACAGTTCATATTACCTGCGTCGTAATGTTGAACGACTGTATTGCCAATCTGAAAATGAATACTAAATGCTATAAAAGATTGGAACTGAATGAAGGAGGAGGAAATTACATGCTGTAACTTCAGATCATTGCAGCTGAATCTCTGTCCACCAGTATGTTCAAATCCGCCTCCACTTCAGTCTGGAAAGGATTGAATATCTTTCTATTAATCAAACGATTGGCAGAAAACTTTAGATGGTTTTGAAATTTACTGAGGTGAAAATGTAGAACGTGAGAATTTTTCCGAGCGGACGTTTTTGCTTATCCTATCACCCTTGGGAGGTCGAATGTTCTGTATAAACTGTTGTAATTCCCAGGAAAAGAAACAAAATGCTGGGGACATTCAAAGACTGAAAATTATGTAGAATATAACTTGCATTTGGTTGTGTACTTGGCTTCCGAAAGCTAGTGACAAATTAGAACAGAATCCTCACTGTAACAAGCATTTCCGGTCGTGGTGTGTTCATTCCGGGTCGCAACCTTCTCTTTGTATTAGTGGACTTTGCACTGAGTAGTATAACGCTTTGAACACTTTTCATGGCTGGTGACAGGTGAGACCATGCTATGGTGTATTAGTCCATGCTGGGAATGCCAATACGTTCTTGAATTGTTTTGGTAATACCAGCACTCTTTGTAAGGTTAGCCGTACATTCCCAAGCTTATCCAAAGAATCAACTTGATCTTGGCATCATCGGCGTTTGATTCCTTAACTTGGAATTCATGTTTTATTTAGTTGAAAACTAGCAAAAGTTTTTTAATTCTCAGTCTACATCGATTTCAGAGTGAACTTTCATTGGCATCCTTCGTTAAGCTGTTATCGTCTAAGGTGAAAGCTGTATAATTAAGACCTTAACATTATTTCATTCCATGCCAAATTTGGTGGTGTTTGAGCGCAGGCAGCCCAATCGTGGTGTGTGTCATCAAAAGTTGATATTCCAACGAACTGAGTAGCGGTGGAAATATCAGTATTCTAGCTAAATAAAGCCTTCCTACCTTCACTCTACTGTTTCTTGTCACTTTCTGGGACGTCTAAATGCAAAACCATCGCTTCTGTAAAATCCTACTGCGCTGTGAAAATGTTCAAGTGAGGCTCTGTAAAGAGAAGTATTTTCAAAGGAACTGTTGGATATTTGAAACGACAATACTTGAAGAGGTCAAGTGGTCAGAATATTGATTAATTTTACTTGAAATTTACTTTTTCTAAAAGTAACAAAGGTCAGAAACATTCAGTTAATTTTGAGATAGTATGCCCAGTAGCCTTACTGTTCTAAATCGTGATATAAACTGCGTAAGTTTTGCACAGGTTTTGCATCTTTTATAACAATACTTAAAATTGGATATGCTTCAGGGAATGTTATATTACACAACTCTGTATGGACTTTCTTTAGTTTATTTGTCGAGACGAATTATTTTCCGTGTGTTTGTTTAATGTCCATGATCGCAGTTTGCATAACCGGATGACCGGGAATCGTTATACTTAATCAAACTACTTTGCAAAAGCAAGAAGAGGCTATATATACGTCGCTTGTCTGCTGAAAGTCGAGTCTGAGTACCCCGTTATTGTTGTGTTCGGAAACTGGGCTTGCTGTCCGGATACTGCAGGGCAGCAAAAGTGCTCTGCAAAAATACAAACTTCACGAGGGAGACGAAAGTAGAAGTGGATCATGTAAACTTTTCTCGTCATATTACAGACTTATGTATTGCTTCAGTGCCACAAATTTCAGAACTCTTGCGACTGAGGGAGGAAAGTTATAGCAGTTTTCAAGTGAAGTGTCCGGATACTGAGCACAATACTGTATAGCTGATTGTAGATGGATCGGAGCATTTGGCTGATATGGGTGTAACTAGTTTTACACTGAGTAATTCTGTTTGAAGAAGGAGCTGACTCCAAGTTAGTCTGTTGCAGTTCATGATTTGGTTAATGAGGGGAGACGAAGACTGATAGCCACAGTGCTGGAGACTGATGGGCCTTATGAGTTCAGAGTCCAGTGGTGAGACAGGAGTACCTGTCATGAGTCATGCCCCAGGAGCGTAAGAAGGGAACAGAACTAACTCAAAAGTGACGTCAGTGACTTGATACATAGGCTGCGTTGCAAGCGTTTACGTACGGTTTTCAGCGCTCGATTTTGGATGCGCGGGAAATGGGGCGAGAAGAAATTAACCAGCTAAAACCCGCCCCACGGTAACTCTTGCTACGCAGGCAACTTGATATGTAGAACATGGTTCGCTTCTTAAAATAAGCGCGTTTATTCCGGAAGTGGATTCTCAAACGAGTGGATTTATGTATTTAAGTTCGACCAGTCTGAAGCTCAGATTGAATCTGATTTATTCAGTAATTTGAGCACAAAATTGCTTTTCTGTTTGAACACAGAAGATACTGATAAGCCTGTGTACATTTAAAATGTTCTGGTTGATTAATTCTACAGTTACAATCTGCTTTGTTTTTGGCAAGAGATCATATCCATAGCTATTCAACAGCACCCTCTTTGAGGGTTTTTACATGGAAAACCTGCTAGGATGCCAAGTATAATGGGTTACAGCTGCTCATGGTATCAATGACCTATAAGAGGAAACGCTGGTTGGCTGTTACCTGGTAAAGAATCCGCAAAAGTGGAAAACTACCCTTAATTTAAATTACATCGAATAATTCAATTTGTTAATTATTGCCTTCTCGGACGTGGAATGAATTAACGAGAAAGGCGGCTCTCGTGTTTTTGTATCAGTAGAGCTATATCTGGAAAGTTAACTTGTGGGCTCTTCAGAGCTTTTACCAGGTCAGAAATCGTGTTACCATGACAACCAAGTACCTCCAGCAGGTCTTTGGTAGGACTCCCTCCGGGCCTCTTGTACGCAATTTCGATGTAGTCAAGGTCTTCCCTCTTGATGCCAAATGCATTGCCTAGTTTCTGCCATCCATAAATGCGCTCCCCTTTTTGTCGCACATCCAGTTTTTTTATAAGAACATCTTCAAGATCCAGGGATATATCTGATAACTGAACTGTGGCGTAGAAATAATTAATGGTATCAGTGTTAAGGAAATTAACCCTTTCACTCCCTCGCAATGTCATCACGATTGTCAAACAGACAGGTGATGAGAATAAAGAAAAATCAACCAGGGGATACTCTGCTTGATTTAACACAAAATTCTCAGAACTAACATTATAAGCAATGTATGGCAGACAATAACCTGGAAGAAGAATTAACATATTGAGCGGATAGTGGGAGTGAAATAGTTAAATACCAATCCAAACTGCTATCATTGTTTTCATACAAAATCCGTCTCATTCGCAATGGTGTAGTGTCTTAAAATGAGTGATGGAACAGAGAATTAACTCTGGAGTTATGTAAATTAAAGTGCTAATAGAAACCCATGAAAAACTCACTGGGCGTTAGCCCTAGTAAAGGGTATCAGGGAACCACACGAGGCAAAGAAAAAATTCTCATGACCTCGGTGGGAATCGAACCCACGACCTCCGGATTAGATCTACCGTTGGTCTGCCGACTAAGCTACGAGGTCTGACAGAGAAAGTCGGGGACGATTAAGATGGTGAATCGCGGCGAAGAGAAAGTAAGGGTACATATATATGTTGTGCCGCGTAGCACTATAAACACATACAAATGATGGAACAGAGAATTAACTCTGGAGTGTAAATTAACGCCCACTGTGTTTTTCATGGATTTCTATTAGCACTTCAGCTTAGTCGGCAGAGCAACGGTAGATCTAATCCGGAGGTCGTGGGTTCGATTCCCACCGAGGTCATAAGAATTTTTTCTTTGCCTCGTGTGGTTCCCTGATACCCTTTACTAGGGCTAACGCCCAGTGGGTTTTTCATGGGTTTCTATTAGCACAGAGAATTAACTCTGGAGTGTAAATTAAAGTGCTAATAGAAACCCATGAAAAACCCACTGGGCGTTAATTTACACTCCAGAGTTAATTCTCTGTTCCATCACTTGTATGTGTTTCTAGTGCTACGCGGCACAACATATATATGTGTCTTAAAATGAGTTTCCAGATGTAGCTCTACTAATACAAAAACACGAGCGCGGCGTTTCTCGTTAATTTCTTTCAAGTCCGATAGACAAAATTCGTCTTATTCTCATGCCATCTCATCAACAACGTCTCATTCTCACTACAAAAACAAAATTGAATTTGCATAGCTACATTGAATGTCAATTTGAAGTCAAAACAGTGTCCCCTGGTCTTCTTTCAAGTTCAAGTTGATAGTTGCATTTTAGTTTCTAGAAAAGTGTTTATCTTCTTGTGTCCAAATAGAACAATAGTAAAAGCTGATCGAGAGAAGTTCTTGGTGTTGAAATTCGCTTTATATGGTTCACATGTGAAAAGGAGTAGTTCACGCAAGAAACTCCGTTCGGAACAGATTGTGGTATCTTAAAAATTTTGTAATCAAGTGAAGAAATGTTCCTCACCCTAAAAGGAAAAAGGAGATTGCTATGAATAACGGAGTTTTTGGATCTTGCAGACGTGATTGATTTGAGACTTACTTTCAAGGTTAACAATGTTTGGCTCAGAGCTGCTGTCAGTCTTGTCTGGCATAGTTGTAAAGTCCCAATCTGCTTCATAAAAACAAACAAAAATATCATTGAAAGATCAGGACATATATCATCATGGACATAACTTCATCCAGTCATTTCTTCCTGGAGTTATAGAGGATTTCTTTATGTTGAAACGAAACCTTAACGTTTTTAAGCCATCTTCATCATCATCATCATCATCATCATCATCATTGTCGTCACTATGATCAATAGTTATACAACACATTAATGTTTATTGAAGCTTTAATATGACTTTTCAGAGACAACAGTAAATACTATAAAAAACTCTAAATGATAACAACAATCAGACTTGTATACTTTTTTGTCATGAAATGTGCTTTTTCCTACAAAAAACCTTTGTTCAACTTACTTACTTAATTATGCAGTGATTTAACAATCTCATATATCTTACCAGGTTGCGTTGTTCCTTCGTTTTCTCTTGGTTGGCGTACGTCATCAACTGTCACATAAAGGTTGCAACAAAAACAACGAAACATAGCTGCCTTGACAACGAAGAATGTGCGCCTCACCTGAAATCAATTGGAATGTCATTTAAGATTTAAGTTCGAGCAATGTGGCGAACTACCCGTTTGAAAAGTAAGAACATTGCAAACTATTCTAAAAAGTAAACTACAGTAGCAGTTAAGTACTGATATAATTGAGTTTTGAACAAGAGCCATAATAGCATTTTCTACACCTTTCGACGGTGCCTGCGAAGTTGGCTTGGAGTGGCGCACGAGTTTAAGATCGGGTTGCAGTCGAGTTTTACTTAAAATGAGTAGCGCTCAGTTCAAACGTGAAATGCATCAGAATAGCTTTCATTTCAAGTGTAGTTAAATGCAATATGCTGCCAAGCAAAGTGCACTTGGCTTCGATTGAAAATTCACATGAACTGACATTATTCTAAAACTAACATGACAGGGTTAATGTTCAACCATCGCGTAACTATTTTGTTAAAAATGTACGGCTTTCAGCTCATGTGGACACGTTCATTCGTGAGGTATTCTTGTCACACTAGCCCATTATCCCATAAGCTTCATATTTTCATATTTTGTGAAAAGCTGTGCTTCAGCTTGAATCTCGTAGATACATATTAAAGACAACTGTTCGATACATCACGTTCCCTTGCGTTTCATGAAAAGGGCCCAGCCTAATTTATGATTGAATGACAGGATTCAAGGACAGGAACGCGAATTAATACACGGTTATTTTACTGAGAAATGGGAAGACCAACGTAACTATAAGGTTCTGAAGGTAAACAATATAAACATAACGGACGGGTGACTAAAAAGAGCAAAGTCCTATTAGCACAGCAATTTTGTTTCTTTGACCAGACCTGTTACCTGTCACTTCCTTCTTTGAAATCCTGTATTTCATTATAACTTACCGACGGTTTTTCTTTCTTCCTTTATTACTATTATTATCCTGACCTTTTTTAATGTTTTATCTTTTTTAATCCAGTTTGGTTGTGTATACATTGGCTTTTCGCCACTGATTCAGCAGTTTTCAAAATAATTGTTGATTAATCCGGCCATTCACACAAGCACATGTACAGCGCATTCGGAGAAAACACATGTAGCAGCCGTAAAACACATGGAGGCCACGAGCTCAGTTGTGCCGGTTTCTTAAAACTCCGGTGAACATTTGGGATCGGAGACGTATTTCACTATTAATTGGTACTAGCCTTTTGGACAAGCAAGCCCGATGTTTTTCTCAGTTTTACAGCGTGCTTTCTAAAAAGAGTTCTTAAATATTTAAACCGAATTCCTGGTAATAAACCTAGTGCACATAAAATAGTTTTCCAGGCCGGAAACGTTTTCGGAAGTTTCGAGAATTACACGCGTGGTCTTGGCATTTGGAGGGTGGCGCAAGTTTTGTTAGCCAATCACAGATTTCGTGCTCTGCTCGGTGAGTAAAAACCGCTATGAACGATTTGAATTTGATGACTGAACCAACAACACATACAGACCGCACACTCACAGACACAATTTTAAAGATGTCGAGTGAAGAGAACTCCTCATGTCAATACAAACTTAAAGCCCTAATTTAAACGACTTGGTTACTAGATCTTAAGCTTACTATCACAAGAAACCTGTTTTGCTGGAGTGATGACAGCTACTTTCAGATTGCGGCCCACTTTGAATACTATCAACCTTATGAACTCTGTTTTCGATTACTTATTGCGTTCAGAAAGTTAACTGGCCGCAAAACGCCCGACGTAAAGAGGACATGAACTTCACATAACCTACCTAAGATTTGTCCACAAACCTTCCAGACAACGCGGCCTAGTCGGAACGCAGAACACAATTTCTGTAAAAGTTAATTGCAATCTCAAATCACGTTCTGATTGCTAATTGTTTTGGCCTCTTTTACTTTGATTGGTCCTGTAACGACACATGATGCAGCTGAGAAAATTTCGTGGCTCCTCTTGTTGTGGTGTTGAAGCTGATCCAGTCCGATGCTGTGAAATCTTTGAAGTGATTACTCAGAAATTCTGTGGTAATCTTGTCTTCCCTAAAAGAATTAGCTTACTAAACCCTGTGCCTCATTCTTTCAAAAATTAAAGTAGGAAGTCAAGATAAGGGATTCCGCTACACGTCTGAAACATGCTTCTTCGTGCTTCGGTATTCTGTCAAAAGTCAGTTCAAAAGTCGCGATTAAATTTTCTATATGGAATTTTCAGGTACAAGCTGATGCAATAATTGGTAATATGACTTTTGAACATGAGCAGTCTGGTTACCCGAAAGAATTGCATTCTGATTTAATTTAGCTTATCTGTTTTAAGGTTTACATTACAAGACAGTTGGAACAACTCCAAACCGTGACCAATCCTTGAGTTGATAATCGCACGATTTACCGAATAATTAAAAATTAAACTGATTCGAACCATATGCAAGTTCCCGTGAAAACAACAACTGTCTGAACAGCATGCGCAAGAGGTAAGCACTTGTTCATTTTTGAAACAATCAGGATATGATAGTCTGGACCCTGTCAATCATCTAATACAACATACCACTGATTGCCAGGTGAAGTTATCTAAATTCTAAATTAAAAATTCTATTTGAGAATACTTTCTGTACACTGTATGGTTAAACAAACCTTCCACGAAAATTGCTTGCTTTTCAAGTGCAACACGGCAAACCTACGCTAAGCGTTGGAATTTTCGGATAACTATTATATACAACTGAACCTGGTTTAGAAGTTGTTCTTCGTTTCCTATTTGTGCTGTCAGTTGATAGTGTATTAAACATGGTGATTCCATATTTGAAGAATTTCCTTGATCAAGTGTGCAAGTGTAATACGATAAAAGTCAGACACCAAAAGTTTACTAAACCAGCCATAACGACTGATTCTTTCGTTTCCAGCCTTGAAAACGGTGGTCACAGCTAGCCTGACAAAACCGTAAATTCCTAAAACTGAACTGAACTGACGAGTAAATCGCATCTTATAAGCAGCACAAACGTTGTCGATGGTAAATTGACTACTAAACACACAATGCACGGCTGTCTTAGACAAAGTGTTAAAAAAGTTTATATATATATGTAGTAACGGTAAAATGGCTTCGAAGAAACTGTGCTTTAGAAATGACAACGAGGGCGCTTCCCTAAGTCGCAAACAAGTGACTGTCAATCTACAAGCAGCAACTGAAAGTTGATCGATGGTGGCCGCCATGGCTCGATCTTCCATCGAATAGTATTTTACTTGTTGTCTCTAATATCTAAAATACTGTGTGAGGTATGCTGTTAACAACAGTTGCTGTCACAAACTAAGGCTCAGATCAAACGCCATAATTCACGTGAGGCGAATTAAACTCAGTCATTAAGTTCATGTGAAGTCCTGCATTTGACTCAATTCAGTTCGACTGAATTCATTTGGAATTTGTATAGGAAATCACACGACATAGAGTACAATTCAGGATTAAAAGGTACGGGTGATTTTGAAAGTTCTCAAAATTGCAAGAGCCTTTAGGCGAGTGCAATTTGAGAACTTTCAAAATCCCGAATTGTGCGAGAAGGTCGTGCGATTTTTTATTTATAGTACATTCAACAAAATTACGAACTTACGCACCGTTGTCATGGAAACTTAATAGGTACGCCTACGGAGTGCTATTTGAGATTATCTGTATTGCTCTCGACCAGTCAGAATTGAGTAATTTTGTTGAGTGTACTGTAAGCATAAAAAAAAGTCTAGTTTCCAGTGGAGAGGCAGGCTATTGTTCTTATCAGCCAACATGGCCGCCATGACATCACATGCAAACCAGCAATATGTCTAGCTTAGATTATTTTAGCTGCATGCTCTCAGTAATCTTTATCTGTGAAGGAGCACTGTGTAACTACGCTATCATACAGATCAGGAAAGACTAATATGACTGAAGAGTTGTTAGCGTGCTCCTCCACCTGGAGACTAACCTGTGATCAAATGAATAGGGTGTAGTCTCTAAAGAAACTGTACGTGGTGCTGTGTCGGTAGGGAAGTAGTACACAAGAATTTGGTTTCATCAATGGAGTTGATAATGTAAAATTGACCACCGTACAGGGATTCCAAAAGCTGACATTTCGAGCGTCAGCCCCTCATCAGAGCGAATCGAGGAATTATGGGTTGTGCGTAGTTTATTTAGTGGAGGAGGAGCTATGCTATTGGTGGTAACATGACAATGTGAAAAATTGGAACACATTAGTTAAATGAAGAGCATTTGTTAATATCGTGGGGATTAAGGGTGTCGATGTGGAAGATGAATTTTTGCTCTAGATTCTTGCAGCTTTCTGTCATACGTTGATGTAGGGAAAGGCCGCAGAGAGCCATGTGTTCTTTGGAGTGGTTATGGAAATTATAAATGATAAGCAACTGGCTTAGATGCATCCTTGTTGTTCTTCTCAACGTCACAAAGGTGTTTGGGGAATCGGTCACCTAGTAATCGGTAATCTAATATCGGTAACCTGTGATCAGGTAAATTGTGGTAACCTGATCAGTAATCTGTGATTGGCAATCAGTAACCTGTGATCAAGTGTTCCTTGGGGGAAACGGGGGGTGGTTGTGAATGAGGGGGGAAAGGAAAGAAGGTTAAGAACGCCTGACCTCGGTTTACCTCCAGACCTGTCATGTTATCACCCTAAGAATGACACTGACTCTTCGTCTGTCCCCTTTCCAGTCTATAGATTCCAGATTTACAGCTGTACCGAAGGCCTCGTGTCATTTGATAACCATCCCTACAGTCACATCATTTGGACCTTGTGTAACAAGATCCTGCCACCACAAAGTATTTCAGTTTAGAACTTGATTTCTTACAAATTACAGTAAATTTGCTCTCACTAAGGTGCTGGTGAAAATAGGAGCAGCTGGTGTTTGGATACTTTAATTCCAACCAGAATGACTGTTTGTCAGTTGTGAATGAAATTTGATTTCTAATTTAATTGCTTTCCTATTATGACTGTGGCATAGCGCCGTCATCATGCAACTTGTTCCTGTCACCTATTGCTTTGAAGTCCACATCCCATGGTCTTAAATGCTACTTTGTTGGCAAATTGAGCCTTGGCTTCCTTGGTCAGTGGTGATCAGAGATTGCAGAACACCGCGGCAAGATTAACTATGTGCATGAAGAAGACATATCATATTACTCCTGTTCTTAAAAAGTTGCACTGGCTTCCTGTTAATGACAGAATAACTTTTAAGTTACTATTGCTTACGTACAAATCTCTTAATGGCCTTGCCCCGGTGTATATTAATGAACTGTTGTATCATTACATGCCCTGCCGTTCTCTTCGGTCCAGTGACTCCAACTTCCTTGCTATTCCGAAGACTGCTACAATTACCTACGGAGATAGATCTTTTGCGGCAATTGCTCTAAAGTTATGGAATCAGCTACCGCTTGCCATTAGACAAAGCGACAGTGTTGATAGTTTTAAAAGGGCTATGAAAACGTACCTGTTTCGTGAGAGCTCTCTTTTTTGAGTTGTAAAAAGCATCGAGACATTTTATATGTAGAATGCGTTTTTAAGAACTTTAATTATTATTATTATTATTATTTATCTTTGTATGGATGTCTGCTTCTGGGCCTGCACCAGGAATTGCAACAGCTATACTGGTCCCCTAAATTACAAACCTGTTTTAGAACCACATAGTATATTAATTTTAGTATGACACAAGGGGAATATGAATATAAAGGTCATAATGATAATGATTATTGTTTTTACAGTATCTAAGGTCTCGTCCACTCTCTTTCCCCCTCAACACCCCTTCCTCTTCCCATGTTGGAATGTCGGTTATGATGATGATGGTGACGATGACATTGGCAATGGTCATGCAGGTGACAATGGAAATGGGGATGGTGATGAAGATGGTGAAGGTAATGGCGTTGGAGATGCCGATGCCAATAGCAAGTGATGGTGTGATACTGAAGGTGATGGTGATGATGATGTGGATGAGGTTCATATGGGCCCTGGAAACCCTGGAAAGTACTTAAATTTTAGTTGACCATTTTCCAGGACTGCAGAGCCTTGAAAATTGTAGAATATCCTGGAACACCCTGGAATTTTGCAAACTTAAGCAATAAGGTTTTCTTGGAAGCCATTTGGAGCTGTCAAAAACTGAAAAATACAAAGTTTGCGATCATGTCCATGTGGATCCTCTCCTGGAATAAAATTTTCTGAGGCCTAGAAAAGTACTGGAATTTTTCTAAATAACATGTACAAACCTTGTGTAGATAAGATGAGAAACATACCAATATAGACAATAATTATTATAATGAAGGATAATGTTGTCATTTGTGACAATTAATGATTTTCACATTGACTTGACTACCATGATTATATAATGATAATTTTGGCAAAAACAAAACTTCAGCATGTTAGATTGTTGGTCTTTGAATATGGTGTGAATGGACTATCATATTACATGCAGGCTACAAGACAGGAGAGACACTTTTGATTCATGAAGCAAGTGGTGGGGTAGGTATACTTATATAGCATTATACATTAAGTTATTTTTAATTACTGGAAGTCCTTGTGTTTAAAAGACTGCCATGCATATGAATGAGCTTAAAAATATTAATTCTGGGATCACCATCGGAGCACATGGTAAATGCACTTAATGCATAATCACCATCAAAATTGACTGCCACATGCTATTATTTGTAAGTTTATGATAGATGCAGAGCCACATTGTGGAGATATCATTATCATTATTGTTAATATTATTATCATCATTAAATAACTGAGCTAAATTTGTAAAGGAATCCGCAGTACTACAGAACAAATGGGTTAGAGTGGAATTTTGCAGGCTAAACAAGATTTAAAACTTTTTGTTTAATTTGTGTGTGAAGTTGTTAGGAGCATGTTACTTTTTTGACGAATTCCAGAATGACGTCCACCTTTATATATGTTTTTTTCCCAATTCAGGTTGGCTTAGCAGCTGTGCAGTTGGCAAGTGCTTATGAGATGAAGGTTATAGGGACTGTAGGGACGACTGAAGGTGAAAATGCAGTGAAGCAAGCTAGCGCTTCCCTGGTATTCAACCATAGACAGGATAGATATGTGCAACAAATTCCTGTGGGTGTTACTGCTTACACAGATAAATATAAATATAAAGCTGTCATTAATGGAAACCTTAAAGTGCCCATAACCCTAAAATTTTTGTTTTGCTAAAATAAATCTTTCCACCTGTTCAAAACACATTGCGGCCTTTTTTTCCCTTTCCCTTTTAAATAAATCCTGCCTTTTTATAGGCTTCAAAATTTTCGGAAAACTAAGCATTGTTTTTGTTTCACGACCGAGCCAGAGGGAGAGTGGATCAATTCCTGATTTTGCCACCATGTTTACAAAGAGTTAATGCTATGCAAATCAGTTAAGGATTTGTATGAACTACAAGAATGTCATTGTTTAAGTGCATTCTCTGTGCATTCTTCAAGCACATGTAGCAATGATGCAAGACTATTTACACACATTATATAGTATTTTTAGAAGGAGGGGATTGCATGTCTTCATACAAAAAGTTGTGTTCAGCAAACTCTGCAATGTATATTAAACCAGCAACTACAGGGACTATGATAGGAGCTTTGAAGCTTGGCCTGTTAGTTCCTCAGGCGATCTATTTTCTGTCTGGAGTCTATAATAGTTATGAAGTGGTTTCAAGAGGTATACCATCGAGTATCCCACGAGCCGCTTGTACAGGTGTAATTTTTAGATGGTCCTATACAATCAATGCGGTTTACGATAAGAAGGTTTGGTGGAATACCGACGAATATACATTGGCTTTCCTGTATTCTGATTGGCTATATTCTCTATGGCATGGTATAAAAGTGGGTACTTGTTACATACTCCTTGGGGGTAAATTTAAGTGTGCAGAGGAGGACCACCGGCTTCATTTTGCGTGGTCTGGATTTAGACTAGAGATCTCGGCTGATTCACCTAAGGGTTCTGCCCCTTTGGTTTTTTCTTGAGTATCTAGATCTTAGTTTCTTTTTTCGGTGCCTCCATGGCGAGATTCTTCTTGGTGTCTTTCTTTGTGTACTCTAGTCAAGGAGCTATTTCCGGAAAAGGCGTTAGTTAAGAACAAGAAAAGTGAAGAGCTTCCTCCGACGTCCGAAAGCCTGTCTCATCACATCAAAAGAGCAAACTTCCAAACGCACATTTGGAATAAGGCTCTCGTGGCAATGCAGAATCTCCCTTCACCTGATGGACGTGGCTGGTAGATGGAAGCGGAGACAACCTTGTGCCTTTGTCGATGACGACAGATCATGCACCGAAGAACGTCGTTGAATTGACAGCCTGGCGCTGCAAAAATTCGGCATGTACACGAGACTGTTCTTGTGAGTCAAGTAACCTTCCTTGCAAAGGATGGATGATTGTGCATGGTCGATGATGAATGTCAAAATCCAATGAATGTGCTGGCAACATGTGTTTCAGGTGATTCAAGTGATCCCAAAGGTGAAGAGTGAGTTCAAATTTGTCCCAGTCAAGTCGAAAGAACCCCTGTAATAAAGAAAACTTTGTTACTAACTCTGAGACATGACCTTGTTACTGGAGTGTAATAATATACTCCGAGCGGAAGACTATTTCTACTGTTCATTTTCTTAAGCACTCGAAACTTAACAGGTGTCATAGTTAACGAGTTTGATTGATCTTGTGGTTTTTCAATTGAAAGTATCATTTCTAAGCGTGTAATGCCGTATTTATGACCTGGAGATGAGATTAACTGTGTAAACTGACGCAAGGAATAGGTGTTAGTTCACCCTCATTTCCATGCCACCGACATAGGTTTGTGAGGGCGGCCCGTATTGGGCTTTTTTTTTTTTTTTGGACTTTCCTTACGATATTCGGCATTTTATGTAGGCTTTTGACTGTATATGGCCTGCACAATAATATAAAGCTAAAATACAGGAAAAAAAATACTATGGGGATCTACAAAAAGTATAAGTTGACTGTTTTGATATTTTTTTTTACGGCTTTTTCGCATTAAACGTAACGTGACCAGTCACATCATACAGACTATTTGACACTTAAATGATGGAATGTTTCTAGCTCTAATTGTGCACAGCCGATTTGAGTGAAAATTGTCATAAAACTGTAGTTTTACACAGCAAACATGAGTTTAACCTTGTTTTGTGTTGTTCGTGTGATGAAGGTAAATACGGTTCTGTATCTCAGGAGTGATACCCCAATCTGGCACTGCATAGTACCTGACCATGAAGAGGAGATATTGATCTACAATAATCTGCTGTGAAACCTTTTCTGTACTGTGGGTTGTGCAAATCTGATTTTCTCTGGTCCTTGCTCCTTGACTACCCGTCATGGTTCTTCTTGTCTCGACCTTTGTTTCCTTCCCGCGCGGACCTCGACCTTTCGCGATTCCTACTTCATGCGCATCTGCCCCCTGTGGAAGTTTCTCCCTATTTGTATCCGCACGTCCCACTCTATTTCTGCTTTCAACTTAAAAATTTTCTTTTCTCTCGCCTTAACAATAATTTTTATTCGGATAATGTCAAGACTTGGCGTATAATTTGCCCTAAATGTCGTTACTCAAGCCTTTTCTCTCTCTGTTTGTGCTAATTTGTCAACCCTTTTAATTTGTTTTGTAATTTTATTACAGTTCTACTATTTTTTCACACTTCTGTGAGGATCGCCAACCGTCTGTGAAGTTGTAAGTTAGCCACTCCCGTGCTTCACGTATTTGTGCTGTTATGCGTATTACCACATGATTTTCGTGTATTCATTGTTTTACACGTATTCCTGTTGTTTTGCTCTCTGACCACTGGAGGGCGACCTTTGTAAGGGACTTCGTGTCCTCTTGTTGTTCCTCAATGGATGTACCTCCTTAATACTTATTAATTAATTAATTAATTAATTGCATGACATTCCATGGAAACCAGAGCAAAGTAGCTGGACCACATGCACAACACTTATATCGGCATTTTCTTGACAGGATGCAACTGCAGGTCGTGGTGCTGACGTTATTGTGGAAATGGTGGCAAGTGCCAATCTGTCAAAAGATCTTCAACTTGTTGTAGTAAAGGGACGCATTGGGGTATGTTACACTTTGCGTTTTTTAAGTTATCTGGAGCTACTTAAATAAGCTCCCCATGAACAGGTTCCATTAAACGATACCTTACCGTATTGTAAAAATTAACGATAGCAGTGTATGAATTTGTATACTGAAATAGTGGTGTTTTAGGTTACTCTTTTTAATATAGAGTGGTTTTTATAATTAATTTAAGGCTGGCACATAATACGCTTTATCCGTGATCAAACCTGACCAATAGAGGTATCTTCTTCCTGTTCTAAAAGAAATAAAAGAGAAAAAACCGTAAAATTTTGTAAATCACATTAAATAAAACTCTCAATCCGTTATATTCGTTATATTTCAGCTTCTGGGCAGCGAAGGAACAATTGAAATTAGTCCAAGAGAAACAATGGCGTAGGAGTACGCTATTGTTGGTGTTCATTTAGGCTTCGCCAGTGAGGTATAAACACAACTTTTAAAGGCTTTTTCTTTTTTTTTTTACTGTGGTTGCTATTGTTTAACGTAATTGGCAAGCTGGTGGCATGTAGGAGGGGTCTTTACGACCGTTTAAAGTGAGGGAAGGGAATGATTGGTATCCCCCACACCGCAATGTTGAAAGCTAGACGGGATTCAGCTCTGTAACTGCGGTAAGAGCCAAGTTGTCAGTACGTAGGGACGCTGTGATCCAAGTAAGCTCTGTTGTCATGGATATATGTCCACCATTGCATTCTAATACCAGCTTCGTTTATTTCATCAGTGTTTTTTTTATGTAGGGTGAAAGGCACGAGATGGCAGTGGCAATAGCTGCAGGGCTGCTTTCGGGCTTTTTTAAGTCCAGTAGTGGGTTAGGAATACCCGTTAAGCCAAGCCCCAGATGCGCATAGAGACCTTATGGAAGGCCATGGAGCGAACGGCAGAGTGGTTTTAGTACCTTAAAAGATTATTAACAACCGAGAAACCACTCTGATAAGCATCATGCACACACTTTATTGAGTGTACCTTGTATTTGGGAAAGTATCGTCAGTGACATCTATTCCACTGCAAGATTTGATGTACTTTCCACCTTTCACTGTCCCGTGGAAAGGATCCGTAAACGTGGGCGGGGGTTGAAGAGGTTTCAGTAGATATAACAAACAGTTTTTTTTTTCTTGGTGAAATTTCTTGGTGAAATTTAATTTTAAAATTGAATAATAAATTGTAACCAAAAACTGTGATCAGTTTGACAATTGAGGCCTTTTTAATTTTTGTTAAGAAATTCTTCTTAATGTATGAAAATAAGGAAAATTTGGAATGCACTGCTATCATCCACTTGTAAGTCAAGAACCCTCGCTATTTTTTTAAGAAATATGATAAAGGTTTATAACGTGTCAGTAATATGCAGCTGATTGATACTAATTGTGGTAAAATAACAACTTCCCTACGCCCTTAAATACATCTTAAGTCACAAGATGTAAAAATAAAGAACCTGACTTTAAAGTACGAATATTCACATTGCTGAGCTGAGTCAGGGTTACGTGGATAATAGAGCACAGCTTTTGCAAAATCTTGGACAGATCACCTTTTGGAGTAAAGAGCTTGACAGATATTTAGAAGAAACATTTCTGAATGGGTGGTGACATTGTTTACATACGATAGAGGTCAGATCCAGTTTTACAAAGTCCGATCGTTCCACTAATAAATAGTGAGGTGAACCTTCGTCTCTAATGAAAATGTTAAGAAAAAAAGTCCAACCCGACGTTAGTCCTGCGTTTGTGGACGATACGAGTTTAATTTGTTTACCAATGCGACTTGGAACAATCTGACCATAGAACGAAATGACCAGATACCTTTATACACACCAAAACAGATACTACGTTATTGAACAATATCGGGCGATATATCAAAAGACAAAATAAAGTCACATCTCTAAATCCTGAACCTACCGAGTGAAAAGAATCAAGATTTAAGCAATCGAAATTAACTACAATCAATTTACCAATGCATTTTATAAGTGACACACAGATCTGCAACTACAGGATAGTTTTTTTTTTATCCATGAGTTACAGTCAAAGCCAGCCAAGCGACCCTTCGTTAACGGACAATGAATTCATTAAAGGAAAATCGACTCCGCTCGTCGATTCAACGATCAAGTTATAAATTAATAATAAATATTTATTCATACTGCGCAAATTCAACCTAAGTTTTCAAGTGCTCCTTACAAAGAAAGCTTTACAATTCTTAAGTCAAATCAAATGCTGGTTTTTGGAGAGAGGGGAAAACCAGAGTTGAGAACCAACAAACTCAGCCCACTTAGGATGCCGAGTACAGGAATCGAACCCGGGACACAAAATCATTGGTGGAAGGCGAGCGCTCTCGTCACTGCGCCAACCCTGTTCTCATTTATAGGATGCATAATCCAATATTCAAACCTCAATTCAATAATTGAATGTTGATTGAATTAATGAAACAAGCCTTGCCATATATGAAAAGCAAGGCAAAGCATGGTCCACCGAACATGGCGAACATGAATAAAGAACAGATATTTTTTGGATAAAACACGTCAATGGAATAAAACGTTGTTACGTTTCTAGCGGCGTTGGTACATACCATTCCCCCGATTGATATTTGCCGTTTCGGTTAAAATTTGCAAAAGTACTAGTTTGATCGATCGATTGATCTTACTTGACGGTAATGGTCGACAGTTCTCTTTACCCCACGCAGTGCAGTGTCACCTTTAAATCCTTGACATTTCATTTGTACTGAAACCCTGATTGTATAACTCTATAATTACTTCTCGAAAAAGTACAAGACACGGCCTTCCCTGTCTCGTAAATCAACTCCCGAAATGTTCCGTTCACCATTTTTTTCTTAACCGAGGAAGAGTTAGAGCTTTTCGAATATAGCAAGGCTTTCTTTTTCATTAATCCAATCAACATTCGATTGAACGGATTATTGAATCCACGGAATCAATTTTCCATTAATGAATTCACTGTTCGGAAACAAGGATAACTTAGTCCTCTCGTAGCCAACAGTAGGTACTGTACTTTTCTTCTTATTTAATCGTTTTTGTTCTTCCATAAAAAAGCAAAAAGCTTTCCTTGGGTTTGATTGCTTACTGCTTCTGTTACCGATAATATGGAGGCAGAGTAAATCAATTGAGAGAGCCCAATGGATTTAGCTGACATAGATCTTCCAAAACGTGTTAAATCTCTCGTGAGCCACAAGTTTAACTTGGTCTCATTATCTGAATCTTTATGAGGAGATCTTAAGGTATGTACCAAGGAATGTTTTCGATAGTTGCGGCAATCAAATTCCAAAGGTGTCCTCTTACTGAATTTGTTTGGTGGCACTGACGTCTTGAAGTCGCCTATTGTAAGAAAGACAGGTCGGCTTTTACAAGTAGTTCCTCTTAACCAGATAAACAACAACAACAAAGGAACAAACTTTATTACAACAACATTATACAAGTACATGCATACCCACCCGAAGGTAGCAAAGCTAATCGAGTCGGGTGGGTCTCAGTTTTCTCTTACTAATTTCTCTACAAAAGTGTCAGGTAAGGTGACAGTAAGATAAGTGTGAAACATGTCCGCTTTGTAGTTGTAGCTTCGCGGTTGTTGGTATTAGGTTATTCAGTCTCGTTAGAAATTCTTACCAATCCAAAACTTCACAGGTACTCTCAAGTAGTCTTATTTGATTTGGTTTGTCTCCATTTTCTTCTTCTATGCGCAATCATCCACACACGGGCTTTTCAACGACGTGCTTGGCTGCAGCGCCATGCTAGTAGCGCAATTGTGTCAGCTAATCATGGAATTACAGCACAACTGTAAAATCGAGCCTGAACTTCTACTCTAGTAGAGTCTCCTTTTCTATTATTCTGAGATGAGAAGAAAAGGAGTCTGTGCCCTGCTGGGTCGCAACATTTCATGTTGAGCATGCGCCAGCGTTGCCAAGCGACCAAACAACCTTATTTACGACTTTAAAGGAGTTCCGATCTTCGATACTTTGAGACCGAGTTCGCTGCGTGACTTAATTTGATCAGCGATCAAAGCGAGAATTGAGCGGCGAAACAACAACCCTTGACCAAGGTTCACAAGGCTGGCCAGATAGTGGCATCCCACGCATTCGTTTCTATGGGTGTCGTATTTCACTGCCTCCCAACAAAAGGTGAAATACAACTCCCGTAAAAACGAATGCGTGGGAGGCTAGCCAGATAGCTTCTTCATTTTGCACGCCAAGACAGGTATTTCAGTGATAAATTGGAGGCCTCCCATGCCTATAGGAAGGCAGACAAATGTATCTTTCCAGAAAGAAAAAGAAATGAAGCTAAGCTTGGCAGACTTGGATTGCCTAAACTATACAAAACAAGTTTGTTAACGCATTAAACGTCTCCACGGTTATCGAGGCCGAAGACATGGAAGCCATTTTGAATTCGGGACTCGATATCTCCCAACGGTCAAAACAAACATGCGCGATGTCATCTTGGGCTCAATAACAGTCAGCAGATAATTCCATGAGGTAGGGAATACTTAACGACAACTGATTGAAAAGCAGGTTTATTTCATCTACAATCATACACACCTGTTAGCTCAAACATCGTTTCGATCCGGACAAGAGTCTCCTTCTAAATTTCTTCCCATCTCAAAATAATGGAAAGGAAAGTCAGATAGCAGGGAAACCTGAACGAACAATCACCCAGGAAGAAGTACACGTCACTAAGAAGGTTAGTGTGTACAGAATCGTTGACAATATTGCCCACCAAAGAATTGAGCTGCACACGCATTTCCCGCAAATGCGACTGCTAACATGTGTAATCTCCGACTTAAATTTTCCCAGTATTTTATCACCATCGTCATTACTTATTGTTAACATTACATGTCTACAAGTGAAAGGAGTGGCGGGCGTGGTGATTCATAATACAGGAAATTCTTTATAAAATGATTGAAAGAAACAGGGGAGAGATTTTTAGAATATTACCGAATCTGTCGAGGCAATCTAGTTTTGGCATTTTGGACAATCGATTGTTGCCTTGGCTTTCACAATTTTGGGTTTCCGTTCTAGTGAGCAAGGAATGAGCTTTAAACAGGTCATCTTGTTAAAGGTTACCAAGAAAGTTTTAGAAAGCTCTCGCAGGGTGCATCAAGCAGCAAGGTCATTGGTAGGAACTCATTTCCTTTCGGATGCATTGTCGTTCAGGGCTCGCGGGCAGGTTTTAAAGTGCGGGGCCCGCTCCCGCCCCTTCCACTGAGGGGAGGCGCTGACCCTAAAAATAGTTCCAAAAACGTCCGTCAGGCTTGGATTTTTTCCCGCGAGGCCCTCCAACTTTAGGCGACCACTTATGATCCCGTAAAAGTACTTCTCATTTTTCGAAATGTATTCACTAAATTTAATAAAGGAAAAATATATATTTATTCACGCCGCGTAAATTCATCGTAAGTTTTCAAATGCGCCTTACAAAGAAAGCTTTACAACTCTAAATTCCTTACAATTCTCAAATCAAAATCAAAATGTTGGTTTTTGTATAGAGGGGAAAGACGGAGTACCCGGAGAAAAACCTCTCGGAGTAGAGTAGAGCCGTAACCTCCCTCCCCCCCCCCCACGGCCCCTCCCTCTGCGCGGTGGAACGGCTTTCCATCTTTGGTTTGACAGTTAAAACAAGGGTACCAAAGTGCACTCACTAGAACTGTGCACTCTGTATGCGCCATTTATTATTACTGAGAACTTTATATCCTTGTTACGCGGTGTCTTATCGATGCAGCAACACTACCAAGCTGCACTTTAGGTGTCTGGAGTACGTAGATGAGATAAGAAATTGTTCTCCCTTGACTTCCCAGCTTGTCCAATAGAAGCTTTGTGGGGCTTCCATATGGACGATCGTACTCCATTTCAAGATATTTGAGTTCCCGCTGTGGTATTCCAGCCTCTCTTCCCACTTTCTGCCAGCGGTACACTTCATATTTTCCTGTGGTCTGCCGGATGTCCAGTTCCTGAACCAAAATATCCTCAAGATCTGGAGGAATCTCAGCTAAGTTGAGGTCTGCCATAGAAAAGGACGTTATTCCTTTAGAAGGGTTAATTTATCTACCGACTACTAGGCAAACAATCGTTTATTCTAGCTTAGATAAAGACGAACGGGTGAGGCACTTTTTGGAAAACAGATTGATTCCTTTGTTGTATAAGACACAATTTCAATATTCTTACCCTGAAGGATTCTAGTGGCATCGGTGCCAGTATTGCAGATCCCATTGGTTACTTCATTTGCTGCTGTCTCATTCCCAGCAACGGTTAAGGTTTCGTCAAGAGGATCATCATCTGTTTTGATAGGTTAAAGAAAACACTTAGCAAAATAATTTTTCCTGTGGACTGTATAAAAGATGTACTACATTTATTGAGTAGAAATATCCTCGTTCTCTCAGGAAACAGGCTTGCCTTCAGTAAAGTCAGTGTGATTAGCTTCTGAGTGGGATAAAAGCATCATCAACACAAATGATGTTGAACCTACTCCCCTCCCTCCCTCCACCAAAAAATAGCCAAACGCCTCGCTAGTGTGTTAAAAATTTTAGCATTTATATAAAAACCCGAAACCCGGCTGACTTCAACGAAGCTGTGCTTGTGACGCATACTGCGATACAAAGCTAACAAGCCAAGGTTGGCCAAACGATAGTTGAGAGCGGGTAATTTTCAAATTCACCGTCAACCTACCCAAGTTACTGCAAATGGCGCAGATAGAATTGGCATTTGATAGAAATATTAATGCAATCGGAACGAAACTCAACTGACCGGGGATTGCATACAGAGGAGGACCCACTGCACTACACCTGTCAACAGTCACTGCCTACACTAGAGTTTATCTAACATAAACTCAATATGACATACTATGATTTTCAATTACAAGCAAACTCTAACGCTAGATCGATATTCATTTAAACATAGTATCTGACGGCAGCCTCTACCAGTGAGTAACGAGAGACGAAACAAGTACCGAGAAAAGGGGAGACAAATCCACTGCTTACGCCTCCCCTTACACGCCTACTAAACTTAGATTCCTTCCGGTATTCCTCCAAATTTCTTCCTTACCATTTTCGAGGGTAGTGTTAAAGGAACTTTTGGTTTAATGTTATCAGTCATTTGTAAAGACGAAACTGGCAACATCCGTCAATTAATCACTCAATTAGTGAATTAATATATGCATTTGTCCATCGACCGGCTTTGTTTTGTGATGGTGACATTAGACATCGTGCAATTTAGGAAACTGTGACCCTCGAATTCTGAATCGAATTGGAATTTGCGGAAGATGTGCTAGGTTCTTGTAGAGAGGGAATAAGAGAAGGACCCATAGAAAACTAAGGATAGGAACCAACAGAAGCTCAATTCATGTCCAATGGCAGTGGATCCGAAAACTGAACTGGTTTCCCTCACACCAAGAGAAGGGAAAGTCGCATGTTAAAATACCACATCCTAGTCTCCAACGCAGACCTTCTTTCGGCTCGTCACGCAATCTTTCCTCTTCAACGGAGGAAAGATTGGGTGAGGAGCCAAAAGAAGGTCTGCGTAGGAGGATAACTACATCCTTACCTCCACTTTGCTGTTCAACAGGGCTGTTTGGGCCGGGCAACTTCTTGTAGCCATTGTAGTATTTATGTGCTGTACACTTTCTTCGCAGAGCGTATACTATAAGTGCAATAAGTCCAAGGACAACGCCTGCAGTAATGGTTCCAGCAAAACTACTCACAAATAAAGTTATGTTCATTAATGGGCGTTGCTGTATTCCAGACGTCGCTGCCGGAGACGTATGCACAGGAACCTGTCTGGTTGGCTTGAATTCTGTTAGTAAAGGGTCTGACGCAGTTGGTGGAAGCAGGATTGGTGGATTTGTTGTAGGGATAGATTGTTCTTCCTTTACAAATGTATTTGTATTAAAGGTTTCAGGATCGTATTCCCCAGAGGGATGTGTTTTCTTCTGCTCCATCCTCACATTGCCTGTCTGGACGTCGACAGTGTTTGAAAGGTCGTGGAGCTTTATCAACTGCAGATCTTCTATCTCTCTCCCATCAAGGTTTTCATTAATTAATGAATCGGAGGTCGTCGTACTGTCCTTATCATCCATATGACTTTTCAATGGCAAAATTATGTCTCTCTTGATGAGCTCTGTTCGGTTGGATTCTTCGTTGCTGAATATCACTGTGTTAAGTTCTCCTACTGACCTTTTCTGTGTGCCTTTCTTTTCGCTGTTAAAATTTGACGCCAAAGTCGCGTCGCGATAATTGTTACTCGTTTCAGCAAATGTTCTCTTTAAAATAGAATCATTGTATTTTCGTTTGAATTTTGCTATTTGCGAACAGTTTCCTTTGCATACCTTTGATGTTATGCATTCCAGAAAGGCAGGAGTGTACCATCGACAGCAAGAGGAACAATGCTTACAAATGCGTGTCTTTTGGTCTTCGTAAAACGACCGAGGACACCCCTTGCATTCAGCATCTCTTTCTGCCGTGCAAGAGCTCAAAACCTCTCTTGAGCCACAATCAGAACATTCCTTGCAGGCGGTGGTACCATCCTCTTGTGAAAACGTTCCTGTTCTGCATGGCAAACACTCCCCAGTCAATCTGACAGCCAAAGTAGTGCCACATGGTGGCGTGGGCTCCATTCCTGCAGAACACTGTGGGCAGGAAATGCACCTGGCTTTGTCGCCGGCCTTAAGTATATACGTCTCTGGAGGACATCTATTCAGGCCATCTGGCTGAAGCTCTTCATTACTCTCCAGGAGATTATCCCACATATCCCACATGATCTTATTTATCTGGCCAAGCGAAACAAACCAAAATAACAGTTAGAGCTCTTGCATAGAAACTACCATGAATTCCGTTCAAATCTATTCTCAATTAAAAAACAAACACGATTGGCTAAGAAATAGGCAAAAGTAAATGAAAGAAAAAAGAGCAAACTTGCTATTTGTCGATGGAGGTTCTTCGTTTTTTGTCTTCAAGTCTTTCTCTTTCAAAGGGACACGAAAAAAAATCAAATTTTCATATTATTTGTCTGTGTTGGGAAATGCGTACTACTCATTGGCTTCTTCAACTTAAAACGGTTGAGGAGAACAAAGTGGAAGGCTAATTATCTGCGTTAAAACTTATCTATAAACAAAATGAACCCTAATGTTGCGATAACTTTTTTAACTCTTTGCATATCAAAAAAGATGTTTCTCCTCACCACCAGCAGAAAAAGAACCGCAACAACAAACACCAGTTTACTGATTAATTCTGGCTCCTGTCCCATTTTCTTTAGCTTCACGTCTTAGCAGCTATAACCTTTTCAATTTCGATCCTTTCAAGAAAATAAAGCAACGGTTAAAGTCACGGTTATGTACTTCGTTGTCGGATCCCATAGAGACAATTTGCACAAAGCTAATATACATCTCGTTTCAAAATAAACAGTAGCCATCCCCTGAACTTGCTCTGGCTTCAACGCCTTGATCTCCGGAAATGTAGTTTAAAGCGTTTCGATTATGTCCACACTGGGTGCAAGAAGCATTGTCTCGTCCGGTATATTGAAAGCAAGTGAGAATCTGTTTGATTAGGTTGTCCTTGAGCAAAACCAAGCAGAGTACTAGTTAGAACTAATTTGAAGCTGGGACCAATCAGATCCCTGGGGTCAAGATCTGACTCTGGGAATATGAAATGGCATCGCATTGGACCGGTAGTTTCAAAGAACTCAACGGTTTGAACCAGAGGTTCTTCCCTCGTTTCTGTCGGTGTTTCAGGCCTTAGTCTCTATTGGTAAGAGGAGAATAACCTCCGGCATCCGGGGTATAGGATTGAGCCCATTGTGATCGTAAAAGTTGCACAATATGCTGCCAGCACTGTTCATAATCCAGACATTATGCTGCGCAAAATGACACCCACAACAGCGGTTCAGAGGTAAGTTATTACTTTGTTACTGAAGCATATTTGTTAAAAATGTTATTTTGAATACATCTGACTCCAGCTGGTTAACATCCTTTTCGTTAATCACGATAACGCGTCTTACGGTCCTATGATTTATTGCCCCCGCAGGGTTTGGCCCAGAGGTCAAACCCCGAGGAGGCACCCTAGAACTTCCCGCGTGTAAATAAACAAGGAATTCTTAAAAAAGGAAGAAATGTGTTTGCGGTATGCGAAGCGCTCCCGATTTGATGAAACTAGGCGCGCACGGTGGTCTCGGGTAATGTTTTAGCAAGCGCACAAGGTGGTGTCGGGTACCTGTGATTCTTGCAACCACGAGGTCGCGTTTCGTCGCCATACTGCGAGCAGCATTCCAAGGTGAGTATTTTACACCTCAACGATTTCCCCAGTTTGAATTCAATAGCATTCAGCAGTACCGAATAGAATTATTCGGCACAAAATTTGGTTTGCTAGACAAATCAGCAACAGGGTCGACAGACTTGAACCATCAGATCAGAATCTCAGAACAGACGCACCTCAATAAAATTTTTGAAACATCAAATTTTCGACAGTGGTATGCACAGTATTTATATTCAATACACATCGTCATAAACAGGTATTCAAAAGCGGGGGCAGCTCTAGTCAACACTATTTCTAGTATTGTATTAAGTCTTCCAGGCTGAAGAAATTACACCGTTATATAATAACTTGTTTACAGGGCCCCCGAAGCAGTTTGGGAGGGGATGACTCTAAAATGGTTAAAACACAAACTCAGTTTGGTTGTCTCCCTCTAATTCCACGAGCAAAGTTCTGGACAGATTGGAGCTTAGCTAAATTAACCTTAGAAATATTAAGAATAATTACCCCTTATACTTAAATGTACAAGTTAGTTATTTTTATCTGAGATAAATAGTTAAGTTTGCCAAGCTCGCAAATTTGCAAGAGGGAAAAACAACTTTCATGACAGAACTATCAAATAATAGAAAATAAAAACACTCACACAATAGACTTGTTGCACATGGCGATGGAAAATGGTTTATCCATGCAGATTCAGAGCAGAAGGTCATTAACAAATCTAGCATGCAAAAGTTGAAACATTACTGTAGATTGAATAGTATAGGTTTTTTGTTTAAAGTAATGAACTCATTCCCATTTTTGTAAAAAAAAAAAAAAAAAAAGTACAGCATTTTGAAATGTATTTGATAACATATAGCCTTTCATCACATAAACGTTGGTCTGTTAATTAACAAGGTATACTTTGGCAATTTGTTGTCGAAGCTGAGTTTGCCAAAAACGCACCCTTACTCTCATCAGTATCCAATGAATCAACTGCTGGACCATGCTATATGCAATGATGACTACTTGTCGTCTTCTTCAGGAGACACACAACCCTGCCGAGCGTAGACTCCTGAGGCACCGTTCATTTCCAAATAATTGCAATAGGAAAATTGACTGCCTCATGTATGGAGTGCTTTTTTTCTTCAAATACTAATTAAATTTAAAACTGAGACATCAATCTGACTTTGTACAAAGTTTTAAGTACACAGGACCATGCTCTTTAAGTTCCGAATTGTTACTTACTTTCTCCACAGATTTCTTTAATTTCCATTGCACCTGTAACCATGTAAAGCCCTAGCTGCATCTTTGCCGCATCTAATTTGCATCATCCAGCCGAATGTGAAAGTCTGACTCAAAAGTTGTTCTCTAAGTCATTTTTTATGCCAAGCTAAATCCCACTTGAATAGATCTTTCTATGGCTCTTGTTTTCAAGTTTTGGTTTTGACCAGACCGCCCCGAGCGAAAATCTATCAACACTGCTACAGTGCAAGACATAAAGTCGTGGGACAATTCCCGCTTAAATCCCCCTCCCCTTCCCCCATTACAATGTTCATTCTCAGCGGGTGCGAAAACGAATATTAGTCCATCGGCGGCTCGAATATTTCAACATTGTCTGGGGGGGAAGGGAAGTTCTAAAATACGCAGTGAAAGAACAATATGCGTTGGTGATATAAGGGCAGAAGTGTGCGTAAAGAAATTTTCTAGTTTTCACCCAGCTTTGACAAGTGTCCCAAGGTCTTTTGACCTGCATTCAGGCCCGGCCAGGGGTTTTGGGTATACGGTATCCCGGGCCGTTTTAATTCAGGTATATGGTAATTTTGGTCAAAATTCGGGTATAAGTATTTAGTTTTTCCTGTATTTTAGGTATTCAGATTAAGATTTTACTTATTCATTTTCAGGTATTTAGTATCGTTTCAAAATAATTTTAGGTATTGAGTATCATGATTTTCAGGTATATTGGTATCTTGGGGGGGGGGGGACGGCGGGTATATTGGTATCCCACTACTCCCCCTGGCCGGGCCTGTGCATTGTACAAAAGATCACCATTACTTAAGGTGGCTCAAAACAGTTTCCAGCACTTTCCAAGACGTAGATTTTGATGGGTCATTGTTACCACTCTTTATCAGTTGATGCCTATAATCATGGTATCAAAAAAATGCCCAATCATTGGTGAATATGTTGGTATTATTTTCGTGACACTATAGATTACCATAGCAACACTCTGACCTGCTAAAAGCACCCTTAAATTCAGCTTTAAGCGCTTATATTTCAAAAACAGCACGGTGAAATTTTTTCTTATTATAGAATTTTAATAAGCAGGATGAGATGCAACTTTTGGCAAAGTTTAAACAAATTCTGTACATGGGGTTCAGAGCCACCTTAAATTTTCGAAAATTTAAGGTGGCTCTGAACCCCATGTACAGAATTTGTTTAAACTTTGCCAAAAGTTGCATCTCATCCTGCTTATTAAAATTCTATAATAAGAAAAAATTTCACCGTGCTGTTTTTGAAATATAAGCGCTTAAAGCTGAATTTAAGGGTGCTTTTAGCAGGTCAGAGTGTTGCTATGGTAATCTATAGTGTCACGAAAATAATACCAACGTATTCACCAATGAGTGGGCAGTTTTTTGATACCATGATTATAGGCATCAACTGATAAAGAGTGGTAATAATGACCCATCAAAATCTACGTCTTGGAAAGTGCTGGAAACTGTTTTGAGCCACCTTAAATTGCCAAGTTCGATAGTCACATCTGGGAAAATAGCAAAAAGAATGGATTAAATTTACACATGGTGGAAAATTTCAAACTTGGCTATTTCACTTAGTATTTCAAGGATTTCTTTCCAACAGTTAGACATATTTTCGTCACATGGCCAATATCAAAAGTTGAAAAAGTCGTTAAATAAACGGTCTATCATTACAATATATTCTCGTCGTTTATGTGGTCTACCAAAACAATTACGACAAAGTGTATGATCTCTAGTTTGTTAACATCTTAAACGTTTTAAGCGTGCATTTGGCAAATAATGGTTCGGTAAGTACGTTCTTCCGGTGTTCACTATTTTTGGACCAAGGCATTTTCTTCCCAAGTTCACGGCCTTTGTGTAAATACTCAGTGTTAATACAATTCAACTTAAGACTTGAAAACCTAATATTAATCATGGTATTTACGAGAACAAATGATGTAGATTGCATTAATGAAAGCAAAGATATAGTTTTAAATCTGGAACAGCGTTCCGTTTATTGGCATTTTTCTCAGTATTTCCTTGCGCTCTTACTGGGTGTTTATAATTAGAAACTAATATTGGCACTTGTCCTTTATGAGGAGGAAAGGACAAAACAGTGCTGTATTTATATTTGAGCGGTTTATGTTGACAGATTTGTTTTTTCTTTTTTATGGATCAATCCCTAAATACGATGTGGTTGTAATTTTAGGGAAGTCGTTTAAAAGAGGACTGACATTTCGCCTCCTCTGCGGCTTTCCTTATATATGTATTATGACTGTGTATATTGTTTTACCACTTAACTTGTATCATGGGAAAGAGTCTAGAAATCTCAAGTAATTGTGCTAACATTATGCCAACTTCACTGTGGAGTTTGAAGGCAGCGTTAAAAACGCATTAGGAAGATCATTTGTGAAATTATTTTTACAACATAAGATTCCTGTGTAACAAATGTTAACCAAACTTGACCTCTAACAATAACAAACACTTCTGAGCTGTATGTTAAAATATATTATGAGAGATTTAACCCCCAAATGTTCGCAAATTATCAGGGATTAGCAATATATCTACTGGCTATGATTCTGGCATATAATCGATATACTACAGTACACGAATCATTGGGTTTTGACATATGAATGAAAAATAGACAAAATCAAAACAATGTCACGATACTGAAACAAATTACAGCATTCTATTTGTTTATGAGCATACTGGGGTTAATTTTCTGCCTCGCAACTGCTTGTTTTCACTTTGTTATTTCCTTAGTTAACTTAATGGTTTAGTTGAATTGCCTCGAATACTAGGGCCGCCAACGAGAAGGCTGTTTTAATAGTCACATGTCGTGCAAGGCAATGAACATTAACTTTCCGGATTCAATATTATCACGAACTCAGTCCGGCGATCTATTAAACAGTCGTTCGTTGTTATTTTATTGTAGGGCGAATTCTGACGTTTATTTGACACCCTGAAAGGCATTAAGTCGTTACATTCTTTATTATTTGCAGTTACGTTTTTCGATTGCCAACCACTTTTATACTTGGCAGAATATTTGTGTTAACCGGCCGGCGGTCCTTCAGGGGCGGTAATCTCAGCGATAACTGAAGAAATATTCACGGTTTTCAAAATGTAACTATTCGACGTAGTCACTCTAAGGCTATTCCTCATGCTGTAACAGAAATCAGTCTTTGCTATCTTGGGTTAAGGAACAAAGAACGATTGACTTAACTGGCTCGTGTTTTCCCATATGAAACTGAAAGGAACCTAGAATAACCCTAATTAGGCAGGCAAATCTTACGAGCATCTAACACCATGCAGCTCACATTATTGAATATCTTTTAACAAAATATACAGGGCTCTTAAGCCGACAGCAAGAAAGCCATACAGCTGTCTTTAATTCCAAATATTTGCCAGACAACAACAAATTCGTCAATTCGTATGAAATGGTCACGCGAAGAGACACAAATACGACTATCATGGCCGAACGATTTCCTTCGTCATCGACCGGACTATTTCCTACGTACCCTCCAACCAACGATTTCTTGAGATCACAAAGTCTTTATAGTTAATTAGTTCAGCTCCTTTCCACCAGGTGGGGAATAGGGCCAGCCGAAGCCATTAGAGACTTTTATAATTCAGAGGCATCGGTAAAAAAATTCTTACCTCGGCGGCTACGGTTGACAAATTTCTCACATCATTGTACTAGCTGCTTTCCACCGGGTTCGAGGTAGCATTAGGGAAGTAAACTAATCGTGAACACCTCCGAGCGGACACGGCCGATTTTATGGCATCCGGTAGAAACTTCCTCACTCTAAATAACAAGGGGAAGTAACTGTTGCCTAGAGCCCGCCCTTAAAAGAAGGCAAGATTGTTTTACAAATAAGGAACTTTAGAGCCTAGGTCATTACAAGAGATACCTATTTCTCGGAATGACATTGAATATATAATGAGGCAACGCTCAATCAACACGTTATGCATATCACGTCATTCACACGCAAATGACCATGTCACTTTACAAACTCAGTTGTAAACATTTGGAGAATTCGGATTTTACTTCCCTAAAAGCTCTGTTGTTTACTTTCTTGATATAAATTTACTGTAAATCTATAAAGATATTGCTTTAAGTGACCTGTCAGAAATGATGCCGAATATACCATTGTCTTGATCAATGAGTTGTCATGGAAATCCGGAACTTTATAATGGCCAATCGCCTTGGGTCAAAATATCTGGCTTCCATGCATTGGCCCTCAAAGTCAGCGTTAGTGCACTCTACACTTTTTCCCTTCATTTTCTTCCACAAACTAGTCGAGGGAATGATTCCTCAGTGCTAGTCTGCGACCAGCAGACGTATTCCCGGTCGTCGCTTCTCTCCCTCCGTTTTTCTCGGCGGGTGAAACTTGGAACTCGAGCAGAAAAAACCGGATGCTCTCGCAGGCTGCCTCAGTGCCTGCTTTTTCAACCTCGTTCCCAGGGTCTCTCTTAAGAGAAGACCCTTGGAACGAGGTTGGTCAGTTTTTGTTGAAAGGAATACGGGGACTCCCCTATTTTCATTCCCTCGTCAATGCTCTGTATCGCTCGCCCTTGTTTCAAGCTCTTTGCGAGCCATTAATTTTGACCTAACAATATATTTTAATGCTTCTTTGGTGTTAAAAGCAAGATGGTTGCTAAACTGAAGTTAACGTGGAGTTACAAGTTCTCCCGGGCAAGTTCTCATGCAGTGAAATGAAGTCAGTGTAAAATGGAACACAGAGCTGGCTATGTAAATAGCAGTAGGTGACATGAACAAAGCAACAAACTAGATGAACCAAACATAATTTAGAAAAGAATTTGTAGAATTTGTCTCGGCAAAATGAAAAGTATTTCGAACCACCTTAAAGACAGGAACAGGAGGCACAACGGGAGCCCGACCATAGAGCTCTTGAAAATTCTCGTCATGAACAAAAATAAAGCGATGGCTGACTTCGCCAAATTAAGGTTTTGAGAAAAATCTTATATTGCCTAAACCGCATTATGAAAATTGCTTGATCAAGAATTTTCGACTGGACTGAGTTACACAATATTAAGGACACACTGTGAACAGGGCAAATGAGGAAAAAAATGAATGTTGCACATGCTGTACAGTTTAACAATCGGTTGCTCATCAGTGACTTCTTCAGCCTGAAATACTTTCTACAAATATATTAGTACTGGATAGGTAAGAATGTGTACATGTTATATATAGTATAATAATACACTTGAAAAAATTACTCGATTGTGATTGGCTGAGAGCAGTGCAGTTCAAGGGTAACACCAGTGTAAAAGTGTAACACGAGTGCAAATTACAACGAAGATTTCCGAAGTTAAAACGAAGACTCGAAGACTTCCGAAGACCAACCGATGTATTTCGAAGACCGCCGAATATCGTGCGAAACCTTCCGAAGATTTCCGAAGATCGCCGAACACTTCCGAAGATCACCCGAATGCTTCCGACGATGTCCGATGATCACCCAAATATTTCCGAAGATTACCCGAACACTACCGAACATTACCGAATATTTCCGAAGATAACCCAAACACTTCCGGTGATCTCCGGATATTTTCGAAGCTTCTCCAAGTTTCGGAAGATCGAGGGCAATGCCTTCTGTGTACCTCAGTAGTTAATGTATGGGCTTGAAGCTTTATAAGTAGTCTATTTTTTTAAGTGTATTATTAATAAGTAATCACATGATTTTTCTCGTGCAATTTGGAATAAATAAGCACTCGTAATTTTTTTCAAAGACCACAAATTGCACTCGCCCTACGGGCTCGTGCAATTTTGTTGGTCTTTGAAAAAATTTACTCGTGCTTATTTATTCCAAATTGCACTCGGAATCATGTGATTACCTATACTAATTGTGTAGCTACAGTCTAACTGCTACTCTGGTAGAGATAAGAAGTTCGATGTGAAGGAAAGTTTTTTTTTTTTTTTTTTTGTATTTCGTGGCATAATCAAATCAAAGTACGCGCTTTTCTCTCAATTTTCGTAGACTCCTAAAGATGTAAAATGATTGTGACCGTACCAGAGCTTTCAGTGGTCTCACATGTTATAAATCAGGTGAAATAAATACTTCTCCAACGTGACTTTCTGATTTTACTCTAACAAACAACAAACATATGCTAATAGACCTTAATTCTATCTCTGTGCTTCTTTGTTGCTTTGTTCATGCTCTTAAGGCCCTGGCAAACGAGGATACATTGTTGAGGACACATTGTTGCTGATGATGTTTTTTGAGCGCGCAAACGCGCGGGACACAAAATAAATGTAGTATTTCCATGCTTCGCAAAAGGGGAAACATTTGTTGCGCGCGCGGGCAAACGGGAAAACATTTGTGTCGGCAGCAATGTGTCCTTGTTTACCAGTGCCTTTACTTTTTAAAGAGATGACGTGTGTTCTTTACGCACACGCTCTCGGCTGAAAACCGTTTCGAGCCTCCTGAAATATCGTAATTACTTTTCACTAACTTTTAACCTAGCACCAACTCTTCTTCAGTCACATTCCCGTCATCCTTTGCAGCTTGCATCTTCCTTAGTGTGGCAGTTCAGATCGAGGTAACAAAAACAGTTTCAGATCCACAGGT
Source organism: Galaxea fascicularis (assembly GCA_948470475.1). NCBI lineage: Eukaryota > Metazoa > Cnidaria > Anthozoa > Scleractinia > Euphylliidae > Galaxea > Galaxea fascicularis. Next base: position 21,524,441 of record OX419335.1, read on the forward strand.
AACACCATGAAGCCATAACGAGATCATACTATAAACAAATGAAAACGTGACGAGAAGGAGACCAAAACAAACAGCGGTAATTTCCCCTTTGGTCAAGACTGCGAATCATCATTATCATCCTCATCTTCATCTTCATTCTCACCCTCACTATCATCATTGTCATCATCCTCATCCTCATCTATTTCCTCCTTATCATCATCAGCAGCAGCAGTTAGACCTGTATAGATTGTGCCATTAAATTGAATTAACGGTACTCCGAAAAATGGTCAAACGTTGCTCAAAAGTTGCCAAAAACCAGAAAGGAAAATAATAATAATACTATAAGACTTTTATAGCGGCCATGTTGGAGTTCAGAGCGCTGTACAGCTATGTCAATAGAAAAATAAGATAAAAGTGACTAAAACAACTAACTAAAAAAACTAAGGTATTCAACAAAAACCTAATGACCAATTAAAAACTTGAACAAACAGGTTGGATTTGAATGTCGCAAGCGATGGTGCTTGGCGTATGGCGTCTGGAAGCTGGTTCCACAAATATGGAGCTATATAACTAAACGATCTGCCTCCGTAAGTCTTAAGCCTAAAATGAGGAACTTGTAGCAGTTTCTTATCAGAAGAACGCAAAGTTCCAGGTGGTTTATATTCTACTAGAAGATCAGATATGTATTGTGGTGCTAGAGCTTTCAGGGCCTGATAAGTAAATAGTAATATTTTAAAGATTATACGTTGTTTTACAGGTAGCCAGTGAAGCTCTTTAAGGACTGGCGTAATTCGGTCATATTTGCGAGTGCAGGAGACGAGGCGCGCCGCAGCATTTTGTACCCGCTGAACCTTATCTAATAAATATTGTGGCAGCTCAGCCAACAATGAATTGCAATTGTCCAGCTTGGACGTTACAAAAGCATGAACTAACGTTTCGGTATCTTTCTGAGTGAGACATTTCCTGATTTGAGATAAGTTGCGCATATGAAGGAAAGCTACTTCACAAATATTCTGAACTTGATGCTCATGATTCATAACATCGTTAAACATTACTCCTATATTTCTAGCTGACTCAGTTGAAACTACCCTAGCACCAGCTATTTTGATGTCACATATTGGTGGGCGCAGGCGGTGTTTGCATGTATTACTAAAAACTCAGTCTTATCACAATTGAGTTTAAGCTTATTACATGCCATCCATGCATAGATCTCTTCACCACAGGCCTCCATTTTCATCAGAGCAGCAGATTCTTCATTACAACCAGACTTAAATGACACATAAATTTGGCAATCATCAGCATACAGGTCTAACTGAAGGCCATCTTTTCTGGGATGCTCCCAGAATTGAAAACGTTGCTTGCCAAAGTGAGCTATTCTATCCTACATGACACCTTAAGGCAGCATGCAGAAACTGGTTGATCTGAACTTCATGCAGGTTGATTCCATCGTTTCTAGTTTTATCTATTGCTACAGGAGCCCGTCACTAAGAGCGTCTCTCTCCTCTTATTACCTCTAAGATCAGGCGTTTTGACAGATCTCTAGTTATTTTTAGAAACGCAACAAAACAATACAACAACAACAACGCAACGCACAATTCAACAAATAGGTTCCATGTTGCCGTGCATCTGTTAAGTAGATCACAGATGACGTCAAAATGTGGTAAGGACGAAAAAGTAGCACTGTTGTTCTTACCACATTTTCCACCACCCATGTTGGGCGCAAACAAATCGCTAAAAGTATACGACTTTTCATGAAACGTATCTGGGGCCCATTTGGTATTACACATGGTTCATGAAATTTGATGTGATACCGTTCCAGCTTTATACCATTGTCGTACTCGTTGTGGCTACTTTTAGTGGGTTTTCGAAGTGACATAAAATCAAGGCATGAAAGGAGGGACTCAAATGGACTCAAACAACTACCTTTACCTGATTGCCCAGGGAAACAGTGGGAGGGGTACCTTTCTTCAAAAGATTCTTAGACTGCTCTTTGCTTGCGGGTAACCAAGACAGCTCTTCACAAAAATGGGTGACTCTTTCTGGTTTTTTTACTTCACAGTTTTAATTTATGAGAAAGCATTTACATATGATCGATTTCAGGAAACAATTGTATAAAAAGCGGGACAACCCTCCATAAAACTAGCCGCTTATATATTTATTAGTGAATGCAATCAACAAGGCCAAGCGGGTACAATAGATCAAGTTCCTTTAAAAATATTTAAAACTTTAACTATTGAAGGATAAAACAAAAGCGTCTATGTATACAAGCTATTAGCAACGTTTTATCGGACGTTTGATCCGCAATCCCCCGCTGGACAATCTGTTACAGGATCGACTGACTTACAACGAAAGTTGGGGAGTATCGATTTCTTCTGTTTACAATTTTTGAAAAACTGCTATAAAAAGAGAGTATTAAGTTACCCGATACGAGTTTTATGTACAAAATTCTCTTCAAGCTTCCACGTTAATTCCTACCGAATATAACACTTTTATCATATCACCGACACTTACCAAAAAGATGAATGTGAATCCTATATTGAGTAACATTCCCGTTCCGTACATGAGTCTGATTCATAGGTTCAGGACTAACGACAAGTATACGGAAAGCTGCCAGGAAAAACTTGCAGTTATACTGTTGGAATACGGACGTCTCAAAATTAAAGTGGGTTCAAAGTGCGAAGACTACTGAAACAAGTTCAGCAAAACATTAGAATTTGCTACGGAACAAAGCTTTCGATGTAAGTTGTGGTATACAGGCCCATAGCCAGGATTTTGACCGCTCGAGCGCCTCCGGCGCGAGTTAGTAGGGGCGTCTCTATTCAGGGCCACAACACAAGTAAACTCTTGTGAATGATGTATACTAAATAAACCACATAAACAAAAACAAGCACAGAAAAATCCGATTTCGCAACATTCCCATTCACCTTCGTGATTTTAGTTAAGCTTTTAGTGACGGAATTTTTATGCTTTGTGTCAGTCCAAATTACAATTAAAGTTTTGGTTTATTACTGACTGTTCATCGGATGGACCACTTGATTATAACTTCATTTTAAATCTACACCAGCTAGTAAGTTGGTTTTCAAATTTACGTTTGAGCCATCGGTCCATAATAGGTGGGACCGGGAGGCAGACTTCCATAATATAGCCCGTGGGAGAATGGGGGTGTGGATGCACCCGTCGCACCCACCATCCCTACGGGCCTTGTATCTGAAATTCCTTTAACGAAGGTGTTACAAGTCTGAAGTGACAAACGATCGATCTTATCATGTCTCTTAGTTTCCAACTTGAAATCTCTCGGTTTGCCCCATGATATTTTGATTTTCTTTAACTTATATTATTATTTGGTATTCTAGTTTAGCCCAAGTACGCCATATCGGGGAATTTACTTCAACTTTATAACAGATGCGACGTCAGGGCGGTTTACGTCAGGACCTCCCAACACACTTACAAAATTAGAAATGGTGATGCCACGCGTGATGCCAAGAATTTCCAAGAGCTTACTGGTTGGGCTTCCAGTGTCCCTTTTGTATTCGAGTTTAAGGTATCTCAGATCGTCTGTAGGAACTTTATACGCGGCGCCTACTTTCTGCCAGCCATAGAAGCGATGCCCCTTGCGACGCACTCGCACGTCTAGTTTCTTTACAAGTATTTCTTGAAGATCTAGAGGCAACGCAGCAAGGTTGCAGTCTGAAAATTAAGAAGAGCACGAGTAAATGAATATGATGAGTAACAAGACAAAAAGGAAAGAAAATACGCGGAAAGCCCAGAGGAACCACAAAGCTAAAAATAAATTGATGGCAAGCTCAATAGTTTCATTCATATAGCATCAACGAGGGCAGCGCTGAGTCTCGGAAACGTTTGGTATGGGTGTGACACAGAGTTTTATAAATCCCGCCCATCTAAGATTAGGATAGTCTTCTAAAATCAGACCAGGCGAAACTGTCCCTCTACCTTTTTCTGTTTTTGAAGCCCAATGATGCTGGACAAAAATTTGACTAAACACTGAAACAAAAGAAACTGGTAAAATACGGTTGCAATTACATTTGTTGTTTCCTCACTACCACCAAAATCGTTCAAAGCCAGTACCCCATAGAGCTAACCACAAACCTATTTAGATTAGTACATAGGAAAACTCCTCAGAGACAAAGTGAAGCTAACAAGGAACATTTTGCTGCTAGCATAGCTTTACGGTGAGGTGACAAAGAAATAAATATGATTGAAAATTTTAGGTATTCTATCAATACTTAAATCATAACATGATGTTCTTAGGGCGCAGAATCTACTTTTCTACTTTGATTACTAAGATAAGTTACAATGACTTTCATCAGTTACAATTTCACTTACTTGAATCAACTTCTATTTGGCGTTGCTCAACGTCTTTCAATAACTTGCAGTCTCTCTGCACACTGCCACAGGATTTGACGTATCTATAAATAGAGTCTACAAGAAGAGCTGAAAGACTTGCTGTAGCAGTCGCGAGGAGACCTCCAACCATATATGAAAATATGACGTTAACTGTTGGATAATTACAGGTTATATCTGCGACACTTTTTGGGTCGTGTGGGGGACGTTCATGTAGTTGTACCTTGCTACTGCCCTCTGGAACTGAAGCAATGAATGTTGATGCAAAAGTGGCTTGCTTTCTTGTCGGGCGTTTCCTTCCAGTTCGACTTCTTTCGGCATAGTAACCGGAATTCTGAGAAGAATCCTTTGTCGCAAAACTATCAATGTTCTTTGATTTAACATCTTCAGGCTGAGAACTTGTCACTTCCAAACTTTCTTCCTCGGATATGTTTGAGTCCTCATATTTCGCCACGTCAAATTTGTCAAGACCGAGTGTTTGACGCCAAGAATCTATGGCATCTTTGTTTAAATCAGATTTTCTACGTTTGATCAGTTTTTCCAGAGAATGGAATTGTTTCCCTCTATATTTCGTAACTGCCTTTGTTTTTGTTTCGTTTCCTGAAACAGGTTTTCGGTTAGGTGCTTCTAGCTCTATGGGGTGTTCTTGGTCACTGGATTCGCACCCTATGGTACCACCTACACAGCTAGTAACATCTGCTGGCAGCTGTTCCCATCCTGACCACTGCCGAAATACCTTATGTGGGACAGTCCAATAGTTGGATAATTTACACTGAAGTGAAGAATTAAAATCAATCAATATCAATCGACCATCAATCAATCAATCAATCAATCGATCAATCGATCGATGGTTCGTTGGAAGGAAGGGAGGAAAGACGGACGGACAGAAGGGAGGGGAGGAGGGAGGGAGAAAGGAAGCAAGCAAGCAAGCAAAGGAAGGAAGGAGGGATGAAAGAAGCAAGTAAACAAGGAGGGAAGGAAGGAAGGGGGGAGGGAGCAAGGAAGCAAGGAAACAAGGAAGGAAGGAACGGAGGGAGGAAAGAGGGAGGGAGGAAGCAAGGAAACCAGGAAGGAAGGAACCGACAAGAGGGAGGTAGCAAGGAAGAAAGGAAGGAAAGACGGGAGGGGGGAGGGAGGGAGGAAGGGAACAAGGAAACAAGGAAGGAAGTGAGGGAATGGGGAGGGAGGGAGCAAGGAAACAAGGAAGGAGGGAAGAGAGGGGGAAGGAGCAAGGAAACAGGGGAGGAAGGGAGGGAGGGAGGTAGCAAGAAAATAAGGAAGAAAGGAAGGGAGGAGAGAGGGAGGGAGGGAGGGAGGGAGCAAGGAAACAAGGAAGGAAGGGAGGAGGGAGGAAGGGGAAAGGGAGGGAGGGAGGAAGCAAGGAAACAAGGGAGGAAGGGAGGGGGAGGGAGAGAGGTACCAAGGAAACAAGGGGAGGAGGAAGGGACGGAGGGAGGTAGCAAGGAAACAAGGAAGGAAGGAAGGAAGGGGGAAGAAGGGAGCGAGGGAGCAAGGAAACAAGGAAGGAAGGAAGGGAGGGAGGGAGGGGCAAGGGAGGGAGGAAGCAAGGAAACAAGGAAGGAAGGAAGGGGGAGGGAGGGTGGGAGGGTGGAAACAAGGGAGGGGGAGGGAGGGAGGGGGGGAGGGCGGAAGGAAGGAAACAAGGAAGGAAGGAGGGAGGGGAGAGCAAGGAAACAAGAAAGGAAGGAAGGGAGGGGGAGGAAGGAAGGTAAAAAAAATGAATTGATAATGAATCTGGGTTAAAATGAGTGTATGAAGTGCAGACGTGCACTGCTCGTAAGACGTCACAAGATTGGGAAGGAGGCAAGGAAGGGAGGGATGGATGACTGGATGCAGTTGCCATCTTGGTTGATCCTGGAATCAGTAGGTGCCAGAAATATTTCAATGAGACCTTCAAACCCCGTTTTATGTTGAACAATAAAAAGAAGAGTAAAATCAATAACTGTGATCATGCTGTTAGTTGTGACTTTATAGTTGATAGCTGGTTTAACTTACCAGAAACAAGATGATTACACCAATAATTATAATAACTACAGTCTTCCAGCGAACCTCTATCCTCATGGATCAGCTTTCATTTGTTCACTTGCCACTCCTAACAACAGTAAAGATAACTATACCTTAGAAAGTGAACACTGGTTTTATATTGGCCATGATCCTCAAGAGCACTTGTTTGTTTACAAAGATATGATGGCATGCAGATATTGTAGCGGCAATCATGAACAACGTAACTACTTGAGAAAAGTGGCCTCTTGGCGTCCAAAAATCGTTCACGAAAACCTCTGACTCAACAGTATTACTACAGTAACTACCCCCTCCCCCTCCCCTATTCAATGTTGAATTTAGGAAACCGCAATATTCGGGAAACGTTTTGGAGCCACAAACAACATTGAATTGGGGGAGGGGGGGTGGTGGTGAAACTCGGTTGTTAGTGTTTTCACATAGAGAGGCTTTGGAGCTCAATTTCGTCAACAGTTTTGTTCAAGATTGTAGTTATCACTTTCTTTGGAATTCTAATCTCGATCTTAAATGAACAGCAAGTGTGGAAGCTGACTCTAGAAGATTCTAGTGTTATATTATCCCACTAAAAGGCGTTAGTGACAGGTAGCAGGGCTTTATCAATTTTGGATTTAACTGTATCTCAGACCAGTTCTTTAAGAACATGCTACAACCTTTAGGTTGTCAACGTGTAGATGTTAAATCCCCCCGATAGTTTTTCCTACTTTTTCATGACGTCTGCCGCACGAAAAATGCTGACAGTTTTGATTAGTTATGTTATTGAAAGAAGTTATTGAATTTATCTACATGAATATGTTGTGTGTGTTTTCCGTTGTAAACAGCCCATAGAGACCCTTCTTCTACAAGTTAAAAGGCGCATGAATTACATAACAATTACCATCATTTATCAAAATGTTATGTCATTGTGGCTAGATGAGGCGGTATACACAAAATTAGGCACAAGCATAACTAAATTTTAATTTTGCACTCCTCGTGTATTGTTTGGAATCTCAAGTGCGTATATACAAAACCAAAACCTAAAACAAGAACAGGCCGGCACTGAATCTGACCGCACCGAATGTGACTTGCACGTGCGAATACAACTTTGATGAAGGCAGAGAGAGGATGTTTTGAGAATGGTCGAATGTCTGCTCTTTAACATTACACCGATCTGAACACAGTTAGGAAATCCATACGAAATCTCTAACATGCATGACTCAGTTATTTGAACAAATTACAGTCTCGATTACTGTTAACGTAGAAATGTCGCTCGTTTCTTTTATCATAGCATAAGTTATATAGAATTGTGACTTGAAATGGCAACTATTCACAACCCCATAAAATTTCAAATTGAGCTGATATTTACAGAGAGAGAGTCAGCAGACGACATTGTTTACGTTACAAACTAATATCCAATGAACGTGTTCCACGACTCTGCTGGTCATCGAACCATGCAAATGTACGAAGGTTTCATCAAGTGGTCACTTAGGTTAAGAAACGAAAGTAATTCGATTTTGCTTTTAAAAACATCTACAAAACAGCAGGTTTATACAATGTTTTAGTCATTATAGGTAGATCAGAAGATTTTACTTCTACAACTTATGATTATGTTGAGTTTCGGAATTGATCTTGCGAACGACATTAATCAGGACCTATCAAATGGCTTACTTATTTGCATGTAGCTGTGTATCCGCCGGCAACATGTCAACAAATCCTGCTGACCAAACATCGGCCGTTCAAAATGGACAATTCAAAATTTAGATCGCATTCTCTAAATCAGGAAAACAAATTACCTTATTTAAACATGAATCCAAACAATTGTTGTGGGTGATTCCACCATACGAGAGCCTGCTGCTGGTCAACGCATCCACTATCACATCAGCTCTCTATATGATACTTGAGCGAGTCGCAACCCCGGCTTTACGCAGGTAAAAACACTGATACCTACAGCTGTAGCTGCGGTTGCCAGGTCACGGCATACTTAATGGGCCGCAAGGCAGGAGATTGTCAAGCAAAACTCTCATACTGGAGTAACCGATCGACTGCCCGGAATCCGGGAATTTATATTTTGTTTCTGCGAAATCGAGGCTTGGAGGGGAATCCCCGAATATTGCTTGCGTGACCTTGAATTCCGTCATGTAACGTATTTCGTCTCAGGTTCCTTCACTCTGAAATTAATTTATTGATTTCGTTTTCTTAACTCTCACAAAGGCTGATAGAAATGGTAATGTTTTACCTTGCCAGAGGCGCAGAAGTGTTGGCGCATGAGAGCCAATGTGGACAGTGTGTACTCCTTTGCCACGTGGATTAGGAAGCGTCTTTAGTGGATGTCGAGTTAACAATCGCTACAAAGGGTGAGCAGGAGACAATAGTTTGATGTTTTACCTCAAATGGTATCGGAGCCTTATTTAGCCGCCCCCCAATTTTGATAGATCCATCCACGAAGTCTAGTTACCTTGGAATCAATGAGCTGTTGGACGAGAGAGCTCGGTTCGCCTGCATATCCTTATGGGCTTGCTTCAACACCGTCAGTGTAAACTGAATACCAGGGGCGAAATGCAGACTGCAGACAACGGGTAAAACGCAGAAAAAGATTCTCTGGCGTAAGATTTGGGGGTGAAGAGACCTGTCGCCGACCGGAGTCCATTCCGTTCGGTTTTGCAACAAGTGAAACGCTGAAGACTTGTCCAAGATGACCAAACACATCACACAAGAGCAAAGGTTTCTCTTTTTCAGTCACGACCCATCTTGCCAAGGCCTTTCCATTTCTCAAGTGAGTGGCCAACTTCTTGACTTCCGTTTTAAACTTAAGCATGCGCACAAAGATCGCAACTTCACGTTTTTCGTTTTCCGGTGCAATCCCATCCGCTGGGAACGAGATTGTTTCCGGGAGGGAGGGGAGGACCGAGGGTCGCGAGTTCAAATTCAACCGCAAAGAAAGGTGTCCTAACCACCCTCGGAATTCAAACGGCGGTGAATTCGCATGAGGTCCTACTTCAGCCCATCATCAAAACTGGTCAGTCACCCCAGAATGGATTCACCCCACCTTTATCGTTATATGAGGATTCAATTTTCTCCGTTTCAATAATTTAATAAAATCGAATTTTTCTGGAACTCTGGAGTTGATTCTACGAAAAGGGAAAACCCCAACTGATGCCGAGTGATATCTTGGTTTTCATTTAAAATTTCCATATTACCTCTGCTACTCTTTAAACAACAACTAGTATTAATCAGTTCATTTCAAATTCAAATCTACCGTATTTATTGTCACATAGACTATTTCAAAGATCGTTGACTATCAAAGAATGCGTGACGCCGATCATGTGTCCCACGGACGTGACATGGTGAGCAACTTTCATCACTGTCGTCACTACCTTGAAATCAGTAATTTCTTTGCCATTTGCCAACGGCTTGTCAAACCAGAGGATCAAAGCAAATGGAAATAAAACTCCTGCTGTGCGTTCTATTTATAATTTGCTTTAAAAGTTCTTTTAATTTCCCGTTATTGTGACCGAGTATATCGCGAATCTCTTTCCGAGTCTCAGTAAGACTTTCGATCATGTTTCGTCTTCAAACGTGACTCCTACAAGCTTACGGACAACCGGTAAGTTGAAATTATCACTACATCACAGAAAACTCTGTAATTGAAATTTGATTTTATGAAAATTGACAGCTGCACTTAAGCTGTCAACTCGAACATTTCTTTTTATTTGTCGACGAGCAGATGGCTTATAAAAAATTGCTCTCACAGAGGTCTGGGTTAGAACGCACACGTCTTGAGAGAGGACACTACATGAGCTGAATTGCCCTCAAATTAAACTATGAGTGAATGGTACCGGTATACCGGATGGCTACCCTCACTGCTGGCTGTTGTCGGAAACGCAATGGTTGTTTATTTGATTTTAACACGGCGAAAACTTCGCACTACGAATAACCATTTCGTTCTTTCTCTCGCGATCGCGGACTTTTGCGTTGGCATATCGTACTACCCAGGGCACATGATTTGCTATTTGTTGGCCTCTTCATGCAAGCATTCCATGATCAGCGATGACATAGCAGTACTTGCTATTTATTCTTCTGTCTCTAATCTATGTGCCATGACCCTCGATCGCTACATCGCCATCGTTAAACCTCTTCATTATGTGTCACTGATGACTGCTCGCCGTGTCAAAGCCCTGACAGTTGGGGCTTGGCTTATCCCAACCTTAGCTTACTTCGTTCCCTCCGTTTGCATCAGTTTGCAATTATTCAGTGTAAACCTTAAGGTCAGCGTGATTGTATGGACTTCTATCTTTGAATTTATCCCGTGCACCGTTTTAATGATAGCTACTACAAGGGCCTTGATTGCATCAAGGAAACATCATCGGTATGACGCACAACTCGAGTCTCAGATACGCTTCAACCAACCGAATATGAAATACGCTCTAAAATCTGCTTCTTCAATCAAGTTGATAGCAACTGTGGTTGCAATATTTCTAAGCTGCTATGCACTGGAAGTGTACAGTTCATTTTGCCACTTTACGGCGGTGTGCGCTTTACACGAGGACGTATCCTGCACTGTTTACATTTTGGTTATTTTTAACTCTGCTGCCAATCCGTTCGCTTATGCACTTTTCAAGCGAGACATTAAAAATGAATTCGATAAAACTTTTTTCCGAAAAGCTGTGGGTAAAATAGTGCGCAACTCCGAGCGAACAGGGACTACCAGCTTGTAACGCTTTACTTAAAAACAGTGCCACTGTAATCAGCCTTCTTCTAATTTATGCGATAATTTGAAAACAATAAAATGAAAATCCGTTGAAAACAATATTACAAAAAATTGTCAGGTAGATAAAGCAATAACAAAAAATTTGTCGACACGAAAAGAACTGAGCAGTTTGTGTGTTCACAAATCATTCAAGCAAGGATGTTGCAAGAGATCGTCCTAGCAGTGTTGGCGGGCAGTTGTTCTAAACCTTTCCTTTCTGTTGCAATTGCTCTCTCGCTTCGTCAAGGGTGAAAGCCTCAAAATGATTTTAATTTGGGATCAGTCAAGTTTTACAAGTACTAGGAAAAGGTAAGGATAATAATATGTGTGCTTGGGCGAAAATCGATCATTGTTGTAGCTGTCAGCGCAAAATAAGGTTGCACTCATCTTATGCCAATTGGCCATATTTATTATGTTACCTTCATAACTCAAAATAATAAAATCAAGTCTTCCGGATACAGTCCTTGTATTACAAATCACGATTCCAAAAAAAAGGTATCACACTCTCGTGATTTACCTAATTTGAGTCAAATACCTATGTCAGCCTACTCTTTATTAAGGAAAATCAATATTCCCGGCATTGGGTGACAAAAGACTCGTATCGTGAAAATTAGTGATGACACATGCGGTGCTTCAAAGTTTACATAAAATCACGTTTTGAATGGTTTTCCTCGTTTCGTTTATTCGAATTACAATTCCTGATTCATATCTTGTCTTTTTTCGATCTTCCCTGCTCTTGAGATCTCCTGAAGTGTCGTTAGATTCAATTTATGACCGTTGTGATAATAGCTGAGGAAAGTGACTGATGCCATGTCAGTTTTAAGTTCCAGATGTTTTGAACCCCGCGATTTGATTAAAAATCGGGTATGAAACAACGTCAGGCCAGGGGCCCGTTTCTCGAAACTCCCGAAACATTTCGGGCGTATTTCGGGTGACATAATTTTCTTGGTGTCTTAAAAACGAAGTTGTTTCAAGGCATGAAATTTTGCAACAAATTTGCCCTTTCATATTTAGAAATCATGGCAAAAAAAACAGCTTTTTTGAATGAGCGTATCGCAGTCTTAGAAATGGATTTTAGGGCCCGAAAAGTTTACGGGACTTTCGAGAAACGGGCCCCAGTCTCTTTAAGTCTTCTTTAACGCGTTCACATGATAAAATTTCTTTTCTTTTCCAAATCTCAGCCTCGGGTTTATTCTTAAAATATTCTTAAAATTTCGCAAATTTCAGTCTCGATATTCTTATAATTGAATATCTTCTTATATAAAAAAGAGTGTAAACCTCGCGATTAGACCAGCTACTTTCTAAAAGGAACAACACCATTCGCCTTGTTTTGACAAGTGAACCGAATAAAAAAATCATTTCCCTTGAATCAAAAGTTTAGGCAATAGCTTGATAAATAGGATAACAACAGAAGTTGGTTGAAATTTTACAAAGATAAACCCTTCACTACGTGTGTGCTGGCTCCCGCTTTGATTAAATCCTTAAACTTCAATTCCTACGACAAGAAATACTGCTGAAACTGAACAAAGCACTTCAGTCAGTAAAATATCAAGCGTTAGAGTAAATGCCACTCTGGTAAACATGGGCGCGCTTTTAATCCAAAGGATACTGCGGAAGCCGGCTGTGGGATTCTACTTGTTGTTATCACGTACTTATCACTCATTTTAAAAAATGTACGTCTTGTAATGAATAAAAAGTCACGTATAGCAATTCTAACACAATGTTATTTGCTTGTCACTGTGAAGGAAGTTTTGATTCGCTCGACAAATTAATATGTGTTACAAAGCGGTGCAGCCGACTACGTGAGAACTGTACAGTTGCAGCTGTCATTTCAAATTTTTAACTGTTTTTTGTTGTGATCAATCACGTATAGCTCAAAATGGCATTTCTTTATATCGACTGAATCGAAATGAAGAAACACCCGCAAGTGTCACGGTAATGTACAGCATTTATTGTACAAGACAAACTACGAATCCAGATCTTTTTTTTTTTCACTTTTCGATTCTTTTTCCTTATCACTAAAGGGTCATTTGAATTACGATTGATGACGCCTATAGCCTTAGTTGTTTTTGTTTCTTTTTTCTAGATTACAGAAATCTGAAGTCGGATTTGCTGACTAACAATAAGCACGTACACTCTTTCTGACATGAATCTAAGTCGCTTTATGCAAAATTCAACGATGGATAATTCATATACTATGCACGATATCACTGCCTGTAAAGAAATGCGAATGTGACAACACAAAAGATATCGACAGTGAAAACGTTAATTCGTCCCCGTTTATACATCTCTTTTTTCAAAATCCATTCAGTAGGTGGCAGAATTTCTGTTTGGAAAATCGAAACTGACAAATGAATCTGAGTCAACACAGAATGATGATGCAAATAGACTGGTTAAGACCTTAAAACCTTAATTTGTTACTTAAATGAAGCCACATAAACGATCACCGATTTTCCACTGAGAAAAATAATGTTAACTATGTCATGTTTAATCAAGCTCTGGCTCTTCCACTTGCATCCTCATATGAGCATGTCAGTCCGCTCGGATGCAAAGCGATTCAAAGGAAACGAAAATGCAGCCAGTCCAGCGCGGAACATGGCGTAAATTTTGATTTTTGGAGTGAATACCGAAGATGGAGACAAATGTTGTGGCAAAATTTTCTTCAATCAAACTATAGGTGGGGGCAAGCCAAATAACAAAGTAACTAATGAAATCCTGAATGAAATATAGGAGGCAAACGCAGATTGGGAAAACACATAATATGAAATTTTGGAATTTGAGCCGTTAATTAGTGCCTAGTAATGACCCCAGTAATGCATTTTCTAGTGTAGGCACCCTGCGAATCTCATTTAGTCAAATCTGTTGTATTCATTAGCCCCCCCGGTAAGACGATAACCTTTTCAGCTTCCAAGTTTCCTAAAAGATTTATGTTTTCGATGGTTCGGCATCCTGCTATTGATTACTGATTGGGTGAAAGGGTTTTGTGCACTGAACAGTTACGACAATTTTTTCCCGTTGATTATTTTGTCACGCGACTTATTTTCTCCACAAGATACCGATATACCTCAAAATTGTAAAACATTTCCTTCATGTCCACATTTTCTAAAATTTAGAAAAAAACTAGATACTTTATATCCGAATTGTGACAAACAAAACCATATACCTAATTTACAACGGCTCTGGATACCGTACACTCAAACCTCTGATCGGGCGTTTTTACTCGGGATGTTCAAATAATGACTTCTTTTGTTCAGTTGTTCGCAAATTTGAAAATCAAAAGAAATTTGACATCAGTATTTGTAAACAGAAAACGTCGCTATTTTAACGTTAGAATGTACCGAGATAACATTTTTGCCAGTCCAAACGAAGGTTCTTTTTCTTATAGTAAACCTTTAACTGGTTTTCTCGAATATAAAAGTGGATGTTCTTAAAAAAGTAAACTCACCGAACAAAATAATTTGCCATAGACAAACACTTTTATGTCAGTGGTGACTCAACTGAATTGAAAGACCCAATGTTATTTTAATTTAAAACCAGATAGATGTTCTCTTCTGCACGTTTTGGAAAACAAATTCAGTTATACCACCATTTAACACTCTTGATTTCTTCTTTCGAAATTCCTATCTATGGTGATACTATAACATAGGAATAAATGTGAATATACTCATTGCCAGTTCGAAACATTTCTATATCCTCGGGTCTTTAAATTAAGCTTGACCTCTTAAAGGTTAGGTTGCTAGGAAACAGGAGAAGGGTAGATTTCGCCGTAAATCGTGATCCGAGGATGACACTCGTAAACATGTTTACCAATCAAGATAAATAGATCTTTCCGGCGCCATTCATCCTTCTCTTATTTTTCAGTAGGGACTTCTGGTGCAATTAAACTACTTTGCTAGAAATAATGTTAAAATTTTATGCCTACAAGCGCGGCGTACTCGACTGAAATTGCCATTTATATTCTACGTTTGCAGGCTGTATTCAATTATGTTATTTTATTCATGATGGTCTGCTAAGAAAGCTATGTGATTAAAATGGAGCTCACCTAATGTAATTTTAACTACTTCACTAAGGATAATGATGAAAGTACGTTCACCTCCAGGCGGGGCGTATTTAAGGTGGTCTTATACAAAAAAAAAATTGCCAAACATTATATTAATCAAAATAAACATCATGGAAAGTTGATAAGAAAAACACTTTATTTCAGTCACACTGCTTATTTATGTTCTAGATCTGTATGCTGTATTTAATTATGTAATTTTATTCTTGATGGTGGTCTCCTCAGAAAGCTGTATGATTGAAATGGAGCTTACATGACAATGCCATAAAAATTAAAACAGAAAAGTTAATATAAGTTTGTGTAGTGCAAATTTGTAAATAGCATGTTTTAAATTAAACCGTATAAAATTCTTCCCATTATTATTATTATTATTATTATTATTATTATTATTATTATTAAACGGCAAAACCAGCTAAGAAACAAGCTAGTACTAGCCGTATGCTCGATGCTCATAACATTTCAGCTGCAAGAAGTCAGACACCAAACTATTGTTCATACATGTATACGTACACCCAATGGGCATTCTGAAACGGAAATGTCATACGCTGTAATCTAAGAATATACACAAGAATATTTTCAGCCTAAAATTGGCAGAAAAATAAGGACATTCAGCCTGGGCCGGAAAAAAGAAGAGTAAATTCGTGGATTTCGACTTTATCTGTCTCTAGGCTTCTAATGTTAATTTGGTTTCTATATTTTCGTAATTAAAAAATAACCCTGCGTAATATTTAACCACAGTTATACTAGTTACGTACCGATGTAGTTTTAAAATATCTAAAAACGATAAGATTTGCCTACTCTAATGCTAGTAAACAACCAAAATTTAAGGTACAATTCACTTTAAAACTGGCAAAGAGCGCAATTTTTCTCAAGTTATTCCAGAGGAATAATAAATTTAACTCATGAACTAATAAAACAATAAATAAATGAACGAAGGAATTGGTGAATGGATGAATGGACGAATAAATGACTGGCTGACTGACTAACCGAATGAATGAATGAATGAATGAACGAACGAATGAATGAATAGGTCATAGATGGGTCAATCAATCATCATCCATCCTCGAGTCATTCAATGAATAGATCGGCGGGGCAATAAGTCAGCCCGTCCGCCAGTCCGCCCGTCCTTTACCGTATTGATTGACTGCTAATGAACGAATGAAATAATATCCCCCATCTTTGGGGTCGCTATTTTGAAATTGTTAAATAAGCCAGAATATTAGGCGTTACTATAAGGGATGACCTAAGGTGGAATAAACATATAGATAATATCACTGCGCTGGGATAGACTGCACTTTTTAAATTCAATTTTACTGCGCATTTATTCGTTCCATCTTGGAATGTTTTCATTCTAGCTTATCAGTCTATTTCTCTTACCAACTCGAGAAGATTCAGAAGCGATTGTCAAGGATTATATATAGCATCATACAGGATAGCGCTAGAAGATGCAAATTTGACAACACTGTTCAATAGGCGAGAAGAATTATGTGTAACTCTACTCGCATAAATCGAAGATGGTGATGATTATCAGCATAAACTAGCTACCCTGCTGCCTGCGCGATAAAAATACGTCTCATTATGACTTAAGAAACAAGCGATTGTTTGCTGTGCCTTCCGCCATTGATTAAAACTAAAAGGTTTCAGAATTATTTCATAATGCGCTTCGCAGCAAAATATATTATTTCTTAAATTCAGAATTTTAATTTTAACTATTGTTAAGTTTTTTTTAACACAAGTAATTCAGCCAGTGGCTGCCAGTTGTGATTTAATAACAGACAATTCTTTCTTTCTTTTTTAACGTTGCTGATCTTAGTGTTAGTGCGAGATGTATGTTAAATCTTTGAGTGTATCAGTGGTATATGGCTTTACTCGCCAGAGCTTTGAGAGCTAACGCCAGGATTGGTTTGCGAGAAGGCCTTAGGGGTGCTCTCTGTCTCGGCCTGTATAGATAGATTGTGCTAGTAAATTGAGTCGAAGTTTCACCAAAAAAGGTCAAAAGTTGGGCAATAGATGCCAAAAATAGAAAAAGATACCACCAGAAAAAAAAAGTGAGCTATTTTATTGTGCATAACATCTCAAAACAACATGCAGAATTGTTATATGCGACCTGCTTCCATCATGGATCATCTCTTTCCACTGCTGCCGTGAGTGAAATAAAGTGGATCCGGTTCTCAATGAAAAATTGTTCGCGCGGGTGATTTTTGATTCAATAACTGCTGATTTGTTTGTGGGCGCACATCTATTGATACTTAGTTTACACAACTAGTCTATGTCTATGTATAGTCTAGTCTTTGTGTAGACTAGACTAGTGTATGTCTGTCTTTGATGTCTAAACTATGCCATAGTGTAGTCTATGTCTTCAGTTTTTGAAGTATCAACCAAAACAACTCCTGACCAATTTTAGTTAATTATTCATGTGTTTATACCTCACATGGCTCATTTGTTGCATTCGTTGCCAATTAAAAAAGTTGTTTTGGGAGAAAAAAGGTGCTTTACGTTGCTTGCAGCACAAAGAGTCACTCAAAGCGTTTAAAGTTGCCACTAGTTGCCGAGCACAATCTAAACAAGCCGGCCTATTTCTGTCTCCGTGTTTTTCGTTCGGTTAGCCTAAGCAGTATCGGCCAATAAACGTTACCTATAGAATTTGCTGCAGGTGGCGAAGGAAATGAAGCGATCAGAGAGTGCTCTCGTCCTCTCCGGTATATTTGTTTTCGAAGTCTTAAAGTGATCGCGGCAACTTTGAAACGATTTGACTTTTCGCGGCCCACTGAAGCTGATAATCAACTTTACAAACCAACGTAAAGACGCGAAAAGTTTCTTTCAAGCAGCTTTATTTCGTGTTGTATATATGTTTGTCCAATAATTCATCCCTCCATCGTCATTGAGACATGAGACAACTGCTTTAATTTTTGACAGTCGAACCCCCATTAAGCGTTCACCCCCTAGGCGGACATAAATCAAAGTCCGGATATCGATGAGGGTTCTTTTATGGTTTTTTTTTTTTTTACCTCCGTGAAGCGGCCAGCCCTCATCAAGCGGCCACTGATCCATTTCCCGGTAGGTACGACAATTATCATATTTAGAGGTTTTGTATGGGCCAGGTTGCAGTGTACTTCATAACAATTGTCAGTGAAACACCACGCATTTCCCCGAGGGTGACTGCTTGCAGGGCCGGTTGAACTGTACAAACGTAGAAGCAAGGGAAGTAAAACCCTACCCAATCCAGCCAACTGATATAGCTCCTACACAGGATCACGAATTAAAAAGACGTATAGAAGAGCTTAGGTAACAAATTGAGTTTGGAATACCTGTGGTTTTATCCCATGCCACTTTTTGTCACTTTTTATCTCATTTCGGAAAAATTCGGATACTGGAACATGGCTAAAATAAATTTACGCCTACGAGATTGAAACAACATATGTGAAAATGATAATGTTACTACTCCTTCAAGGTTTTACAGATAAACGGACGAGAAATTAGTTAAAAATATAACTACTGCAACAAGGAATTTATCCACATTAAGCTTACATTTTTCATAAAAGAAATAAAATATATATATATATATATATATATATATTTCCAGTGATAAAAAGAACGCGCAAAGCCCAATCCGACTTCTAGCTGTATCATGTATTTTGGCCTCGAATACCAAGAAAGCACTAAAAGTTTTACATTGTACATAAAATTTCGGACGGTTTTATTTTTGGACTCTTTTGTTGTCTGAAATTAAAATCATCGGAAATGTTTTGCAAGTAACGTGGCTAATACACGGGCTCTTTGAACAGCGGGGTCCCGGAGCGAGCTATTTTTTTTTTACGCCCACTTCAAGATGGCTGCCACTTACCGTTGTCGACTGTCAACTAGTATCCAAGCACGATTTAGTACTGGAATCTGCTAGAAGAATTTGCTTTTGTTTACGATAACAATGTCTCACAAGTAAGGAAACTGTAGGCTAAAACTCGTTCAAATTGGCCTCTTTTTGCCCCAGTTTTGGTGAAGATTCCGAAGAATCCGAAATCTTTAATGAGCTTGTTGAAGAGTCCGATGAGTAAAGGAATGGACAATGTCTAGCGTGCGTCCATCCAATTCGGGATGCACGCGGATAGTTGGGAGAGCACGAAGGTAGCGTACCTAAGCTACCTAAGTGCTTTTATAACATTGCTTTTATAACATAGCGAGACATTTTTCGCGCTGAAAAGTCGCTTTATCTGTACTGATCAAATTACATATTCTCTTAACCGCGCGGGTGCATACTAAAAATAGAATGACTTGTTTTTCAAAAACACATTTACTTTTACACACTTACATCTGCGAGTGACAAAATAAGTGTATCAAAATACCACACATAAGCCTTCCAGCTTAAAATATTTAGTTAAGATCTCAAGGAAAAAGTTTCTTTAAAATCATCATTCAAAATGATGCATGCTTTAAAACGTCTTGGGTCATACGAGTCATTTTGAAGGGCTCGCCGAAGAGACCACGACTTGCACATTTTGAATCGTGCAGTTGCTGAAAATGGAGTCGAAATTACACGACAATTTGAAACTCACTCTTTATCGTAGAAACATACCAGTTGGTGTTTTTCTTGGTCTTGTTTGATTCTTTATCTTCGAATATTTTTTCGTAATCCCGCTCGGATAAATTTGCGAAGCGGTTGTTTTCACTGGTAGCACTTTCGCTTTGTTGATCTTTAGACGCTTCCGATACTTCTGCAACCATTTCAGACACGTTTTTTAGGTCTTCAAAGTCATAGAAACACCCTACCTCAGATGCTGGGTTGACCAGCCATTATAATACCTAACGTTAAGTTAAAAAAGCTGTGAAAAACGTTTTGCTGGCAAGAAATTTCATTGACACTGACGTCAGCCTTAACCATCTCTATGAACCATCCGTTTCTTTTTCATAAAATATTAGCCAATAAGAGCGCGCGTTAGAATGTAGCTATGTTATAATTGTTACTCTTAGGTGCTGCATTTAGCTTTGTGCGAGGCTATCTGAATCGTGTACTTGGCTATTTTCAGGCTACAGTTCCGCTGTATAGTTTATGCGAATTTCAAAGCCATTGTTGACTAACTCGAGCCACATTTCAAGAGCTCTGTCGGGAAGTAGTTAACGCAGGACGAATTCCGCTTAGTAATAGAGGTAGAAAGCGTATACCTCCTGATCTTCCCAAAGGATCAACCCCGACTTTTGAACCATTGAAAAACAAAAACGCGGGAAAATGCACGAAACAACAAAATTTTCAACATGTTTTTGTATCAACGCTATGCAGACACATACCAGTCATCGCCGAACAAGAATGCATTAATAACTCTGATAAATCTGTCGTTGTTTATCCACAAATTGAGCATTGATAACAAGAAGAAGATTGCATCCTTGCCATGTCGGCCATGATGGTCGAGCAAGTGACAGAAGAGCGGTATTGGGAACAAGAAACTCGGTAAATGGAACGGTAAATTTCGGTTGGAATATTCCGACCGGAATATCAGGACCACCTCCAGAGGTGATCCCGAATATTCCGGTCAGAAGAAACCGAAATGGAACTTTCCATTTGATTTCCGACCGAAATTTCCGGAATCTTTGGCATAATGGAAAGCACCCTTAGCCTACAGTTTCCTTACCTTGTGAGACATTGTTACCGTAAACAAAGGCAAATTCTTCTAGTAGATCCCAGTACTAAATCGTGCTTGGATACTAGTTACCAGTCGACAACGGTAAGTGGCAGCCATCTTGAAGTGGGCGTAAAAAAAAATGCCCGGAGCGTGAACCCGAACACGAACAATCGGACAATCCTCGGACAATCCACTGAACAATTCTCTTGGAAGAACTACCGCTGAACGTGGGGCCGACGATTCACCAGTGTTCAACGTGTCGCAGCAAACGAGCAAACAAATTTAAAACTGACTTCGTAACGAAGGATGCTACGCTTAGCAGTGCGAAGAGCCAAGAGAAATGTCAGTCGGTGAGTTTACGAGAAATGCCTTCCGCCTTTGTGCGTTTTTAAGTGTTTTATCCCGTCATGAATGTCAGCTTACCCGAGTTTTCGTTTCGTGGTGATCCCAAAAACTCGCCACATTAATATTTCCCTCCAAATTCGAATTGGGGCCGCTTTCTAACTGTAACCATTGTTTTAAACGTAAATATTTACTGAAATCTCTCTGGTTTTGAATCCATTGCTTTCAGCAAATAAAAGGTGTCTCTTTTAAGAGGGTCCAAAATAGGGTTTTGCAATCCCGCATCCCGCCACCCTTTTCGGCCTTATCCCGCGCAGTACAATAAATACCCTACTTTACAACTTAAAACAACTGAACGATTTTAAGAGTTAAAGTGACCTTTAAAAAAGTCAAAAAATGCAAGCTGTTTTAAGAGACCACAGACTCATTTCACATTGCAAAACAAGGTATCAGTCAGATCAGTATCTGCGCGCCTTGATTACCTAGATCACCGGAAATGGACGAACACGAACACTGGTGTACACACAAATTGATCCAAATTAGGGTCAAATTGGGTCCCAGCACCAACCAATCGCACTCCGCGTAATGACAGATGCATCATAAAGTATTTATTCTAGTGTAAACAGATCGCCACTGAGCACCGTGTACCAAAATAAAACTTCCTTTATCAACAGTGATCTTGCTGAAAGAGGTTTTATGGCCGTTTTTGAAGGTCTTTTTTCACGTGTTCCATCCCGCATCCCGCCATTTATTTTTTAAACATCCCACATCCCGCCTGCGAAAATACAAGAATCCCTGTCTCACCAGGGAAGTTTCATCCCGTATCCCGCTCCTAAAATTTTTCGTATCCCGTATCCCGCCTTGATTTTAAGCCTCATCCCGCATCCCGCCAAACCTATTTTGGACCCTCTTTTAAATTAATCTGTGTCTAAATGTCGGGCGGCTGGACAGAATTTTCAAAATGTGTCCAGCAGTCGAAATTTTCTCGTGTTATGATTCTAATAGCGGTGATTACCTAATACAAACGTCCATATTCCTTGTCTCATAGCCCTAATCCGTAACCTAATTGGTATAATCTACTCTGAGAGCAAAGAAAATCAGACTTCCGGACACCGAGTATTTGGAAAGTTCTGTTCGGATGCCCTCTGAATGCCAAACATAGAGACACTTCGTTTGAATTAAGTATAAGGGTTTGTAAGAATCACACAGTTTTCTTTCTTTTTATTCAACAACAGTCTCGTTTGCACAACACTCAGAGATGCCAACTGCTGTAGATTTCAAATCTGGAGATTTTTTTCTTTGCAAACCCCACCACCCAGCCCACCTAATCTGACCAACCCCCTCCCCCCCTCCCCCTATAAATTCCTTCAAACATGTTTGACCCCTGTTCCCCAAAGTGACATTAATTGGTTGAATCCTCATCCAATCAGAGTCATACTGCTTCTCATATAGTACATGTAGTAACAAAAATTGCACTGTTTGCCTGCAACATAATGAATAGACATGAATGTGCATGATGCATACATGTAAAAATGTAGCCAAGAGCCATAATATATATGCGTAAGAAGATTGGTGTCTTGGATTTTTGGAAAATATGTAGTTGAAAACTTAAATTTTTGAGGGAAATTGATCAGATTTACTTTTATTGAGAGATTTAGTCACCCTTATGGGAGACCAGGAGATTAAATTTTGCTCTTTATCTGGGAGACTCCCAGGTAATCCGGGTGAGTTGGCATATATGGACTCCACTTGTACTTACTTGCACAACATTATTATTCAAATATTCAGTTGACTGACATGTATTGAGTTCAGTTTAATTTTAACTATCATTTTTTTTTTCTTTAAAGATATCTGAGCTCCATTTTAGCTGCTTTTGAAACCTTTTAGTGGTGATTGCCTGTTGGCTTAGTGCTTCAGTACAAGGTGAGCATGAACGGTGAACTTGGGAGTGACTATTCTTGCTTTTCAACCGTGTGAAGACAACCATGTTGGTGGACAATGCAATACAGAATTTGCATAAAAATGAAGTTTAGTTCCCAAGGGAGAGACAAGCTACCGGTATTATTCTTGACCACCAACATGGCTGCCATGACATCAAGTGCAAATGAATAGAATACAGGACTACTTTGGTCCATCTCATTCACATGTGTTGGGGGCCTTTATGGAATGAAGTGTACACTGTACAACAATGGTCACTACTACTGTTATGCAGTGGCATGTAAATAAGTGGCCCTGTACTCTCTATTTAGCTGATACTTGTTCTTTGAAATGGACACATGGTTATCAGAAGAGGCTATTCACATACATGTAACTGCCAGTTGTTCTCACTATATTCCCTGTTTCAGATTTCTTTTGAGTGATGAGTTGAAAGTACATAGTTTCAGTTTTTAGTGAGACAGATGGACAGAAATGGGGTGGGTGGGGAGTGGTGCCAAATTGGCAAGTTTGTTTAAAGTCTTGATATGGGCAAGATTTCTGCACAGCCCCCTGCATTATTATACTTGGATTTTGTGGCTCGGCTAAACCCAGCTCTAATCATCTTTGAAACAAGGTTAGTGTAATAACAATAATAATAATAATAATAAGGGACACTATGCTCAAGGCAGATCAGCATTAATAGCGGCATATTTCAAGGCAACTCTCTCTCTCCTCTCCTCTTCTGCACGGCTCTTGCTCCACTATCCTCACTTCTCAACAACACCAGTTATGGTTATACAACAAGTACAAGTACCATCAATCATCTATTCTATATGGATGACCGGAAAACATTTGGAAAGAATGACCAGGAACAAACTGGCCTTTTGCCCATTGTAAAAGGCTTCAGTGATGACATCCAAATGGAGTTTGGTCTGGAAAAGTGCTCCAAGGCTACATTCAAAAAAGGAATACATGTACCACCACTGAAAACATACAAATTGACCTTCACACTACCATTCAACAACTAGAACAAGAAGGTACATACAAATACCTGGGAGTGAATGAAGGGGATGGGATACAGCATGCCAAAATGAAAGAAAAGATTAGAAAGGAGTATTACTGCAGAATATGAATGATAACAAAATCTGAACTCAATGCAATTAACAGAATGGAAACCATCAACGCACTGGCTACCCCAGTTGTAACTTACAGTTTCAACATCGTTGACTGGAAAATGGAAGAGATTAGAAAACTAGATAGAAAAACCAGAAAACTACTCACCATGGAAAGGATGCACCACCCAAGAGCTAGCCTGCGTGACAGATGCCTTTTACGGCTCTTGTTTCACACGCCGAGAAAAGAGCGTCTGCGATCCCGAGCTGGAGAACGATTTCCGTGACGTCAGTGCTTTTGTTTTTTTCTTAACCAATAAAATTGAGTGATAAAATGTTGCGATCAATTACACTCGAGTTACACTGGCGAACTCGTGGGCTACTGTCTTCGATCTGCAGTAGCATGTGTCATGAGTGGGGAAACGCCGAAAAAGGTTAACTTGTCTGAAGATTGTTGTCATCCGTGTAAAGTAAAAATTTCCAGTTTAAAGGAGAAGAATTGGAACATAAGCGCTTTAATTCTTCGCTCAGTTGGAATCGATTTGTCTGTCGGTAGCAAGAACCTCGCAATATGCCGCTTATGTTATAATACTGTGAATTGATAAAAGAAGGCCTTGAAAAAAGTGGATGAAATCGTCAATGGAATTCAAACAAAATTTAAAACTGATGGTCCGGTCCGTATAAAAAGACTTGCTAAAGGTTTAGAACCACCGGAAGCGAAGAAAAGTTTGTCCTTTGGCTCCAGTGTAAAGTGCGAAAATTCGCGGAAATCAATGTCGCCAGCTACGTTTACATCATGCTATCCTCTAAACCACCGTGTTGCCCCACTTAAAACAAGCAAGAAGCTAAATGGGTTAATAGAACCGAGATTGAGGCAGCAAAAGCGCGAACAGGAGCCGTGTAGGCTTTCCAAC
>OX419335.1:21551998-21561998 GCA_948470475.1 Galaxea fascicularis
GTGCACAAACAGAGAAGGCATGTGAGCCATACGTCTTAAGATTAAATTTGGGCTCAAGCAGGAGCAATTGCGTAGACGATCTTAACACATGCCTTGGAACATAGGCTTCTAATAATTCACTTAAATAACTAGGTGCTAAACCATTAACTACTTTAAATGTAAATAATAAAATTTTAAATATTATCCTCTGCTCTACAGATAACCAATGTAATTCTTTCAGTAAGGGTGTGATATGATCAAATTTCCGAGAACAAGCAATAACTCGAGTAGCAGAGTTTAAAACATATTTGTAAATGCTGAATAAGTAAGTGAGGCAAACCAAACAAAAGTGCATTACATGAATCAATCCGAGAAGTAACAAATGCGTGGATTAAAGTTTTAGCATTATCGTAACTCAGTATGACAGTGTTGCATGTATAATTAATGTATGGGGCTGTGTGGATATCTTTCCTTTGTTATGTACTGTACACACTGTACATAAATTGTTACTTTAACTTCAAGTATTTAAGCTTAACTACAATGCTTGAAGCATGTACAAACGTAATCCATCATCATAATAAATAAACTCTTATTTATCCGGGAAAGACCAGTTTTGTTTAAGGCCTGGCAAATGTAGTACTGTCTTGTATTATGTTGTAACTTAATAGTTACCATCTGCTAGTGATCCTGTTTTAGGTTTCCCATTTTTTTATCAGCTTTTTACCCTAGAAACCTTTAGACATATGTAGAGAATCCAGAAACATGAGCAGAGCACTATCAATAGTGGCAGTTGCATCACAGTTTTAGCCCTGCTACATGCAGTTGACTACTCTACTCTACTCTACTCTACAACAAAATTAATTGAATGTAGATATAAGAATGAATATATTTATAAGTGCATGTTTGTAAACTCTGATCATTGAGCTAAAGGTGCCATTGTTCAGGTGGCCTCTTAGTTCCCATAATCCATATTTTGTTATTCTTGTTGATGTTTAATTTGTCCTTTTATCCAAGATTGACTCTGCAGATTTACAGAAATGTGCTGTACACAAGGCTGACTCTCCTCTGACTGTGCCTCCTTGAAAACAGAGAAATAATAAAGTAAAGTCCACATAGATTTGCTCTACTCAGTAGCATAGCGTGGAAAGGTACATGAGCATTGGAATCAAGGCTGCCTGATTTGAAGGAGTCCTGTATGCTGTACACAGTGATTGCGATGTTCCAGATAAGTGAGGTATGTCAGGACAAAAGTCCTGATTAATAGGTTACCTTATTGACCTAAGACCCTGAATGGTTAACTTAAGAAGATTTGGAAAGACCATTGTGTAACAGTCACCCTTCAAATTTCTTTCTTTAACTCTGACCACAGTCTGTGGTTTTCACCTGCTATTGATACTGTAGCTTCTGTGGCCTGTTTTCTTGGAAATGGCTGTATCCCATTATGCATAAAGCTCACTGCACCCTAGATTGGTCTGTGACAGTTTCCTTTGAACCTATTGATAACCAACTTGGCATGCATTGTGTTTCCTTCTCTATCATGTTAGTTACAAGATTCACTAATGAGCAGGAATTGTACTAGGTGATGAATCGTTGGAAAGGGAGGTGGTGTTATGTGAAAATATCATATCAGCATCTCTGCATTTCATGAAACAAAGATAGAAAGTGACTAGCAAAGTTATGGTTGTTTAATTTGCAAGAAAACAAATCTACAGTAAAGGCAAAATTTAAGTTTAGTTCCTTTTCCCCAGGTGGGGAATAGGACCAGAAAGGCTTACATTGTAAATTACATGAATTTAATCTTAAAATAAAGAAAATTGTAATGACCTGGCTAGGCTCTTCAGTTTAACAATATTGTCAGCCCATGTGTTCTACACTGTAGGTTAGTTATGGTAACCATGTAACCTATCTGTGATTGCATAATGGTGTACATACATGTATCAATATGCATCAAGGTACACGTATTGCATTTCTCTGTTTCTGTTCAGAATTAGAAATGTGGATAAAGTCAGCATTTGTCACATATTAATCAAGAAAATCATGACTTATAAAATTAGATGAATCAATGTGATCAACGTACATGTACATGTATAAACAATTTTCTACAATGTATGTGATGCTTATACTCAGCATTAAGTGTTTTGTTCCATAGATGGTTGTGATCCTAACATTTTCCAAAATATTTTACATTGTAGATGTTTTTTGAACAAGGTTATGTTTTGTAATAATTACAAAACATATTCTGTTAATCAATCATTGATCTCCTTGCTTGTTCTTTTCCTGTGTTGTGGGTGCTATCCCTGTGACTGCTAGCTGGTTCATCGCATTGTGTTTCAACTGTCTGATGGGCATTGTATGAAGATGGTATGTGCATCTGCTGGAAGGTTAATTGGTTGAGGAAATTTCACTTCCCCTTGCCATTGGCTGAATAATAGCATGTACAAGTGTGACCTCCCTCCCAGTAATATGTGAAAATAGTGTTGGAATTGAACCCAGCAACTAAACACCTTAGACCTTTAGAACCGAGAACCAGGACCAGGACCCGGACCAGTCTTGGCCGCGCGCGCACTGGCACTGCAAACTTGTCCTCAAAGTGGTACGCGTCAAAATGGCAACATTTAGATTGTAAACAACTGGTGCCAGTGCGAGTTTTTTAGTTTTCTCTCTGATTTCACCATGTTTTCGAAGAAAAATACACTTGCAGCAGCAATAATGTTATATCTCGACGATGTATTTGAAGAGGAAGAGGTTATACAGATCATCATGGACCAAAATTGGAAGAATCCATCGATTCCGTACTGGAATTACGACCCTGTAGAGGCAACACTTGGAGATATGAGTGAGGCAGAGTTGAAAGCGGAGTTTAGATTTGGACGTGGTGAGATCAATCTTCTGTATGAGGCTCTGAGGATCCCTGAATCGTTCATATGTATCAACGGAACTGTTGCCACTGGTCTGGAAGGGCTGTTGATGTTTTTGAAGCACTTCGCTTATCCGTGTCGTCTTGGTGACATGATCCCTCGGTTTGGCCGCTCAATCCCCGAGCTAAGTCTGATTCTCTCAGAGGTAACAGAGTTCATTGTAAGTACCCATGGCCATCTCCTTGTGAGACATGGACCAGCCCTGGCTTCGATCAGCCCATCTGGAGTTGTTTGCCCAGACGATCAGTCAGAAAGGTGCTGCGCTGGACAACTGCTGGGGATTTGTGGATGGTACAGTTAGACTATATCTGTAGATCTGTATATCTGTAGACTGTAGACTGTAGATCTGTCGCCCAGGAGAGCACCAATGGGTCATGTACAATGGCCATAAGTGAGTACATGGCCTAAAATTCCAGTCTGTTGTGGCTCCAAATGGCCTCATAGCTAACCTTTTTGGTCCAGTTGGTGAGTACTCAGTGTGTGTGGTATAGGAATTCTTCATATATTATTTTTCAATAAACAACAAGACTATAATCTTGTGTCCGTAATCAACATGTGACCCTGAAATAATTTTACCCAGTATAATAAACAGACTACACAAAATAAGTCCAGCGGAACAGAGAATTAACTCTGAAGTGTAAATTAAAGTGCTAATAGAAACCCATGAAAAACCCACTGGGCGTTAGCCCTAGTGAAAGGTATCAGGGAACCACACAAGGCAAAGAAAAAATTCTTATGACCCAGGTGGGAATTGAACCCACGACCTCCAGATTAGATCTACCGTTGCTCTGCCGACTAAGCTACGAGGTCAGACAGAGAAAGTCGGGGACGATTAAGATGGTGAATCGCGGCGAAGAGAAAGTAAGGGTGTACATATATGTACACAAAATAAGCCTTTGATAGTGGATTCGAGAAAATACTCTGTACCCATGAAAGGAGCTGAAATTTTTTTCATTGTGTTTCTCATTAAAAAACAGCTAGATCCATGAACAGAAATCATTCTTCCTATTAAACAGTGAGGTGTACTTGCTTGACTAAGCCAACTTTGAGTGAGCAAAATAAAGATATTTTTGCTGGGAGATAAAAAAAGAAAATATTTTGAAAATTCTCCCAAATTTTAGCAAAAATAAACATAAAAGAAGCTAAAATGCTATTGGTCTTCTGCAAATGTAGGAGCTAATTTATTTTATTTATTTTTGTTCCATGCCAATTATAGAAATGAAATACATTGTAACATTGGCCCTTATGAGCAGATATGCTATTATAATTGCTAAGTCATGCTCTCTAAGGTTATAAATAATAGTAAATAAATTTAGTTGATGTTAATGGGCATACATAATTATTGCCATCATTTTGACCCTTCCTGCACTCTGAACTAAAATATAATTATTTATGCTCATGAACAGCTGTATGATTTATATCATCTAAGTTGGTTTTAAGCTGTTTTTTTACCTTGTAGAAGGTAAGAGGCATGATTCAAGAATGCTTCAGATGTCTGGTTTGCTTCTTCAACTCCAACAACACTCACATGATGAGGCACTGCAGCCACTCTGCATTTATGGTGACCTGGCATACCCCCTTAGACTCCATCTTCAAGCACCTTATAGGCATGCCCACCTCACACCAGATCAAGAGGCATTTAATTCCTCAATGAGCAAAGTTCGCTCAGCCATTGAATGGGTTTTTGGAGACATTATTTCATATTTTGCTTTCCTGGACTTCAAAAAAAAAAATCTAAAGATGGGCCTTAGTCCAGTTGGCACCATGTACTCTGCCAGGGTTTTCATTAGAAGCCGGCAACCGGCGAACTCCGGCGGCTACTTTCGATATCAGCGCCGCCTACTTTTGCTGACTTTTGCCATTCGAACTCTCAAAGTTTACTTTTTCATTTGAAGGCTTTTAGCATTGCATTGAAGTTATATAAACAAAGGCACTCGTAAATGAAAGTTCCTTACTTTGATATTAGGTCTCATTTTTTGTGTTGATTTTTTTTTTTTCTGTGTTGATTTTAAGTAAAGTCTTTTCAATGTATATCAACGCCGATAGACACTTTGGCATTCGCAGTCCACCATGTTGATTACAGAGGCGAGAAGGACTGGTGGCAAATATGCCTCGATTACACGCTGTTTTCTCTTCCGTTTTTCCACGTGCTTTTAAAAAAAAAACAATGATATTGGCTGAGAGAAAGCGCGCCGCGGGCGATGGAAATCCTACTAGTATATTGGCATATTTTTCAAAGAAAGCACGGCCGCTTCCAGCATGCAGGTGAGGGAGCATAAAATGTATTTGATCTTCTGTTTATATAGACTTGAAAGACTGCGAGTTAACACAAATCCTAAGAACTGAATAAATTTCGTATGAACCGTGCAACTTTTGCCATTCACAATTTCGTTTTCGTTCTGTCCGTTCCTTTTCGGTTAAGCTGTGATATGATAATACATATTATAAATTATGACAGTCGATATATTGTATCCTGAATGGTTCAAATAGTATCTTGTTTTCAGTATAGTGCGTCTGCTATTATAGCCTGCGACCAGCAGACGTATTTCCGGTCGTCGCTTCTCTCCCTCCAAAAAGTAACGTCTGCGAAAACGAGCCGAGAAAAAATTTCCGTGACGTCAAAGGTTTTGTCTTGATGTTGGCCAATAAAATTCACCGATAGAATTTGACACTCGCGTACACGCGCGATGCAGAGTGAGAAACGCGGGAACCGGCGATTAGTTTAGACGTGGCATTTACTATGAGCGCTGGCGAAACACCGAAAAAGATTTCCACGTCTGAAGTTTGTTTTCTATGCAAAGTAAAAGTTTCCTGTGAAGAGAAGATAAAAGTGTTCGGAAAAAGGTTCTCTGGAGATTCACAAATTAATACTGCGTTCAACTGAAGTCGATCTGTCTGTTTACGTTGGAAGCGATTCCGCGGCCATTTGCCGCTCCAAATGTTATAATCGTCTGCTTCGCTACAAGAAGGCTTTGGACAAAGTAGCAGAATTCGAGAAGGAAATCAAACAAGATTTTAAACATGATGGCCCGATCCGTGTGAAACGACTCGCTAAAGAGCCAGGAGAAACGCCAGAGGCGAAAAAGAGTCTGTGCTTTGGTGGTGCGAATGTAAATAACCGATCGCAATTAAATGTCACGTTCGATCCAAGCTTTGGTGCTTCTTCTTTTGTAAGCCCTTCTCCTTCTCACAGTGTTAAATATGCTCTTGAAAGTCTGTATCAGTTAATTCTTGCCAATGGTTTAAGTGAGAAAGAAGCAGAAATCTTCATCTGGAATAGGACTGTCAACAATCATGGTGGGCTGGGGAAGAACATTCCTCATGACTAGGAAGTTGAGCACAGCAACAACTACAACAAGCAAAGCTTTGGAAACCTAGGAGTGAACCTAACAGAGAAAGCAGTCACAAGAATTTGCCGTGCAGAGAAGCCAGTAAGAGGTCTTATTGGCAAGGTGGACAAAAGTCTCCAGCGCTTCATTCGTTCAGGAAAACATGTTCAGCGTTCATTGATGAATTGATCAAAAAGCTCATGGAGAATGATGTTTTCAGTTATCAAGAGGGACGAAGTTACAGACATTTTAAAGGATTTGAAAGAGATGCTCTGGCTAATTTGAACATGTCCAAGTGTTACACTTGGATAAATGATCATAAAAATAAATTCTCATCAGGTGTGAAGGCCAGATGAAGTCTGAGTATGGTAATTTATTATATTGTTAGTGTGATTATAAATTCAGATGAAGAAGATTGGGATGTTTACATGTTCAAGTGGGTGAACACAGCTTTTGCACAGGCTTTGTAGTCCTCATTGCTGATGCAAGGTGGAACACACAAAGATTACAATAAACAAACTTGATGCAGTTGATGATATATTCATTTAAAACAGGCTCTACGTGTGGTATAAAATGACAATATAAATAAGATGCAATCTAGCTACACTGTATTTTAATGGTCTCTTGTAATCAACATGACAACCCCTTAAATGCAATGCATGCATAGGTGGTGAAAAATTGACATTGAATGTGGTGGCTTTCTCAGAAATGTGCATATTTGTCAAGAACCACTCACAAAAGTTTTGATTAACATTCGGCAGGGATACACTTCAGGAAACAACGTGGATTATTGCAAAACATCTAAAATTGAACAGTGGAAATTTAAAGAACAGTAACCTTTAACAAGGGAGACCTAAAACGTCGTGGGAAAAATATCACTGGAGGAGTGTTAACATGAGAGTACTGTTTACAAGTTTGTTTCAGATAAATGATGGGAGTAATATAATACATGTAGCAAGATTCTCAGCAAACATACAAAACCTGTTTAATTAAAGGCATGTTTATAGCACAGTTATTGGATTGTTTCTATGGAAATAAAACATCAGAAGCATCAAAAACTTTGTCCACATATGCTAAGCCAAAACCAATATTAAGAGGTGGGGGGTCTAAGGAAAAATACCTCAAAAGCCCTTGAAAAGTGTAAAAGAAGAATGCAATATCTAAGGCTTAAAATATTCTGTGACAAGGTTTTACTGAAAATTAAATTACTCAATTTCCTAATGGATTTCATCTTTATTCATGTAGCTTAATAACATTTGTTACAACAGGAAAGCAGTGCTTTGAGCACCATCTCTTCCAGCTCTGCCACTCTCTTGCATGTAACATTCAACATTTTTAGCTGGACCAAAATGTATTGTTCGGTGGACTTGCTTACAATCAATGCCCATGCCAAAAGCAATTGTTGCAACTAAAACACGAATAGGTCCCTGATCACTCTGGAAGGATGCAAGGATGTGGTCCTTGTTTGACTGTGGGGTGCAAGAGTGTAGCATTTCTAGCAACACAGTCTCTGGATCTCTTTCTTCTGAGCTATAAATTTTGTCCCCAAGGAGGGTCTTCAGTGTTGAGTACACAATGGCACATTGTTTGATAGTTTGCGTGTAAATGATGGTCCTGGTTGCTGCTGAGCCACAGTCCTTCACCTCATCAGCTATCCAGGAGAAATACTCTGCAAGGCTAGCATTTTTCCCCATGTATTGAACAACATATGATATGTTTTCTTTGTTTGGGTTTTCATGAACAATATGGGGACCATCCATTAGCAGCACTTCAAATATTGTGTCCCTGGTGTCCTTTGTGGCCGTGGCAGTCAATGCAATAAATGGGGTTCTTGGAAGAAGGGACCGGAACTCGTGCAAACGCGAAAACCAAATTCGAAAAGCTGCATGTTTGTTCGTTTTTGATTTTCCCCTAGAATGGAAAATATACTTGTATTAACATGTAAGCTAAACGTAATATTAGCCACCTAGAACATTCAGTTTTTCCAGCTAAAGTGGGTGAAGCAAGCGCTCTACTCTTTCCTATATTAAAAAGTAGATAAAACTCACCGGAGGATACGATGTAAACATGAGACGCCAAAGTGCAATTCACACGCATAACTTTAACAACATCGCTGATGTTGACAAAACTTTGCTTATAAGCTGAAATACATAAATGATTCTTGACCGCAGTAAAGAAATGGAATAAAGCTTACCAGTGGCAAATGACATGCGCCTCATCAACAGCGACAGCTCTCACTGAACTTTTGTAAACATCGCTCGACAACATCTTACGCCATCTTGTTTCACCGAGCCAAGACTCTGGTGATCCATGAACGATTGAATAACTTCCTTTTTCAACTGATCTCATTTCATCATCGGAACAGATATCACTAAGTGATACTGCACTTATTCCAAGGGATGTTAAGCAGCTGACTTGATCTCTCATCAGGTTAACCAGCGGCGATACAACGATAACCATGTTCTTGTCACTAGATGGTTCCGCATTAGAATACACAACAGGCAAAGCCTGAAAAACTACAGACTTTCCGAAACCAGTCGGAAGATTCACGAAAACATCGCTCTTTGATTCAACAACAAGTCGCAAGGCTTTCTCTTGATGCTTGTTTAGTCTTTCAAATCCGAAAACTTCGCATACTTTCCTCAACGCATCGTCCGCCATATTTTTCCCCACGCGTTAGCGAGAGATCCACGAAAAAAACTCGCGAGTTACTTCTTGGAATATGCAAGGTAAACTGTGATTGGTCGCTAACATTTGACGTCACGGAAATTTTTTCTCGGCTCGTTTTCGCAGACGGTTTTTCTCGGCGGGTGAAACTTGGAACTTGAGCCGAAAAAACCGGATGCTCTCGCAGGCTACTGCTATTACAGTGGTCTTAAAATTACAGGATAATGAATTCAAATCCTCCTTTATAGTCTATTAGTCGTGTAGAAAAATTAAAAAAGTCATTTTTGATGTTAAGAAATATTCATCGTCTGTTGTACTCATTTTGGTGCCTAGAATGCTGGAAATAGCATTTCTGAGCTTCTAGATTTAAAAGTTTTCTGGGGGGGCCTGCCCCCAGACCCCCCTAGAAGACGGGGCCTTACGCCCCCTTAATTGTAACAGCTGCCTACTACTCTACTACCATCCGCCTACTTCAAATTTTATTGAAAACCCTGCTCTGCCTGTGCACTTGTTCGGAATGCTCACACTTTTTTGTACGGTTCTATGTCCAGCTCCTTTTTTGACTTAGAGCCACCAACCATCCAACAGTACTTTCCAATGTAATGTTTTAGACTTATGGCGATACTTTGAAATCACCCTATATAAGGTGCCTTCAAAATTGAGAATGATTTTTGCTCATGTGCTAAAATGACAAATGTAACTGTTAACTATCACTAACATGCAATTAATCAAGTATAAAGGAAATTCATCTTTGTGAAGTTTTCTCAAAATCAGCTACGCAGTCAGAAAATAGCCATCTAATTATTATTGATAGATATGTATAGTATCATGTCACCTTAAAGAGTGGAAAATAGAAAAATACTCTTGAAACTGCAGTGAATAAAATATTTGGTGTTCAATGCATGACTTTGTAAATTCCCAGTTTGAATCTGTACTTCCCAGTATTTCAAAATATGTATTTGTTTGAAGGGATGTTTTGTGAATGCAACCTGACAGCCATTCAGAGGAAGTCTCTTTTTTAATGATTTTACTTTACACTTACCCCAAGACCTGTAGTATGTCATCATTATGTCTATTCTTGCTATAAAAAGCCAGCATTGCACAACA
>OX419335.1:21569498-21574498 GCA_948470475.1 Galaxea fascicularis
AAATGTAAAGTGGCTTAATTTGTAGGTTTTAGTAATACTCATAGTCATCCCCAAAATTACTGATTTGAGGAGGTACAAAAAGCAAGATAAGACAACTCAGGAGGGAGGCACAGCTTCTCAGCCTGTGTTACTTTGAGTTATGAAGGTGCAAAGCAAATACAAAAAGGGTTGGTAGTTTTCTTTGGGAGAGAGATTTGCTGTAGTTGTCTCAGCAACTTATTGCTTGGCTTGAGCGAGATCTTTTTTAACTTAATGGCATGAAAATGTATTGGAAAGTTCCAAAATGCTTTACATGGGCATATAGGCTGTTAGAATGTGGCTTCCTGCTCTCTGCATAGGCTGCTTTGAAGCTGGCAGCCTGAGAATCAGCTACCTTACATTATTTGGCCTGAAAATTGCAAATTGGTTGGACGCAGCAGACTCCTTTTGATTTTGTTAAATTTAAAAAGGATCGATGTAGTCTTCTGTGGGTACTTAAAATGCATCTTATTGGAAATTCATGCACAACTGACCAAACATTTCTCAGGGTGTTTCCAAATTAATGACTTTCTGCCTTAAAGGGTGAACTCTTCTCCCCAGGCACGAAGTTTCCATCGTTATCAGATCTGATTTGTTCAGGAACACCTCTTCTGGCATTAAAACGGCACATGCTGTTTATAAACGAGTCTGTGTCCAAACACGGTGTTTCCAAATTAATGACTTTCTGCATTAATGGTTGGACTTGAGAACAGAATTCATGGTGTGGAAGGTGTTTTGTTGATTGGTGAACCAATTAACTGAGTCTTAAAGAGGGCCTCCTTGTTGGATTTCTGTGTTATGCAGAGGGTTGAAGGAACAAATGTATTAATGTGGAGAAAAGATTGAATGGCAGACCTGGAAATTGTTGTTTTGTTTTTTTTGCCGGTGAAGCAGAGATAGATCTTCATGATTGAAAACTGCATGAGGCATGGAGCCCAGCAGAACGTGTTATAATGTGGTTGTTCATGAGAATGTTTTGTTGATTGGTGATCCAATTAACCGAGTCTTCAAAGAAGGCCTCCTTGTTGTATTTCTGTGTTATGCAGAAGGTTGAAGGAACAAATGTATTATAATATCATCTGACTACTCATGTTAATTAACGTGGAGGAAAGACTGAATGGCAGAGCTGCAAATTGTAGCACAGATAGATCTTCATTTCTGAAATCTGCATGAGGCAAGGAGCTCAGCAGAGCGTGTTATAATAAGATTGTTCACAAGAATAAGCTAAATTTTCCAACTCTCTATACAAGATTCTAAAACTACATTGCACGACTGAATAAACTGAATGAAATGAAAAGGATGCTAAACCTAAGTGTCCTTCTTATTAATGTCTACTCCTCAAAGAAAAATACATTTGCTAACTCTAGTTGTTTGTCCTGGATTTTTATACATGAACAAGGTAATTCATGCAAGAAGTGACAAGACTAAAAAAAACAACATTAAAATGCAAAACTAAATTAGTCCTTTGGTCCATTTTCCCCCCTTTATGTGACAGCATATAATTTTTGTCTATATGGAAAGAAAAAAAAGAAGGAAAGGTCTCTAAATGTCTGATATTAACAAAATCGATGATGGTGACAAAAGTTTTGTTGTAGTGCCAATAGACAGAGCTTTGAAATAGGTCTGGTAAACTGATTTTTTCCCACTTGGACTTTTGCGACTCTTATATGACCATCTTTTCCCTGAACTCTGATTTTGATTTCTTGTCTTCTGTTGTTGCCTAAAGATGATCAATTTCTACTTTGTTTACGG
Organism: Galaxea fascicularis; assembly: GCA_948470475.1. Classification (NCBI taxonomy): domain Eukaryota; kingdom Metazoa; phylum Cnidaria; class Anthozoa; order Scleractinia; family Euphylliidae; genus Galaxea; species Galaxea fascicularis. The sequence continues at coordinate 21,571,269 of OX419335.1, forward strand.
GCCACTCTGCCTCCTTTTGTCCCAAAATGTATGGTCCATTCCACCATTCCTCACTCTTCACCAATTCTGACATTTCTATTCCCCTCACAAGGTAATCTGCTGGGTTCTCGTTGGTTGACACACATTGCCATTGTTTAGGGTTTGTTGCAGTCTGGATCTCTCCAACACGGTTTGTTACGAAAGGTTTGAATGACCAACCACAAATCAAACACGTGGCATGGCGGCTTGGCGTGTGTTTTCCCGTTCCGCGGTAGTTTACCTTTTATTATACCTTGTAAGCTTATCCATGAGAAATAGTGTTTTTACTTCGGCTTCCAAGAATGTTGGCAATGAGCTCACAACTTTATTTCTGGCCAAAGAAGCATCGTCACCAAGAATTCCATGTCCTGTTTCCTGTCGCATGAAATCAGCGAGTGAAACTGTCATGGCGTCGAGTGTAAAATTACTTGTGGCCTTTCGTGTTCTACGTTTTGCTCTGGCGGCTAATCTTGTGATTTTATCCGGCGATGTGTCTTTGAATCCTGGCCCTACTGGACCTTCATTGCATTCGTCGCTCTCGTCATCCTCATTTTTCAGTGATGAGTCTTCGTTGGATTCCTTCGATTCATCAATTATGTTGGAGGACTGCAACAATAATATCTTCCCTCATTTCGACCTTGGCCTGGACGACAAAGGTCTAAGGATTGGCCACTGGAACGTTAATCGCCTAAGTTCAGCAAAATTTGACCAGATCAAACTCTTTCTGATTGGAAAGTCCGGCAGCCCACAAGTTGATATACTTTTTCTAACCGAAACGTTCTTAAAACCAGACATTCCGGATGTGCTGTATGCTGTTCCTGGTTTCTTGATTCATCGTCATGATAGAGTATCGAGATGTTGTGGCGGAGTTTTAGTGTTTATTAACAATGATCTGAAGTTTAAACGCAGGGATGATATGGAGGATTTGGATTTAGAAGTAATTTGGCTGGAAGTTTTCCCTTTTAAGTCTAACAGATCTTTATTTATCTCTGGAATTTATCGCCCACCCTGGTATTCTTTGGCAGATGATACTCGCCTTGAAAAAAACATTGAACAGGCTTATCTTCTGAATAAAGAGCTCATTTTACTTGGAGACTGGAACATTAATGCACTTGATCGGCTAAAATTCAAGAAACATCATCTCAGCAAAGGTTTATTGGCTATGAATCTTAATCAACTTGTGCTTGAAACAACACGTCCAATGAGCGGAACCTGTTTGGACCATATCTATTCAAACTATTCTCATAGGATCCATAATATTGTTTGTCCTGTTGTTGGACTTGCTGATCATCTACCTTTGTTTGCGGTGAGAAAATATGGTAATCAACGTGAACGTCCCAACGCCAGAAAGATCAATAACTATATACAATACCGCAACATGAAAAGGTTTGATGCTGAACTTTTTAAACAAACTCTAATGCAGACCCCTTGGGATTCTGTCTTTATTTTTGATGACATTGATGACATGTTGGACTCCTGGGAGAAACTATTTAATGATGCTGTTGAACAACACTGTCCATGGAGAATTAAACGTGTTGCTCGTGTTAATCAAGCTCCTTGGATAACACCTGCGATTATAAAGCAACTACAGTTTAGGGATGCCTTACTGAAAAAGTTTAAACATCATCGCAATCCATGTGTATGGGCTGATTATAAAAAGGCGAGAAATAAAGCAGTAAGCATGTTAAGAAGTGCTAAACGCAAGTTTTATGTTTCTAAACTGGAGCAAAATGTAAATAACGCAAAAGGAACATGGAAAATAATTAAATCAATCTCGGGAATGGTTAATCAGTCCAAACGTGTGAACAGCCTTCGAGTTGAGGATTGCATTATCGAGGATTCAGCTGAAATGGCGTCTGAGTTTAATTCTCATTTTACATCTGTTGCCGATAAACTCAGGTCGTTACTTCCTCAAACAAACTTTGACATGTCTAAGCTGATCAATTTTGTCTGCTCAAAAAAGGATAATAACGTACTCTTTTCCATTCCACCTATTACAGAGTCCAAGGTCATTGGCTGGCTTAAGAGCATTAATTTACACAAAGCCTGTGGTATCGACAAGCTCAGTCCACGAATGCTCAAGTTAGCAGCTCCTATAATAGCTCCATCTATTGCCAAGCTGATAAATCATTCCTTCAATACGGCCTCGTTTCCTCAACGCTGGAAAACTACGAAAGTCTCTCCTTTATTTAAAGGTGGGGACTCAGAGGACTTAAATAATTATCGACCAATTTCGGTTTTGCCTGTGCTCTCAAAAGTAATTGAACGGCATGTACATGACTCACTCTCTCGCTATCTTTGTGAAAACAACTTGATCTACTCTAAACAATCTGGTTTCCGGAAGCTTCACAGTACAGAAACAGCCCTGATCAGAATTATAGATGAACTGTTATTTAACTTGGACAACAATCGTGTAAGTGGAATGATCTTAATCGATTACTGCAAGGCCTTTGACATGGTTGATCATGTTATCCTGTTGGACAAACTACATGCCTATGGTTTAGTCAACACATCATTATCGTGGTTTCAATCCTATCTCAGTGACAGGCGTCAATTTGTGTCCATGGGTGAAAAGGAATCTATTACATCTATTATTCCGCATGGCGTACCTCAGGGCTCCATTTTGGGCCCTTTACTGTTTTATCTTGTTCATTAACGACCTTCCGTTACATGTTAGTTCTGCTAACACTGATCTATATGCTGACGACACGACATTAACTTGTTCCGTCAATTGGATGGATATGGATCGTCTACAAATTTCTTTAAACGCAGCAGTTTCTGAAACAGTTCATTGGGCCACAGCCAACAAGCTTCCACTTAATGAGAAGAAAACTAAAGTTCTTACCATCTGTGGTAAACGTCTTTCCAACAGAATTCCGAATGACATTAATGTTTCTGTTAATGGATCGCAACTTGAAAACGTACAATCTGCAAAGCTCCTAGGTTTGGAAATTGATAAGGAATTGGCATTTCATTCGCATGTTGATAAATTATGCAAGAAACTATCTCAGCGTATCGGAATTTTAAAAAAGATTAAACATTGTCTGCAAATTAAGCATAGAGTTCTCTTTTATAATGCTATTATTAGACCAGTAATGGATTACGTAAGTGTTATCTGGTCAAACTGTGATAAACATTGTCTAGATCGTGTTTTGAAGCTGCAAAAGAGAGCAGCGAGAATTGTCATTGGTGCTGACAGTTATGCACCCTCT
>OX419335.1:21576998-21579498 GCA_948470475.1 Galaxea fascicularis
TGTCTGTTGCTGGGCTTGCTGTTGTTGTAGCATGTGCTTCTCAAACTGCTCCTGCCTCTTATTCTGGAGTGCCATCTCCTGCCGGCAAAGAGCCATTTCCTCCTTTCTCAACTCGGCCTCATCTTGGCACTTGGTTTCTAAGAACTGTACAACATCACTGCCTCGCCTTCTCTTCCTTCTTCTACCCCCGCTATTTGTAACACCTTCTTCATCATCAGAATCACCATTTGCAGCCACACTTTTGGACCAGGTCTTCATTGCGGCATCCCTTGCTGCCATGGCCTTTTTGTGTTCACTCTTTTGTTGTTGGTTGTCTTTTGCTGAAGCAGCCTCCAAGTCACTTTTGGCTGATCTCATTTTCTCCTCAATCTCTTCCAACAGGGTCTTATTCTCACTGAGTGGTTCTGGTGAAGTTCCCGACTCCCCCTCCTCCCTCCTGATTTTCGCCCTAAAATAAGTCAGTAGTTTCTTGAACCTATCCTGTACACTGCGCTTGTCTCTCAGGATGGATGTAAATATCCCATGCTGATTGACACCCTCAGCCACTTTAGCTCAGACGTGGCCAGATTCTTTGGTGTTTTTCTTGAATTTAAAAGGCTCTACTGTGCAGATTTCAACTAGAAGGAGCCTGTCCTTATCGTCATTCCATCTAGATGTTCCACTTAGAAAGAACAAGCATTTTTTTAGCTGAAGTCCTCAAATATGATTACCGTATTTCTTCACCCATAAGCTGAGCGATTTTTTCAGTTTTTGACCCAAAATTTTGGGAGATTTTTCATGAAGAACGGGGTTCGGCTTGTAGCCAAGGGTTTTACATTTTAAAAATATACAGTTGCTGAATAACTTTACCCCCCGGCTGGTAGACAAGTTAGCAATGAAGCAGAAGTAATAAAACACATCAAAAATAACTTCTGAATATTGGTTATTCACTTTTACGGAATTGGTGGCTCCTAAAGGAGCCGTTTGACGGATATGTGCAATGGCTTTCAACCCCAATAGTTTACTCGCCATCCGTTTCGTTTTCGCTGTCTGTCTCGAACTCGTTCTTGTCTGTGTCTTCATCGTCTACTTCTGGGGTTTCCTCAGAGTAGACCACATCGTCCTCTGTTCCGTCCAAGGCATTGGAAATACAGCAGGTCTTGAAGGATTTGATGACCCTCTCTTGGGGTATCTCTGCCCATGCTTCCTTGATCCACCTGAGGACAAGATTTCTGCTTGGCGCCTTCTTCTTCCCAGCTGGGGTAAACTCAAATGGCCCCGATGTCATCCATGCCAAGTACTTTCGGCGCACATTATCTTTAAATGGCTTGTTTAGGCACTTGTCCAAGGGCTGTACAACCGGGGTTAGGCCTCCAGGGATAACTGCGAGGTCAATGTTTCGCTGCTTCAGGTCATCTTTCACGGAATCGGTCAAGTGAGCTCGGAATGAGTCCCACACCAAAAGGGAACGCTCAGCACGTGGCAAACTCTGTTGAATCCACTCTCGGATGCCCTGTTCATCCATCCACCCTTTCTTATGGAAGGAAACATGAAGAGGATGCGGCACAACCAGATCTCTCGGTGTACGGACGCCTTTGAAGATGACTTTCGGGGGCACCTTTGCTCCATCGGCAGCAACAGCAAGAACGACAGTGAAGCTCCGCTTTTCCGCTCCGCAAGATTTTACTGGCACTGTTCAGCTCCCACTGAATTCCAGTGTTCGGTTCGATGGCAGCTCAAAACGCATGGGTGTCTCATCCATGTTGTAGATGCGGGATAAAGGGTAGTCGGCGCGTCTTCTTGCTGTAAAGACGAAGCGATGAAACCGCACAATGTTCTCTTCGAGATCGGCAGGCAATCACTGGGCCAGAGTTGTTTTGGTTCGCATGCTGACCGAGTGGCGTCGCTTCCATTTCTCGTACCATCCACGGGAAGCTTTGAAAGAAGGATCATCAGAGAGCTCTTTAGCTTTAAGTTGAAGCATCAATCCACTCACAGCAATACCTACGAAAAATAAAATAATCTTATTTTGCTGCGAGATAACTGTAGATTCGTGACTGCAGCACTCTTTTCGTGACAGGTTATGAAATTGTCATGACAACAACATTTCTGACCAATCAAAGTCTCTGTTTCCCACGCACTGAAAGACGATCATTCAACTCTTCACAAACTCTAAAATTTCAGACAGAAAAGGTAAATACCAACCTTGTTGTCTTTGCTGTGAAAACCACTCCATCACTTGCTGGTCTAGTTCGGGATATTTCGGAGTGAAACGGCCTATTGTCGCACGTTTTGCAGACATCTTCAGCTCACCAGAAAGTATAGTCGCCTGGTCTCTTCTCGTACCATGGACTCGCTTAATCCATATTCTCGAGCGATTTCTGAGTTGTTTTCTACCGCTTCAGCTTCCGCGATAACCTTTATCTTGAAAGCCATACTATATGAGGAACGGCGTGCTTTAGGCATGATGATAAAAAGTAACAGTGACGAAAGGGATATACTTGATTGATTGATACTTTGA
>OX419335.1:21591998-21624498 GCA_948470475.1 Galaxea fascicularis
CGCTTGAGAGGGCATATTCTGCAAAAAGGTAAGTGTGACATGAAATTCGTGCTGTTACCATTTAGAAGGGTGACATTGACAAGTTACTACATGTCTGGATATTTTTCTTTGTCTGAGGGCCTTAAAGGACTTGTGACAGCAATTTCTTTGGTCATCAACGGCATTAATTTGACCTTTAGCAATGTGGTGACGCTCAACAATATCTTTATTCTGCTGATCACTGTTAGGGTTCAAAGAAAAGTGCCTGGCTAGTGGATGCCTCAGGAGTCTGCTCAAAAGTCCCAGCAAGGACTTCAGTGAGTATGCTGTCCTCTTCCCGTCTGTCATCTCTCTGGAAATACCACCTCCACTTGTTACGGCTGCCACACACGCATCTTTGGAGGCTGCGGTGTTCGCCATGGTAAATGACGGCCAAGGCTATCTTGGAAAGATTGCACAACACCTGCCCCTGCCCCCATCCGCTGTTGAGTTGCAGGTGTTTTTACCTGGGGCAAAGTATGCAGAGAAAACCAATGTTGCCCACATATCGAAGCTTGGTTTGCTTACAGCCCAGGAGTAGGCAGAGTGGCTTTATGAGATTTCGCCTTCTTTTCTCTGGGAGTTTGCCAGAGTTCAGGTAATGGGCGGTCGATGGTGCAACCTTGAGCATGGCAGTTAACTGTCCGTTATGCTTGAGGCCCAGTGCCGTGAGTGTTGGCCTGTCTAATCTGTTGATCAGCGAACAAACAGTGCAGTTGTCGTTCCAGCATCTCTTGGTGGCTGGGTGTAGATCTCTGCCCTCCTCTTCGCACTTACAGTATGGGCATGCTTGGTTGTCGTCGCTGCCTTGCGAGTCAGCAACCAAATTTTCCGAGAGGCAAAAATAGTTGGCCTTCGAAAGCCTCCACATGTTCACCTCCTTGTCTACCGCCTGGTCATGCGTCTGCCGGTAGTTGTGAACTGCAGCTTCCTGCCTAGATGGCTTGCCAGTCTCTCGGGAGATCTGAAGGAGAACAATATTAGACTGTTAAACCTTGAAAGTGGAATGATGCGAGCTTTTAGAGCAAGTGCTGAGATTAAAATTTGTGTTGTTTAAGTTGGAAGAAAAGATGCAAATCGCCGTTCTCATACTTTGAGAGACTTTTCCATTTTTGTTTTCACTTTTGTGACCTCCACTTGACTGAAAACCAAGAATTAAGAGGTAGGTATCAGGAGGGAATTTCAGCTTAACTTGGCTTACCGGTTCAGGGTCGCACAGCTGGTTGGCCTCGCGGAACTGTGGCAGTTTGTTGAGAGAGGTGTTGTTGGGGATGTGCGATGCAGCAATTTCTCGAAGGGCCAGGAGTGGCTGCCTGGCATTCGCAGGTGCGGGCCTCAGCACATCTGCCGCTGCCCCTGCCACTGGTGCTTGCTGCTGAGTGGTGCTGGTACTAGGGCTGCTGGTTTCTACCTGTCTTCTCATGGTGGTATCGTGATCAGGAGACCCTGCGCCCGGCGTGGTTGCCACCTCGTTTATGGTATTCCAGGTGACGGCCAATTCAGACTCACTGGAACTGCTCCCTGACTCTATTATGCCTGGCTGTGGCAGAGACTGCATGACACTTCTCCAGTGCCTGGTGCTGGTCGCCATAAGGGCCTCTAACTGCTCGCTGCCTAGTGGTGTGATGGTCAAGAAATCCAGACCAAACTGCAACATCAGGTTGATTAGCTAGGCTGGCCTGTCGTGTTTGCCGGCGTAATTTATGGCACTCAACCTAGTCAGCATCAGTTCGGCCTTTGTAAGCCCCAACCCCTGCACCATTGATCGAGAAATGAATGCAGCTATGTCGCCTGTAGGACAAGATTTCGAATAGGTTAGTGAAGTGTCTCGACTGACCCGAGTTCTTAATTAACCCTTTAAACCCTAAGATTAAAGTTTAGATTCTCCTTTGTTGCCCCCACACATTTCCTACAGAATTAGTAGGGAGAAATTGTTCAAATATCCAGCAATTTCATCTGGTGCGATCCTGTCCTTAATTGTCATGACCACTCTGTTTTGAAAAGCCTTGATATCATAAGGACAAATTGATGCTCATCACTCTTATGTTTCAAAGGGTTAAGGAAATATCGTAAGAAATAGACAGTGTTGTTGTAGGTCTAAAGGTTGAAATAAATTTCTTTGCTCTCCTAGCCTCATTGTTATCGTAATCATCGTCATTATTATTATTATTATTATTCATGATCCACGAGTAATTAGACCAGAATCTAACCACAGGCTGCCCAAGCTCTCTTTATGAACCACTCAAGGTACACAATATGGCGTCGAATTATAAGGGTTTGTATGGGATTTTCTACAAGATATCCGCGAAGGTAGTTAAAAGTAAAATTATTCAATAAAAATGACTTACCTGCTTCTGGTGTCGTTGTTTCACCGATTTAACTTGATTTAAGCGTTTTTTTTTAATCCTGGTTTTCTCTCCATAAAGAGGAGACAAGGCGAAACACTCCTGTCCGGACAGCCTGCCGAACGAAGTCAAAAATCCCCCGCTTAAATGTACCCACGGCCACAAATCCACCGCAGAATTCAAGGGCAAAGGTTGATCTTTCATTACTTTTCTCTAGCCACACAATCGGAGCCCTGAGATCGGTGCCAGGCGGCTCTTCGTGTCCCCAGTGAAACGATAAAACGATGGCAGACATCCGCGTACATTTTAAACTCGACACAACGGCCGTTGAAATCGGCTTGGTAACCTCGTCAGTATGGCAAACCAAGACTCGCGGGGGTACTAGACCTCACTTTGTCAACAAAACTTCTCGTAACACCTGGGGTCCCCTTAGGTCGAATCTACACTGCACCATTGTCTCAAGCACCCAATCAAAACTGCGCAGCGTCGTGTTTACATGTGCGAATTTTTGTACACAACTCGGAGGAAACCCAGGAAGAAATGTAGCCGGTAAATGTGTAATTTCTTGTCAAAAATGTAAGTATTTGAATTGGTTTATGTTCATTTTTATTTCTCATGTATGTATATATGAATGTATGGATGGATCGATGTCTCCTGCTCAAGTTTTCCAATATATTGGCGTGTTGTTGTTTCTTACAAGCGATCCTGAGGTGACATGTTATATTTTGATTTAATACTTTAGGGTAAAGTTGAATGAGGACCAGAGTAAAATAGTGGACTTTGCATTTGAAGGTCACAATTTATTGATTACTGGCCAGGCTGGCGTTGGCAAGAGCGAGGTCGTAAAAGCATTTATTGGAAAGGTGAAAGAGGCGGGAAAGAAGATCGGTGTCAAATGTTCGAGCGGCATTGCTTCTCAGGTTTATGATTGCGGCGTTGCGTCAACTGTTCATTCGTTTTATGGCGTATCGACGGCAGAATTACCTTGGCGACAAGTGATTGATCGTTCGGCAGAAAATTCTGTAGTTCGAGACCGAGTCAAAGGCCTCAACATTATTATCTGGGACGAGGCCAGTATGTCGTCCCTGAGGATGTTAGAACTTGTCAACTTTCTGCACCACGAACTGGCGAACGATGATTGTAAAAATCTTCCATTTGCAGGGAAACAAATGGCCACTTCATGTTTTATTCTCCTCTGTTCGACTTTGCCATTTCACATCGGTTCGGGTTGACAACAGTCATTCGGCAGCGAAACCCAGAATTTTTGGCGGCTCTGGCGGAGATAAGAGAGGGGAGATGTTCCATCACCACCGAACAGTATCTAGCCTCTTTGCAAAGGCAATTAACCTGGGAACTTCAGCCCACTGCCACCCAGATTTACTTCAGGAAAATTCCAGTTCAGCTTGCAAACAGACGACAGCTCGATGCTATCCCTGGAGAGTTGTTTACTTTTCATGCCGATTATGACAATGACAAGTCAAGGAATATGAGCTGGCCCGGAGCATCTGTTTTACAACTTAAACCTGGTTGCATGGTGATGCTAGTTTGGAACAAGTCAGATGATTTAAGGAACGGAACCCTTGGCACATTCACTGGTGTTAGCGGTAATGGCAAGTTGCTGTTGAACTTTGAAGAGGTTGGAAACGTTGAAATAGGGCGAGAAACGTGGATCAAGCGGGACAGAAATGGTCAAAGGGTTGGAAGTGTAACACAGTTTCCGGTTGTCCTTGCTTATGCTGTCACCTGCCACAAGTCACAGGGATTAACTCTGTCATCCGCAGTTGTGTTCTGCTCTAGAGAGTACGTTCCAGGACTAATTTATGTTGCAATTTCGAGGGTGAAATCTCCTGAACACATACAAATATTAAATTTTAATCGTCGCCTGCTTTTGAAGCCAGTGAAAAAGGCACTTGAAATTTGTTCTTCAGCACATCTTTGCTCTCCAACTGTGGATCTTTCCTGCTGTCGTAACAAGCCCTTCCAACAAGATCATTTGCTAAGTGTAAGAGACCGCTGCCAGGAAATTGACCAGGAAAATGAGGAGCCTTTCCAGTTTCCTTCTGACATGCTGGATGGGCCAGTACAAGCTTGTTTTGAAAATGATGAAGTTGCTACCCCAGTGGAGCTGCTGGAGGTGTTTGACAGGCTAACAAGGCATGAATCTACACTTTCAACTCCTCCTGAAGAATTTCCTACCTCTTGCCGAGATTATCTACTGTCCTTGAAACCAAGTGTAGTGGTGTCTACCTTTCAAGAAGAAGAGATCGATGCCATTGACTTCCTGCTGAATGATGATTGTTGGATGACAAAAGTTCCACCGTTTGTTAAACTAATTTGGTTTCATGCGTTTCAGATGATCGAAAGCCACATCATCGAAAACGAAGATGACATTGTTGTTGACATTGGATGGCAAGATTTTTCTGAGGCAACTTACGTGCTGAATCAGTTTTACAATGGTGATGATTTTTCTTTGTATGTTTGTGTTGTTTTTGGCACAAATAAAGGTACACTTCCTCAACGTGCCATTGCACGTAAGCTGGCCACTTTCATCTATTTCAGCTTTCTGGAACAATTGAAGTCCATTGTGAGACAGGATGAAATCTGTGAACCTGTTGCTTTTGATGTTCAAGAAATGAGTGAGGTTGGGTTGTCAAAGGTCCGTCATGTTGGTGGCTGGGCAGTGAGGAAAGTTCTCTCCCGGGCACGCAGGTATGTTCAGAAAAATGTTCATACAAATTCCAGTTCCACCTTGGCCACTGTTGAATATCAGCAAAGAGTTTGTGAACTTTTAGAAGAAAACATCATTCAACCTTATCATCAACTAGAGGAAAGTTCCAAGTTCTCAGAAACCTTGCAGGTAACAGAGGCAAGACAGTATCGCCAACGAGGACTGCTTCACATCTCTGATGCGGCCTACCTTTTCTTCCTAAATCTTGAACAGAGGAGAGTGGATTTGCTCAACATGCATATTTTGAAGAGGGCACGTGAAGGGATGGTGGAAGCAGCGATCAATTCAATTTCTAATGATGAAGAGTTGAAATCATCTTGGACAAAGTGTTTCCAAGACGATGCCACTAAAGACAAGGTATTGGATGGACATATATTTCATAGATAAAAGGCTCACTAACTTGAATTTTGGTACTTCCTTGAAAATGTAATATCGTCCATCTTAACTGTTGTATGAGTATTTCATATTTGACAGGGTTATTTGAAACTTTCATACTACTTCGTATTTTACTGAATTGTGTGTGTTTAGGTGCCTTTCTACCAATGAGAACACTTTGTGATGCATATCATAAGGTATTTGAATCTTATTTGCATTCAATCCTGGACATACCTTGATCTGATGGGTTAAGAAATTCTTGTCTTTCTCACTGGTCAAGTCCTTGTTTGACAAGTCCTTGCTGAACAGGCAAGGTAATAATGAGTGTTGATTAAAAATAGAAAATATAAAAAAATACTTGGAACCTCTCTCTTTGCACAGGAACTGATAGAAAGACTGTTCAAGGGCATAATAATGTGCTACATCAACATGGGGGCTTCTCAATTTTTAAGAGACTTCAGGAGAGCATCACTGGTTAAAAAGAGCGCAGAACTACGCAAAAGAGTTCTCCAAAGGAAAGAAAAGACGAGAGAAAAGACAGACAGTGTATCCTACAATGTAAGACAACAAGTTTTGTTTTTATTAAATATTCAAATGAACTAAAAAATCAATCCTGGTAGTTTGCCATTTAATACTATATACATGTATTTGACAATTAAATATTTATTATATTGCAGATCATTATTGAAGCCTGTCTTAAGGGAAAATATTTATATTGTAATGATCTATATATTTCTCCCCCAATTGCATTAATCGCGAAACTAACAATAGACCAAACAGTTGAATTATTTGGGGTTGTCATATACTACTTGTAATGATTACTCTCAAGCTTCGTGAATTCTCCCCCAATTACTCTAAAGTTCTCATAAGATTGACAAAAATTACAAGTTTTATAATTTTTGGATATTTATTTTCAGGACATTCTGAAAGATAGAAGTGTAAACAAGACGGTGTCACACAGTCGTCTGGTTGCGTTTATTCATCAGCATCAAGGCAGTGGCCCACTGGCCAGAGTTTACCTCAAAACTCAATTAATAGCCCTATGCCAAGCATATGGTCTTAGAGTGTCCTCACGATCAACAAAGACAGTGATAGGGGAAGCCCTTCTGAATGCTATTGCAGAGAATAACTGCATTCCATTCTCAGTGCAGGTGGATGACAGACAATTCAGGATTGTAGAGAACTCTAATTCAGATGGTCACATCAGGATACGCTTATTGAGTGGTATTCAAATTATGTATTTTATCATTAATTATTACCAACATTTTAATGTACAGCTGCAGTAACTGATATTCTCACAAGCCAATTTCAATCCTTTGATTTCTAGTTCAGTTCTTTGGAAATTGAGAATTATTAATCTAGTCTTATATTTAGAAGAAAAAAATACACTTGTCTTTTCATTCTAGATAAAAACAAGCACAATTGTTAAGACTGTTATGAAAATTCTGCCAGCTATACGTACACACCCTACACACACCTGTACTTCTGCAGTACTTTATATATATAAGCTGCGCTGATGAACAAAACTATTTACAACAACGTTTTTGTATTTTCATGAGCAAGAAATGCCATCATGACTTTAAGCTAAAACCAGAGGAGAAGGTAATGCATTTGTTCAAAAATTCAAAGGGGAAAGAGTTACCCTGAGAGGGCTGACATTTCACATTTCAAACAATCTCAAATTAATGGATCATGTTTTCATGGCAATAAAACTGCCCCCTCAATGCTGGGTGAAGTAATTGTTATCCAAAGAAACCGTGCCTATTGTCAAAACATGAACTGAATATTTTTTTGCACCTATCAGCATGACCCTGGCTTCATATTATTTATTTAATTAGTGTTTTTTTTAATTGGAATTAATGGCCTCTGATCTATACAGGTACTGTTGCAAGATGCATTACTTTTAGGGCTTATTGTGGTTTGCCCTAGTCTAATTGAGTTTTGTGAAGACTGTTGCTGTAGGAAAGTGGGATTGTCATTTTGACCATTACATGAACGGATTTGACAAAAGTGGTTCTCCACACAGTCTTGATTCACAATTGCAGGTTTAATCACTGAGCTGGGAAACTTGCCTAATTTGTAGTGGACCAGTGATTGGAAACCAGGGCACATGGATTGTAAATCAAACCATAATTTGTTTGAGATGAACTCTCTGTTGTTTCCTCCAGTATTTTCTTCCCAGTGACACATCCAACTATAGAAGTTGTTGAGCTTCTGCAGTCTTGGGTCTTTTGTTGAATTTATGTACATCCTGTCATTGAATAGGTTCACGAGTTCACTAGTGTGCTCTAAAAGAGCAATGACAGAATCCAGGGTAGACTCATCTTCTACAGTACTGGCTGTAACATGTTCCTGGTATTTCTGTAATATAAGCGAAAATGTATACAGTTATATGTGGTTTGCATTAATGTTAGTCAAGACTGGACTAAAAGAAGGATAAATATCATTATTATACATCAGACTCACTATGAAAAATCTGATTGGTCGATAGCATCCAATCAATTCACAATAGCTTGTGAACTTGACATGATAAATGCAATATCTGCATGCTGCAGATATTTAATTTATGTCAAGTTCAACGACTGCCTGGTTACCAAGCCCCCTGGAGTATTGACTCCCCAGAAACAGAATGGCTGAATGCCTAATGAACGCCTAATGAAGGCCTATTGTTTAAAAAAGGTATAATAAAATAATATTATTATTGGATGAGGCTGAGAATGATATCATGAATTATCAAAACCTCGTATCTATTATCTGAAATGAAAGAAATGACACACAGTTTGGGTTGTCACTCATTTTGCTCCATCCGCGTTCCATTTCTTGACTACTTCCTCGAAATTGTTCGACAGTCTCTCCTGGTAATTCAGTTTCATGTTCTTTACAATGCAAGTTAAGGTAACAGGTTCGACGATCGTTACGTGGTCCTCGCCTCACCAATTTAACTTTGTCTCCCCATAATTCGTTTACAACTCTTCCGAGCAAAACGGAGCTCAATTTGCCGGCAAAATTTTCTTTCTCTTCGTATGCTCTGGACAAAATTTCGCTGGCTTCCATCACAGATTCCTCACAATATTCGTAATTCCACAATATCCTATAAAGAAACACATTTAGCTTATCAGCTCGGGAGTATTTCATACAAACAAATCAAGGTGCATAAACGTGAAAACTTACCATGATTTCCACTTAAAAAATGCTTGTATCTCCTCAGTTTCTATGGAGCTTTCGCCGTTCACCTTACGTTTTTTAGAAGCCATTTCGGAAAAGCGTTCTGTACGATTTTTGGTTTCTTTTGAATTTTTGTAAACACGACGCTGCGCGGTTTTGATTGGGTGCTTGAGACAATGGTGCAGTGTAGATTCGACCTAAGGGGACCCCAGGTGTTACGAGAAGTTTTGTTGACAAAGTGAGGTCTAGTACCCCCGCGAGTCTTGGTTTGCCATACTGACGAGGTTACCAAGCCGATTTCAACGGCCGTTGTGTCGAGTTTAAAATGTACGCGGATGTCTGCCATCGTTTTATCGTTTCACTGGGGACACGAAGAGCCGCCTGGCGCCGATCTCAGGGCTCCGATTGTGTGGCTAGAGAAAAGTAATGAAAGATCAACCTTTGCCCTTGAATTCTGCGGTGGATTTGTGGCCGTGGGTACATTTAAGCGGGGGATTTTTGACTTCGTTCGGCAGGCTGTCTGGACAGGAGTGTTTCGCCTTGTCTCCTCTTTATGGAGAGAAAACCAGGATTAAAAAAAAACGCTTAAATCAAGTTAAATCGGTGAAACAACGACACCAGAAGCAAACAACACACGCATGGAAGAAGGTAAGTCATTTTTATTGAATAATTTTACTTTTAACTACCTTCGTGGATATCTTGTAGAAAATCCCATACAAACCCTTATAATTCGACGCCATATTGTGTACCTTGAGTGGTTCATAAAGAGAGCTTGGGCTGCCTGTGATCAAACTAGGTCAACCTGACAACATGGATGGAGATACAGGCAAAACTTGAGAAACTGTTTCACAAAAAAATAATGACGAGATAAACTTTGAACAGTGGCCGATTATTGCTTTTATTATTTTGTAACCTGTAGCCAGACTGTGGACTGCTTGAATGGATGTGCAAGCCGCCACTGTGATGTTGCCAGCAGGATTCTGCTGGGCAGGCTGGTACCAGGCGTCTAGGGAAGCTGTGCCAGTAAATTAAAGAAGACATTCAAGGAGAACATTACTTGTCAATACCGTGTACTAATTCGTTGATGAACTGATCTTGTGTGTTAACATCTGATGCCATGAGAAGAGAGATGCATTTCTCAAAGCATTGCACCAACAACCTCTACAAGCTCAATATATGTAGGGATTCTTTCATCCCTTCTCAGGTTTGTGGGTAGTAGAGAAAGAAGGTGGTCCAGTTGATTTTCACCCAGATGTATGTCCCTGCTTGGAATCACTACCTCTTGATCTTCTTCTGGAACAGAATTGTCAGCTTCATCCACTCTGTACCAACATAATTCTTCCTCTGTTAAAATAACATCCAGTGGCGAGTTCCTGTCATTTGCAGATCTTAGAATTCCCTTAGTCCAAAGCTGAAGAGGAGATGAACCCCCTTCTGTGCTTAGACCATGGTAATTCCATTGTCTGGCAAATTCTTCTAAAGATTTGTTAATTTTCTGCAAAAACACTAGATGAAGTGATAACAAGTGAACTTCATTAAAAGGGTCTAATAGGCCACATCCTTCCATCATATGAAACTCCTCTATAACTTTTAAGAACACTACTGGTCACATCCCTATGAAGCCGTTCCAGTCTTTGATTGTGCACTGAGCTTCCAGTTATCATGCTTCCTCTGTTGACTCCCTGACACTCCGACATCGTGCGGGCCACACCCATGGTTTCAAGACCATTATCACTTCTAACTCTTGAAGGTATGCCACAAGACCAGCAAGCATTCTGAAACAATGCAAGTACTGTATCTGATTTGTTGTTGTCTGCACAATACACATATGGTATCAACCTGGAATACCCATCAATAGCAGTATGTAACACAAACTGCCAACGTATCATCTTGCCATCTATGAGAGAACATTTGGGCATTGTATGTTGTACTTCCATCTACGAATGGTTCCTCTCCACCGAAGTGCTGTTTCAACTGGATCCAGCTTGCACATCATTTCTGACTTTCCATCGCTGCACCCTTTTTCCCCTGCTAAGTAATGCACCTAACATCCGGCTTTGACCAATTCCAGGAGTGACAGTCATTATTTCTTCCATGCTTTCTCTTAGTTCACCATTTCCAATGGGAGACCAGTTCCTCTCTTCCTCATCCTGAATTTGAAACTCTTTTCGCCTTCTAATTACGACTTTTGTCGAAATTCTGAGAAGTTCTAGTATTCTGACCCAAGGAAAGTGCAACTCTCGAAGAAACTATACTAGCCTTTTGGAAACCTCAGTTTTGATTGACCTCTCATGCCTGTGTACTCCCTCTCGCATTGATTGGCTGGTACATTCAGTGTGTTTTCACGTTATTGTCTAGCCACAATGTTAAAGTTGCACAAAAACCTTTTCAGACGTTGAGTCATATTTTTGCCAAACCTAAGGATCCTGTGTTGAAAGAACAACGAACTGACGCTGTTTATTCTATTCCATGCAATGACTGTGATCATGAGTACATCGGACAGACCAAGCGTCAGCTTGGCACGCGTTTAAAAGAGCATCAAAAAGCAGTTTTTCTTTGCAAAAAGGAAAATTCTGCTTTGTCGGAACATGCTTGCCAAACTAACCATACAATAGCGTCGGATAATTCCAAAATTATCACCACTAACCGGCGGTACCATCAACGGCTTTGTTTGGAAGCTTGGCACATCAACTCCGCCCACGCTCCTTTAAACCGTGACGATGGCGGCCTTTTACCTGACACCTATTTACACCTCATCAAAACAAAAGGTCGTTAATTAGTAAGCGTATAAAAGGCTCCTTTTTGCAACACTAGATCACCCCTGATGAAGACACTAGACAGGAGTGTCGAAACGTTGGGTCGTGAATTGTAACTTTTGAAGTTACATTCATCAAATTTCAAACCAGAGTAGCTTCAAACCATGTCTAATCTGCCACATTCTCAAAATATACTCAGAGTCTTGTCAAGTGTGAGCACAGCTCGTCCATGTTTCTATGGAAATTTGCCATTTCTGAATCACGATCTGAACTGATGAGTTCGGCAGCACTGTCTTTCAAAATAAAAACAGTTTCTCCAGCCTCTGAAAGCCTTTCATGTACATTTCTATTCGGTCTGTCTCCAACAACTGAAAATGCATGAATGCATTATTCTGCTTCGGCAAGTAGTGCTTTTGTCCATTGAAAAGACAATATAAGTTGATTCTCTGAACCGGCAATGCCACCGCCAGCCGCCATTTTGGTTCCGACATTAGCTGCGAGAGACCTGGCTACCAACAGCACGAGGACGTGTGGTGCATCATACCATACGATATGAAAGTTTAGAATGCTCATGGCTGGATAGTTTTTCTTTGTGTTAACATTGAGTGTTTTCTTTTCCATACTTAAATAAACATTAGTTATTGTAATTTATGCTGGTGTGTTGTGAGATTGAGGGAAAGGGTTTGTTGTTGTTGTTGTTTCTGTGCAGATAGTGTTTAGTACATCAGTGATTCGAACTTGCAACGGCTTTACCTTTCCATTATCGCCAGCAACACAAACCAAAGTAGCCATAAGCTTGTGATTACTAACTTGTGTTGAAGCGATTTATGGCGATTCAGAGCGATTTAAAGACAAGTGACTTATCACAATTCTATAAAAGTGTGTTTCCAACCGATATATAGCGATTCACAGGAATTTAGAACCGACCAAGTACTTTGAACAATGGCATCAAACTCAAAGCCAAGCTTGAAAGTGATTCGCACGTTTTTGGAAGATGTACATAATGGGGTGAGATATGTTGATCGTGTGGTTGTCCGAGAAGCCTATAGAAGTGAAAGTCTTGGTGTTGCCCATACCATCCCTTTAACTGATCATATGGGTTTCATGAAAACATTGAATTGTAAAGAAGTACATTTGTTTTGGCCCAGTATGACCTTTGATGTTTGTAAATATTACACGTCCTGTCTGCAATTTCAGTTGGTAATGCACAAGATGATGTCGCAAGGTTGCTTCTGCCAAGCTTATAACTACAGTAGGCCTGATGAAAGGATACTGGCAAGTTACTGTTGAGAAGACCACAGTTGAGAAATCAGTGTTCAATTATTCAAAGGGCTTAAATGAGTTTCTTGTGATGCCATTTAAAATGAAAACCGCACCAGCTACGTTTGAACAGATGTGAGACATGGTACTAAAAAGTTTGCATTTTGCCGATGATCACATAGATGACGTCGAGGTGGACACACCTACCTTCGAACAACACTAGTTGGAACTTCGTCAAGTTCTATGTTGGCTTTGAGAATGCAATCTACATGCACGACCCTCCAAATGCAAAACTGCAATGACAACTGTAGATTTTGTAGGGCATAGTGTTTGGCGGAGATAAGATTGAACCATGGAAAGCTCTAATCCAGTCTATTATTGAGTACCCTAGACCAGAAACCAAGAATCAAATAAGATCCTTTGTAGGGTTGGTTGGTTACTATCGAAAATTTATTCCAAATTTTTCCCAAGAGCTGCAATCCTCACTGATTTTACAAGAGGAAAAGAATCCCACAGCAAGCATTCCTCGATTTAAAAGAGGCCATGCAAAAACCTCTGGTCTTACGACCACTCCACTGGGATGAATTTATTTTACAGGTCGATGGTGTGGGAGCTATTTTGTGCCAGAAACGTAAGGACTAGGAAGAGCACAGAATAGCTTATGGTAGTAGGAAGTTGCAACCCAGGGAACAAAAGCGTAGCACCACAGAGAAGGAATGTTTGTTATCTATTTGGGAGGACTTTTAAATTGGAGACAGACCACAACCTGTTGGTCTGGCTAAACCAAGTGTGTGATAAATGCAGAAAGTTGTTGCGGTGGAGCTCACTCTCCAAGAAAATGACATGCTCTAAGCAAAGTTTAAGCTTGCTGTAGTTCCAACCTCTATCATAAGTTCTCTCCCTTTTCTTTCTATTTTTGTGTCGTCCCACCCCTAAAATAGACTTGTTAGAAATTTTCCATTTTTGATATAGTTGTTTGCATTTAGTTTAGGCTTTTGTTTCAGTCTGTTTGTTTGTGAAGTCGTTGTGGCGCAGGTCCTGCAAGTGCCCATTGAGCAGTTCGTTTCTGGCCAACAGTTGTGGTGCCAATGGCGTTCCTGCCTGCTGAAACATGGCCTTTTTGTCCAGCTGGCTCCTGCTCTCCTCGGTACGGTCAGCGTGTTGAGATAGTTCTCATGTATAAAGTAAGAAATACAGCAAGGTAACAACACAACATTTGATGTAGATTTGTTGCCATTACACAATCAAGCACATGGAGTCAGTGGAGTATTAAAGCATCATGGGAATCCCCATACATGCCCCGCGGATTACATCAACACAGTGGACACCTGGTGTTCGGTGCACCGCCGCTGTCTATCCCTCACATAGTGTTTGCAGTATTCCCTACATTCGTCAAGGTTCTCGAAGCTGACTTGCCCCTCTTGGTCGTCAGGGAAGAGCCCATGGGGGAGTGTCAGGCTCTTGAATAGGAAGAGTTGGAAATTCTTCAGGTGTCCTGCCCAAACCTGCAGGGAAGTACGGCTCAACTGGTCGAAATTCTGCTGTGAGGGCCTTGTGTTCCATCTCTTGCCGTCTGTTGTTGAGGGCTGCGTGCGCCGACAGCAAATCTCATGGGAGGGACGAGTCATCAATGAATGGTCTGTGTGTAAGAGTGAATACATCGTATTTAGTGTGTGTGTGTGTGTATGTGTAGCAGTATGTATCACGTATGATGTAACTTACAAATAAGTGTGTAAGTCTTCTTTATGGGGAGCAGGGTTGGCGCAGTGGTGAGTTCTTGCCTTCCACCAATGTGTCCTGGGTTTGATTCCTGGACTTGGCATCATGTGGGCGTATTTGAAAACTTGCGTTGAATTAATTATTATATTATTAATACTCTTTACAGTAACGTTCCTTTGTAGCATTTGTGTAAAGTGTGAGTTGTAGAAGAGAAAGAAAATGAAATGTAATGAATGAAACTTTATGGAACACTCCCCTGAGGGGCTTTTTGGTGATCAACACATCATAATTATTAAAAGCCTAAGATAAAATGAATTGTAGTATATGTAAAAACGATATATAAAAGGGAGAAAATTAATGACCAGAAGTCTAATACTAAATATCTAACAATATTTGCTTAAGTTTACATTTAAAATGTTCGTGCTTTTTGCGTATGGGCGAATGAGATCTTTCAGATTTAATTTGATTAGAGTAATTAGGACTTGAAAAATAACTTCTGCTGTTTCGGCGGTCTATTGCTCCTTTGCCTACTAGTTACATGAACCATTACTTAATTATCTAATTTTTGTAGCATTAAAGTAATCAATATTCAAATATTCCTCAAGTGTATTGTGAAGTGTAGCAGTATGTGTCATGTGTGATGTAATCTTGTAGAAATAAGCGTGTAACAAGTCTTTACAGTAACTTTCCTTTGTAGCATTTTCGTAAAGTGTTAATTGTAGAAGAAAAAGTAGCATGAAAGTATAAATGTTAGTCAACCAACCATAGTGTGCAGCACTTTTTGGTGAAAGGACAAAGCAAGGAAAAGAGAGACAGATTCCCAGGGCCTGAAAGCAGGAAGAGGAGAGGGGAGCCAGTTCACTGCCACGAGCCACTGGTGGGCGCCAACCAAAAAGAAAACACTTGACAAAACTCATTTGTCAGTGTTGGTGATAGCGTCCAGAAGAGCCAAATGATTGCGTGCCTCATGATAATTGAAAGGAGTGCCTGAAAGCCTACACAGATAAAACAAAGTATGGTAGTAGAGGGTTTGTGGAGCTGGTTTTGGTTTGGCTCAGGGACAGATTTGAAGGATTTCAGAAAGGAACTGAACGGTGAAGTGTACCGTTAAAAAATCTAAATAATTAGATTGTTCTTGTGTATTGGTTTAGCAAGCAGTTGTAAATCAATTGCAGCATAAGTACAATATTTAGAATTAGTTTTACTTAGTGTTAACATTGAGGGTTTGCTTTTCTGTAACTCAATAAACATTAGTTGTTGTAATTTATGGTGGTGTGTTTTAAGATTGTGGGAAGGGGTTCATGTATTCAGTTATTGTTAGCTTATATGTTTTTGTCATCAACTCCAAGGGAATTACCAGGGTTTGTACCACACATGGTGACTGATCATTTTGCTGGTAAATATGCACCTTTTGGTGGAAGTCAACTACATGGAAACCGTGTCCTTCTGGTTGTGTCTTCGCTCCCTTAATAATAACTGCATGTACTTCACCAAATAAATAATATTCGTAAATCCAGTTGAAAAAATAAATATTATTAGTGAATCCAGTTGAAACGCAAATATGGGGCGATAATTGATAGCATTTACTCGTTTTCAGTCACACCAGCACGCCACCGATAGCCTCTTCCATACTTCTTCCTCAACAACAGAGACAGTTTGTTAGTGCTCAGTGATCCTCGTGCTCAGTGATACAGCTCATGGTTGTAATGGAACCATCAAAAACTAACTTGCCAATGGCCTTTGTTAGTTCATGGAAACAGCAGAATTCTAGCGCATCTGCTAATGTCTTGTCATTGCATTGTTTACATTTCCACCTGCAAAAAAGTGAAGAATGAATTTAGTGTAACATGAAAATCGCGATCCAAAAAAAAGCCGTTAAACAATTCACTAACCCTTCACCACGTTTGCCATCACTTACAAGCAGTTCATCTGTGTACAGCTCAAGCTCCCCAGCCACTATTTCCATTTCTTCTCCTGGTTCCTCACACTCAGCTAAGCCTCCAGAAGAGTTAAGTGAATCGTCCGAATAGCTTGAATCTTGTGATGTTTTTTCGCACTAAACTCCTTCAGACTTCTTTGGGTGCAGACGCCTTTAGAATGTGAGTAGGAATTTGATCAGGCCCACTACCTTTGTTAGGTCTAATGGACTGCTTCTGAAAACCACAGGTCAGGGAGTAGTGAAATGTTGTTTAGGTCCTCTCAGTACTCTCACATTGTTCATGCAAGTGTTCGGCTTTTCACACGTTGTTTGCACTCACACGATTATTCCAGAAAGGGCTTGGATACCCATAGATTCAAAACATAAGAGCTGAATGTATGACCACACTCTCTTAATGCTGGCCTTGGCACTGCCGTCAGTAGACGGAACGATACTGCCCATGATGTCTTCAACATATTTTGCGTGCGATTCTCGAATACACTTTGTTATACTGATACATAGCTGTCTATACGCACTTAGGTGCTGGATCTTGCCTGTTCTTTTGGTCTTGTTGTACAAGCGGTCATGTTTGTTCATGAATCTTTCAATTGCTGGGCTAATCCAAGGAAAATTGTGCTTTGATCTTGACATTTTGGATGGGATAAATGTGTTAATCGCCTCTAGGATAGAGGTGGACCAATTATTCTCAACAGGCCTTTCTTCAGGGTTTGAGGTGAGATAGTAATTGTGAAGGGATGACAGGTGGGCACGGAGACTTTCATACTTCCTCTTATGGAATTTTGAAACCACATGAACTTCAAAGAGGATAGTGTTGTGGTCACTAATGCCTGGGATGATGTGCCATGCTTGGATGAGCTTGGTGGTGGTAGAAAATACAAGATCTAGCATGAGAAGCCTCAGGCCTTGGAAATGGAAGTTTGGTCAACTGAAATGACCGAACTTCAATCCCTAGCAGCTAGAAGAGAATAGAAGGGGTTGACATAACACACAGTTGGTCTTGTGGCCTCTTGAGAACGAATGTTAGTTGTCACTAACATGTCAACACTGGACGACGTTTAACTAATTTCTGTGAAATCTAATCAGGAATTATCACTACAGGATGACCGCAGGATTTTCTAGAATGGATTTCAATTGTCATCATGTAATGTAAAAGCTCTCGTAAACCGGAAGTTAAGTGAGGTTCATTATTTTACTGAATAACTGAAGGAAGGGATGGGGAAAAATCAGCAGTAAATATAATAAAATTTAATTTAATCAGACCTATTGAAAAAGCAAAAGAGAAAACAATGGGACGACACTGTGATATTCACGAAGATTGAAAACTGACAATTAGCAGTGAAATTTCCAACCAGATGTTTCACACAACCCTTTTTGTGCAACTAGACCTCTTCGCTGCGCCACATGTGTTGCAAAGTAGATGTGTTGTTGCCAGTCAAAGATGTCTACTTTTTCTACACAGTGTTCATTCTGTCGAAAAGAGTTTAAAACGTTTTTGTCGCTGAAGAAACACGTTCGCGCGCAACATGACGGTGTGGATGAGGAAGTGCTTATTCCTGCCTTCCCTTTATTACAAAGCTTGGGTATAACAAACAATATTTTTCAGCCTCAACGATCAGCCCGTAGAAAACCTGCGTTCAGTAACGAACACATTTTCTTGAACTCTTTGGCACTTGGTCATATGGAGGCGGGGTTCTAGTATATAACAAGTGCGATTTATTCCCCTTAAGTGATCCTGTATTCTTTAGCTTCTCATTGGTGGACTACGATCACAACAAGGTCAAGGCAGTGTTAAGACCGATTTACACGGTACGATTTTTGCTTACAACTGTTGCATGCAACTTTTGTAGTGCGCACCGCTCGCGCAGTGCAAAAACCATATACAACACTTGTCATTCAATGTTACCTATACCTACAACTGTCGTATGGTTTTAAAACATGATTCAAAAGCCTGTCTCTGTCGTAGAGATGATGTAGGAGCATTCACACCGGCACAACTTTGTTCTAAGTTGCCACATATGCCAAGACGTGCGTGACAAATTGTACCGTGTAAATTGGCCCTTAGAATGTTTCTTATCTTATTTACATATCATTGCTCAACAAATAGAAATACTACATTGATATCTGCATGCATGTTTTTTACTGTGGGTATATGCCCCGTAAATTAGTAATGTATAAGAGGACCAGACAAGCACGAACGACAGTCCCAGATAGCGCAAGTTCAATCTCGAAGAAATATTTGGCCTGTTCACAAAAAAAAGTGACCCCAATCACACATCACGGAAAACGGTATGAGCTCATGTGACATTTTCAATTTTCCCCTAGGAAGGTGGGTGAAAATCGATTCTCACCAAGTGCCAAAACCATACTTTGTGCACTTAATCTGGAAACTTGGTGTTCATGTGAACTCAGTTTGTCTTCCGTACCACAAGGCACAGCCTTGCTATCAGGGTGCCACCTTGAGGATTTCCTATAAAATTTACCAGCTGGATTCACTCCTTGATGCCCTGGAAGAACAAGATCTTGTGCCCTTCCATGAAAAGCTACTCTTTGCAGGCAATGAAGTGTGTGAAGACAGCCCAACAGGTCTATCTGCAGAAGACGAGATTGCAAGAGCAAAGGAACGAGCTTTTGTACCCACCGGTAGTAGAAGGAAGAGGCTATCATCAAAATCACTGCTGACAGTTGGATGTGGGGAGGGGTGTGCAACAAGAGAGGTCGAAATGATATGGTGGCCTTACTTATACACTTTTACTGACTATGGGCAAATGATAATCTGTATGTATATTGAGAAATGTCACTTTAAATTTTACTTGTATGATTAATTGGCTAGGTAACTAATTAGCAATTCCACTTTTTTTTTCCAAATGTGATTTTTAAAATTAATTAGATATTTACAATGGACAAAAACGTTGGGACACTTTGCAAAAAAAAGTTAATTGCAAGACCGTAGCTCCCCGTCCCCCACATTCAATGTTGATTTCTTGCCATGTGTACTACTCTAATGATGTCAGTTGCTATCAACATTGTTAGGGGGGAGGGGGTGGTTATAAAAAGACAAAACCGCGAATAATGTTTACGGGGCTTGTCATTTTGATACACTTTACATATGTGCATCTCAGATGGGTGATTTGTCTAGTGTTAGGATTGTACGCAACTAATTAGCTATCCAACTTAGTTTTCCAGTTAGCAAACATAAATATTTATACGTTATTATACATACATACATACTTTATTGTTATCTGTTTCTAGTAATGCAAGGCATTTGACCCTGTACAGAAAGTACCGGCAAAATACACCGTTCTATCTGTAACGTAATTTCTTTAAAGATCACCCTGGCTTGGCCAATCCATGAAAATCTACCATTGGAAGCAGGATGTCAGCAATATAATAATAGATACTAAATAATCAGTTACTACAAATCAATAAATTTCATTTAGCTTACTTTCAACAATTACTATTTATCATTTTGTTGTGCTTTTAGGTTTTTGCAAATGTTCTGTTTGTCAAGTTCATTTGTTTGAAACAAAATTATTAAGACAAGGCAACGATTGCCTGTACCATAAATCTGGAAGAACAGCCTTCTTGCAATAAGCTCCCTCTTCTCAACAGGAAGCCGGCATGAACTATAAGTGTAAGCCCTCACTAAAAATAAGCCCCAACTGGGCTTATATTCAGAATTTTTTCAAAATTAATATTAAATTATTTGATTTATTTCGTTTCCAAAGTTCCCTCATTCAGCATGACTTTCACTATGGTAAATAACACTAGCAAAATTGATACAGTAA
The DNA here is from genome assembly GCA_948470475.1 of Galaxea fascicularis. Classification (NCBI taxonomy): domain Eukaryota; kingdom Metazoa; phylum Cnidaria; class Anthozoa; order Scleractinia; family Euphylliidae; genus Galaxea; species Galaxea fascicularis. The sequence goes on from OX419335.1 coordinate 21,612,089, forward strand.
TCTATTGAAATAAATGAAATCTCACAAATCTGCACAGTGCAAAAGTTGTACAAAATATCCATACCTCTTCTCACCTTCTGGGAAATCCAGTTTATTTTCATACTTTGCTTTCAAAACTTGGGCTTTTGAGAGCCTCCTCCCCAATGACCTTCCTTGGGTTGGGTATATATGGATATTTTCTGGAACTGCACAATACTCCTAGGTGCTTTATGCTACTGAGAACGGGATAAGCTGTGGCCAATTGGCCTAAGTGTGTCTTACCATATGAAATTTTAAACTGACCCCTAGTTTTTCCACTGAAGAACAAGAGCCATCAGTTCCTTCCTTATAATGGCCGTGTTCTCAAATTTCCACTGAAACTGTGGAAGGCAGGTTCCATTTTTTATGTCTCTCACCGACAGAATCACACCAATGCCACAGCTCGCAGAACCCTCTCCAGTCGTAGTTTGTTGTGGCATGTTGAAACGTGGTAAAGGGAGATCAAGTTTGGGCTGGTTCCAATTTTCCTCTTTGAAGATGACATTGTGGGACAGAAGCTCAAACCCTCTTAGCATATTCATGATAACAACTAGAGTGTCTCTAGGTGGGGAAAGCTTCAGTCCATCATCAAAATATACAGTTTTGAGTGCTACATCAAAGCACGACAATCCCCAGTGCTGTGGTGTAGCAAAATGAAATGGTGACAAAATACATTTCGCATCTTGCAAAGAATGGAATTGCCATTTGGTTGAAATATTGTGCTCCTTGCTTTGCCCATGCTTCGCTGAATGATGGGAGATACACAACGTCTGTGGACCTGCTCTCCTCAAGAAATTTTAAACATACTGTGTCAATAGTGAAGGACAGGACCTCCCTGAAAACCACTTTGCGGCGAGTGGAGCTTCCTGGGTAAATATCATTGATTGATTTATTTTTACTTATTTATTTATTTTTACCATTTAAAAACATTTTGCATAAAACAGAGTGGAATCTCAATATAATAACAGTACGGCCCAACAGTTAAGAGATAAATCCAGCTTACATGAAGTATTGCCTGATGAATCATGCGAGATTGCTCTTGTGTAGAGTTGCCTTTGGAGCTTTTGTGCAGCCTCAAACCCCTGGTTAGACAAGTGATGCAATGAACGATGCATCCTAAAAAGCATTGGCACATGTTCCACAGTGAGATGCCCATAATCACCAATGCCAAGGCCTGTTCCAAAGATCTCCAAAAGAAAACCCCACTCCTTGCACTGAAAAAAAAAGCGATTAACTACAAAATTAATACAGTGTTCATATACAATAGAAACAATGGATATGGATATTGAACAATGAGCAAATAGATACTTATACAGTTAACTCATAACAGGGAGGAGAGCTGTGCGGTTTCCACGTGTACTGAAGACATTAAATGCTTTTTGGCTGGGATATTTATTTGAGCAATTACTGATTGGCCAACCAGAATCTTTTGTTAAGCTTGTTTACAAAATACCCCTCTCCCCAGCTTGTCTTTTCTTTGCTCGCTATTTGTTTGTGCCATTCTGTTATACTGAACATATATTCCTCACCTTCTCAACAGGTGGAACAGGCTAAAAAATAAACATTTCTTGATTTATCAGATATTTGGAGTCACATGTATAGCATTGGATGATCTCTCTATGCTTTAGCAGGGCAAATTAATGAAAAACATTAACAAGAATTGTTAACCAGAAATTGAAAACAGAAGTTAGCACAAACCTTTACATCAAAAACATCAATGAGATGTTCCTCATTTTCCTGAAATTCACTATCCCTTATGATGTGTGCAATTTCTTTACACTGTGAACACACCTGAATAGGGTTTAAAATGTTGAAGTTATAAATTAGACACATACGTGGCCCGCAAGAACATGTTACAGTAAGAACATCTACGCTGACTATATACATGTAGCTAAGACTGCACTCACAGCATATAAATTTTAGGGTTGCTTAAATATCTATTACAGAAATTGACCATGCATGTACACATACAAGTTAAATTTAAACCTATCATAAGGTAACCATGATGTTCAGTATGTGTTGCAGTTAAAAAATAAATTTCTTCTGTCTACTAATTTTGAACAATTAGGCTTGGGAGACAAAGGGATTTGAAAATCAACCTAGGTTAAAGATAATATATTTCTACCTGAATTTAATACTGCTACATATGCACAAATTCAGAATGAATCTGCAACAATTAATTGCAAAGATTTTTGAAATGACTTTCAGTTTCTTGTTGTTTTTCTTTCCAGTAGTTCATTTGGATTTCAAGCTCCTTACTGACATCTGTTAATATGATAGTAAGAACTTTGTACATCAGGTCAACTTACATATAATTTATATATTATATTATATTAAAGCTTTTGATCTTGTTTCTCATTAGATTGTATGTAATAAGCTCAAGTCATATAACATCAACCCTTATGTTATTAGCTGGAAAATTAATTTTTTGATTGACCGTAAACAGAGAGTTGTAGTTGATTGTGTCACAACAAAGTTTACTGAAATTGGCAGGGGTGTTCCACAGGGCACCGTCCTAGGCCCAGTGTTATTCTCCATAATGGTTAATGACATTAATGCTGTGAATCCGGAAACAAATCTGCTTACTAAGTTTGCAGATGATATTACCTTGAGTATTCCGATTGGGCGAAAGTTGCCTGATGACTCATCAGTCAGTGAAATTCAAAACATTAAGCTTTGGTCAAGTAAGAATCGTATGAAATTAAATTTGACTAAGACATGGGAATCAGTAATGAGAGGAAAGACCCAAAAAACCCCTCCTGTAACTGTACACGTCATTGAAAGAAAGAGTGAATTTAAATTATTGGGAGTAACCTTTCATGAAAATCCATGCAACTGGGATAGTCATTTTCATAATATGATAGATAAGGCTAATTCAAGACTCTATATCCTTAGGATTTGTAAGTACTATGGGTACACTTTAGAAGTGCTTACGATCTTATTTCATAGCTTAATTATGTCTGTATTTACCTACGCAATTGAAGTATGGACATGTGCTCATGGTAGTAAAAAATTCTCTAAGATTGATAAATTCTGCAAGCGAGCATGGAAATATGGTTACACTAAGGATGGCATATTTATCGACAATGTAATCCTAACTAGGGATAAACAACTATGGGAAAAAAATCACACATACAGATACACATTGTTTAACAGATCTTCTACCGAGCAAACGTACATATCAATCTTTACGACAACGTGGTCATGATTATACGTTACCACATATTTGCACAGAGCGCTTTAAGCGCTGTTTTATAAATAGAATAGATCTCTTTTTAACTTTATTTAGTTTAATGTTTGTAGGGATGCATTGTAAACTTGCACGTATGTTTGCAAGTGTTTAGTTTGGTCAATAAAGATTTAATCAATCAATCAATCAGATGGGTTAACGAAATACTTGCAGTGAATCATCATTCTCACGATTTGAACATTTTATTTGTTTGTCTTGGTTCATCATATTTAGACTCTCAATTCAATCACGTGTAAATAATTTGTTGATTTTTCATGGACAAGCAGTTTTCTAGACAAAAGGGGGGTTTCAGACAAGTTACACAAAAATTTATAATGGTTTGGTGGGAGCAGTCAGGCAATTTGCTCTGATGGAATTCCTTGTTGACACCTCGCCTTAAAAACTTTAATATCTGGAACTCTGCTTAAGACGGAAGAACAAAGAAAGCTTAATTCATGCGGTAAATTGTACTAGTAAATGAATGTAACTCAAATTGGGAAAAGTATTTAAAATATAAAGACTGCCAAATGAACATTACCAGATGGAATTTAAGGAAAGTTTGTGTTACATGAAGAATACAAACACACCTCACTGTAGAGTACCTGTATTTGTCAAGTCAGTCTCTTCTTGCCTTGAGCCAAAATCACGGACAAAGATCCCACTGTCCAACATTTCCCTATACAGTATTGTGCAAAAGTAATGCAAGCGAAATGCGCGAAATTCGTTCTTTGTTCTCGCAACTTTTCGACGAAAGTTCGCAGGAAAGTTCGAGTGAAATTTCACGGCATATTGAGCGATAATTCGCTTAAACAAAAGACGATTTTTCTTCGAAGTGTTGTTAAGCTAAAGAAAATTCGTGAGCAAAAACGATAATTCGCAGGCAGTTCACGAAATTTCGCAACGCATTGAACGGCAGTTCGGGAGCATTCAAGCAATTTTCTTTCAGCAGCTGATATGAACCACAGGCGGCCCAAGCTCAAAATGACTACGCGAGAACGTGACTTGTGCCTTGTAGCATATGGAGGTGTTGTATTACAACGGTTTGAATTTATAAAGGTTTGTTTGGGATCGCAACGGCTTTCCTAAAAAAGTCACTTATTCTTATGTTTTGTTAATAAAGTTTACTTACCCTGTTGCAGTGTGATATTCTTAGTTGTTTGTCAGCTCCTCAGGCCGATCTGACGCGATTTCGGTGAGTTATCGTTCTGTGGGTTTCCACTACTAAAAGAAAGACAAGGCTGCACACTGATTTCCGGAGTGTCCGCCGCTCAAAGCCAATAAATCCACCCAAAATAACCCTGCCGACTCAATTCCTCCGTGGAATTGAAGAAGAGATGTTAATGCTCCATTTCAGTTCACTCGCTACACGATTCCGTCCACAATGACGTCGCTACGATACATTTATTTCGAGATTTCTTCGCTCGCAACTGCAGAAACAGGCTTGTACATCTTACTTGGACACACTCGCGGTTGGCAAAGTACTCTGGGTGACGATGGTTAATTTTAGCCGTACAGTTAAGACAATGTTTGGGAATGCTTTGAAAATTGCTCTAAATGCCACGTGTAGAAAATAATTTAAATAAAAGTACAACCAGGTGAGTTTTATAGCTAACATTTCGTCGAGCTGTGATGCTATTTCGGCAGATTAATGGCTTCTTTCATGCTCAATAATTGGAAAGGTTATTTATATATTTCACTCGGCGAACTTTGTTTCGAAAACGCTGTTGGTTTATTGATTAACAATAGATCGAATTTTCGGGAGGAGCGAATTATCGTTTGAAAAATCGCGCGGATCAAAACAATAGGTGTCACGAAAATGCGGGGAAATTTCGTCGAAATATCGTATAGAGCGAAATTTCTTCGAAAAGCCAGGAATTTCGTGGAAATTCGTTTGCATTACTTTTGCACAATACTGTAGTACTGTGAAACAATAAGATAATCTAGTTTCAGTGATTTAATGTTGGTTTTACAGGTTAAAGCGTGCATTAATAATATGATTCCCTATTCTGATAAATTCATATAAAGACCAGGACACTAGACAAAGGAAACATAAGCACCTTTTGCCATGCCTCACAAAATGTCAGTTTGTGAAGGACGTATAGTTTTGCTGCTTCAGGGTCCTGGAAATGGATGGTTAGCTTTCAAAGAGGCAAAGAAACTTCCACAATGTCCTCCTGTAATTTATTGTTTGCTCATTGCTTATAAATATCTTAGTTAATTCTCTCACCAACACACATATATCATGGGGTGTTACCTTCCCCTGCCTGATTCCTCCTCTACACTAATCTGAAGGATGAAGCACACCCATTAAGTTTGCACGGGTGACCAAAATTATTTAGTAGTTACGTACACTAGTTAACAGTAGAAAACAGGCTATTAGTTAAAACTCTACCAAGTGGCAGTTTCTCAAACCATGAGTCGTGACAACTGCCAGTTTAGATCCAAGACAAAAAATAGGTGCTCTATGAGCACATGAATCTACAGCATTTAGAGTTGATTTTCATTAAGAGGGTGAGCAGCAATGATAATCCCTTGAAAGGGCTCAATTATCCCCATTTTAACGGGATTGTTTGTTAACTGATGGTGGATCATCGAAGTCAGACGCATATCCAAATATGCATTCCCATTGTTTGCTGCCAACAGAGCCAATAAAGTCGTGACTTCTCCGCCATTTAAATGATATACATGGCTCAATTGGAGACACTTTACCAACAGCACACCCGGTAAAGATGGATACTTGCCAAAGAAACTCGATGTCGTTCCATTCAACGAGGACAGGGCGCCATATTCATATGCTAATCTAAACATCAATTTCACCGCAATATTTGACAGGCATAAACTCTTCGAAGGGATTGACAACAGCAGGGCTCGAAATAATTTTCGGATAGTCTCCGGTCACGATGACCGGCCAAATTCATTTTTGCTCAGTCACGTATCGTTTCTGGCCGGTCAAATGTATATGATAAATTACTCTTTTAGGGGCCCATGATGTGCTGTTTCTCAATGTGTATGTGCAGCTTTAGATATCTTTAGATATTTTTTTCTCCAACTGAACATGTTCCTTGATAATCACAGCTAGTTTTTACTTGAATGTTTTTCATTTAATGTTATCTACAACCCAATAATAGCTGGCAAACATTAGAGTGTTTGTACATTGTTTATCAGGTTCACGGCTGTACAACCTTTCATGTTTGCGTTACGCACGTGGCCGATAAACACATCGATAAACTTGTGAAGAGTGAAATAATTATTGTAACGTTTCTATGAATTATAGTCCCTTTGCAGTACACTGCTTTTGATAATATTTATTCCGCTTAAGGAATTAAGTTATACGCAGGGACAAATGTACAACTTGAAAATTACTAATAAAAGTTGAAATATTTGGTAATTTTGTGACCGGAAGTGGGTGAATCCCATGTCTGTTTCGATGCGCGAATTGTAAACAACGGCTCTAGTTGCATGTCACCAGGTTTCGCAATACACAGCGACTCGATAAATAACAACTGAACAGCAGGAACCTTAGATTTATTTCATTTTCAATACGACTGAATTTTGACCGGTCAACATGACCGGCAAGACGAAAGTTTGACCGGTCAAATCCACAATAAGTCCGGACATTGTCCGTTGACCGGCCGTTATTTCGAGCCCTAAACAGCTAACAAATTCTTCGTAAAAACACATCCAGTTAAAGCTATGCCTGCTTGAGTAACGTAAGTTGTAGAAAATCACCTTAGAAAATGTTTTACTCACACAAACGTACTCTTCAAAGACAACTCTCCATCTTACGAATGTTGACAAGTTTCAAGAACCGAAACGCTACCGACAAATCAATTGTACCTGTTATCATCTCAATCAAAAGAGATCTGCGCATGCTCGGCATTAATTAACTCCGAATATTCTTTTTTCACACTCATAGACCCGATGGCAAGGAATCTACGCGCCTGCGGCCGTAGATTAAAAACTAACTGCAAGCTGCATGATTAGTACTTCTTAAATGTTACTTTGAACTATATGAGGTGTGACACCCGCCAGTTCAGATGGTCAAAAACAACTACAAGCTGCATGATTAGTACTTCTTAAATGTTACATTGAACTGTATATGAGGTATGACACCCGCCAGTTCAGATGGTCAAAAACATTAACTGCAAGCTGCATGATTAGTACTTCTTAGATGTTACATTGAACTGTATGAGACGTGACACCCGCCAGTTCAGATGGTCAAAAACATTAAAGACCCATGACGGACCAATATGCTTTGTGCGCGTCAAGTCAAGTCGCCATATTTTTTGTGAGTCGAAAAGTCAAATGAAGACAGTTGAATCCACAGCAATCCGCTTCCATCCGGCATTTATGGAGCTTGATTTTAAGTTTCGTTGCCCAGAGGATTTCACTATTTCACTTTGTGTTAATTTTGATGATTTTTTTCGGAATTACAATATCTGTAATGTGGAAATTATGAACTCCTAGAAAGCTCTGATCGTTTGGCATTTTGATGGCCGTACCTTCGCGTAAGTGGAGGCCACGTTTATCTGGTTGTGCCCGTTATATCATGGTATGATCATCTATGTTTTAACTATGGCATGAGAGGAAAATTACTCTTGGGTTCTCGGAAGCAACGAACTGCCTTTGCTGAGTATCTACTGCATCAAACACACCACAGAGCATCAAGTTTAGGACCTTGCTAGAATTCGATGGTTTGTTTATTTCTTATAGCTTTTTTGCAATGCTTATTACTGATGTATCACAGCTTCGTTTATTTTAACAGCCCGTGTGAACAAGATGGAAGGCGGGGCATATTTGGAGTTACCGAAAAATTTTCTCAAACCTCTTCAATCTCAACGGCTTCGTCTTCCTCCTTCTCCTTATCCGCTACTATTGAGCCATCTTTCGCCTAAATTTCCCTCCTCCAGAGAGTTTTCCAATAAAGACAGTGATGAACTCATATTGTGCTCTGATCAACTGACAAGCACGCGAAATATTCAAACTTCGGGGACCGCATCACCCAATGGCGCCTCCTCCTTGTGTTCGTCAAAACCATAATAGAGGCGCGCAAAGCATATTGGTCCGTCATGGGTCTTTAACTGTGACAATCTGCAAGCTACTTCTTTAATGTTACATTGAAGCATATTTGGTATGCGTGGAATGCATTTGCAAGACAATCAATTTAGTTTCTATCTTAAGTCGTTTGTCTAGGGTGATCTTGTGACTCATTGCCCTAGTGATCAACAAAAATATGCAAGTCAGTACATTTCTTGATTTTAAACTAACCTGAGCAAGAGGCAAAAGACACATTATTTCGACCAGGAGCTGTCTGCTGCCTAGTTCTTAACTTTACAGTAATCCGATCCCCTTTGAAGTTAGATGGACCATATTCCAATAGTTTGTCATTACATTCTTGAAGTGAGCCAATCTTGTAGGCCAGCAAACCAACACTTTTCACGATTTGTTCGGTATTCCTCATCTTGCAGTGCTCTTACTCTCAATACCAAGCAGAAAATGCAGAACTCAGTAGCAAGGCCCTGTCCCCCAAGCAGACAATCATTATCATCTGTTTTTCCCACATCCTTGGAGACCCAGGGGTGGTTAGTTGGGGCGAGAAGAAATAAATTGGGCAAAGAAATGAAGTGTCGCAGGTTTACAAATAAGGCAGAAAAAGCCTCTGGGAACCGACTCTTACCAGACCATTTCCAAACGGCTCAACCAATGCTGCCTCCTGATTGGGCAGAAAAATCCTTTGTATTATTTTGCCAAATGGGTGAACAGCAGCTCATGAGGTACTGTGGTGTGTTCTTACACAACGGTTTTTGCATCGCCATACTTGCTTGGGTCGTTCAGCAACATCCTGTGTGCGAGGGAAACTTTCATTTTAATTTCCCTAGATAGCAGCGAAATGTCTAAATGATAACTCAAGCGACCATTTCGGATGTTAGCACCAAGGCTATTCTCAATGGACTGGCAAAATTCTTTTTTTCGGACCGATCACAAGGCATTGTAATCGTATAAATAGGTTGTTTTCTCATGAATGTGTCTATTTAAACATATTTCTAGGTGAAGAGTGTAGTAAGTATCGATTTTTTTTCCTATCTCATCGGGATAGCAGAATGACAATTTCCCAAGCTGCATGCAGTATTTTGGTGTACGGTTCATGCAAGTATGTGGCCATGAGTTGCCAATGCTTTTCCACTTTTCCCACGCTTCTCAAACTTGTGTAATAGTTGTTGAAAATGGCTGACCTTGTTTTAACTAGTAAAGACATCAAGGAAGCGATTTTTGAAAGTCTGAAGTCTTTTCCTGACGTTCGAGATTTAAAGCCTGAGCAGAGGTTAATTGTAGAACATGTCACTCGCAAGAGAGATGTATTTGCTGGCCTGCCCACTGGTTTTGGTAAAAGCTTGACCTTTCAGATTTTACCAAGTGTTTTGAAAGTGTTCCTTGACCAGGGTTTTAACATACCTGCATTTCCGCTAGCTATTGTGGTTTCCCCTGTAAGTTCAATAGGCCATTTTCGTTATGACGTCACGCATGCAATGGCTTGTGGTAGTTGTAGTAAATAAAACCGTATCAAAATGGGAGAAAGTCTTCCAGGTGGTTATACTTGTTGTGTTCCGGGATGTTTTGTCAATTTGAATAAAACACAAAGGCCAGTTTTCCTTTTAAAAGTCAAGTGGACGCGAATTACGCACTAAAATTGATATTAACAACAACAACAATGGCTTCTTCTCAAGTGTGTAACAAGAAAAAAAAAGAATAAATTTAACTGAGAATGATGTCCCTGGGGCTTCCTCTAAAGACAAAGAGCCAGAACTTTTTCACAACGATCAATTAAGATGGTTGAAGTGCAGAGGTGCCTCAACAAGCGGAAACTGAAGCCAACTGCTGTAGAGGTAAGCACTAAATTATAAACATAAAGAATTTTAATTCACTCGATGGCGAAAGATATCGCACCTAAATACTGTCTGTTAAGAACAGTCACATATGACTATTGTGTTACCGTTCAAAGTTAATAATCATTAGATATGTAATCCGAGGCTTATACAGTGAACTTAGTAATTTGAGACTTGAGAACGATTGACAAAGCTTTGAACTAAATAGCGAGATTAAACTTTCTAATCACTGGATTTCATCGATAATTTAGCCTTCACCGTCACCAGATGTAAGTAATGATTCTTGTATTTGAATTCCTTGTTTGTTATTTATCCCTAGTTTGTCTTGCTCGTGTTCTTAGCTGATTTAAAGTAATTATTGTAGCAAACCTTCACATCAAGCTTAAAATAAACATAAGACCAATCTGTGGAGCGTATTTGATCGTGGCGTAACCGGATAAAAGGCCAATTGGATATTCGTTTACTGCACTGTCTTTTTGTTTTCTTTTGATTTTTTTTTTTGTTACAACCAGAGTAAAGAGTTATCAGAGCTCTGGATTTGACAAGATTGTGGAGGAATTCATCTTTGGAGAATACGCCTCGAACGTGAAATGCGAACACAACCAGATGAACTGCAAAGAATCGAGTGGCCAACAGATGGCTGGACTTTATCGTTGGAACAAATGCCAGAATTCCAACATTGCTATATATTTGCCCATTTAGCCGGAGAAATTTCAAAAGATTCCACCAAATTAAGACGAGGGGCTTTCAAAAGTATTTTTAAAGCGGGAAGGTTATGCATTGTTCAAGGCCAGCCACGTACAAAAAATAAAGTTCCATGCAACATCATGCTTTTTTGAAAGCAAGGTTAAGGCTTCGATGACGAAGAACAAGCTCTACCGAACGCAAGTCTCTCTACGAAAAGAAACTGCTGGGGTGAGAAGTGGATACTGTAATTGCAAAGCTGGGGCTACTGGAAGATGTAAGCATGTAGGTGCTCTACTGTTTACGATTCTATATTTTGTAGAAAGTGAGTTAAATCAAATCCTACCTGACACCACATGAATAGAATGACCACAACAGTGGCACAAACCTCGATCAACAGCCTTCGCTGATAATGAGGATGAGGCTATACTTCTCAGTGATCTACTTGTCATAAAGCACAGTTACGAGGTGGACAAAAAGTATGACAAAAGCATTAAAAGGACACAAAGAAAAGCTGACAAGCAATCGTTTGAAGCAGCACCATCTTTTTCAAGAAATGTTAGTAAAACCCAAATTGAGCGTTTGTGTAAAGACCTGGAGACGACCAGGGGTAAGAGGCCCATGATTATCGACCTTCTGAGAGAAAATAATTACCAACCCAACATTACTGAGGACATGAAGGCGGAGGAAGCTAGAACGCACGTATGTATGGACCACAATTATTGCTTCTCTGGAAAGAGAAAGAATCTTGTGGAAAAAACTTAAGGATGACACTTATACCCCACTGGATTTTAATTCTGGGCGTTATTTCTCCTGGTCCCACTGTGAAACGATTCGGGAAGAGGAACCTCTGTCCAAAACTGTCCAGCAAGAAGTTACTGACAGCTTTTCTGAGCTTGGAATTGAAAATGAGCCTAAGGAAAGTGAAGAAAGTAGCCCTTTGGTAGAAACTCTCGACATTGAAAAACACATTCTTGCAGGTAAAGGCATTCAAGATTCGTGTTCTGACGACTATGACCTTAATTGTGAACAATTTAAAGGCATTTGTAGTTCTTGTATGGCATCTTTGAGCATAACTGACAAGGAAATTTCAGAAATTGAAAAGCAAACAAGTGGCCAAACCAACAATGAAAAGTGGTTTCAGTACAGGAGTGGAAGGGTAACAGCTTCTAAATTTGGTGAAATCCAGAACATCAACATCTCCTGATAGACTAACCCGTGACATTTTTCAGTACAAAACTAGGTCTACTGTACCTGCGCAATGTGCTGAGAGCCTGAGGCTTGAACTTGAGGCTTGATAAGAGTAAAATATGTTGCCAGGCAACATGTAGCAGGACACACTGGGGTATATGTTGAAAAAAGAGGACCTTTTGTAGATAAAACTGCACCACTCCTTGCCACAAGTATTGATTGAGAAGTCAGTGATCCCACTGCAACACATGGTGCCATTGGAAATTTGGAAATGAAATACATCCAATTCCCCAGGAAATTCCATTGCCTGATGGCAGAAAAGATTTGCTACATATTATTGCTGAGAACAAAAAGAATTCCTGCCTTGAAATTACCAACACTGGATTTAAGCTGGATTCGACATC
>OX419335.1:21629498-21636998 GCA_948470475.1 Galaxea fascicularis
GTATTCTGCCCTTGCACTATCACCCTCCTTAACTGCATCTTGGAAGTCTTTAAAAAGAAGACCTGTCTTAACAATGTTGTGTGAGTAATTAAAAATTCCATCCTCATTGCATGGATCTCGAGGACTCCTGTCACCTTCACCATGATTGGTTATGTGTAATCCATGCACTGACACTTCGTGATTGTTTCTTCTCTTTTCATGCACATACTGCTTGTTGCAATCTGGGTACCTACATTCAAACATTTGAGGAATTTCAGATTGTTCTATGTCATCAAAGAGTGCTGCTGTTGGTTGCACTTTAAGCAGGACGTACTCCTCCACCAATTTCGCCACTGCATCATAAAGCTTCTGCTTCTGTGACACAGGAGTGTTGGAAGGACCCATTGTATTTAAACTTGGAATACTGTGGGGGGATTCCATGCCAAAAAACTCCATGGCAGCATACACAACATACCCATCTACAACAGTGCTGAAGAAAGCTTCACATCCATGATAAGATTTGTATACTTTGTCACTAACTTCTTTCCTGTTCATCCTTGCCTTTAATTGATACAGGGTTCCTAAATCTCCCACTGACTTGCTTTTGTATAGCTGGTCAAACAGCATCTGTAGAAATGTAAATTTATATTTTGTGTAATATAATATTGAAATACATGACAAGGGTATGTGTTTGATTTGACAAAAATTTACAGTAGATTCAACTAGACTTATTCATGCATTGACTCGTACAGGCTAAAGCAGTAATGCCATGCAGTGGTAGAAGAGTGAATACCTTACATATTTATCGAAAACAGTAGTCTCTGAATAAAATAAAATGATGTTTATTAGCTGGAAAGGGCACATGTGTGGCGAGAGTCGTCAGCGACGAACTGGAAACCAGACAATCGTAACGCACAACAGAAACTTTTAATTGGAGTAACGTAAAAACAGCAGCTTGTAGAACAATAGAGAAATAATTGAAATCATGAACTTGGAGAGCAGATAAAGGCGATTCGATTTGTAGCTTAGCGTAGCAATGAGACTCGTGATGAGATTTGGTTGCAATGAGATTTGGTTGTACTTCGAACTAGAAAGCAACAAAAAACTAAATAAGCCGACAGATACGCTACTACCTAAGCGCACGTGGCATAGAATAGCGAAACTACGCAAAGGCTAAAGATAATTGTGCCATGTAGATAGTAAAACTAACTTGCGGCTTAATAATAACCGAGTGAATAAAATGACTTACTTTAGCCTGGCTCCTAGTGGCTATGCATAGCTAATCTGTAGCAATGGAAAAGGTAGCGTGTAGCGAACAAGTAGCGTTGCAACGATAGACCTTTAAAAGCACTACCTAGCTTACATAATGAAATCCGATCACTAAAACTGTCGTGCAAGTGTGTACAGTGACATGGTAAGTGAATAATCAATGAGAAATAACGGATATGAATCACGCCTAAATATAAACAGACGAATTATTGTGTTATGAAAGTAACATCCAGAAGAGGTACAGTACATGTGCCTATCTTCATCTGTCAAACATAAGTGGCAAACTTCCAAATCCATTTGTGTTGAATGTCATTCCTGTTATCCCATCTCTAGTCTTGGCAACAGGCTACAGTGTTACAGTGTAATGTTTAAGTGTCTAATCTGGCAAGATTGACATGATTTTGTAACTTGGGGTCAGGTTATGCCACATGCCATTATTGTCATTACTGTCTTAGGCTACCATATAAAATGTGATTGTGAACTTCACTCCTCATTGACCTGCAGATCACCCTTGCAACAGACAGTGAACTACCTGGTATCATGGCAGAGTCTGGTTTCCTGCAATTGATGTCGGAGGCTGGAGAGAGTATAATCATCAGCGTAATTGAGAAATGTCAGCTCATTAGGTTTAAAAAAGATAAAAAGATTATGAATGACTATTTTTTTACTTAAAGTTTTGAAATTATTTTGCCTGGAAAACACTTGAGAATGCGTCCTTCTCACGGGTTGGTGTTAAAGTCTGGAATAGCCTACCTGTTGATATACGTCGCACGCCCAAAACGAATTTTAAACGCAAAATTCATAATTTGCTTCTTCAAAAATTCTCGGAGGTAGACGATTACATTGACCTACCTGATTTGATCAAAAACTGAAAATATCTTGAAAACTCAGTGTATTATATTTGCATAATCCATCCTGCTCTTGTCAACATTATCTAACTTGCTTGTACATTATATTTCGTTCTATGGCTATGTTCGCTTAACTTAAGTACTCAAAGTAATATAATGTAACCTTCCTTTTTACTCTAAATATTGTTAAGTAATCGGCTATGTATTTTCCTGTTATCGTAAATCTCGTCTCTATTAACTGTACACATCCAGTCCTAGTTCTTTGTCATTGTACTCTCGTATCTCTTGTTTTACCTGTTACTTTATTGTAAGTTTTTTTTTTTCACTCTGTAAGGTTGAATCGTTGTAAATTATTTGTTATGCATCAAATCCACTGCTCGCCTCGAATAGCTGTTGCTAACTGCGAGCAGTGCGTATCTTTTTTCTCTGTATGTTTTTTAAGTCTTCAATAAACTTGAACTTGAACTTGTACAGAGATTATCACAAATCAAGAATATCCTTGGCACAAAGGGTCAGAAAATTACTTTAATAGACCCTTTCAAAATGATGTATAATCTGGTGCAATGAAACCTCATGCAGCTGATAGGAGTACAGTCGAACCTCGATTATCCAGACTCATCGGGACCTCGGTAAATAGTCCAGATAATCGAGAGTCCGGATAATCGAAAATATAAATATTAACGAGATATACATGTAAAAAATATAAGTATACAGCAAAGAAAACATTTTAATTGTGAAATCTACACAGCCTGTATGTATATATCAGCTGAACGCATTCGAATATTTCTTTGTCTCGTTGCACTTGCCAATTTTGAAAAGCACACAGGATAATACGCTGTTTCAAAAGTCTTTTGAAAGAATTATTGGGCTTTTTGCGACTTTGAGTTTTCAAGATCACAACTAATTAATATTTATGAAAAAATTGGGACCAGAGAAAAAAGTCCGGATAATTGAGGTCCGGATAATCGAGGTTCGACTGTATTTTTTTTTCCATTGCTGTAGTGGAGTTTGATTCCAGAAATTATCCACTGTTTGTCTTGGGTCTGGGATGGAGTCACACAATGTCATTGCTGCATCCAACTTGTAGGTTTATAATATTTAGAATGTTGTTTCCCCCAACAGGATCAAGCCATAGAGACCTAACAAATAATTTCTCATCTTCACTGTTTGCCCTTGATTGTTTTGTAGCCTAAGAAAAAGATAGACGTCATGCAATCTTATGCTGCATAATATTCTGGTGAGAAAGAAGTCCATTTTGGATCAGTTTAGACAAGGATTGTCAATCCTAGGCGTATTGGATGAGATAGAAAGAAGTCCACAGTTGTTTGAAGATTGCTTCATCCATAAAGGTGAATTAAGCAATGAGTCAGTGGCTGGTTGTCTTTATTTTGCTGCCAGTGAGGATGAACATGCTGAAAGAGTGTTTCAGATGCTTTACACCTTCATCCGAAACAGCAGTTCAAATGATCTTGATGACTCCCTCAGGTTTGTGACTGGTTCAAGATCTTCAGAAACATCTATCCTACCAAGACGTATCACAGTATCTTGTGCAGCTACAAATAGCATATTTGTATCAACCTGCCTTCTTGATCTCAAACTGCCAAACCATTCTGACAGTTTAAAAGATTTTGAAAGTGCAATGAGGTCAGTTATCAAAGGGAACACATTCACGACAGGTTAAAGGAGTAGTTATTAAAGATGACAGGCGATGCTAATAGTGTTATGACACCTTCAATGGTAACATTATTTTTATCCTTGTAAAGGCACATGCATGTATTGCAAGTTGACATAAATTAACTTGAAATGTAACTTAGTAATCTGCTGGCATTTCCTCATTTTTTAAACAAAGAAAACCAATGTTGTAGAGGACTGCTTTGATACATAAAGTTACAGACACCAGTATTTGACAGAGGCATTGTCAGAAAAGAGGCATTTATTATATTCTGGTATTTACTTGCATACATGTACATTGTAGCACTGTTTGAAATCACTAATGACTCAATGACCACTCAAACATATAAGGTACACAAGAATCCAGAGAAACAGCAAAAATATCCCTGCTACTTTCCACTTTTCTTTTGTACAAGGAATACTTTGTATCTTTCACTTGCTTCAGCAACGTTTGCTACTGCAGTCAAATTACGGTTTCTGATGTCAACCATACCATTCGACCAGATTCTCTGTGGGCTCCGGTTGTGCTCAGTTCTAAGAGGATGGTAATTCCATGCTGTTTCAAAACTTGTAATAGCTCTGTTTATATGGGGCAGAAACACATACTGCAGAGCAGATTTATGAATTGGATTATCCATATGTGACCTTTCACGGGAAAACGTACACTAACGGCTTTCCGTTAAACGGATAAAACGAACGGTTAGCAAACGGGTCACAAACGGGTCAAACGGGTCACCAAGCCGTTTGAAACGGGTTCCACTGAACGTTCGAACGGGTAATAGAGTATTTCGAACGGGCAACCAAATCGTTCGAACGGCTTGTGAAAAATTTCGAACGGGTAACTAAACCGTTCGAACGGCTCGTGAAAAATTTCGAACGGGTGACCAAAACGTTCGAACGGCTTGTGAAAAATTTCGAACGGGTAAGTAAACCGTTCGAACGGCTCGTGAAAAATTTCGAACAGGTGACCAAAACGTTCGAATGGCTCGTGAAAAAATTTTCAAACGGGTGCCTGACGTTTGAACGACTCAAAAAATTTCGAACGGGTAAGCTAAACGTTCAAACGGCTCATGAAAATCTCAAAAGGGTAGTCAATGATTCAAGTAAGCCCAGCGCCAAGCAGATTTTCACCCAGAAATTTGAATCGCCCGGCTTCCAAATTGAACACCAGATAAATTGAAAGGTTGATGCTTCTTCTCATGGCATTCAATCGAAGATCCATTTAAAATACAAGTGTTAACCGCCAAACAATTTTCCAGAAATACAGCTTCAAAGCAACCAACATCCGCGGCCGGGGTTTCGTGTGCTAACTGCAACAGCGTGGAGTAACAGCGTGACTGCGGATGAGCTTTCAGAATGCCACAAACGCAAGTTCGTTTGAACGCTAAGTTAACGTAAAATGACTTTGAAGGAGCTTTCAAACATCTAACAAGCAGTTTCGTCAGTTTAACGGAAGGGCGTTTCAGTGAACATCAAAACAGCGTGGTACAAAATATCTTGTTGTCATAAATTAATCGTGATGTGATGCGGCCGCGGTCAATTACGGCCGTGAATACTCGATGAAAAACGGTTGTACGGTTTTATCGAACGGGTGACCAAGTCCTTCGAAAGGATGGATGTTTTCACCAAACGGGTGACTAAGTCGTTCGAACGGATGAGTGTTCTCAGCAAACGGGTGACTAAGTCGTTCAAACGGATGAGTGTTTTTACCAAACGGGTATCCAAGTCGTTCGAACGGTTGGACGTTTCTACCGAACGGGTGGTCAAGCCGTTCGAACGGATGCAAATTTTTTTGAATGGATGACCCAAGTCATTCGAACGTATGCAAATTGTTTGCGAACGGCTTCCAAACGGCTTGTAAACGGAATTCCGTTCGTAAACGGAAAGTCGTTAGTGTACGTTTTCCCGTGAAAGGTCACATATTCAATAAACCATTCTCTTCCATTACCTGGAATGTGTAGTAAAAAAATATGGTCCACACAATGAAAGACATCCCGCCACAGTCGTTCGATTCTCTGGTTGTGGTTTGATGTGCCTGCCAAGTAGCTTCCCCCGTTTGGGCCTCTTCTTTGTTCCATTTCTTGCCAGACACCAACGTTTCCCCACCCTGATCTGTCTGCACCCTTGAAGGCAATCCAAATGCCTGAATGGTATCTAGGAACAATTCTTTTACTATCTCACTGTGATTGTTGGTTGAGCAGTGAAGGTAAGTGATTAAACGTGAATAGCCATCAATGGCTCTATGTATAGGATAGAATGATGCCCATCTAGGTGCCACAAGCTGTTTGGGCCAGGCACACACTATACACGTTGAGAGATGGTAATGGCCCATCGAATTCTTGCATTTCTCAGATCAATTCTTGCTAGACTCTTACGAATGCAATCTCGCTGGATTCTGATTCCGAGAGAGTGAAAATTTCCACGAATCATGGATGATCCAACAAAGCACATATGTTCTTGCATGAAGTTCCTAACTTTTTGGTCCAGTTCATCATCACTAATTTTGTCAAATTTTGACAGATGATTTAGTCCAAACTCAGCCACTCTACGTGGAATTGTCCAGCGTGATACCTGTATATCAAACTTAGGTCTTCCCGGTTTCCTGGTTTTAACAGTTACTGGTAAATTAAATGACAAAACTGCTACTTGCGAGCATCTCGAGCGACTGGGAAAATCATTATGACGAATATAGTCCCAGTACATCAGCTGGAGATTGTATGCAATTTCTGACAATATAGCAGGAAGTGAATGTGAATGATGGACATGAGGAAGTACGTTTTGTAAAGGTTGAACAGCATTTTCAAACCTTTCTAGAAGAATTTCGTCCAAGGAAATATTTGTAGTAAGGTTTAGTGCTTTCAACTGCTCATAATCTAAGACTAGTTGTTCCAAATCGACAAAAATCAAGTCCCATCCAATGCTTTGGCTACGAACTCCACCAGCCGCCATGTTCTATTTCCCAGCATGCCCTTCGATTGAAATTCGGTCCCAAATTCCCCCGACCAAAGCCAGTTGCTCATCGCAAATTGTTGCACGTGTTTTGCTTTTGAAGTTGAGACCTCGATGTTGGTTTTGAGATGATCTGATTCGTTGTTGTAGACAAGAGGAATTGTTGTTGATGTTGACTCACTTTCGTTTTCTGGATGAGGCGTGTTTTTAATTTTTGTTGTCGTATTAGTCGTTCAAGTTGGACCGATGTTATTGTTGATCTAGAAAGAAAATGTTGAACTGGAGATTGGTTGTTGATGTTGGAAGTGAATATTGCACCATTTCGCCGACCATATAGTTTTGAGTATTCTAATATTAGCTAATCGTTAACAAAACATAGATGCCATTAGAATTTCATGCCACACGGTTTTGTAAAAAAGAAATATTAATTAAAGATGTATAGTGGGAAATTCATTCAGTAACTGCTCAAGGCGAGATCTTTCGTGGAGACTTTCCCTTGTCGCATTTTTTACTGCTAAACGAACTTTGTGGTAAAATCCCATGTTCTTTGATATAACCTTTAACATGCATCCCAAAGAATATATATCACTGGCTCTACTGTACTGACGGTATTTTGAGACTTCAGGAGCCACATAACCACTGTAGTGTTGATCGGCCGTTCTCCGTCTCTTATCACAGGGTGGCAAATTAACTGAAGCCTTTGTACCCTTACCGAAATCAATGAGGATTGGAGTGTATTTAGCGGACTACGGCTTACGTTAGAGAATGACATTATTAGACTTAA
>OX419335.1:21641998-21701998 GCA_948470475.1 Galaxea fascicularis
TAGTCGCGACATACAAGAGGCGACAGTTGCACTGACATGATGGTCAAAAGTTAAGCTTGTATCCAATATAACACCAAGGTCTCTGGCAGCCTCAACTGGAGTAAGCTGTTTTCCAAGGAACAAAAGCTTGAAGTTGCGAGCCTTAGCGACTCCATGTTTACTGCCACAAACTAGGAGGTTTGTCTTATCAGGGTTTAACAGTAACTGGTTATCAAAACACCAGTTACATATTTATTGTTTTGAACATTAAAGATTACAGTTTTTTTCCACGCATGTTAGCAAGGCTTTTCCGTTTTAGGGCATGAAGAATCTGGGCATTACCGATGCAGCCCCACACCGCACTTCAATAATCGAAATGTGAAGAATCAGTGACTTATAAATTGTGGATGTATTGGTCTTAGCCTCCTTAGTGCAGCTAGTACTTTAGCAACTTTACCGACGACTTTAGAGATATAAGCCTCCCACAGTAGTGTTACCCACCTGAATGCCCAGGCATTTGTAACTATTGACTCTTTCAATTGACTGCCCATCAAGGCATATGTGAGGTTCACTAGGGAGCAATGAGATTTTATGCCTTGTGCCTGTAAACAGACACTTGGTCTTGAGGGCTTTAAGACTTGGACGGTTGGAGTCGAGCCATTGTTTCAGATTGTTCAGTTCGTGAGTCAGGGATGAAAACAGCTCTACAGGCTCTTTGGAGGCAAATGGGAGATTAGTACATCCTCACAGCTGATAGAAGGTTACAGTTTGGGAGGTCATTCATGGACAACAGAAGAGAAGAAAAAATTGGCGTTTGGGAAAATACTCCTTAGTAATTAAGAATAACACTGAGTTAAATCACTGAATTAAAAAATATCAGTGGTACATTTCAGGGTTGTTGTTCTACGTGAGTCTTCCAGTGAAAACTCTGGTGGCCCGCGGCATTTCACAAAGAGGTGAGAGTTTTAAACTACTCCGCCTTCCTTTTTGTCGTCAATAGAACACCACGTAATTAACGTTACTATTGTTGCCGTGTGATAATTTTATGTGCATGGCCATAAAGACAGCTATTTTTCAGTGATCATTAACTGAGCTTTGTCAAAGTTGGATCTCGTCATTGCAAAAAAATGTCGAAGTTCTATGAAGTCGCAAAAATTCTGGCTGTGCATTCCATTGGCGGACAGAGTACCGGGTGAGATGGAAGGGTTTCAGAAGCAAGGACAATACTTGGGTGCCGGAAGAAGATTGCAATAGCGCAATGAAGAACTATGAGTGATCTTGACTTAAAGGTGAGTAGATTGCAACGGGAACGAATTTACTTTGCTTAAAGGCTACCTTGCTTAAGACTTAATGTTTCTCTTGGTCTTTTTTCTGGAAAAGAAAAACTTATCGGTTATCTTGTCAGTGAGATTGGACAGAAGCTCTCCGTTCGAACCGCCCTAGAAAAGGAATACATTTGCCGCACCACCATCAGAGTTCCGATAGATCCAGAGGTCTTCGACAACCTGTTCAGTGGCCTGAGTCGTGGTAAAAGAAGGTTTGATGTGATTGCCGAGGACCTCAACAACCTTCTGCCAGATGGATTGTTAGTCAAGAGCAGCCCATCACCATCCGGTTCGCTAACCAGAGAAAGTTGCACTATGATCATTCCAAGTGTCCTCGCTGCCAGTGGTCGGGAATTGGCGAGAAACCCGCTCTTTGCCAAGCAAGGAAGACCTGGCCAGTCGATCTGAGTTACTAATTTGGGACTTTTAGCCGTGAAAGGAGCCACCAAGAGCAAAGGAATGATGGTATGTTGACAAATATCACCCGAGGTTACGTTTCACGATGTATTTCAGTTTTATTATATCGTTTTGAATTTACATTCTCTGCCATAACAATACCGTGGTTTATTTTATCATCATTTGTTTCATTTGATGATCATAGTTTCGAATTTTTGTTTTTGTTTTATTCACAGAGATAATCGACCTGTCCTGGATAAGTTCAAGTTCAGATGAAGAATAGACTGGATGCATGGAGTTCAACAAGTCCATCAACGGCATCCCATCGACAATAAACAAAACGGCTCTTTTAGGAGCCACCAAACAAAACAAAAGTCATTAACCAACTGCATATATCACAATTTTCCATTCCCCCTTCAATCTGTCCTCATGTTAAGCGCATATAAAGCGTATGAATATGACCATTATAGCATAAACCAAAACGAATTCATGGGTTTTGGCGAGTAGGCACAATTTAATCAAAGATATCCCATATCTGCTCCCTGTGATAGAGTTCTTCTTTGAGATGAAGGGTCATATTGCCTCTCGTGTCACAAAAACCGAATTGGCCGTCTGCTGTCAATGAAGTTGTTCAAAACTTCCTGTGTTTCTTCCTTGGTTAACAGATTGGTGCTTTTAACAACATTAAATTCCTTTTCTTTCATAACTGGATACCTCACGTTGTCTATGATGTCATCTCCAAGGATCTGACGGTGTTCCATTGTAGAGTCAAGCCCGAACTTTTTACATTGGTTTTCTGCCCATTTACTGATGACAGTGAACAATTTGATTTCCTTGATGTTCAGTGTGTTCCTTTTTACCAATTCAATCAAGTCTGATCAGTCCATTTCAAAGAACTCGCTCGATTCCAAAACACCTCTGGCCTCTTTATCTATAAATTTCCAACAAGAGCACCAGAGAGACTTATTTTCAGTTAACGTGGAGTGTTTCGAGTTTTTTGCAGCCCCATCGGAAATCTTCACAAGTAACACGCCCTTTAATGCAGCTCCCTAGGTCCCAGACTCTCTCTTTTGTTGCATAATCAAAATGGCGACCTACTGTAGCTTCGTTACATAGCATCCCTGTTGCCTTTTTTTTTGGCACATTTTGGAAGGTAACCTCAAGCTCGATTCCTAAATCAGCCTGAATTCATGAAGATTTAAGCTGATTCTTACTTCTTGTCAAGAACCCCTTCTTTTGCAATGGGGACAGGTGTAAACCGAGGATTCCAGCCCTATCTGGCCATTTACTGTAAAGGTGTACTTAGTAATTTTATAGCTGCCTATAAGCCACTTAATAACAGGTCACATTCCACATGTCACAGGTATACATGTAGGTTACTGTTTTGATTGGTAGACAGTTTCTCCTCCATCTAAAACAATATTTTGGACAGTGATTAGGGCTAGGGGGCACTGTTTTGGTGCCCATCTACTAATTTTCATCTTCAAATTCCAATTTTAAACCACCAATAAATCTTCAATATTTCCTATTTCCCTAAATTAAGAAAAATTATCTCTTCCCAAAAATCCCCCCAAAATTCGCAAATTATCGCACAACATAGCTTTGTGAGAG
This sequence comes from Galaxea fascicularis, assembly GCA_948470475.1. NCBI lineage: Eukaryota > Metazoa > Cnidaria > Anthozoa > Scleractinia > Euphylliidae > Galaxea > Galaxea fascicularis. The sequence goes on from OX419335.1 coordinate 21,645,310, forward strand.
GAGCAGAGGGATTTTTATTGCTTGAATCACGAACAAGTTATTAACATTAAATCCATGTTAAGCGACGAAAACACAGTGTTAAAGTTTCACGTCCCCAAACACTCAAGTTGAGCTGAAATATTGTTTACAAGTCAAACGCTACTTGTTTTCCTGAGGCAAAATTACAGAGGGAAAGACACGAATTCATGACATTTTGATGCCAAAACTACAAGCAAAAGCAATGCAACGTTTTCTTAATACTTAGGTTTAATGTTCATTCTAAATTTCATGCACTTTAATTTGTATTTACAAATAGCTTGTGAAGGTATTTTCTACATCTCTCGACACTATTGCAATAGTAATAAATAGTTAATCTTGAATTAATGCAAAATCTGTCACTGGAAATTTACATTTGCAAGTTTATGGCACTATTTTGGCGGTTGTACATGTTAAGGCTGCCTAAGTCCTGTACCAAGTCCTTCTTCTGATAGTTCCGTTTCGTCCTGTAGATGTCCTTTGCCCTTGCAAAAATTTTTCGGTTTTCCTTCTCCATTACTTGTGTGGTGTAACTTGAATTGCGGCCCCCCTTTTGTGTTGCCTGATGGAACATTCTTGACTGCTCGTGGTTTTTTTTCTCAACTGGTTGGCAGTTGAAAATGGATATGCTTCCACATTGCTCAAAAAACCGAGGAACATGATACACCAGTGCTGCAGGAAAAAAAACACCATTATCTTAATATCTTAATATTAATGGTCAAGCTGTCTATAACAACTGTCCAAAATTGTTGATAATAAGCAGAGATGTTGTTACCTTCCATAACTTTTTTACATTCTTGTATGTCAATGTTTGTTCTTTTGAAATTCCTTCATGTATGGGCTTTAGATGGAGATGATGATGATAGTTTATTAAACGCCACTCTTCCAAAATAAGACTCCTGAATTACAGTGGTGGGTCATATACCTTACTGAAAACGTATAGTAACAAAATTGTTAAATCTCTCTGTGTGGCCTTTAACTTGCTCATACAGCTGTAGTGCTGCTGACCTGAACGTAATTGATAACCACTGGTTTGTGAGAATATAGCTGAGAGGAGGTGATGTTCTAGCCTTAGTTATAAATTTAGCGGAAATGGCATCGCGGCAATCAGCGAGGGATCCAAGCCCAGCACTGTAAAGGGTGGTGTTATAATCGGTGTGCAGAAAGATAATGTGCATCGCCCTCCTCTGAACTGCTTCTATCACTTTGGAAAGACAAACAGGGAGGCCTGACCACACTGGTGCAGCATACTTGAGCACAGATCTAATAAGTGCACAGTAGATGCCCACTAGTTCACTCGGTTGTACTCCAGTCTTCCTAAGTGATCTTAGCGCATATAGGCATTTGCTTGCTTTCTTCACGATATATTCAATATGCACATTCCATGTAAGATCACTACTTAAGTGTGCTCCTAAGATCTTGTAGGTTTCCACTCTCCTTACTGGGGAGCCATCGATGTCTAACATGCCTGGACTTGCCGGGAGGTACTGCAAAAAGTTGATAACTACCCGTATTTATTTTTCTATAAGCCGAGCGATTTTTTCACAAAACTCTACCAAGATCTCCAAAAGTTGAGCTAGAGAAGGGTCCTCGGCTTATAGCCGAGTGTTTTGCCAAACAATTTTTTTCCGAAACAGCAAATTCAAAGGAAACATAGATCTATTCATCTATAAGCCGAGATACTGCATGCAGAAATAGTTGACAAAACAAGTTGAAGTTGGTCAGACTTTTATTGATGTGGTGGCTCCTGAAGGAGCTGTTTGTTGTTTTTGGCATGAAGTAAATACGGCTTACTGTTCGTCCTCAGTGTCGAGATTGAATCCATCTCCTTCTCATCCGCTGCTGTTTCTTCTGAGTAGACTGCTTCAAAACTGACCAATCAGAATTGCCCATTCCCACGCTTGGTAAACAAACTTGTAACACGATACGGTGTTGAAATTTGCGATGATCACAGAGTTGAAATTTGCCATCGACTTCTTGGAACTGGAAAGCATGAGGAAAACTTTGAAAGCGTGAGACAGGAATCTGAACTCAGATGAATATTTGCACTGCTGTGCATTGCCAATAAAATTTGAATAAGCTTTAAAATTTGTTCATTGAATGCTGTGGAAATGCGTTTTTTCTGAGAGGGTTGCTTTTCTGTTGTTTGGGTTAATTGTCAACACAATAGAGGGTTTTCACGACGGTCATGTTGGAGGTACAAAACAGTAATAGGCTTACAAGCGTGTTCTGTTGTACTGCCATAAATAAACACTTTTCTGTTTTGAAACCTTAGCATTCATTTCAGTTTGTTTGGGTCTAGGCTTATAGCCGAGTAATTTCAATTTACATTTTTTAAAAACCTTCCAGATTAAAAGAGAAAGAAGTTTAGGGTGTCAGCTTACAGCCAAGTTCAGCTTATATAGGCGAATAAATACGGTAACTCCCTACACTTTTTAGGGTTAAGCCGCATGCCCTTACTGGATGCAAAAGACCTAATATCATTTACAGCAAACTGCAAATAACTCGTGCTACAGCATGGAACCACTTCAAAAACTGTGGTGTCATCTACATATTTTAAACGTGCAGGCCATTGAGCTGCTAGCCAGTTTACTAAGATCGCAAACAGCATCGGGGTGAGCTTTGTACCCTGGGGGATTCCCTCATTAGGTTACACAGGTGGAGGCAACGAGCTGCTTATTTTTACGCGCTGGGGTCTGTTAGAAAGGAAAGCACAGATCTATCTAATTATAACAGGGTGGATATCAAGAGCACGCAATTCAGCCAGCAAGGAGTGATGGTCTACCAAGTCGAACCCCTTGCTGAAGTCAGCAAAAAAGATCCTGATGAAATTATTACCCATATCAAGGGCTGCTAAGATTATATGTAACATATAAACTAATGCATGGGTTGTATTTTTCCCACTCACTGAGAACTGCTTAATGTTGAGCTTATCTAAGGCCCGGTTCATATGTCGCATTTCTGCTGTGTCGAATGCAATTCAACGAATTAAGTGCAGCAGAAATTCGACATCTGAATCGGCTGCTGCATTTCTGCTGCACGTTCCACTGGTCTTCTCGCATTATCCGACAGAAATGCAACACCGATTCAAACGTCAAGTTTCTGCCATGTGGAATTCAATTCATACATTATGTTAATGTATTGAGCATGCGTAGACTGAGGCTAGCTATCCAAGATGGTGTCACTGAGGGAAGAGTCAGATTCAGAAGAAAGCTCTTACTCTTTGTCTGACAATGAAAATTTGGCCCTGCAGAAAAAAAAGAGACGAGGCTGAAAAGCGCAGTGGCAAGATAGTCATGTTGATGGTAGAAGTCATTTGCTCCAATGACAACTTTGCTAGGAAGCTGATTTTCACCAATTCCAAAAACACCAAAAACAACGAAGTGTATTCTCAAGTGCAGAAGGAAGTCGAGAAGCGATGCACAGGCTCCAGTAATTTTCCCTACTCGACTGAACAAATGCGATCAAAATTTAAACGTTGTGTAGCCGAGTGCAAAAAACTTGCGCTGACTATCAAGACAGTGACTGGTGTTAAAAGAATTCAAGAAGATCGTGGTTATGGGCCATGGTTCAACCAGTTATTTTCCTTGGTGCAGTCAAGAGATTCTTGCAACCCAGAGCTCGCAGAGGAGCCTTCCTCCAGTCGTAATGCCTCGAGTTCAGTGAGTACTGAAACCAGTCCAGAGGACGAAGGCAAAAAACTTTTTGTTCCCAAAAAAGATCCAAGGAGAAGAAAAAGAAGGAAGACGTTCTGACATCTGTGGTTGAGGTTCTGAAAGATATGTCCCAACAGGACACTACTGCTGACCTTCGGAAATTTTTTCAGGAAGAAAATGAACGAGCCAGGGAGCATGAAATGCGACTCTTTCAATTGTTTCTGTCCGGTACTGGGAGTCAAGCATTTACCCCTTATTTTACTGCTCAAAGTCCAGGCATGTCGACGAATAATCTTCCTGCACTGAATTCCCCTGGGCCAAGTCATATGTACCATCAGCCCATGGCCACTGGTTCAGTGGTGACTGGTACTCAAAGAGTTCCAAACTAGTCTCCATGCATCAAATGAAATGTATCAACAACCCAGGGGCGATGAGGCAGATACCTACCCAACTTGGCCAACCTATCACAGCCTATGAGATTATAAGCAACAAGACATTATTTGTCTCGTTTCTTCCTATAATTTGGTTTGTAAAACATAACTTTCTTTCATGATTTGTTGAGGGCTAGATTTTGAAGTAGATTGCAATGGCATAATGGCCAAGCCCTGTATTTTGCATTTTTGCAACTTGTTATTTCAGAAAGCAATATATATAACAAAGTGAAAGAGAAGAATTTGTTTATTACTGAATTGCCTTTTACAGACTTGACTTGAAGAACAGTTACTTTGTACCATTGTTTTATACTAATATTTATAACTTAAAAAGGTGCCTTCCTGTTACCAGTGCAATGCCCACTCAAATTGTAGTGTGTTATGCATGCGCTCTCTTTGCATATTTGTCATACGTATTAAATGTTTTATATTATGCCATTATTAAGATGTATGTATACAATTAGAATTGCACCCAGGGGTGGGATGGAGGGACTCATCACTTCAGATTTTTAATGGGAAGGTGTTTAAACTTAGAACTGATTTGGGGGAATTTCAAATTCATGATTTCAGAATTTTTTGGTAAGGACAATCAGAGGGATTTTCAGTATGTTCACACAGATGCTGTAGAACCCCAGCATAGGATGTTTTGGGGGCGTAATAGACCAATTCCAATATATTAAAATTCAGCGTAACTCAGTAGACCTCAGAATGAGGCTCCTGGGGAATAAACCCCATAAACTCTGTATTTATTTCCCAGAGCCTTGTGCTAAGGTCTATTGTTTTTGGCTGAATGTTAATATATCCAAATTGGTCTATTCTAGAACAGGGAATTCATTGTGGTTTGCCTAAAGCCCTAGGGATTAACTTAAGTTTTAATTTGTTATAAATTGTACCTTCCCATCACTTAAAGTCTGGAATATCCCTCCCCCAGTCCCAGGGATCCAGTAAAATGATATTAAAATTGTAAATAACAACAAAATTGTAAATAACAACCAGCATGCATTTATCAAAATAATTTTATTTGGCAATAACAATAATTACCATAGCTACTATTTATTATCATGCAGTCAGCAAGATTAATCTACAGAAGCTGTCAAAGTACTTGAGTGTGAAAACAATAAACATTTTTCTTAGTTCCCCCTTGAAATTTTTCAAAAAACCTTCATTACAAAGGTATAAGTAAATAGGCCGCATTTGTATCCAAGGTATTGGACTGGAACTAGCTTGCAACAGGATCAATCCAATACCGAGAATACCAATATGGTCCATTACTGAGGGGATATGAAAATGGAATAAATTTATTACAACCATTCAACATTCTAACATTAGTTGAAATGACAAAAAGAGAAACTATTTCCCTCAATAACAATTAAGCTGAAGGCTGACAAGTTTTGCTCCAAGTAAATATAGCTCAAATTTGAGAGATCCCATAACTTTTCTGCAATTAAGCAAAAACTCCATACTTAAAAAAAACCCAGGGCGAATAAAAACATTGGGTGACTGCCGAGGAAGAACAGCGTTAAAGCCTTTAACCAGTCTGGAATATCCCAATATATTAGTACATCCATGACGTCACGAAACTCGCGTTTCAACCAATGAGGATGCGTGTTTTGGTTGGAGTCTCGTGTTTCATAACAAACCAAGAAATTCAAGATGGCGGACAAAGAGAGATTGGCGATTGCTTTCCAATGCGATGAATACGAGTCTTCAGGAGGTATAAATTTATCGCAAATTGGGTCAAATATTGTTGAAGTTATGAAAAAAGGAAAGTTCGTGTTCGCATTCCATGTCACAGACAAATCTCCCCCGATAAAGTTTACCCTCCGACTGAACTGAGAAAAGCACTAATCTTAATTTAGTGCTGCGGGGCAAGTTTGACAAACTGTGTTTGTCATTCTTTGAAAAAGAGACGCTAGAATTGGTAAGTTTATTTACTCGGCATTTTTTCAGCGTAGTAACGATCAACTTGGGAATTCACACTTCTCCTCTATCTACCGATTAGTGGGCTGAAATCGACAGGACGCGTGCGTTCATAAGCTGAAACATTTAATCATTTCGAAAATTATATTTAATTTTGTCCCGGTAAAAGATATCATATCTGTTTAACAAAACCGCAAGTTGTAAATTACAAGGAAGCATTCACAATCCATTCACAAATTCCAAGGTTTTATCAGTTATAGCTTTTTTTAAAGAAAAGAAAACAAATTTAGTCTTCAAACTTAAATCCACGATATATTTCAGTCATTTATTCATTTGCCCACATCCTCTGATCCTTGGGCACTTTTAAGATTGAATTTGCCTCTTGGTTGAATGCAGGACCTGAAACAAATCATAAGTATTTGAAGTTTATTAAATCAGTTACAGATGCCAATTACAAATGTATTTTTGTTTTAACATACGAATTTATCTTGAATGTAGTAGAGAGTTCCCTAAAGTTGTCTGATGACTCTTGTCACAACTCCTGTTTTCATGATTATTATTCCTAACTCTCTATTCCATAGTACTAACCTGCTAACCAACCTGATTTGATTGTTTCACAAATAATTGAATAATGTTGTTCGCTCAACACTACATTCTAAACTTTTGTAACTTTTCAGTGTGTTCCTTTTTTTTTCTGACCATCACCTGTGTAAAAGGGTTTTTTTTGGAAACTTTTGTTACAGTTCTGATAAAATATTTTTCATTCCATTCTAATTGCTAGCATAGATGATCATTATAAACCATGTTTTGAGGTTTGACCCCCTTCCCCACCCTCACATAAATTCCATACTTTACCTTTAAAAAATGGGTTACAAGTCACCCTTGGAATTTAGGGGAAGATAAGGATATTTTTTGGAACTATGCAGTACTCACATCCTCCCAGGCCAACCTAAAGACAAGATGTGGCCAAAACATTTTATACGTCGAAGGCTACATTCCAAAAATAAGTAAAATTGTACCACAATAAAAAAAAAGTGCCCCACGGTACAGAAGACTTGGGGTTACACCCAACCCCTGGATACCAGATAGTCCCTGTTAAACTACATCGACCTCTGTATACCCCTAGTGGACAATGTGTAGTTCCAGAAAATATCCATACCCCCTAAATGATTATGTACACTTCAAGAATGTAATGGATGAAAATAAGAGGAAAAAAGTTCAATTCACACCACAAAGAGTTGGCTATACCTTCTTTGCACTTCAACTTATATTTACAAGAAAAGACAAGTAATGGAAAGTCCATACGGACATTCATATGAAAATTCAGACAAAGTATAAATACATATAACTTTTAAAACTATTCATCTCCTTGTAAATGTTCTTCATTTTGTTGCTGATCCAGTTCAACTAACTTGCTGATCTCTTCATAAATAGAAATTATGACCTCCTTTTTGGTTGAGGACAATCTCTTTTGAACAAAGGCTACCTTTTCCTTAAAAAATTCTAGCAAAGAATCGTCTGTCAACTTAACTACAAGATTTTCAGCCATCTTAACTACATCTGCCTTCTTGATGTTGTCAGCTGTGATGATGCCTCCCTCTCTTCTTGTGTCACATACAATGTTGTCAGAGGCAGGTCAGCTCTTGGTTTACCATTGATGCGACCCTCCTCAAACACCATTTCTCTGTTGACACTAGCAATTTTGGTGAGATCCACCAAACCTTTGTCCAGAGGCTTACCCTCAAGTGACAAGTGGGGCTTCTCCACCAATGGCTCAATTCCATACCTGATAAATAAATAAATAAATAAATACATACATAAATACATAAACAATTGGATACCGTTACTTTTCACTGTTTTTGAAAAAGTCTATTACTGTTCTTGACTCTTTAAAACAACACCTGAATTTTCATTGACCTATAAAAATATTGGTTTGTAACTCAAAGAGAATAGTGCTTGTATGCCTGGCCATAATGGTATTCCCCAAATATTTCAGCAGAGGTTTTCAGAGAAACATTATATTCGGTCTATCAGGTTAACATGATAAAATGTGTTCCACATGTATATTCATTCCACCCAAACTGTGAATAATAAACAATAAGTTTAACCTTTCACGTCGCAATTTGACACTCCAAGCCAAAATTTCTTTGGCCAAGTCATCTCTAGTTCGAGACAGTTGTGCTTCTTCTCTTGGATCCTTCATTCCAAACCAGGCAAACGTTGTACTCCGCAGCTTTAAAGTAAATTTAAAAAAGGCAAGTTTTAACACAACCATAACCTTATTGCACTGAACAGCTTATCTAGGGGTTGGAGAAAAAAAAAACATATAGTGTGCTGATGTTTTCTTGGGCTTAAAATATACCTTGGGAAATATAATAAAAACAACATAACCTAAAATATTAAATAAACCAGCCAAGGCAGCATTGAATCATGAATGAAAAAAAAAAACTTTCCAAGTTCATCATGGTTCCTAAAGATTGTCAACCACTCTCTGGCTGTCATTGCACCATTCTCCTAGCATATTTTGATGCGTTATTGACTTCTTCCAGCTGGGTGTCAAGGCCTTCCCCTTTCGAGTTTGTGCTAACCTTTTATCGTCAAAAGGTTAAGAGAAAACAAGACACAGACATTAAATGTTAGAGAGACTGTGTTTTGAAGATAACTGTCTTGCACTCAATAAGTTGATACTTGGAAGTAAATGGCCTCATATTGAACATGGGTGCAAACCCTGTCTGACCATATTTCACACAGATAAAACTTGGATGGACACTGGGCGAATCGACTAAGAAGGAAACTTGCCAAACTTTATTCACTTCAGCAGATAACTTGGACGCATGCACTTTGCGCTTATGGTCCTTTATTTTAAGTCCACAAATTCGGCAAAGAGCCAGAAGTTTCTCCTGGTGCCATTCCATGCCAAGAGTATCAACCTAAAAAGAAAAGAAAAGCCCATTTTAGTCACCAACAAAGTAAAAACCGGCTCAAGTCGATCATGTTACTCTTGAGTAATAGGACAGCGATTCTGACTGCAATTAGTTCCCTAACTTCCAGAAAAGTCTACCAAACATCTAGCTTGTCTACCATGTTGGTACTTGGCATGATAAAAGTTTATGGACTTAAGAATCGAAGAAAAATACTGCGAGCGTTGTTAAAAATACGTGAGTACTAGAAAAAAACAAAAGTTCTCCACCTACCTTTGAAACGTGACGGAGAATCGTCCTACATCGTTGCGCAAAAACCGCATAAAGTCTCTCAGAATAACCCGAATCCGATCAACTAGCATCCAAAATGGCTGTTGGAATCTTCCTCTCCATAGCTGTTCGGTAAAAGTCCCGGATGGATGCTCATGCAAGGCACAGGACAGCGGATTTAAACTTTGCCCGGGGATTTTGAAAAGCGGACGCCATTTTCCTTGAGAACAATGGTTTCGTGACGTCATGGATGTCCTAATATATTGGGATATTCCGGACTGTTAACAGGTAATCAGAGTAAATAACAATGATCAAAAGAGACACATTCAAGACGAATAAAAAAGGCTTTTTTGTGTCCAACGTTTTAACATAATTAACTATGATAGTTGAGCAATTCTGGGGTAACATGTTTTGAACAACTTTATATCTGCAAGAAACATCTAACATACCCCATGTCCCTCTCGCTCTCTCCAGAACTTTTCTACAAGCACATTTCGAATACGGGTTGCCTGTGGGCAAGTGTCCCTTATCTTTGGGCAGTTCCTCATTTGTAGAAGTCTTCGTATTGTTGCTCTATCCCTTAATTCTCCTGTGGAAGGATCTCTTGTCAGATCAAGCTTTTGTGAAATAGTGTCACCTCTGTCAAGACAAACATTATGGAGAACAATGCAGGCTAATGAAGCCAATCTGACCTCCTCTGGTCTGCTTTCACATTTTGTAAGAAGAATTCTACACCTACCTTTAAGTTGCCCATATGCTCCTTCTGTCACCATTCACCCTCTACTTAACCTATAGTTGAAATACCGTTGTTGGGGAGTAAGTAGAGCATTTGTAAATGGTTTGATTAACCATGTTCTACATGGAAAAGCAGAGTCTTCAAGGATAACAGGTGAGACAGTTACTCCATTAACATTTCTACCTAGACTGGGTATTATCTCTCTCTCTCTCTCTCTCTAGATGTAATGGCACCACTTTTGTAACCTTTTGTCTCTGTCAAAAAATAATTGGTCAATCAAGCTAAAATTCCAAATAAAAAATAGTGCAAGGCTCAGTAGAGTGTAGGCAAGCTTTCGACGTGATCTGGTTTAATTTGAAAAAATCGCCTTGTTTCAGCAGCGTTTTAAACTTCTAAAGGGTTCAAATGTGCCACTCCTTAGGGTATGCGCCAAAAAAAGAGGGTAAATCACAAATTCCCCACGTAGTAATGGATATTTCTAGGACCAATATGTTTCAGTGTGTTCACTCGCTTACCCTAGTAATTTTAAAAGCAGTTGGCGAACGTTCCAAAAAGATGACTTCAAATGATACACACTTTCATGTACATTCAAGTTTCGCATTTCGGTTTTAGGCCAAATTTGACAATTTGAATTTGCGAACGTTACTGCTTCCAAGGTATTAAACAAAAATACACAAAATAAACTTCATAGGATGCGCTTTCCATTTGCAAATGTGCTGCGAAAGTTTCAGGCCAATATCTAAATCTGTCTTTTTTCTGTGATCAGTTTTTCGTGACCCTATGTAGCGTTTCTTTGAGGTTACCAAAGTGCCACATTTCGTGATTTTCGCTAGAAATTCTAACATTAGGAGAAAGGTATCACTTTTGCTTGAATGTCGTCATCACTTTGCTGAATTATAGGTCACAGCTTCACCTTCTTTTGACAGTTGTTTAAAGCATGAACCTTTAAAGCCTTTGCAACTGGACACACTTTTATCTGTACCTATGCGATGTAAATGCCGGCTTAATGTGCTTTGCGCTTGCATAAAGCTGTTTTTGTCTTCATAAAATATTATGGACCATCATTGCCAAAGCGTTAAAGTATGTAAGGGAATCGGAAGATATAATTAAATATTCAAGAGTGCTGAAAACGATTGCAACTCCGCAGTCTTAACCTGAGAACCCACAGCTCAGCCATGAATTTTTAGTCAGGGGAATAACGGTAAGAGTGAGGAGTTAGCATACTAGTAATGTAAATTTTTAACTGTGTGTCCACGAAAACAAGTTTGTATTAGACCATGCAGCACTTTAAGCCCGGCGCACACTTGAGCTGTCAGCTGAGCTGAGCGTCACTTGTGACTGTTGGCGTAAGCTGTTTCCTCAAGTGTTCAGTGTCGTGTTCTGCGATTTTCGTCACTCGTGCCATCAGTGCCGGATATTCAACATGTTGAATAATTTTGTGCACGAGTGAACATTTCCTCACAGTGTGCGCGCTTTCTGAGCTACAAGCGCAGTAATCGATGCAAATGTGCATGCTTTTTTTCGTATTTACACGACTCAAGATAGCGGAAAACAGCTCGATAGTTGCTGAAGCATGTGCATTTGCATCGATTACAGAGCTGATAGCTCAGAAAGCGCGCACACTGTGAGGAAATGTTCACTCGTGCACAAAATGCACATGCTTTGTTTTCGTATTTCCACGAGTTAAGATGGCGGAAAACAGCTCGATAGTTGCTGAAGCATGCGCATTTGCATCGCTTACTGAGCTGATAGCTCAGAAAACGCGTACACTGTGAGGAAATGTTCACTCGTGCACAAAATTATTCAACATGTTGAATATCCGGCGCTGATGGCACGAGTGATGAAAATCGCAGAACAAGACACTGCACACTTGAGGAAACAGCTTACGCCAACAGTCACGAGTGACGCTCAGCTCAGCTGATAGCTCAAGTATGCGCCGGGCTTTAATCTACAGGTTTTCCTTCTTCAGCTCGTGGGTAATGTTTACGTGGCTTCAAGCGCGCGCAGGCTGCGCATAATCGCGCACAGCAGACAAACTGTAGTAAGCCACCTTAAATAGCAGAGTTGTCCATAAAAATGGTATTCTTGATTACTTGAGGAAATGCGCGTGATTGCTACTGCATTCAAGCATGCGCAAGCTGTGCATAATCGCGCACAGCAGAACAACTGTAGTAAGCCACCTTAAATAGCAGAGTTGTCCCAGAGGAGGATTGTCTTGGGTATCCGATACCATAAAAATGGTATTCTTAATAACGTGAGGAAATGAGCGTGATTGCTACTGCGTTTAGCGCGAACAAGCTGTGCATAATCGCGCCCAGAAGAAAAACCGTGGTAAGCCAACTTAAATACCAAAGTTGTCCTGGGGGAGGATTGTCTTGGGTATCCAAAGCCATACAAATGGTATTCTTAATAACTTGAGAAAATGAGCGTGATTGCTGCTGCGTGCTTGCCAAATTCAACTTTCCATGCAAAAATGTTGGGAGTTGCTTGGACAAGTGAAATATATAGCGAATTTTCACAACTTGCTATCATATCATTTTCAAAAGTAGTTTGGAAAAAAACAAATAAACAAAAGCGTCAGTTTTGATTCTCTCAATTCTGTACGCCCATGTCGCTTCTACAAAAACGCGCTCACTAATAATGATAACAAGTCACTCACCAATAATGATAACTTTATATTATGGGTTTTCCTCAATAAAATATTTTGCATGTTGGAATAACACTAGAAAAAAAAGCTGTTGTCAGAAGAAAGTTGTGACAAAAATTACAAAACTTATGGTATAAACCTAAATTCCTAAAGCGGCGAGTTCATACCATGAATCTAGAAAACGACGATGAAATATTGTCAAAAAATTTCAAATGTTCCTACTCAAACTACTATAGTTTATCTAAAACAACCACGTTAATTTTAAACTCACGTATTTGAACATCATTCGACTTCAGAGCTATACAAAACGTTTGGCTTCAGTTCTTACTTAGACTACTGTAGTTTCCGCCCAAAAAACATCAAAACCTAATTTAAACGTTTCGCATTTGAATGTCATTTGACTTCCAGGGTTATAGTAAAAGGTTTAGAACCACAGAAAAAAGTTGTTACGAAAATTTATGTGGTTTCCTCTTTTGTTTCCTTTCATATTTTAACCTGTTGACAATCTGCTCTACGTTGTATCCTTTCAATACGTCATTTCCAGACAAGCGTTCGATGATGACAGGCTTTGAAATTGGCCTTCCATCGTTCACCATATCCTTAAATATATCCACCAAAGCTTTAGCCTGTGCAGAGGAAAACACTCCTTTTGAACGGACTGTAGACTCAGTCACGGAAACATCGCCTGTTGTAAGACTGCTGCTTTCAGGAATTTCCTGGTTTGAGGCGGTAAATAATCTCTGTACACGGTGGTCTAAGTCTTCTTCATCTTCTTGCAGATTTACCTCGTCTTCATTGCTCTTGTTATCGCCATTCTGCACGAATCTTATCGTACACCCTCTTCGGGTCTTCCTGATTCAGAATTGGATGGTTCTTAATTTTTTCGCGTACGCAAGCCATAGTTATTTCCTGTGTAGATATTTCTTCTTCAAATAGAGCTTTCAGAGCTGTCACTGAGTTCTCATTCCATGGAGACCGAGTTAGGGTTGTACTTTCATCCTTCAATGCACTTTCTTCATGAACCGGGTGATCGTTCATTTCGTCAGAGTTCTCAACTGTTTCTTGTTTTTCTTTTTCCTGGCTGGAGTCTCTCATAATCCCGTGGAGCGTTTGGGAAGGCTTCACTGAAGACTTTGTCTTGTCGAAGATCCTGTAGTACTTCTCAGCGGTTGTTTCTCGATGAGCCATAAGGTCAGCAAGGTGGCTACTTATTTCCTTGTGCTTATCATGACATCGTGTTACGGCACTTTTATGATACAACGTATGGTGAATAGGACCCTCCACTCCAGCTTTCTTGAATATTGATCCAAGCGCCTTGGTAATCTGGCTTGATTGTAAACTTTTTCCGGCCCAAGAAAGGAACATTTCTTGCTTTCCTTCCATTTGTGCACCTGGAAGCCGGGAGCGCATTTCCCTCAGAAATATACCAAGGCAGTTGTACAAATGACTTGTAAGGACTACTTGGGCAGGGCCATGAGTATCCACCATCTTATGATGGAGAACTTTCACGACATATCGGTCATCTTCCATCTGTGCGCGCTTAAATTCCTCAACAGTCATAAAAGCAACTACACCAGCCCAGTTTGCGTTGTCTATCATAATCTGAGCTATGAGGTAGTCTCGGACAAGTGTATACATGGCCTGTGTTATTTCCATAGAGTGAGCTCCAGTCAGTTTTCCTAGAACAATAACTGCATCTCGCGTGGCCTGGCTATTCTCGAATTCCTTCACCGTTTCTGGAGTTATCAGGGCACTCACATCCTCCTCTTGCCTCTCCCATCTACGTCTTGTGGTGTCCCGTTTATACGACGCCGACCATTTCTTCAGCTTGTCGCGCAGGGCTATGATGCTATCTTTGTCAAAGTCAACATAACTTGGTTCGTCTCCCAAAAGAAAGGAACAATAGTGTTGGAGGCTCATCAAGTACGACTTAATAGTAGCGGGATGGTATTTTTCTTTGGCATATGGTAGAAAGACATCTCTGATCACTTTCTGGTCGAGTAAAGATGCAAGTCCCCCACTCACCACTGACTCAATCCTTTTTAGTTGTGACACATGCTGCGTCGCTGTTTTTTTGTCCTTTTGTTCCCCATCAGGGGACAACATCCACTTACAAAATTGCTTCAGGACTTTGTTTTCAGTCTTCGGGGTGTTTCTGGTCATAGAGCTTGCCAACTCTGGAACCTTGTCGTCTTGAGGCAATGTATCAGATTCATCTCGCTTGTGTTCACTCTGGTCAGAACTTTGAAAATTTAAGGGATACTCATCTTCTGAATTGTCAGATATCTGTGCAAGTTGTACATCTCCAGCAATTAACCCTTGTCTGTTCCTGAGTTCCTCTTTCATACGCATAAAAACATGAGGCCTATCCGTCGAAACAACCTTTGCTAGAGAGAGGACCTTTTTATACCTGGGATCTTCTCTTTTTAGTTTGTGTCTTCGTTGAAGGTGTTGGGGCAGTCTGTCTGTAATGACCATACATCCACGTAAAGGACATAGCTTGCTCTTTCGATTAGGCCTCTCGGGTTTCTTAGCTTTTTCTTCACTTTTTTTCGTCTACGATTTCCAGCAACAGCTGTTTCTTGACTTAGAAATACATACTTCTTGCGGAGCTTGAATCTTTTCAGTGCCGTCCTAGCATATTCTGCATTCCATTTATGGACGTTGACTTTGGTAGGTGAACAACATTTGCATCGCAATTTGGAACTGGGCATGACTTCCTCTCACGTTTTCCACTGTTTTTTACCTCTTCGTTTCTTCACTTGCACTACCTTTCTCTTTTTTAGTTGACCTCGTGCTACTTTCCGCCCTTATTTCTTCTTCTTTAATTTGCTTTTCTTCCTCTCCATCGTCTCCCTGAGTTCCATCAGTCTCTTCATCACTACTTTCGTTGCTACTTTCGTCGCTACTTTCCTCACCACTGGTGCCACTTGCCAGGACTGTTTGATTGTAAACTTGGAAATCGCTTTCTTCTCCCTCAGCGCCTTCTTTTTCTACTCTACTGTTATCTTCTAAATGCGTGTACCCTTCTTCAACTTGGGCATTTTTGTTGACGTCTTCGTTTTCGAGAAAACTGTAAAGCTGAGCCTGCAGGTTTGTCCACTGATGTCTTAAAGAAAACTGTTTTTCCCTGCACTAATAAAGGCAATTGAACACACAAGATTAAAATCACCACCTCATCATCACTAATCATTCTCTAATACCAAGTAAGTAAGTGAGTAAGTAACATTTAGTGCCTTAACAGCAGCTGCAAGTTTTTTTGGCTCTTTAATCTTTTGATCACAGTAAAAATACAACCCCTAAGGAAAGGGTTTTTGTCTTGACCAGTAACTTCAAGGCTGAAAATGTGAGAGAAGAAAGGGGTCTTAAGGCCTGTTGAAATTAACCTGATAACCTGAAAGTGACTTTAAAATTATTAAAGTGTAATTACATTTGTTCTTACAAAGTTTCAGCATTACGTAGGTGATTAAAAATGTTCCTCTACATTCATGTATGGGGCTAGGGTACTATGTCCTCCACCCTGCAAGTATTCTGTTTTTAGCAAGTAATCATATGGTCATTTTAAACTCAAAGTTTCACTGATGTACCATAAAATATGAGTGACTACTTGGCTCCTATCCTCATTGTTAACCCTTCTGTGTAGAGCACAAGCTTTAAATAATATAATATAATAAATTATAATATTTGGTGAAAAAATGCTTTCATCATTGCAAATCAAGTGTTTTACATTAAGAAGCCCCAGGTAAATGAATGTGTTAGTATACATGTTTTGATCTCCATTCCAACCTACACATGCACGTTATCATGATAACAGGCACTTTACAAGAAGGACAAAAATTGAAACACAACAGCAATGGCAATTATTGTAGTCTTGATAGTATAAAAGGAAAATTACCAAACAGGATCAAAACTAAAAGATTAATGTACGTAGACTTACCCTATCAGCTGCTTCCTTATCACCCCGACGTAATGCAGCCATTTCAGCTGCTTTTAAATCCTTCAGTCTAGCCTGAAATCCACTGTAATCCATTCTGATCTTTAATCTGGATGTGATCAACAACCATTGCCAAGTTAATATAGACAGTACAGTAATACTTCTTATAGGGGCTTCCAAAAAAAATAAAGGGTAAAATCATACATCATTATATCCCCCCACTGAAGTAAATTATCAACCCCCCTTATAAATGTGTTGACAGTTCATAAAATGCTGACATTTACTGGCCAAGTTAAGGTGGCTCAATATGCTTTTGTTATTTCTAAACACAAATTCTTTGATGGATCGCTACTGTGACACTTTCCTTTGTTTCCTTGAAACTGGTTCTAAAAATTATTTGTCAACATGTTGTGATAATTTTTTTCACAAAAAAGGTTACCAGAGCAAAACTATAAGTTCAGTGACCGTTTTTTTAGTTTTGAATTGCAATTAGCATAATAAACAGTAATCTTTCTGCAAAGTTTTGAAAAATCTGTACCGTACCGTAGGTTAAGAGTGGTAGTATCGATCCATCAGAGAATTAGTGTTTCAAATAGCAAAACCATTTCGAAATCTAAAGACCATCTAAGGATTAAAATTGATTTCATTTCATGGTTTTCGACATTAAGATCGTGACTAATAAAAAACTGAAAACCTAGAATTCGCGTTACACATACATCGTTCGATTTTATGGATAAAAGTTACTGTGTTTACCTCTGAAAGGTCAAATATGCGTTTGTAAAGAAGAACATGACGATGAGCTGTGCTGGCAATGAATTTAAAGTAATTTGCAAAGAATTCCGCTTTCATGAAAGTTATCCTAACATTAATGGCGTATGGGTAGTAATATGGTGAGATACTTTGTCCCCGATGAAGACTATCAGAAAAGAAACGCTACTGGAAAGTTACACGTACCTGACGAGTATCCACAGGCCGCCATTTTGAAATCATGCCAAAACACTAGAACCCAGGCCCTAAAGGCTGAACACGTGTCAGTTGTCATGAGTTGCAAAAGTGCCATGAAGTTGCAAAAGTGCCATAAGTTACAAAAGTGCCATAAGTTACAAAAGTGCCAGGTCGCAAAAGTGCCACAAGGTTACATAAGTGCCAAAAAGGGTACAAAAGTGCCACATGGAAGTTACAAAAGTGCCAATACATCTGGCTCTCTCTCTCTCTCTTTAGATTCATGACTGAGTAATTGCTACTCATTTTCCATCGCAAATTTTAATCATATAAAAAGACTTTAAAATGGTTTTATTCAAAATGTAGCGAAAGTTTATACTTTCTTTGTCACAGCAAAGCTGAATTTCCGATAATGTGCTTTATTGTGAAGTAAATAACGCACCTTTTTCATGACTAACGTAGCAAATAATCAATCTTAGGTACACGCAACAAAAATAATAAATAAAATCTCGATTTTAGAAGATTCTAAAGGTCTTCTAAGAAAAGATAATTGCTACCAAAGCCCTCGCCAATCTGAATAATTTTTTATTCTTTGCGAGGTGAATTTTTGAAAAATATCGCGTCTTTAGGTTTGATGTAAACTCGACCTTAAAGTTCAAAAAATTTTTAGAAGGTTCGAAAATGTTTTTTCCTCATAAAAATTATTTTTTAGTCGTTTACAAAGCAATTTTTGCACATAGGGTCTGCGCTTTGAAAGAGGAATTGCGTCCATTTTCGATTAATTCGATTTATTTAACTTTTTTCCATTTATTTGCAAAAACGCATTTTGCAGCAAATACTCACTTTCAGTTTTCAGTGACAAACTATCAATTTTTAACTTATATGCGATGATTTAATGACAGTTGGCCACATCAGAGGGTTGATCCGAGAAGTAACATACTTTGAACTCCCAAAATAATTGTTTTTTTTTTGTTTTCCTTCTTTTTTGTTTGTAAACATTTTGTCTTTCTCTTCCATAAAGTAGTTGTAAGTCTTACATTGTTTCCGTTAGTTTTTCATCACTTAAATAGCCCTTTTCGGCATAGGTGTTTGTCGAGTAATGCCTATTTGAATCATCAATTTTAAATTCTTTAATATTAGCGTTTTTTATGAATAAATCTCTTTAATTACGTGGTCTAAAAAAGACATTAAACATAATCATGTACCTATCATCAGCCATCTCAGGTAAAATAAAAAATAATAATAAATAAATAAATATATATATATATGTAGAATGAAAAATGCGTCGCAAATGAAGAACGCCACTTGCGAGCAGTATCCAAAGGATACACGATGCCTTGACCGTCACGGATATATATTTGAAGAGTCACTTCAAGTTGTTTTAAATGATGGAGAAAATCACTGTGCGCACGAATACAAGCTTGACATTCCCCTTGTGATTCCAATTAGGTTGATTGGGTCAACATCGCAGGTCTCGTCATGTAAATATATCTCCATCTTGTTGTTTTAAACTGCAAATTACTAGTTTTAGTCATAGGTGAGCATAGCTTTGCACAAGGAATGTAAATTTGTGCTCCAAATTTCGATGTGGCTTCTCATTTTTAGGTGTGCTGTCCCTCTGAGGGGAGGGGGGGGAAGGATTTCCGTAACTTTGATTGATCTGTGTCCCGACCTAGGAGGGGGAAAATAAGAACTTCGGCTGGGCCCTTTAC
This sequence comes from Galaxea fascicularis, assembly GCA_948470475.1. Taxonomy (NCBI): domain Eukaryota; kingdom Metazoa; phylum Cnidaria; class Anthozoa; order Scleractinia; family Euphylliidae; genus Galaxea; species Galaxea fascicularis. The sequence goes on from OX419335.1 coordinate 21,664,494, forward strand.
AAGGTCCCCTCCCTTACCCGGCGTCCCTCGCCCACAGGATGGCAAATTATAGGTGTGTTGTTTATGCGGCATCTAAAGAAATGTCACTCCGAAGACGTTCAAATTTTTTAAAAAACATAAGCTTTATGTACCTGGCTAGACTACGTGCAGTATTTTTTTTCCAGATCATTCAGCTGAGTGAATAAACGGAATGCGTGAAAATTTAGGGCGGAGAAAGAGCATCCAAGTCATCAACGGTTTACACGTGCCGCTTTTAGTCTCCGCTCGCTCCCTTCATCAGGGCGGCTCCTTGCATAAAACTGGCATTTCTCGCATTCACTCAAAAGAATAACTTGATTTGAAATAATACAAATTCGCATAACAGTCAAAACTATTTCAGCTTCTACTTAATTATTGCTTTTAAATGATAGGACAACACGGTCCTTCCCAGCTGTAAGCTTTCCAACTTCCCAAAATGTAAGGGAATTTGTGTGTTATTGCTCGTTCATAGTCTTTCCTAAGTACTTGTTCATGTATGCAGGTAATCAAGTGATAACGCTGACATGACATGAATAAACTAAGGACAAAAACCAATTACGATAAAAAATATATATATATATATAAACTTAAACAAAAATTACCCGTGAAGAGAAATGTTAATTTATATTCAATAACACTAAACAAGATTCATGAACTCAAATATCTTTTTTCCTGGGATGTTCTTATATATTGAACACTTCTATGGTCTAAGTCTAAACTGGAAAATTATTTCAGTCACGAATGTATAGGAATAAAATCGTTTCCATCCTCGAAAAACACAACTAAAGGCAAAAGTACCTATAATATCATTAGCCCGCAATCAACTAAAGGTCAAACTAATCTAAGGTACTTTCATTTTTCACCAGACGCACTTCTTAGCAAACGTTCAACGTATCAACCCCAAGGTTAAGGACATTAAAAATTAAAATTGAATAAACAATCTATGAAGAGATCTTCCTTAGTCCTAAAAAACGCAACTGACCGGAAGCTATATTTTCAAACAAAACACAAACTGTTATTAACATAGCACTACAAGTGTCGTTTCAGTCTCTTATATTCTTTCCCAGACAAGTTTCTACTTGAGTCGCTGCTTTTCTTGCTTCATTCGGCGCACTTCTTTGCGGACTTTGTCTGTTAATCGCTGTTTGCATTTGATCTCTTCTTCTGCATCTTCATTTCCTGTTATTAGGCCAAGTTCCTTTGATCTAGCATCTTCCTTTACTCGTTGCCAAACGAGTTCTTTCTTGATAATGTTGCCTGACACAAGATCTTTTGTCAAATGTAAAAGCTGGCTCGTCTGCTCATCAGTAAATTTTCTCCAAAATCTGGACGAGTCAGTTGTTAAGGCGGGGACATTGACTGGACCAGATGCATCATTTTGGCACGTTGACGAGGAAAGAAATCTAAGTACCTTCTCGCTACTTGTCTCCTGCTCAACTGGAGGAAAAACGTTTTTGTTGTATTCACTTCTCATTCGCCTGAGCTTTAGTGTAATTGCTTTAAGCGAATGTGTTTCCAGAAAGTCTTGCGTCGAAACTTTCGCTTTAACTTCACTCTCGTTGATAACCCCAGTCTCAATTTCCTGCTTAAAAACATCTTTCAATCTAGCAACTTCTTCCTCTGTCCACTGAGCTGGCTTCTCATTCTGTGGGTGAACACCGTTTTCTGTTTTCACTTCTCCCTCTATCAACCACTGTGCTGGCATCTCATTCTGTGCACAAACACTACTTTCTGTTTTCAGTCCTTCCTTCGTCCAATGACTAGGCTTCTCTTGCCGATGAATCTCTTCTGTATTAAGTGAAACAAGCTTCTTAACTGCCCTTCGACCCAAATCAGCCTCATTTACTTTATCGTGGACACGATAGTAATCCGCTTGCGTCCGTGACTTGTGAAGAGCAAGGGCGGCTAAGTGATCTTTCTCTTCTGGAAGATGTACATGCATTCCTGTAGCAAGTGATTTTCTAACAACTGTTGTGGATATCCTTCCTTTCGTCTCGACCCCTTCTCTCTGAAAAGTTCTCCAAACACATGTGGATACCTGTGAGGAAGTAAGAGGAAGGCCATTGCTTGATACAAATACTTGCTCGACATGTGGTGCCAGTGTACCGATAACGTTTCGTACAGTTCTCAAAAACATATCAATGAGATGATACAAGTCATCGTAGATCCACACGACTGCTGCTCCATACACCTCTGCCGTTTTGTGATCGTTTACCATGATTCTGTATCTTGCTGGATCTTCTTCATTGGCAGGATAATACACGGCTTCTTTAAATTCGGTAATCTTCAAATTAGCAGCTACTCCACTCCTCCCACTGTTGTCTACAATAAGACAGGTCATCAGCCAATCACGTACTTCACAATAGGATGCGTCACTAAGAACCTTTGTCACTTGCTCACCGCCGTGAGTCTGGGCTGATGAGGAGGCCAGTTGCTTGACAGCGTTAACACGTTGGTTTCCGTGACAAATTTTAAACAGGTTTTTGCTTGACAGAAGTTTCTTGTAGTCTTCGTCCCGCTTTTCCAGCTTTCGCTTCGCAACCTTCTTTTTCTGCGCTGCTGACCATGAACTCGTTAGGTCGCGCCTAGCATTCAATGTCTCTGGGGTGACACTGGAAATGTTTTTATGCTCTTGAATAAGAAATTTATAAAATAACCGGAGGCTCATCAGATAAGATCTGACAGTTCCTGGCTGATAACGGTTTGCAGCGTATGAAAGCCAAGTCTTCAAAAATTTGTCCCCGTCTTTTCCAGGAATTAATAACACAAACACTGAAGGCTTCTTCTCTTCATTATTTGCAGTGTTTCGTTCTGTAGCTGCCAACCTGTTAATAACACTTCGCACTTGACTTCTGTATTGCCGAGCAATCTTCTCGCTGCGATAGCCTCCATCAACGTCAACCAGCCAAGAGTAGAATTCTGAAAGTAGATCATCTTGTTCACTTCTCTCTTCCTTAATTTCTGGTTTCCTTTCAGACGAATTTGGTGGGTCAGCTTCGACATCACTTGGCACCCAGTCGGTATCCAGCGCATCGTCATTGTCACTTTGATCTTCTTCAAAGACACCTCGAAGTTCCTCATCAATGCGTTGATTATGATCTTTGTCTTCACAAAACCGTTCTAGCTGTTCAGCTGCTTCAACAGGGGTTTTGAAGACATGACCTTGCAATAACTTTTTATCTTTAAAATTGTTAACTACTTGACGCCAATCGTCTTCCAGATCTAAGAATGATCCTTTTTCAATTTTTCCTTCTCCGATAACTTCGACTAGTTCGCTTAACAGTTCTTCACACTCTTCAGTGAGAGAGGAGGAATCGCCCGATTTCTCCGATTGGGTAGAGGCACTTGAGTAGGACTCAGCTTCATAGACATAATCTGGATCTACTTTACACTCATCTTCGCTATCGTAAACCACAACTGCATCCTATGCATTTGAGAGTTCAAAATCTTCTTTCTGTTCGTGATTTTTGCTGTCACCTCTTTCATCTTTTCCCGCCACATCAAACTCTCCATCGCTCTGTAATTCTTCATCGTCACTGCTCTCCATTCTATCTCCCTTTTCAGTATCTTCTTCCAAAACTCCGCTTGTTAACCTGTAATCTTCTTTGTCGCTGCTTACGCGGACATGTTTTCTTGTTTTGGTTTGTGTTTCTTTCTGCTCGCCCCTTTCTTGCAAGAATGTCATACTCGTCGTCGCTGTCCAACAGTAAACTTGCTTCAATTCTCTTAGACTTTGCACTCTTCTTAGTCTGGCGCTCAACCCTTCTGCGTCGTTTTCTTATTTTTCTTTGCGCTCTTTTTCTCAGCTCTTCATAATCCTCATCACTGGACTCAGAGTTTTCTTCTGGGCTCCATCTCATTTCGCTTTGTGAGCAGTATCACCTTTATTGCACAGACTTTCAGCTCCCGGTTCACTTTCCCCGTCAACCTTACTTTTTGTTTCTTCTGTTTGTGACTCAGATCTTCTTTTCTTTTGTCGACCCAGGTAAGAGGTAACACTTGCTACTGTTGCTCGCGGAGCTATCGCTAATGCATTCAAATAAGCGGGGGTGTTTGGTTTAAGATTGTGTGCGCTCGTTTGCAAATGCTTGTGTAACTGGAAGAACGGAGTATTGGCCTTCTTGCACGGAGACAAAGGACAAAATTTTAATCTTCGTTTAGGTGTTTTCTTCTCTCCAGTCATATAAGTATGAAGTTTGCGCCTCATTTTAGACATCCTATGAACTTCCTCGAGATGGCGACTGAGATTTTGAACACTTCGCCCACACTTCTTACATGTCTTGGAACTCCTTTTCTTGCGATGAGGGGCCATACCGTTCGTGTATGTAGAAGCGCCATTAGAGTGTGTTGCGGTGGAAGATATGGCACCATTATTTCCCGCTTTGCGAGAAAGGTCTTCTTCATTTGCGGCTGTGTCATTCATTCTACTAAGGCAAGGACAGGCAGGAGACATAGATTGTTAAAGTGATAGTAACTGCTTTTAGAGAGTAAACAGCAAGTTTTATTCTACGCATGTATAGTGCATTTTTACTTTGTTTTACATCATTGCCTTATGTGGTTTGATCATGATACCCAAGTATGCCCTCAAAAGATGGTTCGGAAAGTCGTAAAATTTTTTTTTTTTTTTGATAAAAAAAAACCGTTATCTCACCAAAAAAAAGTTAAAGGTCGAAAATATGAAGAATACCTGACAGTGGTAAAAGTTGTTTGGTTAGTTAGTTGGACGTATGTGTCGAGCGTTGTCAATTCATTGCGATCAAGAACAGTGAAGAATATACTCTGTACATTGTTGCAAGGCGCGAAGGGTCGAAGGGTGTCTGCGCACTTACCTGAGGCTAAAACATTTTAGTTCCTCAGATATTGGTTGACTGAACTCCCATAACCATAACTTTTAGACTTTCGGTTACAAAGGCATCAGGTGAACATTTTAACAAATTTATGGTACTGTTATGGTTTTGAATAAATGACTGATCATCGCAGTTTTACACACAAGTTAAGTAGTTGTGAAATTAAACTTTTCAGGCTTTAATTTCACAACTGCGTAAGTTGTGTGTAAAACTGCGATAATCAGTCATTTATTCATATCTTTCTCCGCAGTTCTGTTTTTTCATATGTTCACTTGTATTATGGTTTTGCTTGATATTCGTAGTATTTACTGTTATTTTATTTACTGGATCCTGGAAAACAGTGGTAGTATTATACGCTAATGTGTTCCTATGCGGTTGGGATACTCGTACTTTTAACGCAAATGATCACTTTAGTATAATCAGTTGGGTGATTTTCACTGACAGCAATGTTATTTCCTTTCATGTTTTATCACTTCTTTCTCAAAAACCAGGACAAATCGAAAAAAAGTTAAATGCTAAATGTTGTTTTTTTTTCGCGTGTGGGTGTTGTACGAATATTGTTACAATCATTCTCATCTTCACTGTCACCATCATCATTGTCGTCCTGTTTCCAACGCAGTGGCATGTATAAATGTCTTTATGAGTTGTATTGTTAATACAAAGGTTAAGTATTAAAGCTGGGTTAAACAGACGTAGAACATCTACATTTAATTTACTTGTCATTTACTGACATGAAAACTGTACCAGAAAACAAAACAAGACCAGCAAGCCGACAAATTATAGTGCCTGTAAAGCCGAGTAAAATGACAATTTATAACTGATATTTAAAGTTCGAGCGCTGTACCAAAATTATGGAATCTCAATGACTGACTAGAGTGTGACTTGATAACTAAAATTCTCACGCGTTAGTGACTTCCTTCCCATTCTCCGAGCTTTACATGAGGTATAACTTAAGCTTTTTGTAGGCTTTCCTCTAAAAGCTTATTTTATTTATCAATTCTGCGCTATTTGAAGTTTTTACCGCTTCTTGCAAAATAGTCTGAAGTGCTTTGTTCTTTTGTTAAATCTTTTAGTTTTTGTTTTTTTTATCCCTAAACACCATACCTAAAATTACCTAGGTTAATCCGAGTTTCTGTTATTTTATATATGAGTTGGTACATTTGTGATATCTATCTTCAGTTTCACGAAAGAAACAAAAATGTACGAAAATCGAGCACCTCCGAAAGGGTCTAAGGCCCCGTCCACACTAATCCGTTTTCAAACGAAAGAGGAACTGTTTTGCTCCGTTTTCAAAAAGATTTGCGTCCACACTTACCGTTTTCGTATCGTTTTCGCCCGTCCACACTACAACGCCGTATCCGTAGTATCCATATCCGTAGTGCGCATGACAAATAAACTCGACGCATGCGCATTTCAATTTATCGGCCCGCGAAATTGGCGCTATTCTCGATTCTTTGTTGTTGAGTGTTGTTGTGGTTGAGAATTATTTGATATTTTCCGTCTAAACGATGTCAAGAACAGCTGGAAAGCAACCAAAACCTAAAACTGGGGGCGGGCTTCGAGAGAGTCGTTTTTATCTTCGTTGTCCCTGAAGCTGGCATGGTCAGAAGCCTTAAAATATCTTTTTTCCTTCTTGTCAAATCTAAGTGGCGCCTCAGCTGGGTTTAATGCGCTTGCAAGAGCGTCAAAAGACTGGAAGTCATTCCGATCACGAGAAAAGCCACATGGTAGCGTCTGTCCGTCATTTTGGATACTCACGATCGAGTGGTCTGGCGCCCGATCGTGTCTATTTTGATGACGTCACCGTTTTCAGATAGCGTCATTTTCTCCATCCACACTAGAAAATAGCGTTTTGAAAAAGCATCGTTTTCAAATCGCTCACTCTGGAGAGCGTTTGCGAATGGCTCCGTTTTCGATGATCGTTTTCGACGTTGTAGTGTGGACGATAGCCGTATCCGGAACAAAACAGCTCCGTTTTCGTTTGAAAACGGATCAGTGTGGACTGGGACTAAAATAGCGCTGCGTAACACAAATCGCGCCGGGTTCAAAGGCATTTGTCATAAACAGTTTGATATGTAACAACTTCTTAGATATTTTACTGTACAAACACTTTTCAAAGATGGGTTCGAGAGGTCCTGTCGCCTGCCGTATTAATGAAATTCCTAGCGGGGAAGCTTTAAAGTGAACGAAGAAACATGTTTTGGATCCACTTCCGGTTGCATCATAATTCGTCATGCATGAATGCAGGGACCATGCTTTCCGGTTAAGAATGAAGAAAGAATAAAAAACATTATGAGAACCGTCGGCTTTGCAGTACACTTTTAAACACATTTAATATTGACGTAGACCTATTACCGTCAATACAGCCCTGACTCATTAAGTTTTAAATGGATGCCGTTTTGCTGAAAATGTACGATTGTAGTTTATCACATTGCTTAAATTTCGCACTAGGTTATTGCACTTCACCAATTGTGTTGAAAGTTGAAATCAGCTCTTTTTGAAAAGATGAATGTTATCTTTAAGATGGCGAAAAAGCATGGCAAATATCAAAAACAAAATGGACATTTTGATCCAGGAAAATTGAGACACATTATGAAATATTCACTTGTAAGTTCAAAACAGGTTTTTCGCATTTGGGTCAAAGAACATCATTGTTGAAGGCACATGAAAGTCATATTACTTAAGAATTTAGAAAACGATGCTAAAATTAAGGTAGTTTGAGGCAAGAAATGTGGTTATATGATGGAATAAATATAAAATCATACAGACCTGTGAAAGTACATCCACACAGCTTGCGATCTTGCGAGACAACCTCAAGCTTGCGCAAAAGGGCACACAGCATTTTGTTGGTTTCTTTAAAAAGATGATGAAGGACGAATGTCTTCGGTGTTTATTCAAAATTGAAGGCGCGAAGCATAAAACTCTGGATTTGAGCAGATCTTACACTCTGACAACTTCGGAATTCATTTAATCTGCTACTGATAGCAATTCTGGTAATGAGTATTTGCTACGTGTAGCAAATACTCACTTATGGTAGCAAATACTCATTGGTGGGTATTTACTACGGTAGCAAATACCCAACGCGTATTTGCTACCGTAGGAAATACCCGCTGATGGTAGCAAATACCCACCTCAATCTGACTCAATCTGACTCTCTCTCTCTCTCTCTCTCTCTCTCTCTCTCTCTAGAGGAATCTTAGGGCACTTTTCCTACTTTGCCTCTTTTTGCGATAGCTCACCCACGTTTAAGTGGTTAAGCGGTTGGACACATGTGGGATAAACTAACCAACTTAACTTTAATTCCTGAAAGTTTTGAATTTTAACGTCAAAAGCAGGAGGATAAAAGCGTTACAAAAGTGCCCTATCAAAGGGTAAGCCGTTTTTAAAAGGGGTTAAAACTAATTTCTGGGTGCCATGGAAGCTATTACTATGTTATTACTATGTCATAGTATTCTCTCACCAACCACGATGTTTTCCATTTGAGTTATTTGGCAAACAAAAAAATCATCGTGTTAGTCATACCCTTTTCATGTCAATGTAAGGAAAAAAAATCGAAAAACGGTCAAAAGTTTTACAGAAAGTTCGAAGAACTATATCTTGGTTTTGTTTCAACGAAGAAAGCTGAAATTTTAGCAGAAGGTACGCTCACTATTTTAAAATATGTCCAATAAAAATTATTGGAATTGGTTGTATATTTGTGCTTTGAGAGTCATTTCAGTGAACGTGGTTCGAAAACACCGCAATGTTACAAAAGTGCCCTATTGGTCCGACATTTTGGGGTAGATTTTATGGCAATTTCTCTAGTGTTTAGAAACTCCAGTGGAATAAAAGGAAAGAACGTACTTTGAAAAAAATGGAGACTCCGAGTTAGGCTGTAATCCTTTCCAAAAAAAAAGGTTACAGACAGGAAAATGTCTTTCTTATGTTAACGACGCATTTTGACCAATGCACAGGTGGTGAGTATGAGGTCTTGTTGATAAAGGCTGTACCTTTCACCATGTTGCTGGGGCAAGAAGTCACCAAGAGTCACTTTAAATACTAAAGAGACATGGAAAAGATATGCATTGTTTTCTTTCCAAAATGTTTCCCGAGAATTTAGGTGGCTCAGTGTGAAGGGGTAACAGCATTTGACTAGTGACGAGTTCCTCCTTTGTTTAATCCTTAAACCCAATTCACACTAGTGACAGAGCTAATCAACTAATTAAAATATACAGAATGGCATAAAGAAAAGATAACATTTTTTCCACTCATTTCGTCATGCTCTTGGTGTTAATAAAGACCTTTACATTTGAGTACGAGTACGAGACCGACTACGAGTTCGGCCATCAAATTTCCAACCAGTCCCTTCCCCAGACCCGTCGCGTTTCCTTATTGCTCACCAGCAGATAATGGGATTGTAGAAACAAGTACTAATATCGCAAGCGATTATCTAGAGCGCGTGAACTAGATTTGAAAGGTCGCACTCAAATCTAACGGTCCCTGTTTTATGTTGTTATGTAGTGTTATTTACATCGGTGGCGCGCGTACAACTTTTTCTTTGCCTTTGCGTGACATTGTCGTTGTTTCGTTATACCAGCAGGGTGAACCAGGATTTGTTCGTGAATGGTTCTTGTTTATAATTCCTTGTAGTTGGGAAATGATCGTTTGTTTTTTCTTGCTACTCCCTTGTTTTACTTTTTCTGGTTAAGCAAACAGTGGGAAGTATACTGACTTGACATGAGATAGGTGGGGCTTCATTAGGCGTGGTCACTAAAATAAGGCCGTGTCCTATTGGGACCAACCATTTTTGATTGGCTAGTTAATTTTTTCGTGTTCTTTTGGAATAAAACCGTTTTTGGTTGGTTTGGTTGATCAACTTTTTCAAACAGCTCAAAACTCGGTTGAAATCGCTGAAAGCAACAGGTAGCGTCTGCTGACGTGTTTGCACTCCTCGAAGTTTCGCGCGTTGCGTGGGCTTCGCGTGTTGTCAACAAGGAAATCTCAGATTACCGTTTTAAATTTCTTAAAGTATTTAACATCAAAGAACTACTCAAAAGGCAGGATAAACTAATTTTCAAAGGACGTCCAACCAGTCTTCATTTCTACGACCTAATACCCGCGCAGAAAAACACAAACTACACGCGCACCAATCACCATAGCTTTTTGTAAATACTAAGACCGGGAAGCGTGCTACCAAAAAGGAGTAATTAAAAGATTTACAACTGTAAAACAACTCTCACAAAATTCAAGACACTTATAAACAAAATTTGAATGCTTTATGATCAAGTCTTTTAAGAGGCGACCATTAGCTTTTCCACGATTAACATCAATTTTTGGTGACAGATACTATTTATCCTATCCTAATTTTTGGTGAGAGATACCATTTATCCTACTTAACTAGAACATATGAACACATTCGTTTTATACTTCTTCCTTGCAAAACATGCTTCAGTTGGAAAAATCGTTCATAATTTTGAATTAGAGGGCACCGGGTAAAAACGAGTTATTCTGAAACTTCAAAATGCCATACTGAACGCATTAGCATGGAAAAAATAGCACTGTATGCTTCTCGTGATGCCATGGTAACCCATCACTCAACTCCTGAGAAGTGTCAGTGTGTTACTATGACTTAAATTGCTTTAAGCCAACAAACAATAAACTGATAACTTTACCCTTAAAAGAAGTCTAACTTAGACCATGGTTTAGGAGAACCAATGCCACAATAGGACGAGCTCCTCACACCGTTTACAGTAGGTAAATCAGTTTTGAAATCAGTTTTAACTGCTGCTTAGTTGTGGTCAAAAGTGGAAAACTGGAAAACACAACTTTTATTGGAATGTTTATTGTTTTGGAACCAATCAGATGAGACATGTAACTCTACAACAACCACTAGAGTAATGAGCTTCAAGGTTTGCATTAGTCATGCAACAAAACACTGGCTTTTTTCTGATGAGAAAATTGATCCTTAATTTCATCCCTCAGATTGCTGATGATGATTTTACTTTTGGTGGAGCTAATGCACCAGCAAAGGGTAACTGTTACCAATATTTGTTGCACTTTCATGTCTCATGTGACTGGTTGAAAAAAAAACATACCATTAACAATTTTAGTGTTTATGGTTTTCTGGGTAAGAATACAAACCCTGTCTAAACATTGTTTGAATAACCAGACCTAAAGTTTCAAGGGAGACCAAATTCTACCCCATTCAGATGATTCTCTACATGTGACTCATCATAATACTGTAGTAACTAATCAATAACCTGGAGAAATCAACCTGAAAATCCCCTTGGCGTGTAATTCAATTCTCTCTAATGTTATTCTGAAGAAAAAAAACAGAGCCATTCACACAGTACATTGAAAAGCATAACAGTGTGTTTGGGGTCACCACAACTAATGGGGCAGTTATGGAACAGACATACTTCTCCTTTGTCAGCAAGAATTTCATTCATTTTATGTGATCTCATTTTCATCTTGCTTCAACATAGGTTCAGTACTGTGTTCCACTATGATCACTGGTAATTTAATGTAAACTGAAATTTGAACAATGACTAAGAGTCGCATACAGTACATCCACTTACTACCTGTACTTTCACCAACACACCCTTCAGGGGATAAGAATGATTCTTTAGTTCAACGCTTAAGGCGTCTTTCATACTTAATACGATTAACTACAGTTTCCAGTGGCACTTTACTTAAAAGAACCCTTCCCCATTCTTCCTTTTCAAGCGCTTTACGGACTGTCACCTTTGAGATGGACACTGACTTGCCAATCATGTCCTTAAAAAGACCTCTGATGTTGTCAAGTTCTGATTCTCCAAACACATTCCGCACACTACTTCGTACAGTCGGAGGTATAATGTCACTGGAGTTGTCATCATTGCCTAGAGACCTTTCCATTCTTTCCTCACTACTTTGCTCTGTTGGGGGTACCATATCACTGGAGTTGTATTCATTGCAAAAGGACCTCTCAATTCTTTGCTGCAAAGTTTCCTCAGCTGATGGCAGTTCCATAGGCTCTACAGCTGCTGACTTCCCATATCGCCACTGTGCCCTTACTTTGTCATACACTCTTTTTGGGTTTTCGCTTCCAAGGAGAGGATTCTCAGAAATTTTGGATTTCACTGTAGCAATTGAGACTGCTTTTTTATCAATTTCCTCTTTGTCACTGCCCCATGGAACTCTAGACGTGCTTAGACATTCTTCTGAGGTAGCATCATCTGCCAGAGTGCTTGTAGCACAACTCTTTGGATCTGTATGGCCGTCATCTTCCTCGTGAGTTTCACCACGCATCACTTTACGCAATTTCTTCGAAGCTTTCACAGAGGACAATGATTTCTCGTGTAGCCTGTAATACTTTTGAGCAGTGCCACTGTTATGAGCCATTAAATCAGCCAAGTTTCCTTTAAGTTCACTGCTATCCTTGAGGCTATGCACTCCCGTAACAGCCGACTTCCTAAAAAGTGTGGAACTTGGGGTTCCATGCAGGTCTGCCTTTTTCCAAATGGATTTTAGAGCTTTGTTAATTTGGCTTGATGCCAATGGTTCTCCAGTCCATGATAAGAACACACACTTGTCATTGTTACTTGACTTACAAGCTGCAGGACGCACCTGGGCAACAAAAATCTGCATCCAGCTATGCAACTTTGCACTCAGGACAATCCTTGCAGGACCATGAGTCACAATAGTCTTATGGTCTTTAATACTGACAACAAATTCATCGCCTTGCTTGTGTGCCCTTTCTAGTTCACTCAATTTCATATTTGCAAGTGCCCCTGCTCTACTTGCATTGTCTACAGTAATTTGAACAAGCAAAAAGTCCCTTATTAAAGTGTACTGACTTTGAGATACCGTAATGGCATGTGCTCCAGACAATTGGCCCAGCAGGCAGACTGCATCTCTTGCTGCTTTACTCCGCTCGAATTCTTTTATTTGCTCAGGCGTTATCAATAGCTGCCTGTCCGTCTCCATTTTATGCCAATGCCTTTTCAAGCAGCTTTTCGCGAATGATGATGACCACCTGCTGACTTTCTCCTTCAGGGCAATAATATCCTCCTTTGAAATGTCAAGATGTGCATTTAACTGTTCAGTCAATGCAAATGAATAGAAATGTCGCAAACTCATTAAATATGACTGAGTGGTTTTTGGATGATACTTTTCTTTTGCATGCCCCTCAAGAAATTTGTCATTTACGAGGGCATGATTGAATAATGAACTAAGTTCTTTCTTCTCATCAATCACACTCAGCAGTTTTAACACTTGCTTTGCATGTTGTGTGCTTGTTTTGTTGTCTAATTTTCCACCATCTGCAGACTCTAACCATACACGGAATTTGATAAGCGCCTCACCTACAATTTTGGGCATTTCAGATAATGTTCTGTTGACATCATCATCATTGTCATTATCATCACAAGCACAATCATTTTGCCTGTCTACTTCGCAAACTGATGCATCTACACCGTCACTTGGAGTTTTGGATGGCTGACTTAATTGTCCTCTTTGAAAATCTTCAAGTGTCTCAAGATCAGGTGTAATACAAGGTTTTGTTTCCAGATCCCTTGCTTCTATTAAAGCTTCCTTAAATTCCTGTGAGTTAGGATCTAACTTATGAACTTTTTTCAAGTGTGGACCCAGCCTTTTCACAAAGGATGTACAGCCTGCAACAGGACAGAAACGAGGATGATGATAGTCTTTCTTCTTTGCATCTCCAGTTTTGTTCTCTCCACATTCCGTGCCCTGTTCTTTGCATAACTTTGAAACCTTGCTGTGGCTAGTGTTACTGTACGGCTTTCTCAGACCAAATTGAACCAAGGCAGTTCGTGACTGTTCCTTTGACCAACCATGTACCAGCTGTAGATGACGAGGGATATTGAAGACCTTTGTTCTGCAACCTGATACTGGGCAACATTTTTTCAATCGCATTGTTTTGGAGCCCAAGGGAGTCTCTTCCTTCTTTGCTATTTCATGGGAGTCCTAGTCAATTACAACAACATATAATAATAATAATTACAATAATAGTAACAATAATACATTGGAAGCTGTGAACCACACATAATACACAACACTAACAGCTGAAACCAGTTGACACAGGGAAACAGTGGACAGAAAATACTGAGGGAACTATTATGACCAAAATACAATTGAAAGTAGTTTTTCAACCTCATCGATTGTTGTCTTTATGTCTTTATATCAAATGAAACAAAATGTGTTTAGAACTCAGATAGCATACATGTACCAGAGAGAAACATGGAGTACATGTATGCTGTGCCACAAAACAAATGACTGCATGTCTTGATCTAGAACATAAAATCAGAGCAAAACGTGGCAGTGCCACACTGCTTTGTGTTTATAAGTTGATTCACCATCCAGGGGCCCATTTCTTGAAAGTCCCATAAACGTTTCGGGCCCGAAAAGCCATTTCAAAAACTGCGATCCACTTATTCTAAAAAGCTGGTCCTTTACTATGATTTCAAGATACGAAAGGGAAACGTCTTCATTTTTGAGATATGAAGGAAATTATGGCACCCGAAAAGTTTCTGAGGTTTTGAGAAATGCACGCCAGGTGTTAACAAACTAATTGAGAATGGGCCTTTCATACTCATGTATCTACATAACCCTTCCACATTGCATTATACATGAACATGCTGTACCTTTGGTAAGCCATCATGTTTGAGCTTGTCATTGTCATTTGCAGTTTTTGAGGTGTTATCTCCCCTTTTACAGGTCTCACGTGTAGGTTTAGAAATGTTATCAGCCCTTTCATAGGTTTCATCTGTAGTTTTGGAGTTGCTGGAAATGTGTTGATCTATACTTTCTGAGCTGTCATCAACATCATCAGATGTATCACTACCCTGAATGTGGAGAGGAAATACATGTACATGAATTAAAAAAATAATAATACTTCAAATTTATTTGTCCCTCCAACCAGGCATCCCTTCAAATGTAAATGGCTTTCAAAGGACAGGGTTACTTGTGCCTTTGTTAGAAATACAACCACATGGCATTTTGTACCTTTGATGAGTCATCATGCTTGGATGTACTACTTTCACTGCTCTCATCAGAAGAAACTGTTTTAGAGGTATCATCTGAACATTCATCTGTACTTTCAGAGACGAGAACAACATTGTCGCCTGATGTATCACTATCACTGTTTTCCTAAATTTATACAGAAAAAAACCTCATTACCCTTATATCACCCAAAATTAGAAAGCTCCAAACTCAGAACCATGTAAAATAAAAGACTCATTTGTATTCTCCTCACAAATCATCACACAGTGTACATGTGTTACTCGTTGTTCCTCATTTTACATTTACATGTTAACTGTACATGTATCATGGCATGTAGCTCATTTCATATGTAGTTGTTAATCCTGAATGATTTCCACATTTTTGGCTAATAATTTTATGCTTCTGAGAAATCCATACTGCGTAGAGGCCAAGTAGTTGTAACTGAAAAACCTTGGCAGAAAGTAAGTAAATCCTAACTTATTTCCAAAATAATGTTTTGGGTCATTTTGTATTCTTGTTATTTTAAATCCTAAATTGTCCATTTTACTTGGCTGCAAATGTTGCAATTGAAGGCACATGCCAAAGTGTAGGTTACAACATAACCTTCACTTGACTGCCTGAAATTCATTCTTTTTAATTAAATGATAAGGGATACTTAGCTCTACTGACAGGCAGTAATATATACAATGCACTAATTAGTACTGAAGTACAGTTGCTGTTCAAGAATGGATCCCAATAACTACACAACACACCATGTCACATGGCCTCCAGACATGCTCCTGAACAAATTGGTCAGCCTGTTTATAAAACAACATATCTATGTATATACGTGTTTAAATAAGGTCTTTTGCTTGGTTCAACATTTGACATCCATAACTTCATGTTCATCACATTGGCATTTGCAATGAACCACAAGGTCACCACTTGTAAGGTAGGCAACAACAAGTTTTTAATCTAGACAAATCATATACTTGCCTATTTCAATAATACTGTCATCTCCAAATGGGTGTTGCTAATGGCCATTAACAGATTATTCATTCAAACTTAATACAAAATTTTGCTATTACAATAATTATTATAATATCTTGAAAGGAGGCACTTGCCTTTAGTGGAGACGATTCAGTACCGGACAGTGTAACCCATTCGATTTGAGAAGCACGTCTCATTTTCCCTAAAATGTAAAACAGTAAATAAAACGTGATGCTGTCTGGAAAGTTTGAATGCTACTTTATAGTGCACCATCCATAAGTATTTCAGTTAATCTTACTATTAAAACGACTACACTCAAAATTGATCGAGTATCGAGTACCGATCGAGAAAGGTGGAAAGGTCTGTTGTCTGTAATCACGAATTTCCAACTCCACAAGGCATTGTTTTTTTACTGTTTCGAACCGACATCGTTTGAAGAACGAGACAGATAACAAATTGTTATCTGTCTAAACACACTATTCACATGCAAATAAGTGGTAGGGTATTCAGCAGTTTAGCTTTTCGAATAAAGTAGTAAACAATACTTCTAAGTTCAACGGAATAACGAAGAAATATGCCTCACCTTTCCGCTAATCGATGTAAACGCCATGGAACGGATGGAACGACGCCGACGCCATGTGGTTTGTGCAACAACTGCTGACCACTTCAGTTATGATCGCATTGCCTTGTGTTACAAAGGTGCCTTGTGTAACAAAAGTGCCCTACGTCACAAAAGTGCCCTACAACATGTCACAAAAGTGCCCTATGTTACAAAAGTGCCCGATTAATGTTACAAAAGTGCCCCATTCCTCTGGCTCTCTCTCTCTCTCTCTCTCTCTCTCTCTCTCTCTCTCTCTCATCTTCCCAAAGTCCAGTAGACTGAAAAATTATAGAAATGTGAGAATTCCCTGGGAACCCACAACTAGCCCAAATGAATCTATATTTAGCATCAACAATACACATGTAGCCATAAGTACAATCGAATAAAAGTTTTTAAAGTTATGGTATTCTTTCCGCGATTCTTCACCACCAGCAGGGCTCTTTAAAGGCAAATGACATCCATCGATTGCGCCCCAGGCATATGGAAACTGCCACAATTGCTCCATGTCTAAAACCTTCTCCTCGTACTGTGGGTCACTTGTTGGGAAATGTTGTTGCACGCAGTCTTTCCATAAATTATCAACAATTGCCCTGCACACTTCACTCACTACACCGCATATAGTTGACACTCCCAAACCAGTCATCTCCGCAATGGTGTAGTAATAGTCGCCTCTACCAAGGCGGTACAAACAGATTGCTAACCGGAAAGCAGTTGATATAGGTTCTTCAGTGACTGTTTCTTGTTCTAGGTCATGTTCGATACGACTGAGAATAAACAGGAATGTTGCTCTTTATACCCTGAACAACTTTTTAAACCTAGCATCCGAGTATTGGTGCCAAACAATATCCCACCAACCTGTACTTCTTGGCAGTCGGTGACAGGATCGGTAAACTCGTGTTGCATTTTCACGGGACAAAATGAGCACAATCAACAGCAAAACTTGAATTATTAACTTATGGTTTTGCTGAAGACAATGCAGCATATACTGTTGCATTGTCAGCCTCCTTCTTTGCCTTCCTTCAATAATTTTTTGCAAAATAAAAAGCCTCCGTTGAGTATCTTGGTCCGCCATATTAGATAGTTACGTAACCTTTGTAACATTTGTCTGCTGACCGACATACACGGCAGTATCAATTCAAAGAATTAAATTTGGCAGAAATTCGACGTATGAATCAGCTGTCGCATTTCTCCCGCACTTAATTGAATTGAATTTGACACAGCAGAAGTGCGACATATGAACCGGGCCTAAGACTTATCTAAGATGGTGAAGAATGTTTCGAAGAAACTTTCCTACAGGTGTATGTAAATAAATTTTATAATTAACTGAAGAATTTTCTTATAAATAGGAGAAGCCCCTTAATTTTTTAATTTACGGTATAAAAACAGTGTCCATTAAAATGTGTTATTAAAGAGTGTTTTTTAGCAATATTTCTGCTTGAGATAAGTTAGAAATTAGTACCGTCTAGTCTTGTCCACTGGGTTTGAAATGGTCCATCATCATGTTGCACCTCATAGAACTTGAAGGGCACTCCAATCTTGTCAAGTTCTACTTCTAGGATTTCCTTCCTTTTCTTGTTTATGACAAACTCAATCACCTGTGAAAAGAAATGGTTCGGTATATGATACAAGGAAAGGTTGTCAAGTCTTTGATTAAAATGTGCTGTGGAAATTCACCTGATGAAAAAGAAGTCCCATAATCCTTAGGAAGAGGTGAAGAGTGTCAATGATGATTCGGGCAAAAGGGATTGAAACTAGCGGTTTGTGGATGGAGCCTTTCATCTGGTCAACTGTCTTTCCTTTGCTGTTGCTCTCACTGTTATCCAAAGTTCTTTCAATGGGCCAGTCTTGTACTTAAAAATAATAAATCAGACATAAAGTTCATCAATAACATTGATTCAGAGCATTAAACTCCAGTATCGTATAAGTGAAAGTGAAATATTTGAATCTGTCAATCCATTTCATATTTTGTCGTTGTCCCCTGCTTGCAAGAAAATGAATATTTCACCTTTATCATTCAGTTTGTTTTAATTTCAATTCTGTTCTATCCCTTACTTTACCATTCATGTTTTTTTCAATTGTGCATTTAAAAAACGTTTGAGTAAACGTCGACTTACTTGTGAAATCACAAATTTTGGCCTTGGTACAATAGCACCATATCCAAAAGAATTTTCCTGTGGCAGAGTTTAGCCCATACACCATGCAAAAGAATTTCCAATCCGAGCAGCAGTACCTGGAAAACATAAATCACCATATGCAGTCTAAACTATTATTGTTACTTCATCTTATATTTATAGAAATTAAAATTATAATAATCATCTTTATCATCATCGTACTCATTACCCTACTTACCATGTCACAGAGTAAAGTACACCATCTACATCTATGCTACTATCTTGAAGCAAATCAACCTCAGTAAAAATGGGGCCAAGGCAGGTCCCAACTTCTTCATAATCTTCTTTTCCTATAAAGATATTCATGATCTTTAATATCACTGTTTCTTCGCCGTAACTTGTTTAGCCTTAGGTTAGTTTCCAAGTTTTAAACATAAATTTGCAGCAATCTCCATTCCAAATTTTACCTAGTATATTTGCTTTTGCTTCACGATGTTGAGTTGGACATTGCAACAAAATCAAAGAGGTAAAATATTCAAAATAGGGGAAAGGAAGAATTAGTGATTTAGTCATAACAATAGAGCGGTTTTCAATTGAGTGTCGAAAGCAATTCGTGAATTACTTTGGTTTTGGTTTTGGTTTGGCCTGCCATTGGCCCTAAAAAAATGTAATAGTAATTACTAACCAATCATCGATGACCTGTTGTATTCTCAGCCAATCAAATTAGTAAGTAACAGCAATCGTGCTTTTGGTCTTGCATCACGCAAACATCATGTAGCGCCATTTTCTTTTCAATTCTTGATGTGAATTGTAGTTTTGGCGGAGGTTTCGTCTGTCTTTTGCCTTTTTGGTGTTTTTTTTGTTTGGTTTCTTTACGTTTTTCCTCCAAAGAATGATGACTTGAGTGTCATCTTGTCTTTCCGTAAAATGAGCTGTTGACACGGCTGGTTGTCATCTTGCTGCGTTGCTGTCCGGCCGAGTGATGGCTTGGAGAATTAACAAGCATGGCGGAGTATACAAAAAAAGGAGCACCTTTTCCATTACAGAAGCGTTATCAAATTGCAGCTTCCTACCTTCAGACTGGCAGTTATGGTGCTGCTGCGGCAGAAAACATGTGCACTTACGACGCTGCGAGGAGGATCGTTAACAAGTTTTTGACGATTGGCCTTTTCGACCCGGGTAATAGGGGTTCTCCGCCGACGATAATGCAGCCTTGGAAAGTGGCCTACCTGGAAGCCCTTGTTACTCATGATCCATTCATGTATCTGAGCGAAATTCAGACAGCCATTCGAGATGACTTGAATTTACCTCCTGCTGAAATACCTTCCGTTCCGACCATTTGCAGAACTCTTCTCAGTTTAGATTTGACGCGGCACAAGGCATCGAAGGTACCCCTGGAGAGATTTACACCTGAGAACATTGCACGATGAACTGCTTTTGTGAACTGGCGAAGAACAGTAGATCCGAGAAAGCTTTATTTTGCCGATGAGACTGCCATACAACTCGCGAATGGAGTGCGAACTGTTGGACGCTGCCACACAAATAGCAATGTTCCTGTCTTCACCAACCGCGGAGACGAGCGAGAGAAAATGTCTGTGTTGTGTGTGATCGGATACGATGGCGGAGTTCTTGGAGCATATCCTATACACGGAAGCTTTAACAGACTTCAGTTTAATTACGGTATGACACAATATTTTGTTCCTTTAATGTCACGAGACTCATTCGTGGTAATGGATAATGCATCAATTCACAATGAACGAGACTTAAGAAACATTTTGGCACCTAGAAATATTACACTCGTCAAACTTCCTCCATACTCTTACGACTTTAATCCAATAGAATTAGTTTTTGGAAGTGTCAAAATGTACGTTAAAAGGTGGCCTGATCTACTCAGGGCCAACATGCCATTCGCTATTGTTAATGCATTTTCACAGGTTTCTGTCCGGAGTGTCCAGCATTTTTATCACAGGTGTTGGCAAGTTTTAAGTTAACGTATGAATGCCTTTGTGCTTTGTTCACATGGCATAACGTAAAAAACATAATCATACCACCGGTAACAATGGAGTTGAGCATGGGAGGCAGGGGGGAGGGGTACTCGTGTAGATTTCAGGTAGGGGTGTGCCGCTTAGGGTGAACATTGATACCCTATTCGAGGCCCCAACTCTTTACAGGATACCCTATGAAAGGGGGAAAAAAGCTAAGACTGACGTGGACGGGTCAAATTTATTTTGTTTCAGTAATATTCGGATGCTTCAAACTCTTTGTTCAGTCACAACGGATCATTTCTTTATTGCTTAGCTGTGTTCATACACTGTAAAAAATGATACCCTGTTTAAAGACTGAGATCCTCAAAACCAAACCCTATTTTGCAGCACATACCTCTTAGTAGAGTACCCCCTCTCCTACCTGGGTAAAGGGATCTTATAAAAGTGATGGGAATGATTGTTAAACCTTTTATGTATTAGTCAAGTTCAACAGTGCCCATTGCCCAGTGCTAAGCAGCTGAGTCACACAGAGACTGTCAGTCTATCAGTTGTAAAATATAACTGCAAAGATAGTAATTATCAAAACCACGCTTGCTTTTCTTTTGCAAAGAAGTCTATTCCTTTGTAACCAGTAATTTTGTTTTGGGAAACTAGCAAGTGAACATTGAGCATCAGCTACCAGCAAATATTTTAAGCCAGTGTTATTTAGCTTTAGGTGTCCATTTTGAATGTGCAAATTTGAAAGGAAAAGGTATTGCAATCTCTAGCTTTTTTTACAATCAGATCACTCATATCCCCTATTTGTTGCCTTGAAGGGGCTCGGCAGCCAAGACAAACTTATTTTTAACAGAAGAAAAGCAATTTATGACTTTTTGACTACTCTTCTTGCAGTTTAATCTAGCTCACTTCTGATATTAGTAAATGCATTAGGCCATCTTTGCACAGAAACCAGTAAGCAAAAGAAGAATATTGGAAACAACTTCATTGGAACCTGGAAATATTCCCCTTAATCTATAGCCTCTATTTGTAAGTAAGTTTCAGTTCATTGTCACTAATGTGAATATGGCCTATTTGCATGTTTGAGTCTTACCTGCACAGTAAGAGTAATTCAAGTATTTTTTCATAAGACTAGGTGAATAGACTATCTTCCGAAGTAGATGACAATAGAAATGTTTTTCTTGAGCAGTGCAAGTTGTTTTTATTTTTTTACATTTTAAGAAATTGTAGACGTTCCAACTTGTTACAAGCTGTATCTTATGAAGAAATGAACTCAAATTTATATGAATCACAGCATAGCACACGTGATTCCTTAAAATTAAGAACATACACTGTAAGTTGAATTTCCAATAGACGACTTCAAACACCATTTTATGATTCAACAGCTTTAAGTAACTTCAACTCAGAGGCATACATTCCTATCTGCAATTAGGTGAATACAATAGGTTGGTGTACAATCTTGCATATGGAAATGAGTTTTACATGTAGAATGTCTTGTACACCAAACTCATTTCCATATAAAATTGTGCACTAGCACTCACTTTGAAGCAGGGTAAAGGCAACTTGGAAATGACTTATTTACTGAAAAACTTCTTTAGAGGAAAGACGTACAACAAGGAACTGTATTTTTCTTTTCCCTTTGATAATTTGAGTGAACTTAACTTTTTGTGACATTAAATTATCTTCACCATAATAATACAATGATTGTATTGATTGTGATGTAATTCCATTTTGAACTGTATGTAAACAGAATATTGATACAATGCTTCAGAACAAAAATCAAAGCATTAATATTTGACAATACTTGAATAACTACATACTTTGTATTTGGCACACCCAAGCTGCAATAGCTTTACTTGTTAGATTTGTCAAGTTCTAAATCTTTTTACTCAGATAGTTGCTTAAAAACCTGTGAACACCAAAACCTACAGCTGTAACTGACACCAAATTCATTTTTATAGCATTTAAATGAATGCATTTTTCTATATTTCCTTGGTGATATCATAAAAAAATCTCCCTTTCTAGCTTCTCTCCCCGTATGATATACATCACTTGAGTGCTTGTTTTGCTATTGTCTTGATTTCCATCACTCAGAGCAAGTGTTAACTTTTTTTACAAAATGACGAATGTGAAGAATGCATCTTACAACCCCAAAACAAAGACTCTAGAAATTGTCCAAATTTGCACATTTTTTGGCTACCAACTGCTAAACAACACACACAGCATATTATCCACGTCTTAACCCTCACACCTCATGCAATGCGATCACTTGTGTACCATTCTTTTCATGCTCATTCTTTTGAGCAATACCATTGGTTGCTGATATTTAAGTAATAGAGCACTTTTACTGTGTTTACATAGCCTCTTCTAAACACGAGGAGGGTTGGGAGAATTCAAGACTGTTATGCAAACCCTCGACTACGTCTCGGGTTTGCATAACTTTCAAGAATTCTCCCAACTCTCCGAGTGTTTAGATGAGGCTATGTAAACACGGTAAAAGTGCTCTATTGCATTTATAAAATAATTCTTAAAAGTACGCGCGAATCTAAAACGTCACAACCGTGTTTACATACTCTCATCTAAACACACCTATTGACCAATGAGAGTGCGTGTAGTGACTCAGTTATTTTATAAATAATGGGTAAGATGCTCTCAGGCAATGTATATCAGATGCAGAGGGGAGAGAGCTGAGAGCGAGCAACCCCGGCCATCTGAGAATCAGGATATTTCTAGCTAAATGTTTGCGCATGTGTGAGAGACAAAGAAGTTTTATGAATTTCAATCTTTTGATGTCCTGGGAATACCAATTAAATTCAAAATGTTAAATTAATGTTTTAACCCCTGATGTCAACATACAAATTCTCCTTATCCAGCTGTAAATTCCTCGTATGGCAAATGGGAAGAATTTGTTTGAAACTTAATATAAGCATGAAAATTCTCTTTGGTGATGACTTTCTTGGAGCCATTTGCAATTGACTGTCAAAAACTGAAAGAAACCACTTCAGCCAATCAAAGATTCACACAATCATATACTCCAATCAAATCAAATCAAAGCAACTACATGTTGTGAAGCTGACATGAAGTGCAGTAATATGTATGGGAGTGAAAAGTGGTTTTTGTTTTCTGATTTGTAGAGAAACAGGCATCAGTTTTTTAATCAGTCACAGAACATGATATGACTGTCCTCACTATGTTTTGATAATGGGGAGAAATTTGATCTTTATTACTTTTGGAGGGATTTGCCCCCTCCAGTGCAATTGTGTCCATTTGTTTCCCATCACCCTTCTTGATAATGATAATAAAATAGTGTGTATATAAGTAATTCAAAGAACTGCAATTTCTTGTTGCCCTTTATGAAAAGTACTTTAAGACCTTAAAAAGGGTCGTTAATATGCAAATGTCTGGAGTCACTTAACAATGTACTTTAGAGGAATAAATACTTATAGCTATTAAGTGAAGGTTTTTCCTACGTTGCCAAAATATAGTGTTTCCGAGGTCAGGTGATGGGAAATCCAAACTCAGGAAATAATTATCATTACAATCCAATGTCAACAGAGCAAGGCATAAATCATAAACCATACATTTGTACTTTAGTCAATTTTCACCATGGGTGTATAACCTTTCGTTTTACAAACATTTTCCACATAAACTTTAAATTAAATATGCCCCAAAGTTAAAACGTGAGACATACAAATATACTGTAAAGTGTTAAAAACCTTTTCGAAGTTCACAGGCAACATTTGCTCAGCTTTACTTAAGGACACAGCTGAGGAATTAAGAGTTGTCTGTCAATAGCCCAATTTCGATATATTAAAATCCAGCCTAAAACATTAAGACATTACAACAAGGTTCCATTGAATAAACCCAACAAATCTTGTAGTTCATTCCCCTCCGCCTCGTTGTGATGTCTTGTTTCAGGCTGAATTTTAATATATCAAAATCGGGCTATTATTTTGCGAGTACAAAAGTTATGAATTTTCAACTGTTTGTGGAAAACCTGGAGTCATGACAAGTATATTTTTTGCCAAAGCACTCAAAGGGCAGGAAGTTGAAGTCATTTAAGATGCTTGGCAGCATATATTGAGTTCTTTTGTCAGATTGTAAATAAAGTACATGAATAGAGGGGAGAAGGCCAAAAGGTTGGAATGGTTGCCTAATCTGTTGAGGCACATATCAAAACAAACCATCTGCTTTTCATGTTTCATTCAATATCAATTTCTAGAGTTAATCAAAACATATGGTAAATGGGAATGCCTCACAGACGAGGCCTACCTTCCAGTGGGTGCCCACACTGAGGACAGAAACAAAATACCCCACAAGATGGACATGTGTGGCCACAGTGTGGACACCGAAATGGCCTTCTCCCACCACCAGGGCCTGTTACAGAGGTTAAGAAGGATGAAAGTGGATTACATGCAGTGCTCAAAGATGGAAGGTCATCTACCCTCCCAGCAAAACTTAACACAGGTGGACCATCAGAAAGATTAAGCAGAAAATCAACAGTCTGCATAAAATTAAAAGAAAAAGAGAAGAATGTGTCATCAAGAATATTGCTGTGTTGGGGAAAAAGGGTGCGCAATCTCTGAAGATTCTGGCAGTCATCCATTGTCATACTACCACCAGCTGTTCCTCCTCCTTCCAATGCCTCACTACTGGCCTGGCCCGTTAAAATGTTCACAACATCCTCTACATTTTCCTCACAATCCCTAAACAACTGTTGCAATGTTGTATAGGGAATGTTGGGAAAGGCCTCTTCTAAATGACTCAGCTGCATAACTTCAGATGCTGGTCTTACTGGTGCTGGTAGACATACTGGTTCCAGACTCTTATTGGTTGATGGCTAAAAGTAAAAAAAAAAATAATTACATGTATGTATGCCCATTTCCTAAAGATACATTTCAGGGCTGATATCTGCATGACTTTTTCCAGGTTAGTAATAATGCCCCAAAAATGTATGAATTGTGTTGTTCTGTAATATCCATAGCTCCTCCACAGAAGGTTTTTTTTCCAAAGACCTCCACCCCTCTTGCAATTCCAAATAAAAAAAGTAGAACAGATTGCTAGTTAGATGTAACTTTCGTTTTTTGGAAGGGACCTTGATACTTCTTCCTTTTATTAATCGGAGCTCTTTTTACTAGTAAAGTTTTCTTGCAAACTTAAAAACAGAAGATAACAAAAGCTATTATTACTGCACAACTTTGAGAGTTAGAGGGCCAGTAACTAAAATCAACCACTCAGATGGTCCCATTGCCAGTCCAATTATTTGTAAGCGTTTACCCAAGACCAGCTGGATCCAGTTGAAGTGAAGAAAGGAATTGGAAAATTAATGTTTGGATTGCCTTCTGTCACCATCCACGGTTAAAAAGAGTGTGCTTAAGCTCCCTGTTATGAACTTGGAAAGAGAGTTAAAAGACACTAGTCAGCCACACCTTTGTCTTTGTTTACATTTACATTTAGAATTTTCACTATTATATTTTACAAAAGAAATCGCTCTGAATCTTCTAAAGATAAATTAAACACACTGAGGAACACAACTTACAGCAATGCAATATGATTTCGCTTCACCACGCAATATCAATAGGCCATTTCAGAGTTCTCTTCTGCCTCTTTTTCAAAACGAGTCTAAGTGCAAAACCTTTCAAATGAAAATGAGTTCTGCATGCAGTTTCATTTTCATGCAAATCAAAGTCATTTTCATAAGAATGGTTTTGCACTTAGACTCGCCTTGAAACAAAGGCACAAGAGAACTCTGAAATGGCCTATCCTTTTGATGGCATCTAAAATGGCAGAGGCTGACTAGGACACTTAAACTCTAAAAATCAAGCCATACCAGGTTCTTCTAAAGAACATATCCCTGAAATCTTATTAGATGATACACAAAGCTTAAAACAAGCCTACATTGTAAGCACAGGTGTTACTTACTCTCTCTGAGGACTCCTGAAAGGCCTTCAGGGCCCTTGCATGGTTTGTTAGAAATGGCAGCTTCTTTTCCTCTTCACTCAGGTTTCCAATAAAATTGTTGACAAATTTGTTCATCTTTTCAGTTTTATTTTCGTCTCGGAGTCGTTTGCACTTCGCTGCAATTTAACAATAGTAATTGCATGCAAAATATTTCAGTTCATGAAAAACAAACAAGTGTTGTAGAAAAATATTTATTCATACTCCTCTCTGTCCTCTAGAGTTCCTTATGGTTTGCAAGACCCTCTGCCCTATACATATTGTTTATGAATAAGTTGGCCTACAAAAATGTTGGCATTTAATTGTAAAACAGACAAAACAGACAATGGCAGTAGCAAGGAATTTTTAAGTGTCACTTACCAGCTCTTGCAGCCGCAGCGGAAGTAACACCGGTACTTTTCGTTGAATTTGCAGCAGCAATTACACTGGCGGCTGTGACGGTTGAAATTGATGCAGAACTGGCTGCCAAAGTTGTTGCTGTCGAGGTTGCCGATGATTTGCTCAAATTTCGCCGGTAAAAATTTCTTTGCCTAATCCTCGAACACAGAATGCAAGCACAGTCTTTCCACGGGCAATTCTGCCTGTGTAGATGACTTACTCTTGTGGCCACACCATGATTTTTGCAAAAATTGCAAAAATGTGGGTTAGACATAATTAAGAAATGGGGGGCAACCGAAAAGTAACCGAAAATTAATAATTCCCACTTCGGACCTTTCGCGGAGGAGCGGACAAGTGAAATTTTTCGCGCCAAAACAATGCAGTGTTCCACTCGTCGCGTCACAGTCTTTCCCTGCTCGAATTTCGAATCCCTGAACTGAATTGATCAACAAGTCAAATACTATGGAAAGATAGACTGAGAGCAGAGAAAGCAGTTGGCTAGGTCTAAATTAAAGAAACAACACACAGGAGACTTGTTGGAAAATCTGTCACGTTTAGTGCGAACAAAACAATCCCAAGTGAAGGCTCAACGCCACTTCGAAGGAACGACAAAATGGTTGACCAACAAATGAAAAAATAATGACTTACATGACATCTCCGAATGGAAGGACTTAATTCAGTGGAAAAGCCGGTAAGCCGCTGAAGTGACGTACATCACAGATGATCTTTACGGCCAGGGAAAGTTCTTGGATTCACGCATCGAAAGCGGGCAAAACACACACTTAAACCCCTAAATTCTCTTGCCAGAACAATGACTCTAGACTAACTCCACAACATCCATTTGTCCAAACCTGTTTATTGCAACGCAACACTTCACGTAAATACAGCTCTCCAAAACTTCACAAAGCAACTTCCAATCTGCTCAAACAAGAAATGGCGGCCGATCGACGCTTCTCGACGTAGCTGACGTGATTCGCTCTACATCGCTCTTCATAATTGGTTAGTAATTCATGACGTCAGTCTAGAATATCATTTGATTGGATAGTTAAACCAAAACCAATTCATGAATTGGTTTTGGTTTTTGTTCGACTCGTGATTGGTTGGAGTAATTGCTTTGGTTTTGGTTTTACGACACTCAATTGAAAACCGCTCTATTACCATTGTACAGAGCCACAGTGTACTGGTGATCACAGTCATGTTGCTGTTCATCTAAAATGCTGAAGACAGCCATCACCGTGCCAATCTTATTGCTGGTGAGTCTGCTATCTGCAATAGCGAAGGTCTTCAAGCACTTAAACACTTTTTCGATCAACGCAATGTCAAAGAACCAAGCTCGGAAACGCTACTCTGCCTTGCTGAACTAGTTCTAACACTTAATTGTTTTTCATTCGCCAGCAACTATTACAAACAAATTAATGGTGTGGCGATGGGCACTAGAATGGGACCTAGTTATGCCAATCTTTTTGTAGGATATGTTGAACTCCAATTTTTTAATCAGTACAATGGCCCGAAACCTGAACTCTACGGCCGCTACATTGACGATTGCATCGGCGCTATTTCATCAATTTATAACCTCCATTAATTCCTTTCATCCGGCTCTTAAATATACCTGGGAAATTTCGGAAACTTCATTGGCTTTCCTAGATATCAGAGTTTCTAAAGTGGCAATGTTTTATGTACCAGTGTGCACTACAAACCTACAGATTCTCACAGTTATTTGTTGTATTCATCGTCACATCCACCACATGTCAAGAACTCCATTCCTTATTCTCTATATCTTAGACTTCGATGTCTATGTAGTGATGACTCTGATTTTTCCAAAAGTTTGATCGACAGTCAGCACTACAAACGTCACAAAAGGATAAGAACGACAGAATTCCATTCACCCTCACTTTCCATCCTCATAATCATGTGGTCAAAAGTATCATTCTCAATAACTTCAAATTACTACAAAATGATCCCGAGACTGGTAGAATCTTTTCGCAACCTCCACTAATTTCATTCAAATGTGGCAAAAACGTCGGCGACTTTTTAGTTAAAAGCACATTTAAAACTAACGAGCAACCCGGCACTTTCAAATGCGCGCGCTCACGATGTAAAACTTGTTAATTCATTCTTAACACTAGCAAAATATCGGGACCTAAGCGATCTGTTAAGATCACTGATCGTTTCACATGTACCTCCACAAATGTCATTTATTGCCTAACTTGCATGTTATGCAATAAATTATACGATTCTGTGAACACCTTCACGATGTTGAGAAGAATGACAAAGATGCATCTAAGCCAGTCGCTCGTCATTTTAATCTCCCTAACCACTCCAAACAACACATGGCTATCTGCGGCCTTTCCCTACATCAAGGTACAACGGAAAGCCGTAAGAATCTGGAACAAAAATTCATCTTCCAAATCGTCACCCTTAATCCCCACGGTATTAACGAACGCTTTTCATTTAACTAATGTATTCCTATTTTTCATGTTGGTATATTACCACCAATAGCGTAGCTCCTACTCCACTATAAAAACTACACACAACCCATAATTCCTCGATTCGCTCTGATGAAGGGCTAGCACTCGAAACGTCAGCTTTTAGAATCCCTGTACGGTGGTCAATTTACATTTATCAACTCTGTCAATAATACCAAATTTTTGTATCTGCAGCAAAGCATAGTCGGAGTCAGTTCCCATTACTCTGTGCAACCTCTCTTCTTTGAGGGATAGCCAACAGCTGCTTTAAGATGTCTTTGATGCTGCGCCTTACTCCATCTCCTTTTTTAGCCTGAGTGAGAATTTGTTTTAACTAAATATTAGAAAATTTCAACCAAACAGGTTGCATTTTAGAGACAGACAGACAGACAAAAAATACAGCAGTGCTTTGTTGATTTAACTATATACAAATATGTACATATATTTGTCCATAAGAGCTTTAGGGTTTGAGCAAGTGATTATAGCTTAATTGGTAATTAAAGAGCAACTCTGTAGAGATGTTACCAAGAAAGCCATTATTATTATTGTTATTATTATTAATTTGGTGAACTAAGGCTAGTGAAGGCTCATCTCACACTTACTTCAGGTATTGGGTATAAACTGATGTTCTTATTCTGGCTGTTTCTTTTTTTAGGACACTGATTGGTGGGAGTGCTGATCTCTGATCTTCAGGAAGAGACATCCTCAGCTCATGATATGCTTCATCTGAAACAAGGCCGCTGTCTTTTGCAACAAGCACACGCTTGGTCGTTGCAGAACTGGACTTTGCTGTTTCCATAGCTTCTGTATCACCCTGATCACCAAGGGGAATGACAACTTCCTCTCCATAAAAAAAAAAGAGACATTTGATTTAAATATTGTAAATATCTTGTCTCAAAATGTCTGGTTGCAAGTTCTTGAAATAAACTGGTTGACTTATTTTAAAAACTTAGTTTGATACTAACGATTTTCCTTTCTTTCTCTAATGTTGATTTTTTTTGTTTCATTTAATTTGAAACTTTGAGTTTTTGAAGGCTAATCATTTTCACTTCACAGAGTTAAATTATGTCTTTGTATACTCAAAAAGAGTATAAAAGACCTAAATGATTGCAACATACCTCGATGGGCGCAAACTTCTTCTTTCCCTTGGGCGATTCTTTCACCAGCGTTCGGACTCTTCTTTTTTTGTTATTTCTAGCTGCTCAACTCAACTGCCAAAATTCTATTTTTGTGTCGTACAACAACCGCCCTGTTTCCGTCGTTCTCTCTTTTAACTAATGTAATTCTTCTCTCGCTTGTTGAAGGTGTGCTAGGGCTGTATTAAGTTGATGGATGACAGTATTTTGTTGAATATTGAGTACTTCATTTTCCGCACGAAGATGGCGTATTTCAGCTTCAATCAGCGGTAACAGTTCTGGACAGTTTTGTGTTCGATCATGTTTTAAACGAGTAGTGAAACTACCCTCGCTAAGAGACTTTATCTTAAACTTAGACAACATGTTCGTGTCTATTAAAGGGTTTCTTAAGGCGTATCAGACAACAGTTGTTTACAGTCTATTGTCAAGTCAGTGAAGTGTAACTAAATTTAGCCAATTCATCCAAGGTTAGGGTAAAACTGGCAAAAACGCTTTCTGTAGCAAATTCTACAGGTTTCTTCGCCTCTTAAAGAGCAACACCTTAAATCTATTTAGAAAGCATTTAAACTTGAAGGTGCGTGACAAAAGATCCCAAGTTTCTGTAAGTAACCAGCACTACATGCTTCAATTCAGTTGCACGTTTTTTTTTAATTCCTTGTTTTCATCTATTATGCCACTTTCCTGCCCATTTCCTTCTCGCAAAAAAATGCGTTCGCACTGAAAACGTTTAGACAGATTTCTACAAAGTAAC
Source organism: Galaxea fascicularis (assembly GCA_948470475.1). Taxonomy (NCBI): domain Eukaryota; kingdom Metazoa; phylum Cnidaria; class Anthozoa; order Scleractinia; family Euphylliidae; genus Galaxea; species Galaxea fascicularis. The sequence continues at coordinate 21,695,694 of OX419335.1, forward strand.
CAAGTGACACATACATGTAGTAAAAAGAGATCAGTTACGATTAAGATCAATGCGGTATCTTGGAAAGGGAGGTGTGAAATTTGCCAGCCATTGTCATTCATTTACGCAAAGGGAAGGCTCTTGTAAAAGAAGTTTCTTAATTTGAACTCTGAATATTCACTTTGAAACAATTCAGAGAAACCATTCCATTTAAGCGCATGTGGCTTTTCTTGCAGTGCATAATTTGATTTGAAATCCACATGCTTTCACTGAGGGAAGGCATTTAAACTTGAAGGCGAGCGACAAAATTTTCTTAAGTTACTAGCAGTGCATGCTTGAAGTCAGTTGTTTTCATCTATTGTGGCATTTTTCTGTCCATCTCCTCAAAAAAAGCCATTGCGTTAGCATTGGACACGTTTAGATAGACTTCTCAATGCGGCGGAATTTTGAAAGGGAGGTGTGAAATTTGCCATTCATTGTCATTCATATACGCAAAGGAAAATTCTCGTGAAAGTTTCTTAATATGTGAATACTGAATATTCACTTTGAAACAGTTCAAAGAAACCATTCGATGAAAGCATCCGCCGCAGTTCTTGTGGTATTTATACAGCACGAGATACGAATCTGTATGAACCAAACATAATATGTAGTCCAAAGTTTTGCATAATTTATTCAGTGCGAGATTTGAAATCCGCATGCTTTCACTGAGTCAAACTTATATCGAGAGAAGAAAACCAAACCTATAATTACAGCCGGAAAATTGCGCCTGAATGTCATGGAATTGCCAGTCTGTATCTTGGTAAACTAAGATGATCGAAATGTAATTCAGAGCGAGGCAGTATTCGCTAATGCGGCCAAGAGAGCTAGGTTTCTTCGTAGGGAGGCCTATTAAATGTAATTCGGAGTCAAAGCGACATGCAGAGTCCTGACTACCCACCCCAGCGTAGCTATTCTCATCATTCCCTAATGGTACTCTTAATCCTCCCCCCGGGAAAGTTGTTTGACACTTTGCTTTCTCCAAACATTTAAAATTCCGGCGAGTACAGCGATCGGAATTTTTTGAATCAACGTGGCATTTAGCCTGCCATTGTTCCTACCATTCATGCAATTGTTCAAGAATAACTTTCCCTATGGTCATTTCAGCACCTGTTAACAATAGTGTTTGTTCACCAATCTGAGCCACTTTTCTTGATACGATTGAAACATTACACTTACTTCCATATAAAAATAGTTTGAAACATCAGCTGACTCTTCCCCCTAACTTATGCGGGGTGCAAGAGAGACGTTTCAATTCTGAGCATTGTTATGTCGACCAGTAACGTTATGTAGTCGTGTGGATATGGTTGGTAGTTTTTGATTGGTTCTTACATGTTTGTATAGGATGTTTTGTCAACTTTCCTATCGGCTTTGGAAAAAGTTTAATTTATCAATAACTCACATCTAGCTCTGAATTATTGTTCCACTGCTTTCTCAGGGATGCTAGAGGTGAATGAAGGAACAAATCCTTTGGTTCACTACTGTTTCCAAAATTTTGCACAAACTCATTGTAGGAACATCAGGACTTTTCTTCTTTAAGTTGCAAAGGCAGGGAAAACACACACGTGTGCTTTTGTTAACTTATCGCAGGCTTTAATGGCTGGCTTCACTAATTCGACCTCCACTTGAAAAGAAGTACAACTGAGGCTTTATTGTCAAGCTTAATGGCACTCAAAACCCAGACAACCTCACATTTATTATTCAAACAAAATGTGCCTTCATCCATCACGATAATTTTTTTTCGAATTATGTTAAATTGCCTCGACTATGAGAGACGTTATGCTGTCAAAACAGGGTCATTGACAAATTTCAATGTGTAATGGGGAGCATTTATTCAGGAAAATAACCTTTAGTTTCCTTCTCCTTTGACGAGAGATACGGAGAGCAGCAATTAGAAAATTACAATTCTACAGTTTTTTTTATGGTCAATTTCTAGAGAAATATAATTATTCCTCTGGACAATTGATGGACATTGAATCCGTAACCGTATGTGCGTATATGTTAGTATTATGTAAACTTTATCATTTATTAATTTTTTTGCAATAGTATGTAAGCCTCCTGTAAGTAATGTAAGTTCAAGTTCAAGTTCAAGTTTATTAAAGACTTAAAAAACATACAGAGAAGAAAGATACACACTGCTCGCAGTTAGCAACAGCTATTCAAGGCGAGCAGTGGATTTGATGCATAACAAATAATTTACAACGATTCAAACTTACAAAGTGAAAGGGAAAAAAGTAACAGGTAAAACAAGAGAAATGAAAGTACAATGACAAAGAACTAGGACTAGATATGTACAGTTAATTAAAGAGACGAGGTTTATGATAACAGGAAGATACATAGCCGATTACTCAACAATATTTAGAGTAAAAAGGAAGGTTATATTATATTACGTTGAGTACTTAAGTTAAGCGAACATAGCCATAGAACGAAATATAATGTACAAGTAAGTTAGATAATGTTGACAAGAGCAGGATGGATTATGCAAATATAATACACTGATATGCTAGTTGCTTGGCAACGGGCAAAAGGACAACTGAAAAGAAATCAGAGTCCCAGACAGGAATCAAACCTACAACCTCCGTAACACTGGTCGGATGCTCTAACCACTGAGCTACAGGAACCCCTGGTGAGCTAGGTTGTTTATCTAGGTTCTTATACAAAGTGTCCCACTATGGTCTGCGGGCTCGACAATGTAAATGTGAATCAGACATGATAACGACTATTAATGATGGTAATGGTGTAATATGCCCGTGAGAATGATGATATACTAGTCGCTTGGCAACGGGCGAAAGGACAACTGAAAAGAAATCAGAGTCCCAGGCAGGAATCGAACCTACAACCTCCGTAACACTGGTCGGATGCTCTAACCACTGAGCTACAGGGACCCCTGGTGAGCTAGGTTGTTTATCTAGGTTCTTGTACAAAGTGTCCCACTATGGTCTGCAGGCTCGACAATGTACATAATACACTGAGTTTTCAAAATATTTTCAGTTTTTGATCAAATCAGGTAGGTCAATGTAATCGTCTGCCTCCGAGAATTTTTGAAGAAGCAAATTATGAATCTTGCGTTGAAAATTCGTTTTGGGCGTGTGTCGTATATCAACAGGTAGGCTATTCCAGACTTTAACACCAATTCGTGAGAAGGACTTATTTTGTTTTCCTATTCTAGAGTATTGCATGAAGAAGTTACCTCTTGACGATGATCTTGTGTTATAGAGGTGAATATTCGATTGGAAATTAAATATATCAGTTATTTGGGGTGGCGTTAAATTATTGGAGACATCATGCATTAAGATAGCAACTGATTTGAAGTAAAGAAGGTCTAGAGGTAATAGGTTAGAGGAGATGAAGAAAGGTACTGCGTGAGATTTATAGTCACCAAAAAACATCCCAACACGGCCCCATGCTACAATTCCATACAATAAATAAGGTTGGATAAGTGATCTATAGATATGGTGTAAAGGGTGCAAAGGTACGAAATGTCTTAATCTAGCAATAATACCAACTGACATGCTTATTTTCGATGCAATGTAAGAGATGTGATGTTTCCAAGAGAGGTTCTCATCAATAAGCACGCCCAGATATTTAACATAGTTTTTGCACTCCAAAGAAATGTAGGAATTGCTGAGGTGGTCAAAAACCTTCAAATTGACTTGGTAAGGTAGTTTTTTCTGTCTGGGTCGAAAAATTATGCAATTAGATTTTTTAATATTTAGAGATAGCTTGTTTGCTATTAGCCAAGCATAAACCTTAGAAAGCTCATTGTTCACAGTGGACTCAAGCGATTTGAGGTTTTTATCCGCACATAAAAGATTCGTGTCGTCCACAAATAAATAAAACTTCAATTGGTTACAGCTGTTGCAGATGTCATTTACATAAATAAGGAAGACCAGGGGTCCTAAAACCGATCCTTGTGGGACTCCAGATAGTAGTATTTCTTTATTAGATTTATTTCTGGGGCCAATTTCAGTAATCTGCTTACGTCCTACAATTTTTTTTTAACAGTAGACTTTTTTTTATTTACAAAAATATATCAGTTATTTGGGGTGGCGTTAAATTATTGGAGACATCATGCATTAAGATAGCAACTGATTTGAAGTAAAGAAGGTCTAGAGGTAATAGGTTAGAGGAGATGAAGAAAGGTACTGCGTGAGATTTATAGTCACCAAAAAACATCCCAACACGGCCCCATGCTACAATTCCATACAATAAATAAGGTTGGATAAGTGATCTATAGATATGGTGTAAAGGGTGCAAAGGTACGAAATGTCTTAATCTAGCAATAATACCAACTGACATGCTTATTTTCGATGCAATGTAAGAGATGTGATGTTTCCAAGAGAGGTTCTCATCAATAAGCACGCCCAGATATTTAACATAGTTTTTGCACTCCAAAGAAATGTAGGAATTGCTGAGGTGGTCAAAAACCTTCAAATTGACTTGGTAAGGTAGTTTTTTCTGTCTGGGTCGAAAAATTATGCAATTAGATTTTTTAATATTTAGAGATAGCTTGTTTGCTATTAGCCAAGCATAAACCTTAGAAAGCTCATTGTTCACAGTGGACTCAAGCGATTTGAGGTTTTTATCCGCACATAAAAGATTCGTGTCGTCCACAAGTAAATAAAACTTCAATTGGTTACAGCTGTTGCAGATGTCATTTACATAAATAAGGAAGACCAGGGGTCCTAAAACCGATCCTTGTGGGACTCCAGATAGTAGTATTTCTTTATTAGATTTATTTCTGGGGCCAATTTCAGTAATCTGCTTACGTCCTACAATTTTTTTTTAACAGTAGACTTTTTTTTATTTACAAAAATAAGCTTACTTACACAATTACATAGTAACCTACCATTACAATTACACAGCGCCTACTTAAAAAAACAAAAAAACAAAAAACAATAATAATACTAAACTTAACTCATAGAAGCACAGAACCAGAGGTTAACGACCATTTCCTAGTAAATTTTTCTATGGTGTTGTTTTTAATACATATATATTTTTCTGTCTCATATTTGTTTTTGACCTTAAGCTTAAGACCAGTTATATTTGGAAGCGTTTCAGACCTTCTACAATCCCAAAGATATATCTTAGCAATCAGTAACAAATAGTTCAGTAAGGGGCATTTAGAGGTTATTATTCCTATCAATACGTCTTGCAGAGTAAGGTGAAAGAATTCGTTTGTTAAAGAATAGTAATAGGATTCGAACTGTTTCCAGAAAAACTGGGAGTACACACAATGGAAGAAGAAATGAGGTAGCGTTTCTGGTTCTGATTCACAAAAAGAACATGTATCAACCTCAGTATAACCTATCTTATATAATTTGCTGTTAGTATATAATATAGAATTAAGAATCTTAAACTGAAAAGCTTTAACATATGGTTCGAAGGCTAGATTATGAAGCAGGATAAAAACTTCTTTCAGTTAATCATCGGTTAAGTTAAAATCCTGTTTCAGAAATTGTGAATTATTTGGAAACTGTGCTTTTCTGCTTTTAATCAATACGTAGTAATCTTTCGATTTCTTTTTCAGCGCATCAAAATCCTTGTTATTAATTCTAAAAGAGAGGGGGGTCGTTGAAGAAGTGCAATTAGTTGTTTTCAAATGTGAAGGTACGGAGTGTCGGAGTCCAGCCCATATTAAGGCATTTGTTCTGCTAATTGTCTTTGAAATAATGTTAAACGAATCCGTGTTGTTTAAATGAAATAAAAGATCATTTACATAGATGATACCAGACTCAAAAAAGTTTTTGTAAAATACCGGCTTATTATTTATACGTATCTCTTTGTTATTCCATACTATGTTTTGTTGATCTCTCTCTCTGTGTCAAATTCCTCTCGGAAATTGGACCACCATTTTAGGAGCTCAGAGTAAAATAGAGATGTGATAGGAATGTCTTTGACATCATAATTGCAGTGAAACAAAAAAAGGCCTCCAAACCGATTCAGAAGGTATCGTAGATAACTTTTCCATGCACCATCATTTGCCCCCAAAATTCTTTTTATCCAGGCTAGCCTAAGAGATTGAATCATACTTTCTAAGTCAATCATTTTCAATCCTCCATTTTCGTACTCGTCAATTGTGGATAATCTAGTTACTTCATCAGTTCCTTTCCATAAAAATTTAAATAGTAATTGATTTAGTTCCTTGATGATTTCTTTAGGGGTGGGTAGCAGTGACGAAATATAAACCAGTTTTGGAATGATTAAAGACTTAATTATCATCACCTTCCCATAAATCGAAAGACCTCTTGAAGACCAGATACTTGTAAGTTTTTTAACACTATCTAGTC
>OX419335.1:21704498-21714498 GCA_948470475.1 Galaxea fascicularis
CAACAGAAAAACAAACACCGAGCATTACGCTAAATAAACGGCAAAATAACAAATAATCTTTGGACAACGAAAGAAAAACTCTACTGCATTTTACACAAATCACACACGGACTCAGAGAAAGAAAGAAAATTGAATCCCTTACCTCATATTCCAGAGTAAGCCGTTCTGAAACCTTATCCATCGACGACACCCTCCGTAGTCTTCAAGCTTTAGCTCCTTCACTGTAATTATAAAATAAATACAGACGGAAAACGTGTCTACAGTATGAATTATTAATTCGGAAGAAAAAAGCAGGTGATTTTGCTCGCAGTAAAAAGTTGAAATATTCATTTGTTGTTCATGTGAGTAATCCAGAAGTGAAAAGGATTATAATACTCCCCGTAAGAATATAGAACCACATAATAATTGTGCAATCAAACATCGTACTACAAAGAGTTTTACATTTTGACAAGTTTGCCATCAATATACAGTTTATGGGGTTCAGATTTACTAAAGTTTGCACGTTTGCCTTCTTGTCTAGCCTTCTTTAATTTGTTCATTTGGGCTTTTCTCAGATCATGTAGTTCTTTTGGGATATCTTCGTACATCTTGTAGCCAGTATCTTTAAGCTTGCGGCCGCATTTAAAAACACGTTCCCTGTCCGAGAACCTCAGAAAACGAGCTATGATGGTTCGGCTGCCATTTCCATTATCGCTCTTAGGTTTGCCTAATCTATGTACACGCTGAAATTCCATATCTTTGGCGTCTTCAATCCCAAGGACATTTTTCATAAAGTTAGCTAGGACTTCTTTCGTGTCCTCCTTCGATGTTGCATTCTGTTGACCGGACGATTCGGGTAATTCTGGAATTCCTTCGAACTTTAAGTTCTCTCTGCGGCTATACGCCTCGAGGTACAAAATTTGTTTATGACAGCCACTAATTTCATCCTTTCTTTCTTCCACCCTCTCCTGAAGCTCTTTGATGTGGCTGTCTACAAATTTGGAATTGCTCTCTACATGTGTGAATTTTTCATTGAGACTCTTCTGCTTGTCCTTAATTGAAACAACATCTATTTCGAGGGAGGAAACTTTGCCTTGTAAACCTTTGACAGCTTTGTTCAATTTCTCCATCTTCGAGTCTAAGCTGCAGAGCCTTTCTAAAATTAGGTCCAGTTTCTTTGTGACACCTTCTGTAAGATTCAGAGCCGCCATCATTTGGTCTTCGTCATCCGAGTTCCTCAAGTCAGGAGAGTACGAATGTTTCAGCTTTTTTCCTTTGGGTGACGTTTCTTCTGAGCTGTTAGATGTGGTTTGATTTCTCAATTTTCTTTTTGGGGTTATATACATGCAGGAAACTACCATAGACGACCAAACAATTCTACGATGAACGGAGCATTGCGAAACACGTCCTACATCTCAGACAGTCTCTCCCCCATATCATATCTTACGTCCTACAAGATATGAGGTAAACCAATCATTTATAGTGCCTTGTATCCCATAGTGACTCAGTTTCTACAGTAATATTGAGTGATTTACGGTGTCGAAGGCTTTCTGCAGATCAACGAATATACTGCATGTGTACAGCTTTTTATCCATGTTGGTTTGAATTTGATTGATATGTCCAAAATAGCATGCTCGGTCGATCTTTTCTCACGAAATCCATTTACGATTTTACGTTCACTTGGACGACAGAGCGAACGACTTGCTAACGACTACATCAGTTACGCAAGCAACATCAGACGTATATGACAACAACTCTGGTTCAAAGATCTGGGCCTTGTTCCAGCCGGACTTCGACTTAAGTCCCTGTTGAACACACAAGAGGCTATCCAGATTGTCAAAGCCACCTGCAGACGATTGATCCGAGCGCAGATAAACGACTGTCACAGAAGACTGAACCACTACAACAACGCACCAATCACTGTGTACAGTCTTCACAGCCAATGACAACTAGGCTTAACTGACAGTCGACCAATAACATCACGACTTTGTTGACCAATCACATCAACGACCAGAGTACTTATACCATCTACTGACGTTACACAAATCACTTGACTCTGATTATGACTTCCGCTCAGGTTGTCGAAACGTCAGTCAATGTCACCACAAACAGTCCTTCTCAGGACTACACTCACCCGGACGATCGTACTTCACTTAATTATGAAATCCATACTGTGAGCTATCAAGGATATTGTATCTTTCGAGATACAATTTTAGGCGATAATACATCATTTTTTCGAAAATTCGATTGAAAATTGAGAGTAACGATATGGGCCTATAGTTGGACGGGTCAGACTCATCATTACTTTTATATAGTGGGGTAACTTTAGCAAGTTTTAAGTTAGAGGGATATGTCCCATTTTCAATCGATCTGTTGATAAGAAGCGATAGAGGTTGACTTATAATATATTTTGCCGATTTTAAGATTCGACTTGGAAAGGAGTATAAGCCGTGTGCTTTGTTTAATGGTGTTCTCATTATTTCATTTTCTATTTCCAATGGACTCACAGGGTTGAAAAAGAACGAGCCAGGGTCACTCAAGTCTGGAAGATATTCAGAAAATTGTTTAGAGGGATTAGGCATTTTGGAAGCCAGGTTATGTCCTATTGACGAGAAATACTTATTCATGATATTTGGAATCTCTGAGGAATTGTATGAAATTCGATCGTTTCCCGGACATTTGAGCGAAGTTATGTTTTTGCGCACATTCTGCTTTCGACCTAAAAGATCGTTTATGCCCTCCCATGTCTTTTTAATGTTAGTAAAGTTTTCTTCAAAATACTTGTGAAAATAAATCTTTTTGCTAATTCATGTGAGCGTTAAGACTTTATTGCGATACAGTTTGTAGCATGCCATGTCACCAGAAGAATAAAGTGAATTCTTTATTTTGATTGACCTTCTAATACCTTTGGTTATCCAGGGTTTTCTCAATTGTTTTAAATTTCTCCTTGAAAGTGGTTTTAAAGGCGCGTGCTTATTGAGGAGTTTGTTGAGTTTATTGTAGAAAGCAGAGAATGATTTATTTAAATCTGTTTTGCTGCAGATCACTTTGGACAAATCAAGTTGAGACAATTCACTTAAGAAGTTGGTTTCTGAATAGTGTGAGAAATCACGAACTAGACGTTTAGATCTCTGGGGATTGAAAAGATGACCTGGGGACTTGATTATGCAAAATTGAGAAAAGTGGTCGGTTAAATCTGAAATTATGTTACCACTGGAAATACCGTGTTCTAAGTCACTAATGAAGATGTTATCAATAAGTGAATATGAGTCGTTATGTACTCTGGTTGGTTTATCAATTGCGGGAATCAAGTTAAAGCTTTGTAAGGATAGGACAAGATTTTCGGCGTGAGTACAAGTTTGAAAACGAAGAAGATTTAGGTTAAAATCGCCCATTATAAAGATTTTTTTCTTAGAAGCGCTAAGTTTTTCTATCGTTAGATCAAAGTATTCTTGGAAACGTTCCGGAGAATTATGCTGCCTGTAGATAACTCCGCATATTATATTTGCGTTTTAAAGGAGCTGTAATTCAACAGAAAGCGCCTGAAATGTAATGTAAGTAAGTAACATGTGGTGTGTAGGTATGGCATGCTAGTATCGGGATGTAAGTTGTAATATGTCGTAATGTAAGTATCATGTAAATAGTATGTAATCAAATAAAATGTTTTAGCAATAAAAAATATATATAAAAAATAGATATACATGGGATCGGCTACAAGTCCGTGACTTGTGGCCGTCATCCTGTTAATAAATTGAAATTTATGCAACAAATTGCCAAACACTCTCTCTCCCCAATGCCCCGTGGGTAAGGGGGAGGAGATGGCTTAAAGTTCAGAGTAATAAAAAAGAAATAATCGTTCATGCAGTGTTTGTTGGTCGGACAGCACAACATACTTCAACTTACTGTAGGTGGGGAAAGCTGTGGTCTCTTAAATGGTACTGAGTAAATCCGTCAAATCGCCTTGATTTGTGGCTGTGAGTTGTGGCCGCTGTTGGATTGATTGTTGATTGCATCAGACTTCCGGGGTTCTGGAGGGGCCCCGTTGCATGTTGGGGGCCATGTGCTTGGTCAGGCCCGCCATCTTGTTTGTAGCTTGAATATATTGTGTATGGAATAAATCTTTGATTGAGGCCTAAATATTACAGCCGCCATCCTGTTAAGAAATTGACATTTATGCAACATTGCATTAATTAAAATGTGACATCACAAGATGACATAACGCTCGGAATTCAGATGTCTCTCTCTTTCCCATGCCCAGTGGGTAAGGGGGAGGAGATGGCTGACAGTTCAGGCTAATAAAAAAGAAATAATCGTTCATGCAGTGTGTTGGGGTGACAGCACAGTTGCATTATTTTTAAGATAAAGTATGGCATACTACAACATACTGTAGGTGGGCAAAGCTGGCACTGAGTAAATCCATGAAATCCCCTCGGATGGACTTTGACAGCTTGTGTTGACTGCCCTATGTTTATTTTATTCACAAAACAGCAGTTTGTTCACGAAGCTTATGTTGGTGTAAATGTCATAACAGTTTTCACAAAAATGTCATGGAGAAATTAGAAGATCACCACCAATGTGGTAACTCAACCTGGACAAATGCTCAACGGATAAGTTCATGTCAGGGAAGAAATTGTCTCCTCTCTGCTCAAAAATGCACCAGATGGCAGCTAAAGGTTTTATCTTGCCTCACGCTTGCACCCAAAAATATCAACAGTGTTACAATTCCACAAATTGTGGAACCTACAATTAGTCTGGGGAGGTGTGGGTATTCGACACTTTTATGGTAAACAATCGACTCGATTTGGCCTTGGGCGCCATATAGAAAACTTGAGAAGGCGAAACAATAAACATGATGTTAACAGCATGAGATAAAGATATGGGAGGTGGTAAGTCCTGGAATAATTTAAGAGTTGCTTGCAAACCATTGCCTGGTAATTAGCATGGGTGATGTGAAGTCCAATGCTATCAGGTCTAGGGGGAAGTCCATCATTCCTCTGTTTCTTCTGGCGGACCACCCAGCACCTATTTTAAAATTAAATTGTTTGTTAATATCCCACTATGAAGTGGCATATTAGGGTCTTACAAATTTGTAGATCTGAATGTACAAATGGTGAGAGATGCACAGAAATACATGTAGCTAATGATACCATCATACCTAATAATATCTTCTGTTGTTCCTGCTCTTGATGGGGGAACATATAGTGAAATTAAGAAGGCTTCTGGCAGCCTCTGGTTGAGGAGGTACCTGCTCTCCTAGGCTTGATATACAAGTGTATGAATTCTTGTGATTAATGAATGGTCTTCACCAGAGCCTACCATACCTTCTGTTTTTCAATCTGATAAAGCAGGCCACTTGTGGTATCACATCCTGTGAGGGCATGGAAGGGTAGAAGGAGCTTGCAGAAGTCTTCCGCAAGCTTCTCTGTGAGGCAATGTATTGGGGAAATCAAAGCTTGTCCTTTGTCCTAGTGCGAAACCATAGCTAGATGGATCTCATATGGTGATATGCATGAATACAAAGGACGGCAACATCAGTTTCAGGAGATTGAACTATGATGCACAGATGATCTCAAGAGCAGTCTTCAGCATGTGTGTTTGTAAATTAAGTAGTCATAATTAGTTGTTTAAGTAGTATTGTAATAGTTTTAGTTAAAGCCTTCTTTTATTCATGTAAATTCTTCAAATTCTGTCTGCTGACCATATTTGTGCCATTTAAGCCCCTGGCTTTGGCTGCTCTCATGTACTAGAGTCTGATATGTAATAATGAAGTGGAATGGAATGGAGAACATTCTTGTGTCTGCTTCCTCATGATCAGATTTCAGATTGTGGATGGGACAGTCTCCATGCAGTTCTTGAGACTCATACTGTATCCTTACTAGGTTCAAAGCATCCCACTAATAGTAACCTCTCGCATGGCTTGAGCCTCCTTTTAGCAATCTCAATACACGTAGCACTTAGGAAGGTTTTCAGGTTTGTCTTGTTTACTGGATTTGAGATGAAGTTATTCCATCTCTTCAGCACTGGCGTAGCTGGACTGGATATTCTTACTTTGGCCATATGAACTTCCTAATTTCTCTGTTGTGAAGACAAGAGGAAAAAAAGTTTTCTTAGAAGATGTGAAGCTCCTTCTTAATGCTTACCTTGGACTACACTTATTCAGTTTACTTGGATGTCACTGTAATCCATTAATCTGACAGTATCGGTCTGCAGCCATACCAAAAAGAAATGCACACAATTACAAAAATCACCACACGGGATAATCACTAACAAGAGGGTTGCAACAAGGGTATTCCTAAGGGCATAACTTCAGTTATCAGAGGTGAACTGGTGTGTCCTCATGCTTTCGGTAGGGTTATAAGAGTCATATTTATGTAGTCCCTGGGTGTATAATTTAAAATCACACATAAATTTGCCTTTAAAATTACTTTGAACCAAAAATTCCAAAAAATTTTTTCTGTGTACTTGCATTTCGAAAATGATCGTGGCTCCAGGTTAGCTCTAATTAACAAATAAATCGAATGTGGTTTAGCATTATCAGAGTGTACTCTTATCGACAATGATATGCATCATCACAGTGATCAAAATGTTTTGGACTCACAAGGCACAGCTGAGTCAGTCCACAACAGGTTATGACCACTGTTATAATGCATATACTTGTCTATAAGAGTACAGACAACGTTAAACCACGTTCAATTTGTTTTTACCACGATATCAATGCCAAAGAAAATGTTTTTTTCAGAGCGTGACCAAGATCGTGACACAAAGAAAGAGCAAGCATTGTCTATAACTTTTTCACAATCTGATTGGTTTATTCCCCAAAATGAGCGTTTTTGATTGGCTATTACAACAAGGAAAAGACAAGAATTCTGAATCCAACGAAGGAACTGTAAAGTTGAACGTTTATTCATGAAAATACAACTTCAACTGTTCAGTTACGGCAGATATGCCAGCAGAATTACAATGACTTTGTGGCAAAACGTACACATTGGCATTTGCAATGGTGCCGCCATGGAAGAAGCCATTTGGGAAGGCCAAAGCACTGGAGTTTGAGGCAGAATACAAAATCGAACTTGAAGCTGGCGTTACTGGAACATGAACAATTGCTGAACTCACTTCTTTTCTTTACTAACTAGAGCATTGAGCTGCCTTTGACTCTCGCATCCTTCCTGGTACCAGAACAAGGCTATGATAAACCAGACTCAGTGGAGAAGACCCGCAGGATCGTTGAAGCTTAGGAATGGATTGCTTTTTATCTTCTCTATGTCTTCCGTCTGGATGATGGGCTTGTGTTTTACATTCTCTTTTCCTTCTCTACGGTTCTACTTCAGCTCACACTCAAGCATTTTGTTGGACTTCACAAACAAAGGGTTCTTCGTGATCTTCACCTCCCATCCATTGGCAGTGAGATGCCTCTTGAGAGCATTTCGTATGCCAAGAAGGGAAGATCTACTATATTCTCCATTTTTTGTTCTTGCCTCTGCATAGAATCTTCTGAGGACATTGCCAAAGATTCAAAAGTCATGGTTAACAAGTTAGAGGGCAGTCCCTGTTCACGGCACCATTCTGCAAGTACAATGTAAACAATAGCAAACTGTATATGTACGCTCATCTAGACACTTGTTACAACTTTTTTTTAAAGATGTATTTACCTTTGATTGTGCCAACAATCGACTTTGTATTTTTCTTTGTCCCCTTTGCTTCTGCGTTTTTTGATTGTTGGTAGGTCTTCATCTGTAAGCTACACAAAACTAGCATTTTCGGATTTTTTCAATGTTTGAGGGTAACATTCAGGTGGGCTTGTAATGCTTTTTTGCTCCTTCTCGATAATTTCATTAAAACTTGTTATTTCTTCATCACTTATATTGTCGCTTATGTAAGTTATATCATCGTCAGTCATAAAGGCGCTAAAAATATCAAGATTAAATTTTGGGAACATTTTAGAGTCATCCATGTTTGACAGCTGAAAAAGGCATTGCGTGACACATTGACACAAGCAGCGTTGTCTGGACTCTTATCAACAATGGCAAATTAGCCAATCAGATTACACGATTAGTAGCAATTGTAAACACAAGCGGTTTTTGTCATCAAATAACCATTCTTGGCATTGTCGTAATAAACCATTGGCGAAGAAAATTGTCATGATCCATTGACAAAAGTGACACAGGAGGTAAGCACTTCATCAAATTATTCTTGGGTTTCACCCACGTGACTCTTTCCTTGACAACGGTTACTATCCACCATGTTGGTGTCCCTCGGAAGAGAGACACAAACATGGCGAGGGTAAACATGTGAGAGTAAAGCGATGGTTTTATGTGTAATTTCTGGCTGTTCAAGCAAAAGTGGAAGGGATAAAGATACAGGAATCTTTCGTGTACCTAAAGTGGTGACAAACAAGGAACAGAGCATGAAGAACTTACTTCAAAAAGAAGAATCGAGTGGATTTCTGCGATAAGTCGCGGTGACACTAACTACAAGAATGTGCTAGAAAGCGAGCGTGTTTGTGGGAAACACTTCGTCTTTGGAGAACCATCTCCTGTCTGGGACCAATTTCATGTTCACTGGGTGCCAACTCGCAATCTTGGGAAGAAAAAATATGTAGTGAAAGACTTCAAGCAAGTGGCAGAAAAAGCTGAACGGGTAAAGCATTGAGCGAGCTGAACTCGAAGCAGCAGAAAAGAGAAAATGCTTAAACGCAAGTGGTCTACGCATCGGTGAGATAAACTTTAATAATTCTGGTGAGCCCTGTTCATCAGTTTTTGAAGCATTATCGACAGAACTTATAGAGGGTCAAGCAGAAGCATCGACAGAAGTCCACGACTTTAGTCCGTATTTGGAAGCCTCAGTGGCTACCGAGGAGAAAAGCGATGTTTCTACTGAGATAACCGATGAAAATATGACAACGATTAGTGAATCGCCATCCCACGCTGTAAGTTGCCAGACTGAAGAATTCGGGTACCTGTTTCATCAAAGGGGATACGAAGCTCCAACGCGAGATTTGTTTGACTCGGACGATAAATATAGGATATTACATGGCCGCGTGGGGATACGAATGTTATCTTCGAGTACTGAAAGTATCTCTCACTCGTGAGAGTGAGAGATACTTTCAGCACGAGAAGATAAAATTCGTATCCCCAAGCGGCCATGTAATTTTCTGTGTATTATATAGATACTAATGAAACTTCCACATAAAAGACAACTTTTTTTATTCATGTTCAAAACCGCAAAAACTGGTAATCTATTGCAAAATGCCTGTCACAGAAATGTTATGAAACTCGGATTTAAAGTTATAAAGGAGAAATTCAAAATTCTAACAAAGAAGAGAAAAATTCCATAACATCTCTTTTCTAATTGGGTAATTATGTTGGTAACCATGGCCACACCAATATCCTCACATGTTAAAGATAAAAATAGTATCTTCACTGCGTGCAGTGAAGATATGATTTTTTAGTAAAAGGAGAAATCCTGGTATTTCATCAGTATCTATATAATAAAATGCAATTTTATACAGGCCTACCTTCTTACGAAATTTTGAGGGTAGTTTTGGAGCACATCTCACCATTTGTAGCACGCAAAACTCTATTATCAGACCGCTTTCAAGAGTTTGTCATGGTGCTGATGAAATTGAGATTGAACGTCCCTTTACAAGATCTAACTTACCGTTTCAAAGTTTCGCAGCCCACTGTGTCTAGAATTTTTTCTTCTTGGTTAGTTGTAATGGATAATAGGCTATCCCCTTTTGGTTTCTTGGCCCGAACGGGAGCACTTATGGAGGACTATGCCACAGTGTTTTATGTATTCTTTTGGAAGAAAGGTTACAGTGGTGATTGATTGTTTTGAGATTTTCATCGAAAAACCAACCAACCTGTTAGCCAGAGCTCAAACTTTCTCAAGCTACAAACATCACAACACCATAAAGATACTAATTGGGATTACACCTCAAGGGACTATATCATATGTGTCAGAGGCTTGGGGTGGCAGAACGTCAGATAAATACATCATGGAGAATTGTGGTTTCCTAGAA
>OX419335.1:21719498-21736998 GCA_948470475.1 Galaxea fascicularis
TACCCAAGCTATGAGGAATGTTATGAATGGCTTTGAACCATGACAGCAATTCTAATGCTGCATATTTAGCTGGGACCATGGCAAGAAATGCACCATGGTAATGGCTGTCAAACACAGTTGTGACCTCTCACGCGAAAACGTTCCGAACGGTTAACTGTTTCTAAACGGATAGCTGTTCACCAGCCGTTCGTCATCCGTTCGAACGGATTGGGCTGCCGTTCTGAAAAATTCATCAGCCGTTCGAGCGGCTCGAGCTATCCGTTCTAAAAAATTCAGCAGCCGTTCGAATGGCTCGAGCTATCTGTCCAAGAAAGAAACAATATTAAGTTACATGTATTTTGGCCGCCGTTCCAACTTCAAAACAAATTTCCACGCTTCATTAAATGACGCATGTTGTCATGTTTACATTACACAAACGGTCGTCACGTGTCTGTTCTTAGTTTACCTTCGCTTAAATGACACTCAGTTAATTGTTTACGGAAAAACGTTTGATTCACAAATCACAAGCTCGTTTTAAATTGAAAGCCTTCCGGTCCTTACGTGTTTGTGACGGCTTTAGAAGCCACGCGCTTTTTCCTTGTGAGAGAAATTAATTTCAAGATAAACATTGCTTGCAGATAAACATTCGCTGCAGGTTCTTCGTGTCACCATGCGCTCTGTTTAGCTTGTGTTTTTGCAGAAATTTTTGGATCGTAATCTGCCAATAACAAAATTTCATAGTGTTCCGAGAGGTCGGCATCTTCCGAACTTTTTTTTTAAATTTACCGCTCATTACAATGCGAACACAAGTTGAAAACAATTGTTTTCCAACTGTCCAATTAAACCTTAAGAGTTTCGATCTTCAGGCACTATTAAAGGACTCGAAGAAGCAAACAATTTTCACTGTGATCTTGTTAGTTGCTAGTTGTGATCGTTTCAAGTGATCGTTTCACAGATTGTGTCAATACGTGTTTTAGAATTGAAGTTAGGACTTGTTGTTGCTGTGTCAAAATTATGCAAATCAACGCGGCCGACAAATTGGCATGCGCTTGTTTGTTTACTTTTGATTTCGTTCGCACTTAAGTATCCAAGAGGAAAGATAAGATAGATAGAAGTGTCGCCCACTCAATGACAACATTCTGACAAGCGAAATGTATAAAATCATTGCTTTAACTCATTCTCGAAATGTTTTCATGGTATGTTTTATTAAGCAAATGAACGGCAGCAGATGCTTGATCAGGGATGTTATTCTCAGAAAAGAAATTCGCTTTACTCTCAAAAGACTGATTTTTAATGCAGTACTAGTTTATTTGAGGATTCGATGTTTTTTCTCATTTCTTATTTCTCATTACAAATGAACCATTGAATTATCTGGTACGAAAGTTTATGCAGTCGTTTGATCAATAATAATATAAATGTTGCCAGCCCTCTTCAGCCGTTGTTGGCGTTCGTTGTTGGCAAACCCATCCGTTCATAGAATTTCCAAAGGCGATTAGTCGTTCCACCTCTGCCGTTCAAAAAATTAATTTTCATTAGCAGTTTATCCGTTCGACCTCATCTGTTCGAAAATTTTCATAGGCGGTTTATCCGTTCGAAAATTTCAATTAGCCGTTCATCCGTTCACGGTATCCGTTTCGAACGGCTTGCCTAGCCGTTCGTCACCCGTTCGCTTGCCGTTCCGTTCAACTTCGGCTACCGTTCGGAACGTTTTCGCGTGAGAGGTCACAGTTATTCCATTTTGTGTTGGGATAAAAGCCACAGTTTTGTCATTTATAATGTAGATACAAGCTGTCTTGGTCATGTTACGTGCTTGAAGAAAGTAATATGGAAGACATGCTGATGGTATCTGCTCCCTAGTGATGCTTGCTGGCAACTCTCCAGATATGTGTATACTTCCAAGAGCTCTGGCCTGCTGCATTTTGGTAGCTGCATCTTGGACACCAAACATCTGCCCAATGTTGCCAGCAAATTTGTCATAGAACTGGTTGCCAATCATAATAGCGGCAAGAGTGCGATACAACCAGGTTTTGCTCAGTGGCTGGCTACTGTTGAGAGTTTCAGGTGAGGAGAAATATAGTTTACTGTATGACAGTGCAATGAAAGTGCACGCATTGCTGCCTAATCAGCCAGTCAAAGTAGATTGAGAGTATTATGGTGGAAAGTGCCAGCTTATGACTCTGTCAGATGTAGAAGGATTTATTAGTAGATGCTGAGTTAGGGAATGAATTTCCACTGTTGAGGACTGAGGTTGGTTGTGAGCATGAGAGGCTTGTGCATTTACATGTTGTGGTTGGTCAATGTCCCCAATTCCTGTTAGAATATTGTCTACTTTCTGCTCCCAAACTCCAGATGTATAATACTGCTCGGCATTTGTATCAGTGACTTCATTGTTGCCCTCAGTTGTGTCATCATCAGTGTCTGTATTGCCATTTTTGAGGAGACCTTCATTAAACTGAACAATTTTATCTTCTATCAGTTTTTTCAAAGGTCCTTTACGTATGGAACAACAGTGATCACTTCGTAAGCAAGAAACATGGAAGGTGTGAAAACATCCAAGACGAGCAAAATCACCACCTTGAATGCAATTGTTACAGGTAGGTAGGTCACAACAGACTTGTGGATTTGGTTCTTTCCCAGGTTTCTTACTCAGGTTGTATGACAGGGATAGACACTTTGTTTCAGCGTCAATGCCATAAGTTGGAAATCTGTACGTTGGCCAGCTTTTTGGCTTACCATTGCTGAAGCATCCACTTGGGATCTGAATAACAGGAATAACACAATTCTCCATTAAAACTTGCTGTGGCTTCGAATAAACAGTTTTTAGGTTTGGATAATCAGAGGTTTTAACTCTGTCAAGTCTACATGTACCTTGAAGACTTGAGGCTTTTAAGCTTTCCTTTCTCCACAAAATAATGTTCACCTGAATAATACTCACCTAGATCACAATTACCTTAAACTAAGAACTCTTTGGCCAAAGGCTTTTTGAAAGTCAGCCTCTAGATCACTAACTGGAATACCGAATTATACACAACAGTGCTTTCAATAAGCATGGACAGCCGACGAAAAGCGTTGGCTACTTCGCTTAGAGAAGTCAGCTACTTTTTCCCCTAAATTTAAGTAATTAAAGAAAGATTATTTGAAATTAAATTAAAGTAAAGTCTACTCTTCTCTAACCAGCTGCCTACTTCAAATTTTATTGAAAACCCTGCACAAAATGAACAATTTGGTTTGATGTATCTTTTTCAAATTAGATTATTGCCTGTAAGACTTACCACATGTGCTTTCTTTGTATTTTTGGCTGTTTCAGAAAAAATCTGGAGGATGAACTCTGCAGATTTTCCAGCAATCAGCCAAAAGTTGAAGCTAGATTTACCTCACGTATATCCTGGTACAAAAGCATTCCAAAAGTTGGCTAGAAATCCAGTTGATGCAATGGTCTTTGCTACTTTCTCGATTGACTCGGCGTCATCATGGCTCTGAGTGTGGGCTCGAAGTAGCGAATGCCATATCTCGATCTTTTTCTAAAAAAAAAGGTAAAGCCAGTGTTGTTTACGTTGCCAGTACTCAGGAAGGAAGTTCTTTTGGTAGTCACAGTCACTTAAGAAAGATAGAGTTGATTTGTGGTAATGTCTTCTGTGCCAGATGTTAAAAAGGACAGCCATTTGTGACATCACAGACAAATAGAATTCAAAGTTCCCTGTCCTAAATATTTGATATTGGAAGTAAACCAGTGATACTACATCATCAAGCAGGTACAATGTACAAACAAACTCATGACTCTTGCACAAAGCAAATTTTTTCAAGACTTTGTCTCGCACCATTAGCCAGCCAAGTAAAGCTGCAGTAACACAGAGTGAGGATTGATGAGGACGAGGCTTCTTTTGTAACACTGAACCAAAGAAATGTTTAAATATAATCACAGTATCTTCGACTGCATCTAGAGCTACATGAAATTGACCTTGCTCTGGTATAAGAGAGGTGTACTTGTCACTGTGGTTATTTGCTATAAGCTTCTTTGGGTAGTACCAACCAGGCCAGTCTGCAGAAAAAGGAAGGAGATTTTGCTTGAGATATTGTCTGATATCTGGGTATTTTGAGATCACATCGTCTAAGGACTCTTTGTAATTCTGAAGACTTTTCAGGTTTTGCTCACACTCGTCCAAAAGCTGGCAGGATTGAAGACTTTCAATATCTTTACTCTCTGGTTGACTGTACACCCTAGTAAATATCAAAGACACCATGATACCAGTAAGCATTTGAAGTTGATTTGCTCAACATTCTTGTATTGATAACTTAAAGAAATGTACACCCTATTTTACTTCTAAGTAGATCGACAAAATGGTTCTTCATATTGTGCAGCCCTCTGGTAATGTATGTCATAACTGCAGCACTGTCTGCTCCTCCAAGGCATAACTTCTCTCCTCCCCCGACTGTGATTGTAACTCGCCTATGGGGGCTCACGAGGGTCCTTTTTATTGCAGCTATATGCGGGTGGATATCTACCATGGATGAGGCCATGTGGGCAACCTTTGTTTTTTGAAGGTCTGTTGGAACCTTTTTGGTATGGATGTTGTGGTAATCATCCAGAAAGGTTATGATGAAGCAGTTAAGCTGAAGAAATATAATGCATTCAATAACAATAATTTATTGTGATTCATAGTGTTTGTAGCAATGTGTATACAGTGTAATTGTATTGGTTTAGTAAATTACTGTACTAGGAACCTAACACACCTGTATTCCAAAGTACAGTGTACTGTTAATTTTACAAAAAAAATTGCCTTTAATATTGTACAATATATTGTGTGTATTCACTTACACTAAGGACCTGCTGCAGTTGTTTAGTAATGTGCTCTTTGTGTGCTTTAGCCATGTCATACTTCACATTCTGTATGGTTCTTGGGTTAACTGAAAATGCTATCACTGGTCCACTAGACAAACCTTGAAGTGGGAGCCCACCAAGTGATGAGTGAATCCCACAATCTTTTTGGAGCTGGCATGTCTTTTGTGACCTAAAATATTGATTTTCAATTACTTAGTAGTGCTAACACACTGTATCAATAATACTTTTTATTGTTCCAATATGCGGGTAAATACAGTATTGTGCAAAAGTAATGCAAGCGAAATGCGCGAATTTCGTTCTTTGTTCCCGCGACTTTTTGACGAAAGTTCGCACGAAAGTTCGAGTGAAATTTCACGGCGTATCGAGCGATAATTCGCTTAAACAAAGGACGATTTTTCTTCGAAGTTTCGTTAAGCTAAAGAAAATTCGTGAGCAAAAACGATAATTCGCAGGCAGTTCACGAAATTTCGCAACGCATTGAACGGCAGTTCGGGAGCGATCAAGCAATTTTCTTTCAGCAGCTGATACGAACAAACTGTCGTGCAACTCACAAGAGATAAATTTGTAAATACGAGCCGGTTTGCAGTCATCAATCACCGATTAAGGGGCTAACATTTTTATCTATGACAAATACGTTACTAAAATCTTACTCCCCTAAAGTTGGTGAAAGGCTTTCAACCAGCTTCGCTTGTTCAAGTTCAGCTCGGGCCCAGTTTCGTACGCAGAGAATTAGAACACACTGAACTGCATTACGAAGACAATGAGCTCAGTTCGTTCCACAGTGTCGGGATAATTTCCACACGTTAGGCGCGCTACCGCAAGAGTTTTTTTCCCTCAGTTTTCTACCTCTAAAGTTCTCTGCGCGCTATAACAAATATGTTTTTTGAACGGAGCTCTTTTTTAGCTTTAAATAGACACCAGAAGCATCCAAATATCTTTCCTAGAACGAGAATTATGATTTTTTTTTTTACTGGAGCACAGGATTTTTGTTTCAGTTTCACAGTCAGGCTGTTTGTTTACATTTTGTTTACAGTGCCGGGATAATTTTCACACGTTGGGCGCGCTACCGCAATAGTTTTTTTTCCACAGTTTGCGACCTCTAAAGTTCTCTGCGCGTTATAACAAATATGTTTTTTGAACGGAGCTCATTTTTAGCTTTAAATAGACACCAGAAGCATCCAAATATCTTTCCTAGAACGAGGATTGTGATTTTTTTTTTACTGGGCTACAGGATTTTTGTTTCAGTTTCACAGTCAGGCTGTTTGTTTATATTTTCGCACATTATGCACCAGTCAATTGAAACCCCCACCCCCCGGGTCCCGGGAAAGGGTGGGGGATTTGACATAGGCTCTGGTCAAAAGGCATCAATATCCCTACCCCCTGAGGCTGGAGTTCAGATCAAACGCCACTACCCCTGGGGCAAGAAAGCTGATACTATCAAAAGTTCTAAGAAAAGAACGTGCAAGACCTACATTTACATGGGAAAATTTAATGTTCTTCTTCCAGGTTTGTGCAGCTTTGATTAAAATGCTAATCACACTCTCATACAGTTTGTTCAACTATTAAACGAAGGAAAAGCATGCTGTATTTCATTATTGGTCATGACCATCTCATTACATGTATTTAATAGACTGCAAATTAGTGAAATTTGAAATACACTGTATATATTATCACACAAACTCCGTTTATTTGGCTCAAGTTCAGTTTTTTAGAAATTTAATACCTTAAACTGTCTACTGAGGTGAATTCTCCATGGCTGCAACCTTGCACTGTGCGCAAATCCACTCTCCACTTGGTGCTGTTGAAAGCCCCACACACTGAAAATGGAACCACTCTATGGGACAGTCTTTATGTTCACAGGCAATCATGTCTCCACACTCTGGCCCTCCACAAATACACCACGAGTCAGGGGTGTCAACAGCTGCTTTACTAGACTTCTTCTTGAGAGAGTTCTCTTTTCTTTTTGCAGAAGCTTTCTGGGCACCTGCTTGGCGATGTTTCCTCACATCACTTAGGTGTCTTACCCACATCTCAACTTCATCGGTACGGAGTAAGGTTTGCTTTGCTAGTTTCTCTATCTCATCGGACGTCAGTTCCAGACATTCCTTTTGTTTTTTGTCAAAGGCATCTTTTATCACAGTACTTGGAGGAGAAATGGAGGCTTTGCTCAAATTGCAGTTATCCACTGCTAGCACCTCTTCTGGTCCCTTGTAGTGTCCACTACAAATACCACTGCACTTGTCACATTCCTTGGCCCCCCAAGGTCGTTTAGGGTCTGGTACTGGAAATGGCAGGTACTGAATACTTGGCCCTCCTGGGAACCATAATGAATCATTGGCTGGTTTTCCATTCTTGCAAACTGGATGGATGCAACCCTCCTTGTAACAGGCTTTGAGAGCAAACACATACCCACTTGGAAGGTTTGGTACCATGTGCTGGTTCCGTAAGTTCCAAACCTGTTCAAAGTAATGATATTGATTTGGCTCCTTCTTCTTGAGTTCGGCCTTAGCTGCTTTGGTTCCCCTCAAATACACAAGTAAATTCTGTCTCTGATCTTTCAGCTCTGTTGCATGCTTATCTGTGGCACCTCTGTACATTTTTATTACAGATGAACCAAATGGTATGTCATTGACTCTATCCAAATACACCTGCAGTGCTGCTTCCATGTTTTCGTGTAATCTATCCTGAGATACTCCTCCCGTTTCAGTTTCGGCAGATCCACACAATGTCGACGGTATAAAGAGATTAGCATGCGCTCGGCCAACAACACCATTCTGCAGCTCTACAAGATTGTAACAGCTCGCACCACTGTTCCTTGTTGTGACCAGTGTCAATTCCCTTCCTTCTTTTAGATGCCATTCGGTCCATCGAAACTGTACCTCAACATGACTTGGGCCCTCATCGGCTCCCCCATCAACTCTAATACAATCAATGTTCTTTCCTTCAAAACACACATCCATTTCTGCTTTTTCTTTCAAACAGTACAAGTCAGCAAGATGCTGTGTTGCTGTTTTCTCGTGTAGAACGCCAGGTGCTTTGACAATCCCAACAGACACTTGACCAGTGGTTTCCGTCTTCATGAATAAGTAAGATGATGTTTGAAGTTGACCTCCGTGTTTGCTTACATAGTCAGAATGTGACGTGAGTTCTGGCTTTCCTTCCAAGCAGACAGCTTTATGGTTCTTATGTGTGTAAGTGCTATCCAGACGGAATCCTGCTTGGTCGTCTCTATTGAGAATCATTTTATCTGAACCGTCTTTTAGCTGAAGCATATCAAGGCCCTTGTAAAAGCAGTATGACCAACGGCTATCGGGATTGAATTTTACATCAAAACCTTTACGTGCTCTTCTGCAAGTTATTGCTGCAACACCCTGGTAACGCTGAGCCGAAATCCTTCTCTTGTTCCTCACGGCACACAACTGAACAACGGTACCATACGATATCGATATGCCATACTCCTTTTGTAGATGCTCTTGCATCCTTTTGTAAGTTACTTTAGGCCCTGTAGAATTCTTATTACTCGCGAAAGTAAAAACTCCAGTTCTTCGCCACTGGTCTGCACCAACCCGGTGTTTCTGAACAAAGTCTTCCATTTTTTTTCCTATATCAGGGTACTTTGTCACAATGGTAGACACTTTCTTTGGAATCTTGCGTTTAAGAAGGGCTTCTTTAGCTATAAGCTTTGAAGTTTCCCTTTTAGCAGCCATCTTGATTTTTTTTCTTTCTTGTTGCACTTTTTCTTTTGCTTCATCAGAACAAATATCATTGATTTCACACCAGTCTCCATCATCAGATTCACTGTCAGTCTCAAATATGGCGTTGCCTAGAGATTGTTTCCGCTGAATCTCTAAATATGCCTGTCTACTAATTTCGATCAATTGCTCTTCTGCTGTTGAAAGATCACTATAGGGGATGAAATCAGCAAAGTCAACAAGTATTTGATTTAAAACTTCAGGGTTATCTGTTGGTAACATGTTTTTTAGCTCAGCCACAAATGTAAACCAGTTAAGATTGTTTTCTCTTAGTATTAACAACAGTGTTTCTCTTGAAGGTGCTGGATTTACAGTTGGATTTTTCAGTATGTCCGTGTCATCTGGATCAAACATACCCCTGTCTGATGTTCCTTTTTCCTTTGATACTGCATTTTCTTGTGCAACCTTAACAAAAGAACTCCCATGGTCTGAGCTGTCTGTATCATGTTGTCCTTTATTGGAATGCAGCTGATCACTTAATGGAAACTCTTCTTCATCTTCTGTTGCATCTTCTGACGAAATCCATTGAACATCTTGAACTTCGCCAAGGTCAGTACTTTCATCCTCTGAATCACTGGATTCGTAGTCAAAGCCAATGGTGCGCAAAAGTGCCTTTTCCTTGACTCGTGCAAGCTCTGCCACTGTTTGTTTGATTTCACTTGCCCTTCTAAGGGTCTCTTCGATTTTCCTTTGTTTTTCGCCGAGATTTTGAACTCCATATCGCTTCCGAGCTTCTTTAGCGCTAAGCTCAGAACAAGCAGTCATTTTTAGTAGCAGACGATCTGTTTCAGTGGTTGCTAGTTCACATAAGGCGTTTATTTTTTGTCTAGATGGAAGCTTTTCTCTGACATTTGCTTTCTTCGAATGCAAGAACTGTCTCATTATGACCACAAATCTTTGTGCATCAACTCCAGGTTGGAATTCTGTAGCATACAGTCTTTTTGATCCTGGGCCTTCAGGTGCAATTTCCATGACAATAAGTGGCAGCTGCATTAGCAGCCTTACCGCCTTTGAACTTATATACTTGACCTTTGGAAAGTGTTTGATAAAAAATGCCTTCAGTTCAACAATTCCATTATTTATGACATCGTGGGCAAACGAAATCAGTCCCTCGCACTGTGAACAAACTTGTAATTCTGAACAATGTTTCCTAGAGCAAAATTCTCTCCTTGCAACAGCAACTTCTTCAAGTGTCATATCATTAATTAACGCAACATATAAACCATCGTCAACTTTGTATTTAGACACATCCGATAAACAAGAAGAAAGATGTGACACATATCGTGTATAAATGTCACTCCTAGGAGCGTCTTTATCTACAAAAAATGAGCCTTGCTCCCACTATCAGCACTCCTTGTGCCATTATTGTTGTCTCCTTGTGACTCATTTTCTGGTGTATCATTCTCTCCAGGTTTATCTCCAGAATGCTTGGCGACTTCATCAGAAACCCTTGACGACTGTGTTTCCTCCTGATTAGTACAGGTAGCTTTAGTTGAATTTCCTCTGGCTGTACCTGCTTCCTTACTCAATGGTTCTGCTGGTGTAACTGACTTTCCCCAGAAAGATGCCAATGTCTTAGTTGAACTACTCGAAGACGATGACCCGTCAGAAGACGAGGAACTGGTTGACTGCTTATCTTTGTACCATTTGGCTTTTGCCTGTTTTTTCTGGATAAGCAACACCTCTTCTTCATGCTTTCTTTTTTCTTTTCGCAGCTTGGTCATCTCCTCTTCTACCGCAGAGGCTCGCATGTACTGTTTAAGTTGCTCATCTCTTGCTCTCTGTTGTTGCAAAAGTCGTATTCTATCCGCGAGGCTAGCTATATCATCTGTGAGTTCTTCAACCTTCTTAGTACGTAAGTGCTCAGACATTTTCACTTTCTTGCTACTGCTACCATGCTCCATTGATCCTGTTCCAAACAATTTTGATCTTGATCTTTTCTTGCTGTAATTGTAGCCGTCATTATCAAGTTTTTTACGACAAAGTTCTATAAGGTTCTGTTTGTCATCTAACAGAGTGGGATTTTCAATGCACAATTCAAAGGCATTCGCATTCATTCGTTGATGGTATGTTCTTGAGCTTTTGGCATACAGCACACTTCTCTTCCTGATATCTTCAACATTCAACTCGACGGTCACTTTGTTAGAGTCTGCTAAAGAAGGCTCATTCTAGAGAACAATAATGGAAGCCAAGTAACATAAATATATTGTCTGTGGTCTTATTCACACTAGAAAGATTTTGTTTATAATTATTTCTTTCAGATTTCAGTTTCATGGGTGACTGGATGTCACTGCATTTTAAAGAGCAACTTAACCCTTTAACACCTGTTTACGTCAGCTGACGTAAAAAGTTCATAAAATTGTTAATATTTGGTCTATTTCAATGAAATTTTGCCACAAAAATGGTCTTGGAAAGATCAGTTCATTTCCAGAATAAAATTGTACCCCTCTAGTATCTATGACCACCCCTGGAACTTTTGACAATTTTTTGTTTTACACATTTGCAGTGTGAGACATAACTCATGTTACTCTATTAACTGAGAGCTGCAAAATAAGCTATAGTTTGGGGGTATACCTAGTATGTCTGAAAATTGAGGCATTTCTGAACTTTTTGACTTTGACATTTTCAGCCCGTTTATGTCAAAGCCATGATTTACTTCTCCAATTTTGATATGAAATAAGGACTGCACTGGTCAAGACCTTTCAAATGGTATATCATACATTGCCATTTAGGTTTTATTTACGAGTTTGGAAAAAGGGGTAGAAAAACTCAGGAGTGAAAGGGTTAAACTGAATTTCATTAATAAAATTTAATTTTAAAAGCACAAACCAACAATATTCTAGCAATTTGAAAATAAAAATAGTCAACTAATAGGTTCTCACAAAAAGCTGGGAGAATAGGTTGTTACAGCACACATGTCAATGTAGCAACAACTACTAAATGCAGTCAAAAATCTACGACCCAGACTAGAACTGAAAATAAGGTCCAGATAATTGAAGTGTCATGTATGAATACTAATTTAAAGTGCCACTACGATGAAAATTTTTGTATTTCTTTTTCGCTTTTTTTAGTGCAAATGTATTTAATAGGTTTAGACAAATGCGAATTGCTATAAATTAGATTGATATATTCTTACACAGCCCAGAAATAGCTGACTGAAAACCCACGAAAATCACGTAAAATCCGTCCGCCATTACTCCGTTCATAAATCCGAGCCCACGTTCTACTGGTTTGCGATCTGGTACACTTGACTTGATTTGTGACGTAAATGACTCAACACGTCATGATTATTATTCCCTCCGGGACACAGACAACAAAGCCAAACGGCACGTGTTGAGTGACGTGTTGAGTCTTTGACGTCACAAAATCTTTAGGAAAACTCGATCCAACTCTCAGGGTTCGGTCCCGGTCATTTTTTAATTGAGTAATGGCGGCAAGCCGAATTCGAAATGTAAAGTTAAAATAATGGCACTTCCCGTACGAGTTTTGACTTGAAACTTTGCAAGGTAAGAAACAAGTACTTATATTTTCAAAATATGAAAAGAACAGAAAATGTATATTTTTGATCATAGTACCACTTTAACAAATTAGAACAAAATTCTAAAATTCTAATATGTTATACATTTTAATATTTTAATTTCTGGCTAAAAACTCAATTTCCAGTTCAGGAAATGTTTTGTTTCTGCAAATGGTACCAGATGAGTGTATACATTCTTTGTACTTCTAGTGGTCCTCTGGGCCCCCACCCCTGCTTCTTGGAAATTTCCATTACCACCCACGGAGGAGATATGAATATTTTTGTTGGAAAACCAAATTTTAATTGCATAGTTCCTACCTCTAAAGCAGGCCCAATTGAAACTGCTCCATCTTTCATCAATAAGGTTGTCTGTTTTGAACCACTACCAGAACAGTTCCCTGAGGGTGAAAAATAATTATTATATATTGTATTTAGGATGCAAGGCTGTTGCCTAGCAGGTTTCCGGTAGTCTGGGACACCCAAGGTACTGTTTTTGGTGCCCAGTAAATGTTTTTCCTAACATTTAACTTTTCTCAGGCTGGGCTCATAACTTCTCAGTTTTTGGCCTTGTGGGCTCCTTTAAATTTTTCTAAGGCAGAAGCCTTAGTAGACAAGTATTAAAATATTTGGTCATTGTAATATATATTCTTAGTCAATTATAGTACTTCATTTATAAGGTATCTGCACCTTAAAGTAAATGTGATGCACAATTTGCTATCACATGTGAAATATAGACCACATTTTTTCAGATTTTTGTTTTATCCTACTATTATTTGGCAAGAATAATAATCAAACAAATGACAAGTTTGTTTACCTTTAACACTTCCCTTCTCATTTCTTGTTGTGTGCAGGGAATCTTTGGGCTGTGCAAAAAAAAAAAGCAAAAACAATTAGGGTTTGCAAACAGATCAGTTCCAAAAACTTTTTCAAAAACTAAAGTATTATAAACATAAATCAGTGCAGACATACCTGATCGACGGATGTAGGTTGTGAAACATTTGGAGGTGGCTTCGACTGCAAAACATGCACTTGGATTTTATCCTTGTGTTCAATGTTTTGAACGGTAACATCGACCCACTCCCCCCAGTCTTCTTCATACTTTTGGAAAATTATCCGTGCTTCACTGTCCAGGCTAAAACACTCTTTAACTTTTACAGCAACATCTTCATTTTGATGAAGGTCAAGAACCTTACGGCTTTCTTCGTATTGAAATAAAACCTGTAGGAAATCAAAGAAGAGAACAGCTCATGACCTGACCTTTCCGCATCATTACCCATGCATACCATTTGAATTTCAATGGAAATTAAATGTAAATAATACATCCAAACAATAGAAAACAAATTACTTGATTCAGATTGAATATCAATTGCAGTGGATGGTAAAGTAAAAGCATGATATGCGTGGATTCAAACCACTGTTACGTACCTTTCTTTCGCCTTCCGCCATCTTGGAAGTTCCATGTGAAGTACTAGTGCCCAGTTCCACTCTTGCCCGAGGTGGGGACGGGAACCGCGGTCGAAAACAGTCAAATGCACCACCCCCAGGGGACAGCTTGTTGTTCAAAAGTGATTCGATGCCCCTATTTTCCCCCACCCTTCCCCGGGACCTGGGGGGTGGGGGTTTCAATTGACTGGTGCATTAGCGAGAAGTGTTTAGAAATGTAAATACACACAGTTTACCGGTCTGATCCAATTGAGAAAGATTCTTATCATAGGAAGATAGCAGAATTCATGTTTCATTGTTACCGATACGGTAATGAATTATTTGTTTTGGGGTTTTGGATCAAGTCAACATTGTAGCGCTCCTTCTGAAACAACTAGGTGAGTTTCAAAGCTAACATTTCGTCGAGCTGTGATGCTATTATTTCGGCAGATTAATGGCTTCTTTCGTGTGCAATAATTGGAAAGGTTATTTATATATTTCACTCGGCAAACTTTGTTTCGAAAACGCTCTTGGCCTATTGAATAACAATAGATCGAATTTTCGGGAGAAGCGAATTATCGTTCGAAAAATCGCAGCGACTTTTCGGCAGGAGCGAATTATCGCTCGAAAATTCGCGGTGATTCATCGCGCAAAACGAATTATCGTTCGAAAAATCACGCACATCCAAACAATA
Source organism: Galaxea fascicularis (assembly GCA_948470475.1). Lineage (NCBI taxonomy): Eukaryota > Metazoa > Cnidaria > Anthozoa > Scleractinia > Euphylliidae > Galaxea > Galaxea fascicularis. The sequence continues at coordinate 21,733,703 of OX419335.1, forward strand.
GGTGTCACGAAAATGCGGGGAAATTTCGTCGAAATATCGTATCGAGCGAAATTTCTTCGAAAAGCCCCGAAAAACCAGGAATTTCGTCAAAATTCGTTTGCATTACTTTTGCACAATACTGTATGTATCATTCTGCAAGCACTCATAGTCAGTATCTTTAACCCATTGGCATCTGGAACTTTCGCCGAAAATCACGTTTTCAAGCTAGTCGAGTCATTTTCTTGCCACTATCTAGCAATTAAGAGCTAGAACTCACCACAAAACCGTTGACAAGTCATGCACTATGCGGCCTTCTGCTCCAGATGCAAAACATTAGCTTTCAGAGTACGGGCATGCGCAGAAAGTGGCACAGCAGTCTTGACTTTTGCTTTTCGCTTTCTCTTCTTCCCTCTTTTCCCGTTCTTTTTGCCTCATTTTTTTGGGGCTTTTGCTGGGTATTGAGTGGGCTTTGTTTTGATGGGAAAAAGGTTCTGGAAAAGCGTTTAGGATCCTAGGATTTGATGAAAGGAAAGGTAAGTGGGTGGTGGGGGTAGATTTTTATAGGAATGTTTGCATTCATGTCGCTTGGTTTTTTGCCTTTATGTTTGGCTCCCTTGACTGAATCATGCTCAATCTGGTATGGGTTTCAAAGATCTCGCTATGATAAACACTTTAGTCAACAAAACTACGCTTGCCCGTTCAAACTGATGGCGTCACAGGCGGCAGAAGGCACGTCGGTCTGCCAGGGCGCATGGGGGCGCATTGGACTTAAATGGGTCATTGTTTTTTTCAATGCAAAGATATTTGTACCAAACCTGAAATATGAAAGAATATGTAAGAGTGAGACTGTTCTTTGTCTTTGCAGTGATTCCCTCTCAGATGATAGCCTGTTGTCATCCCTTGTTATTGCCTTCAGTAGTAGATCAAACAGCCCAGGAATTGCGCAATGTTTGTTAACGATTAACATTCAACGGCTACTCTGTACTGTGATAAAGTTCCATTTTGCTAAGGAAGCTATCCAGAGTTCAAGTTCAATACCTTTCATTAACAATTTTAATTATATTTTTTAAATGCAAAAACGTAACAATAAAAAAGCAACGATAATATGCACGGTACATGGACTCTTTGAGTGTTTGTGCACAAATTAGTTGTTTCTTAAAGTAATCATAAATGTGGGGTTCCAGAAAATATCCATACCCCCCCCCCACGGAAGATCTTTGGAAATTCCGAGGGAGAGGGGGGGTTAAAGGGCAGTAATTTCCGAAGGGTAGGGGGTTTCGTGGGGAACTACTTTTCCAAAGGGTCACGAACCATGTACAAAACATTGAAAGCAACATACGATCGACCTGAAGCACAAAAACATACATACGTTGTTTTGAAACAAAAGTCAGTACTCTTGGCCATTGAGATAAAGCTCACATTATTAGCTTCAATGTTTCTTTTTTTCTTTGAGTTAGCTAGTGCTACAGTCTCCCGAAGCTACTTTCTTCAAAACAATTAAAATGGCGGTCTCAACTGGAGTCTCGTCTCCAGACTTCCAGCTTTGTCTCGTTTTTGTTCGACCTTCAGAAGGCCTGGCTACCTGGCTGGTACATCGTGACAACGTTCACGAAACCTACCGCGTTAACATGTCTGTTAGTGAAGTTTTTGGTCCTTAAATAAGAATCAACCCGAAGAAACTGACAAAATGTATAGACAAAGGAACCTTGTAAGTTTCTGTTTTATTTACTATCGCTTGCGAAGTTTTTTAAGCGAGTGAAACGTTCTCATCGGAGTTTGCACAAAAACGCGAAACAGTCGACGTGCTACCCAAATGTTTAAGCTTATAATCTTACATAAAAACAACACAAACATAATTTGCAAAGTTGATGGCGAAGAAGCTAAAAGTTTAGCTGGATAATAAACTTAACAAAGCATTATATTTTTGTTAAAGTTAACCTTAATGTTTACACTGTTGTAATAAAATTCTATCGTATTTCGTAACTAAGTTGGTATTCCCTTTCTTTTTTAGAAGTACAAAACTTCTGGAAATTCTGGAGGGGAGGGGGGATCATCAAAGACCCCTCTCGAACGGAAAATCCTAGGGGGAGGGGGATGCAAATCAAAAAGTCTTCTGTGGGGGGTATGGATATTTTCTGGAACCACACAATTGATCTTTATGAAGATTGTTTCTGGTTTCGAATATTTCTTGAAACAGATCTGTTGATTTAGACAGGACCAGCGAAAGCTTTTCATTCCCTTTATATCTTGCATATTCGAGAAGCTTTTCGGCCATTTGTAGCACTTCAACTTAGCGAGATGGAGACAAGTAAGGATGTTATACGAGTTTTATCATTCGTGAGAGGATACCACGAGTACAAAAAAATATGGGAACCTAAAATTGGCCAAGAATCGATGTTAATGCGAAAACCCCAAAACAAATGGGACTCTAATGCAGTCGCAGTGGTAGGTTGTGTTGCAAGTGACACCATGACCGACGAGGAAACAAGAATTCTCAAATACAGAACCACTCAAACACCCCAACAGGTTTGATCCCGGAGACGAAGTGGTTTAGGCTCGATTACCAGCCGCTGTCTGGGAAAGGAGCCCGTGCTCCTCCCCCGAACTTACGGCTGGACTCGTGGACCTTAGTATTGTTAATCTCGACCAATAAAAAGTCTGCCTGCCTGAATTGGGCAGGCTGCATAAATTATTTTTCTCACAGAAGCAAAGAAGTTTTGTGATATGAAGAGCGATTGTGTTAGCGGGAAATATAACCAAATACTTTCAACTGATGAAATAATGCCTGATCTATTCCATAGCGGCATATACAACACACAAAATAGTCAACAGACTTCATGCGTGAGAATTTCATTATTTGAATCATGTGGTGCCAGAATGTCAGATAACGAACAACGTCAACGAAGAGAGGGTCAAATGCAAACATCAATCTCAAGAAAAAAATACTCGAGCAAATTGATGTGTGCAGTAGTCTTCTTGAAAGAAACCGACACTAGTCTCTGGCAAAGCCAGACAAAATTAAATTTTTAAATGAAGCAAAGAAACCGAACTAGCAAAACAAAACATGGTGTCAACACGATGCAGACCAACATATGCGTGACCTTTGACATGTCATTTGCCACACCACAGACAAACAGTTCTGAGCTACATGTACTTTCTTTTTAAAAACCCCTATGTAGAAAACAGCATGTAATGCCCTTCCGTAACAATAGCGTGAAACAAAATAGGTTGGAAGGCCAAAATTAAAAGAAGAGGTGGCGAAAACGGCACATGTACAAATGTTGCGAGCGGTAGGCGTCATGTGGGCCTGCCAATGC
>OX419335.1:21746998-21771998 GCA_948470475.1 Galaxea fascicularis
AAAATTGTTTTATCTCCTGTAATTATCCTGTGTAGATTTCTACACCATTTTTGATTGGTTTTGTATTGCTATATAGATATACGCATATTTTATTCAATCTGCTGTTACTTTCAGGTTCGGATCAATGGGATCAGATGTATAATTACTTAAATAAATTGCAAAGCAAAATAGAATTATGTCATAACCTTCTGTAATTTAGGAATCAAGGGGATACTGTCTATTGACTTGCAATGTATTGAACAAGGGCTTCTAGAACCGCAGCTGCAGCCTGGGAGGGGGGACCGTCGTCGTCATCATCATCATCATCACTATCATCTATGTCGAGGCCATCTTCTCGTAAAACACAAATGTTATGTAGCACGCAGCAGGCAATGATAGTGTCAGGTATTCTGTCACTGTCTTCGTCTAGGCGCTTAAGTAAAACCCTCCACCTTCCTTTGGTCATACCAAATGCGTGTTCGGATACTATTCTTGCCTTAGATACCTCTCGGTTGAAATTCCTCTGGTCGCGCGTAAGCCCACCATTATCCTTAAATGGTCAGATGAGCCAGGTTTTGTTTGGATAAGCAGTGTCTCCCACGATAAGTGGGCGCACTACAGTTCCGCCTAAGTCAAATGTGGGTTCCATTAGGATATTCTCGTCTTCAGCATCCCAATAAACATCAGTTAAACGTAGCATCCGAGCATCATGTAGACTTCCAGGAAACCCAGTGGCCACGGATAAATAGAGGCCAGAGGCATCAACTATTCCCTGTACTAAAAAACTGTAGAAATGTTTCCAGTTAAAGTAGTCTTCGTGGTTAATTTTTGGGGCCTTGATAGGTACATGGCTTCCATCTATTGCTCCAACTACATTAGGTAATTTACTTTTATCGTCGAAGCCTTTAAGAGAGGAGGTCTGTAAATATCAACCAACGGCTTGCAATAAGGAAATTATCAAAATTCTAAAAAAAATTTACACCATAGCTGTAGGTAAACTGTTACCAAAAATATATGTTTAACTTCAATTCGATAATTATTTTAGACGTACGGAGAGGATCTTGGTTTCACGGCTCTTGGATCGGGTGTTAGGGATCTGGCACAGCACATTGCTGACAACTCGTTTTCAAATTCAAAACAGTCATATTCCGGACGACAAACAAACCATTGCAGCAAGTAGGTAATTATAAATATTTTGAGCGGTTGATTCTTTGGTTGGAATCAAAATTGAATATTTGGTGGATTTTTCAATATTTACATTATTTTGAGCGATTTCTTGCAGTGCAAAATTGACAAAATTGACATGCTAAAATCATTGACTGGTACATGGTCTAGCGTCCAGAGACTTATACCACATGAAAGAGCATTATTTCTTCTTTTATAATCCGTTTTCAAAACTATGGGCAACTCAAAAGAAAAATTTTGAGGTCGCGAAATACAGCTGGTACTTTCGTGAAATTTGAGCTTTCCTGACACGGCATTCCGTAACTAAAAACTCACATCAACACAACACAAAATGTTTTTAAAAGAAAAAATGGTTTAATAGTGCCTCATACAAAGCACTAACAATGTTTTAAAGGCTTTTTTGCTTGGTTGACTTTACCTCATTTTTGAGAATTTTTTGAAAAAAGTAACAGATTGTTGCTTTGTTTATAATGAACCTCAGGTTCCTCACTAAACACGGCTGAACACGAATCTCCAGTTCGAAATCAAATCGGGAAGTTTTGTGTACAAAAATCGCTTTTTAACATATAGAAAAATAGCTGTGAGTGTTAAGTAATTAGTACCTTGCAGAGTCGTCCTGGAAAACTCACACTGAAATCCTGCAATAATAGGCGCAACATTCTCTTATTCGATTGATTGCATTACAACAGCTGGTGTTTGGGTCAAGAAGCTGCCTAGTAATAACTGCGGTTCAAGGTAGTAAACATCCCTCTGACGAAATTTCTTGAAACATGCATGGTTGTTTCGTTAGAGGTCACATAACTTTCTTGAACTCAAATTGAGTTTGGCACAGCGCTCATTTTCTGTGCCGAAAGACTTTAGCTTTGTTTTATAGTCGTTTGACGAAAAGTCGCGTAATTTTTTGGAGGTTCTCTTATTTTGCATGATTTCGAACATTGCACCTCAGAGCGACTCTTTCTTGATGGAGACATTTTGTCTCTGCTTTTGACACATTTTCCCCAAACATCGACAAATTTTGCTTTTATTAAATTCAATGCGATTTTTGTACGCAAAACTTCCCGATTTGATTTCGAACTGGAGATTCATGTTCAGCCGTGTTTAGTGAGGAACCTGAGGTCCATTATAAACAAGCAACAATCTGTTACTTTTTTCAAAAAATTCTCAAAAATGAGGTAAAGTCAACCAAGCAAAAAAGCCTTTAAAACATTGTTAGTGCTTTGTATGAGGCACTATTAAGCCATTTTTCTTTTAAAAACATTTTGTGTTGTGTTGATGTGAGTTTTTAGTTACGGAATGCCATGACAGGAAAGCTCAAATTTCACGAAAGTACCAGCTGTATTTCGTGACCTCAAAATTTTTCTTTTGAGTTGCCCATAGTTTTGAAAACGGATTATAAAAGAAGAAATAATGCTCTTTCATGTGGTATAAGTCTCTGGACGCTAGACCATGTACCAGTCAATGATTTTAGCATGTCAATTTTGTCAATTTTGCACAGCAAGAAATCGCTCAAAATAATGTAAATATTGAAAAATCCACCAAATATTCAATTTTGATTCCAACCAAAGAATCAACCGCTCAAAATATTTATAATTACCTACTTGCTGCAATGGTTTGTTTGTCGTCCGGAATATGACTGTTTTTGAATTTGAAAACGAGTTGTCAGCAATGTGCTGTGCCAGATCCCTAACACCCGATCCAAGAGCCGTGAAACCAAGATCCTCTCCGTACGTCTAAAATAATTATCGAATTGAAGTTAAACATATATTTTTGGTAACAGTTTACCTACAGCTATGCTGTGAATTTTTTTTAGAATTTTGATAATTTCCTTATTGCAAGCCGTTGGTTGATATTTACAGACCTCCTCTCTTAATTTTCTTAGCTATTTCTGCTACAGTAGAAGGAAACTTGATAAACTCATCTTGATGTCGGCAGATTTCTTGAACAAATTCATGGCAAAACTTTACTACAGTCGGTTTTGCCAACCAAACCATCAGTCCACACAAGCAGTAGCACTCTCCAGTAGCTAGTCGCCAGAGGCTTGCACCGACACGCTTTGGAACTGGAATGGCATCTCGCATCCTAGTGTTTTGTCACTGAAGCACCGGTCCAACGAGCTGGCATATATATTCGAAGGTATCGCGCGAAACTCTAAAGTTTTCTTTCCACCAGTAATCCAGTGCATTGTTATTTAGAAGTTGCTGAAACCAATTCTGTGGTCGTGGAAATACCCAAGCTCTTCTTGGCTGGGAAGCAAATTGGCGACGATCACGTAAATGTAAATAAAATGCCGACAAACCTTGTAGGTAGCGTAATTGAAAGCGCCTTCTTCAGTGTCTTCTCGCAAAAAACTGCAGGACTGTAATATTTATGGAGGACTGTCGAACAATAAGCCGGAGAATCACTGAAATTAAGGTTACTAGATCTTGATTCCTGTCTTCCATTTGATCTGCATGTTTCCCGCCAATTTATAAGGTCGGGTAATTCATATCTAATTATATTTTACCCTGAGGGGTGTCTTTTTCTGTGTAACTGCATCCCCAAGGGTAACGTGAAACCCGAGCTAAACCCAACCCAAGCCATTTACCCTCCGGAAGACCCCAAACCCAAGGTGTGTGTAACCACTACTAATGTAGGCTGACCAGGGGAGTCCTTAAATATTACTGAAATATTAAATTTGTCTTCCATGCGTGTTACTGTGATAAGTTGGCCAAAGTTGATAAATTCATTGGCCCAAATTTTTGCCTTCAATTTAGCTGTAACCCGGGCATCAATTGGCAGAGACATAGAACTAAAGATGTCCCTTTGCCTGTCATGTGGTTGGGCTAGAGCCACCCCAGTTAAAGGCTCGACATACCCCCAACGGATACTTCCTACGAAAAGTATCGCATGGTGTTGGTGAAAGCGGACAGTGGGGGCATTCAACCCATGCAATTTGTCATGTTGGGCGTCAACGAGTACGTGGACTTGAATCGGAGTTACTTCAAAATGGAATTTCAAATAAAACAACACGATGGCAACAACGTGGCAGCCGCGGACAATCTTTTCCCCGCACAGAATTTGTGCCATACCATGATGTAACAATGCAGCATCACCTTCAATGGCACGTTGATCAGTTCCCAGACGGACACCTACCCGTACAAAGCTTACTTTGAGACCCTCATCAACAACGACCGCCTGGATGGAGAGAGCCTCTTGCCCTTGCAGGGTTTCCAACAAGATGGATTGGACCTGGCCACCCCATTGACGGCCAACAACCTAAACGACAGGGGCCCTCATGCCGCATACACAGCTCTCAGTGCCACACAAAAAGCTGCCGTGAAGGCCATGAAGAGAGAACAAGGGCACTACACGGATGGCAAACGACGCACGCTGTACTTCAAGCCGCACTCGGAAGCCTTTTACATGGGCAAACCGTTGGTACCCTTTGTAGAAGTGGTGGTGCGTTTCTTCTTCCACGAGCCGGCCTTCTTCCTCAACAGGGTGGCAGAGCAGGGCCGTTTGACAGACGCCGACATCAAAATCAAGTTTCACGTGTGTCAAGTGCAACTGTCCGACCCCCTCGCCAATACCTTATAATTACAAAGAAACGAGGGGTTTTATGCCAAGTACCTCTTGGTGCGTTCGGAGATTCGCACGTATGCCCTACCTGCGGGTCAGACAGATTTTGACGAAGATCGCATCTTTTTCCACCGCGTGCCCAATCGGATGATTGTGGGGTTGTTGCACCAGAGCAGTTACAACGGCGACAACACATACTCGCTGTTTGCCTTTCAACAGTTTGGGTTGCAGTGGATCAAACAGTTTGTGGATGGGGAAGAGTATCCCTATGGCATGACCCTCGAATTGAATGCGGGCGATGGCAACAAAGATCTGGTGGGGTATTTCCGCTTCGTGCAGGCCACCTCGGCTTGGAAAGAAAGGTGACCCAACCTGGTATGGCCCCAAGAGGGGGGGCACGGCAAGAACTGCACCTTGTACGTCTTCGACAACGGGGCCAGTGGGGATGCCAACGGAAAAACTCTCAACCCGCAAAAAGAGGGCAACGTGCACATGCAATTTCACTTGAATGCCGGGTTGGGTCACGTGGTCACTGTGGTCATTTACGGCGAATTTGAGAACGCCACGCAAATCACCCACGACGGAGGCGTGTTGTACAATGCCTATGGCACATAAAAGAGCCATTAGAAGGCAGGCCTAGGTCAGTCCCACCATGGAGTTGGTGCCCACCACGGATGAACAGTTGCGGCATTTGGCCGAAGACGACCCCCACCTTGGTCCTCATTTTGCCGGGGTCTTTCCCAGCGACAGATTGCCCCCTCTACCCATCCAAGACCGTGCGCAAGGGTATATCGTCAATGTGGACCCTCATGATCGTCCCGGCAGTCATTGGATGGCCCTTTGGATGGCAGGCCCTGACGACAACGAAGAGGAGTAGGGGGGTGAGACCTGCTTGGTGATGGACAGTTTTGGGTTACCGTTGTGGCGTTACGAGGCGCCTGCCCTGGAAGACTGGTTGGAAAAGCATTTGTCCACCATTCGTTTCAACAGGCGCAGTTTGCAAGCCATCGACAGCAACATGTGCGGTGCCTATGCCCTCCTGTTTTTGGTGCATTGCAGTCTGGGAGGCACGTTGCAGGCGTTTCAACATTATCTTAGTCATTACGATTTCGTGAAGAATGACGCTCGCGCGGCTGCCTGGTTCAAGCGGTTGGTGCGACGCAATTTGATGTGGCATCATTTGACAGGCCCCATTCACCAGAGTAACCACGTGCCCGTGCATCTGATGGACATGCTCATGACGATGTCGGGAAGCTCGGAAGGCCAAAACTACGATACCGTGTATTAACAACAACAACGAGGTCGTTCTTAATAAAACATTTAAAAAAAAAGCGGTGACTGTGTGGTCCTTTGTCTATATAAAAGGGGGGTGCACTCTTAGGGTAACCGTATCAGTATGGCCCAACGACGCCTCGACTTGCAACCTGTGACGGGGCTCGTACCTCCGCGGTTCCCTTACCCAGTCAAGCCAGGTGGATGTAACCAGTATGATGCAACGGTTGCAGGAACAATACGGTCCTGAACCCGACCCACCTAAATGCGTACGGAGCAAACAGAAAAAGATCAAGATGGTCAAAGACACTGTGACGTTGGCCGAGGTCTTTCGTAAACTCCCCAAGACCTTGAAGACGCAAAAGGTGCCTCTCACGGGCTGTCTGACGTTGAATTCCATGCTCAGACGTCTGAAAGCGGGCAGTATAAAAATCGACGCCTTGCTGTAGAGTTGAACAAAAAAAGATGATTCGGACACCGAGTAGCCTGTTGGTGATGGGACCCTCGGGGTGTGGCAAGATGGTATTTGTCACCAAACTCTTGAAAGCTCCTCACCGGTACTTTTGCGACGTGGTTCCCCAACGTCCACTATTGTTACGGGGTGTGGCAAGAAGGCTTTCACCCGTTGGCTCGACTGGGGGTACACATGCACAAAGGCATACCCGAGAGCGATCAATTACAACGTTGGTTCGGTCGCACGAAGGGAGGGGTCTTGGTCCTCAACGATCTGATGGAGGAAGGGGGCAACAACAAATGCGTGTTGGATCTGTTCACCAAAGACTCGCACCATCGCAACATCACCGTGCTGTATCTCTGTCAAGACATGTCTCCCCCTGGCAAGTACGCCAAGACCATTTCGCATAATGTGCATTACATCGTGGCCTTCAAGAGTCCTCACGATCAGTTGGGGTTCACCAACCTCATCAGGCAAGCCTTTCCCAAACATTGGCCCGACGTGTTAGACGTCTACGAAACCATCACGGCCCGACCTTTTGGGTACGTCTTCTTGGATCTGCATCTGGCCTCCGACGATACGTACCAGGTCTTTGCAGACCTCTTGGAGGACGAAGGGTACACCCGTGCCTTTGCCAAGCCCCACCGTCCGACATAAAAAGGGAACGCACTGCCTACGAGAGGTCACTCAACAAGCAAGCATGCCAAAGGAAAGAGTGTCGCGATGACGGACGACTCGACGGCGACGTCACAAGGGGGGTGTTTCCTCTACTAGCCCTCCTGCCTGCAGCCATCGCAGCGGGCAAAGCGGCCGCTTTAGGAGCTGTCAGTGGTGCCGCAGGGTACGGCACCAAAAAAGCCATCGAGGCAGCCACAAAAAGGAAAAAGAGGAGGATAACGAGCATGACAAAACGAGGGAACACCGTGTTAACACGTTATTCTGACGGTTCTACCTCATTGCGATGAAATCACTCCAACATTGTTACCGTCCTCGAAACCTCAGACCATGGCCAAACGTGCGACGATGACAAAGAAGAAGAAGACCACCTCGACACGTCGGCGGAGATGACCCTCCACTTAGCAAGGGGAAGATGTCTTGGGTGGTGCAGCCCAGAAAAGCTTACGAGGTCATGCGCGACATGATTCGTGTTGTGAAAAACATCACGATGCCTTTGCCAAGCCCCACCATCCGACATAAAAGGGAACGCACTGCCTACGAGAAGGCACTCAACAAGCAAGCATGCCCAAGCAAAGAGTGTCGCGACGACGGACGACTCGACGGCAACGTCACAAGGGGGGCCTGTTTCCTCTACTAGCCGTCCTGCCTGCAGCCATCGCGGCAGGCAAAGCGGCCGCTTTAGGAGCCGTCAGTGGTGCCGCGGGGTGCGGCACCAAAAAAGCCCTGGAGGCCGCCACCAAAAAGCGGTACGATGCAAGCAGTGTAGAACGTGCTGCCGTGAAAAGACGGAGGTCTGGGTTGGTGCGTCATCCCAGTGGTTCCACCTTTGTGTGGACGCGATAAAGGGAAGGGACGCTGTCCTCGCAACCTCAGACCATGGCCAAACGTGCGACGACAAAGAAGAAGACAACCTCCTCGACATGTCGGCGGAGACGACCCTCCATTCAGCAAGGGGGCAAGATGCCTTGGGTGGTGGATCCCAAAAAAGCCTATGAGGTCACGCGCGACATGATTCGTGCCGTCAAAAACACGGACATGACGAAGGCCAAACGGCAATACGACAGCATGAGAGCAGCCTGGCAGGCTCACAAAGCAAGAGGGAGCAAACAATCATGGCTCCAATACGTTCGATCGCAAGGTTTCATCGCTAGGAAAGCCAGCCCTTGTTGCCTCATGTGACCCCCCGGAAAAAAACCCTGAAAGTTGCCACAAGAAAAGAGGGTATAAAAGACAACTGGACCCTGGTTGACGCAGACGGTTCCCCTAGAGATGAAACGTCTTAGACGTCAGTTGCCGTTTTTGGAAAGTCTGTTTCAAGATGCCCGTGGGCAATACCGCCACGACCTCCTATGGCACGCCAACGCTGATCAGATCAATGCCATCAGCGAATTGGTGTTGAACACGTTGAAAGGGCATGCCAGGGTCACCCCGGATGTCGTGGCCTGGTTGAAAAGGCATAAAAAGGTCTTGCGCGAGTTAGCCAAGCGGAAAAATTCGGTGACCCGACGACGCGCTCTCTTGCTCCGACAGACGGGCAGTGGCTTATGGCAGGGACTGCAAGCAGTGTGTCGATGTCTCCAACGATGAGAGCACTTGTGGCCTTGTTGCAAGTGGCCAAGGAAGAAAAAAACAGTCGAGCCTTCGAATGTCCGGCCAACAAGAACCAAAGGTATAAGAGGTGGCAACATGAGTGTTGTGAACTCAGACGACGCTTACTGTGTGACCCCTGTCGGTGAAGCACGCGTGACCGGTCACATCACCGTCTCATCATGAAAGAAATGTTGATCGTACCCAAACGCGAATTCGCCCCTTGGGTGGCTAAGCACAAGGCTGGTTTGTTGCAGAACCATCTGTTAACCCATGCGGCCACCTTGGCGGCCAAAGAGGAATGATTGTTGAAGGATCCCTACCTGTCGCCTGCAGCCAAACGCATGAAGTTGAAGTCCGTATCGCGCCCTGCAGCGAGCCACGAAAAAACTGCGAACCTTGGACGTTCCCGCAGCAGGCATGGCGGGGACAGCTGATGATGACGACACCCCCGAAACGGATTTGGTGAGCAGTGCGTTCGACAAATGGATGCGACGCATGGTGAGAGTGGCCCAAAAAACGGAGGGGAGAACCCCCACACGTAGGACCCCTGTCAAGACAACGGTGAGTAAAGCCATAGTGAGTATAGCCATAGTAAACCCAAAGTGCCAAGAAAACCCAAACGGTTGTTCAAAAAGGCAAAAGAAGAAGAAGAGGACGAGGACTGGCCTCTCCCACCCCCTCTTTGGGTGGAAGTCAAAAAGGAAGAGGAAGACGACTGGTCCTTCCCACCCCCTCAGGAAGTGAAAGTGAAAAAGGAGGAGGAGGTTGGAAGACGGAAGACTCCCTTTGATGGGTGGGACCTCGAACAGGGTAAATGCCGATTTAAAAAGACGCCCCAGATCGAGCATCCAAGCGCCACGGGTGAGGACGATTTATGGGGGGCTGTCGCCAGGGCCATGGATAAAAGGCGACAGGCCATGGAGGAAAAGTCGAAAACACCCTTGGCAGTGAGACGGTTGAGAACCCAACCAGGGTGGGAAGATTGGGAGCAAGGAAAGCGCACGCGACGCCAACTCGATAAAGAGGACTACGATGAAGAGGACGAGTAAGCGACGATGCAAGAAGCCCTCTGCTTCTCAGGGCGGCCGCGGGGTGGACGTGCAAAAATGGTTGGGCAAAACGGGCCTGGAATTTCATTGGCCGGGCTATCAGTACATGGGCCCCGGCACGCATTTGAAGAAACGTTTGAAACGTGGGGACCCGGGCATCAACCGGTTGGACAAGATTGCCAAACAACACAACATTGACTATGACAAGGCCAAGACTCTGAGGGACAAGCACGCCGCCAATCGTCGCATGATCAAGGCCATCAAGGGATTGCCGGGCAAACGGACCCTCACGGAAAGGATCGTCAAGAAAATCATGCAAACCAAAGTCAAGTTGAACGTTTAAAAAAAACCTGTGTAATTTTTTTTCAAAACCAGGTTAAAAACTATTTTACCATAAGTGGTTCTTTTTGAAAAACAACTGACAATAAAAGGTTCTTTAAAAACTATTTGCAATGCATGTGATTCAAAATCTTGGGTAGGGTGGGATACTACTGAGCCCAAGTGGGAATGACCTTGCCAATTGTAGATGCCATGTTTTCCGGCATTTGCCAATGGTAGATGTCGTGTTTCCGACCCTTGGTGCTATGTTTTCCGACACGAAGCATTATCCTTTCTGACACTTTTTCCATACTCCAAGGAAGTCACTGACTGAATTCAATGGAGTCACAACCTAAATTCATAGTTTCCATATCGAATTTCACCAACCCCACATCAAATGACTGAATCTCACATGGTTTATTTTAGAAGAGGTGTCAATCAACTTATGTACATGTGGGACATGTGAGGGATCCTAGTGAGCCCTCGCCCGGAAACAACTCTCATATACAAATTCCATCTACCTATACACTAGTGGGAGTACGCCCGAGCCTCATGACCTATGTACAGAAGAGTGTAGACCACCTCCCTGCATGAAAGGTGAACCGGATGACATGTGAGGCATTGGAGGGATCCTAGCGATCCCTAGCCCTTCAAACTCGGGTCTTGAAATGTCCATGAGCGAGGGTGGAAATCCCATCCTGCAAAATGTACCATTTATCATCATAAGGTGAGAGGCTAGTCTTAGTGAGCTTCACCGTTTGGAGCTGATGATTGACGCTTCTAATCTGAGTCATACTATGCTGCTGCGGGGCTTTGTTGAATAAGCTGTGCACGTAGTCTGCATGCCGTATTTCCCTCTGCACCACACTCTTTTTGATGCCTTTGGCAGTCTTCTTTTCTTGCTCTACTCCATCTTTCTTTAGCACGAAACTGTACATTTTCGCTTGAAGACCCACAAATTCCCGCATGGGGTGGCCATTGGTCTCATCTTTGAATTTACCGATGACCTTCTTGTTGGCGTTGGAGTGAAGAAAATGATCCGAGGGGTAATCTGAGGTATCAAACTTCTCCAGGTCCAACTGCATGTCTCGGTAGACATCCTCTGTCTGAATGCTGTAGCAGAGGCTATCAGTATCGGTGAAAAGCAGCTTAGCTCGAGGCCCATACTTGACCTTGATGTAGTGGTAATGAAAATCGTACATGAGGACTTTGGACAGCTCCAGCACGGTGAACCCGGTGTAGACGGGCTTGCACAGCACCAACTTTGAGCGTAACCTTTCCACAGCTACCAGATGCTCACTAAACTGTTTTGCGCTCTTGAAGGTGGGTTGGGCGACCAGCTTTTTCATCTTGGAGGGGTTCGTGACCAACTCTACACTGACATGTTTACGAATGTTCTCCATGGTCTTACCAAAGACGCTGTTGTTCATCAGCTTGAAAAAGTTTTTTTCAAAGGCGTTTCTAGCTTGAGCTCGTTTCTGGGTGTTGAGATCAATGTAGGGTCTCAACCATGGAGCCTGCTTGAACTGGAGGATGCGATGGATTTTGGTCAGCTTCATCCCCAAATCCAAGTACAACTTTAAATTTCTGTAATGGACAATGTACTTGCTCTTGTTGTAGAGGTTGGGGACTAGTTTTTCCACCGCACCAGGACGATAGTGGAAGTCTTTGGGCAGTTGTTGGGAGTAGGGACTCAGCATGTCAGGGGTTATCTTCATAGCTTCCGGAGCAAGAGGGTAATCATTGTGAAGGTCGTGAAGGTGCTCAGGATACTCCAAATCGACTTCTAAGATGTATCCATAGCGATTATCATCTGACACCTCTTCCACCTTGAAGCCCTCCACCTTTTCCATCCATTGGAAATCACTCACTGGAAGGGGTTGAGACATGGCCCATCCATAGAGGTTGTTAGCATCCAGGTACAAGGGGTAGGTCTTGGGTTTCTCAGGATCATAGTCCTCCAGCTGTGGATGGTTGGCTTTGGCATAGCGGTGCGTAATCATAGCAATTCCTCCACGTGTTCCCTTCTTGACGAATAGATGGTGATCAATGTCTGTCAGAATATCCAGCTTGACTTGGGTGTATTTGAGAGCTGCATCCCAGGCTAACCCAGGGGTGGTGTAGTAGTGAGCAGGATCGAGATTATAGGTCTCCAAACAGATGGAACGGAAATTCTCAAACACATCAGCCAACAGGAGTGTATCCGTGAGGAGGTACACGTCGTGGTAATCTCCCATGGTTTCACATCCCATCTTTTCCCATACTTGCTGTGCATGAGCATAGGCTTCGTCGGTGATACTCTCCTGAGTCAAGTCATTGAAGAACGCTTCCTTGGGTGGTAGGGCTGTTTCCTCGAATTTCTCAAAACTATCCATATAGGAGTAGGGATAGTAGCCTTTTTGGATGAGAAGAGGAAAACTGCTTTCTTCAATGGACCAAACGTCTCCAAACAGTTCATGTAGATGGGGAAACTCACTCAAGTTCTTGGCCAGCACATCCAGGCTGCTGGACAAACTGGAAGGAGTCGATGAATCGGAGCTTAGTTAATATGTAGTTGTTTTGAGGCAAAAAGAGCAAATGATTATTCAAACTAACTGACTCTATCGGAAAAGCGGCTGACTAGCCTTGACTTTTTTTTTTTCAAAGCAAAGTGCTTTTACAAAAACAATTTTCAACTTCTTCGAATGATCAAACAAGCTTCAACATGTTTCAGTGTGTTCATTTTTTTTTCTTGCGGTGTCCAAGAGATGATTGCTTGTTAATAACATAGAGGGCACTGTGGAGGCACTGTGGAGGCACCTCGAAAAACAGTCAGCCAAGAGACTCGTTCGCTTGCAAGCAAAACAACTGACAAGCAGACCATGACTAAGTCAACTTCTTCTTTACATCCAAAACGAGTATAGATGATTGTTATTTACATCCACTCGAGAGGAAAATATGCGTTTCATTCCTGAACAACACCAACAACGATCAAACCAAATGTTAAGCTTCAATTTATCCACTTCAAAGCACGTATCCGTAAAAATAGCAAACGGTTTGTCCAAAGAAATCCACCAAATTTGAGCAAGTCGTTCCTCCCATCAATAGCAAACTGTTCTGTGACCTCTTTTGTTGAGCTGCAAGATGTCGTGGTAAACTGAAAGCCCTTGACAAAAGGAATCATTTTGTTTTTTCAACCACACAATCCCGAGCCCTACGCCGGGCGCCATGTAAGTCGATCCATGTTTCAAGCTTTTCATGAAAAAATCTTTTGCCCTTTTTATCACTCAAAAATTCACATTCCAGATCATCTTTTAAAGCTAGTTGTTAATCTTTACGCCTTTTTCGGCGAATGCAACGCGAATTAAAAGACAAACTTCGATGAATACGAAGTTGTTTTGCTCAAGAGAAGAAACTAACTGAATGTGGAAGCGGTACATTCCACAAATCAGGAGCGAAAACTTTTGGCGCTCGACCAATCGTGAGCGAGTAATTTTACCCTCTCGAGAGTGCTCTCACTCAATGACTTTTCCCGAGAGCTTTTCTGGATCGATGCCAATGTTCTCAAGATCTGCCCTCTGGAGATTCGGTTTTTGAAAACTGAGGACCCCACTTGGTCGCCATCTTGTCTTCTGGCGGGTACTGTAATTAGCCGCCATTTTTAATGAGGTTGATTCGTCCTTTTTAATGTGGCCAAATTAGAAGGGTTTGTATGGAATAAATTATGCATTGGCGGGTACTTGTGCATAATGTGTCCCAGAACTGTCACTTTCTACCTACTTCCTTGCCTTTTGATTTGCTTAGTTCACAAATTATGCAAAATTTATTTGCGCTGGCAAAGTCTATGACTTTTTTTGTGTGAGTGCCCATGAGAGCCCCATGTCCAGTGAGAGAATTGTTTCCCCTACGCCTTTTCAGCCACTGCATGTCATAAGAGACAGACAATGGCATCAGACCATCATCACCTCGAATTTGACCGTTATTTTCTGCTTGATAAATTTCATCGTCTAAAACCACTCAACATGAATTAGTAGCCACTTCCTCTATTGCCTTGCCAACTTCTCGCCCTCGGTTTTTGTATGCAGTTTTGTTGATTGTTGGCACGTTCAGGGTTGAAAGAAAACTGTTTTCACGAGTGTAGCCAATTCCATTGTCAAGAGCACCAAGTGCAATTCTTGTATTGATATCATAGGGTTTTCGTCCTCGCTTTCCATATTGATGTTGCCCTGAGGTAACTATTGTGTTCTCTTTATCACATTGCTGGCACACTACTGAAATGATGCTAGCACTTCCAACTTTTGTTTCTTTCACAGCACTTCAGAGAGAAAGAGGTTGTATGTATGTCCCAGCAAAACTTGATAATTACACTTTGTGGCTTTCCTGCTGATTACTTTTTGATTCACGATCACACAAACCATTTTTTAGCACAGAATCTCTACAAAAAACACTGCCTGCCTTGGGTAGGGTTTTCAGTTGTAAAACATTGTGAGGTGTTTTGAATGACTGTGAATTTGCACGGCATCTGCCAAACCACCGGAAACACGACGAAAACAATTTTGTCGCAGTTGCCGCCATGTTTGTTTTGGTTTTTAAAAGCCGCGTCGGCTCACAAGACCGCTGGCCATCTTGAAACTGTGTTCGGCCACCTTAAGTAACAATAACTACACTTTTAACAGGCTTGCAACACTTGTTGGCTATGTATTTAGGTGTACCGTAAATGGACTGGGGCTCAGGTAAGACATATGGCCAATTGGACAACTTGACGAGTTATTACCCATTAAAGAAATCAATCAAAACTCACAATAGGAGGACAGAGGTTAACAAGGGCAACACAAACTCGAATTATCTTGTCAATCAGTGGGGCTTTGCTCTTGTCCTCACATGCTAAGTAGTCAGTTGACAGAGTACTTTGTAAGATTGTGTACTTTTGTCTCAGAATTCCAATAACTCTCTCCACCTAAATTCTGACATTGGCGATTTTACGTGTCTTTTCTACATCGACTGGATCCAGCTGTCGTTTGCCCCTCACACGCTGGGGCCAGCCCACCCCCAAAAGCGATCATGAAGGCTCCAAAATGTCACTTGGGAAATATTCAAGATGGCGGACAGTGTTTTCGTAAGGAATCCTCCATTTCGGGTATTAACAAATTCCTACAGAGAAATCATCATGATTACCTTTCTCAAACAGAAGATCCTGCAATGATGCAGGATGATAAAATATCTTAAGAACTCAGACGTTCTGTCAGTAAGTTTTCAGTACGTCTATTGGAATGAACATGAAATACCTCAGCATTCACAGAAATTGAACTGCTTCATTTCATGGAGGATCAGATTATGACAATATGGCTCTTGAGGTACATTGCTGTAGAAAGTCCCAAATGTAAACAAAAGGGACCAAAGGAAATGATCTATTTGTATCCAATTTTGATTCATGTTTTCTTGTTGATTACAATTGTGGCTGTCCCAGGAGACTAACAAAGTCAAATAAACATTTATTAAACACATTTTATTTTCCAATATAATAACACTTAATAAACAGATTAAATAAAACTGTATAATGTTTACATTGTAAGTGTGCAAATGTCAACCATTAATAATTATATATATATAATTATATAATATGTTCCCTTGTCGAGAAAGGCTTATATTTGCTGTTTTTAAAACAACTTACTTACAGGAAACATCATTGCAGGATCTTCTGTTTAAGAAGTACTCAAATAATGCTTCAATTGGGGTATAACTTTCCCTGCAGAAACACTCTCATTTATCCACTTTATTAAGTCATTGCCACAAATAGAACATTTACTGTCTGTTACATCCTTTTTGCGAAGACCGCAGTAGCAGTAATCAGCCTCACCACACTTTTTTGGTATAAAATATTCCCCTACAACGGCTTTGGCTTGCCCTTCCAAGCTTTGCCTCCTGTATTTTGCTGAATGGGGATCAGTTTCCCTAAGCCAAACTAATGCAATGTGCCAATGTCGGAAAACATGACACCACCTCTGACCCTTATGAACATTGGTGGTATTTTCCTTGTACTTTTTAAGCTTAATAGCGGAGCTCCGCGGGCGCCAAAGGCTCGCGCGCGCGGAGCACCATTGCTAAGAAAATATGGTAACCCATGCATTCAAGAAATTTTGGTTATGACGTCATCGTCCGACCGACCGTACGTACGTCCACCCCATCATGTAAGCCAAAGTCAAATGTGATACTCCAGTTAACCCTTTCGTGTGCAAGCTCGCATGTAAGCGCGCTTCCATATGGACTGTTTTTGGAAAGATCAGTTGCCCATACATGCAGTTCTCAACCCGCGTTTTTGTGGCGGGAAATTGCATGGCCACATTTTGAAGACAGTTTTAAAACAAAGTCAGTTTTGTCTATTCGCTGGTGGAATATCAGTGACAAACAGTGGGAGAAAGAACAAGAAAGGGCACGGGTAAACAGGCAGAATATCAGTGACAAACAGCGGGAGAAAAAGCATGAGCAAACCGGCTGAATTGTATTGTCGAGCAACGGGAGAAAGAATAAGAAAGGGCTCGAGTAAACAGGATGAATCGTACTGGGAGCAATGGGAGAAAGAACAACAAAAAGCTCGAGAAAAGAGACGAAATTATAGTGAGGAAGAGCAAAAAAGAGAGCGTCTCTTGTCAAGCTGTAAGAAACATTACCAAGTGTCAGGAAGTTTCAGCTTTTCCCCGTGTTTGCCTGCATAAGCTTGCACAAAGAGAAAAGATCATGTGGTCTGGCAAGGTTTCAGTAATTATACGCTGTCTTCGGACCTTGCTGTATATTAAACTGGACGGTTTTGCCGCTAAAATCCTTAATTAAACAAGCTTCCTTGACAGGCATGAGAAGTAATAAGACGTACTTTTGTGTGAAATGACCGCTTCTGCTTAAGCTCTGCGTTCGGAGTGATTGTTGACTGACTTAAATTGTGCGCAGGTTAGTACTCCTGTTTTGTCTTTTATATGGACATTTATACCAAGAAAATTGAATAGCAATTTGTATCGCTTTGTTACTTGTCTTATTTTTTTCCGATTTGTACAAGAAACGTCGAATAGACATGCGCATCAGTTCAGTCTTTTTTCTTACGTTTTGTTGTTTTCATGCTTCCATCTCAAATTGGTTTGGACTCTTGTTTTTTCCAAATGTTTTCTACCCAATATTTCATCTTGGATCCTAAAACGTTTCTTTTTTTCCTGCTGTCGCTAATTTTAGGGCACAAAATTTGTTGAAGAAAAGCCAAGCGAAGTCCGGACGGTTTATAACCTCGGCCCCACTTGGTAAGTTTGACATTTGGAAAACTCTCGCCGAAAGAACAACAACTTCATGCCAAAAGTAAACGCGATTTTTAACAGTTGCAGCATTGGAAACGCCAGCAATATGTTGTCCCTCGCTGCAATTCTTAGCAAAGCAATGATTTTGTGTGAAATGACGGCTATTATGTCAGCTCTGCATTCGGAGTGATTATTGACTGACCTAAACTGTCTGCATCCGCAGGTTTAGTATTCCTGTTTTGTCTTTTATACGGATACTTATGTCAAGAACACTCGGACTAGCGATTTGCCTAGGTTGCTCACGAGTTGTTTGTTACTTGTCTTATTTTTCCAAGGAACGCCAAAACGCCGAAGAAACATTCGTATCGTTTTTTGTTTTCTTACGTTTTGTTATTTTGATGCTAATTTTATCTCTAATTGGTGTGGACTAAAAAATGCTCGTGTTTTTTCCAAAAGTTTTCTATCCAATATTTCATTAGTGGATCCTAAAACTCTTCGTTTTCCCTGCTGTCGCTCATTTTTGGGCACGAAATTGGTTGAAGAAAAGCCAAACGAAGTTCGGACGGTTTAAATCATCGGCTCCGCTTTGTTAGGAACAAGAGCCGGATTGACATTTGGAAAACTCTCGCAAAGAGCAACAACTCCTTGCCAAAAGTAAACAGCTTTAGCAGTCGAAATGCCAGCAATATGTTGTCCCTCACAGCAATTCTCTTTGTAAGTTAAAAAATCGTAGACTTAATGGGCTAATTGCAGTAAAAACTTTGTCTTTAATTCAATGTTTATTGATAAATGTTTTTCTGAAACCGATTTGTTTGTCTGTTGTCATTGCCAATCAGATGTTATCATTAACACTGATGTAAAAAATAATACCGCCCACGACTCGTAGTCAACGTTTGTAGTTTTCAATATTTGTAGTTGATCGAAGTCAAGAATAAAACCATTCTCAACCATTTGTAGTTAATCACCTGAGTTGATTCATTGCTTATCGTGCCACAGCCACTTTTCATAACGAGAAGTTAAGTTAAAGTCATTTTCGCTTAATGTTTTTCGGTGCTATTGTACAAAGGACACAGACGGCACTTTTCTATCGTCTTTATAGCTCACAAAAATGATGCCATAAAATAGTCAAAACAAGGCGAACAAAGTACTTTTCTTCTTTTTTGGGTGGTGTCGAAGAGTACCCACTTTGGGGTTTTACCATTTTGTTTTGTTGTGGAATATTTCGGTTTGTTGAGGTTAAAATGTTAACGATACATGTTAGAAAATTTGTGACTTAGCCAAAGCACATAACCAGTTGTGATGTTGGATTTAAAAGTGAGTCACTGGGACTGTTAATGTATAGTTTAGAGATTAGCACCTTTTGTATTGAAATGTAATCGGATGTAATAAACTGTAATGAAGTAAAATCGTTTATGCTATGGTTTTTTAGTCCCTTGATCCAATGTGGCAAAGGCCGATGATAAATCGAAAATGTACGTTAGCACATGTTTGAATGGTGGCTGTGGCTCTGCAGCAAAACAGTAAAAACTATAATCACAATGCAGAAGTCCTTACTAGAGTCCTAGCTCGAGTCCTGGCATTGATTTTATTTTATCGGTAAATGCCATACAATAAAAAAAGAACTGTGGAGCTCCGCTTTTAGGTTTGCCTAAATATATAAATTACTTTCAACCGTTTTTTGTCTGCAAGAATTTGTCAGCTGCAGTTTTTTGTTTGTTAGCCTACTCGACGTCTACTCTATGTGGGCATCATACTTAATTTGTCACACAGTACATAATTACTCTAATACTTAATTTTTCAATTCTTTAATAGTTACTTCATTATTACGACACATCAATCAGTCATCAACTTGAATTTTATTCATAATCAGATAATACATTTTCTGCTGGTATTTTAGCGTCACATACCTCACTGGAATTTTTCTGTCAGGTGTCGGAGGACGCTAATATCAAAGTCCTGATTGGTTGTTTCTTTCTATTTATACTTCACGGTGGTTTAGTTCCATCTCTCTTGCCTGCAGCCCTACACTTATAATCCTTCGAGCCGGTTCAAGTTTTCTATTTCACACGAGTATAGCCCGCCTGCCCACCCACCCTCTTTTCAGATATATTCCTATTATTCTGTTCCTGTTTATCCTTGGCCTGATACTGCCTTTGTTTTCATTTATTTCCATTTATTTCCAGGCAGCAGAGAGGCTTATGTGGATCGTGCGCGATGCTTCAGATGCTTCAAGCTCGGTCACTGGACAAGAGACTGTACCAGCGCTTGGTCTAGTCCCAGAAGTGTCTACCGTGGAACCGGCTCTACCCCCGGATACTTTAACCTCTCCAACAAGCCCAGTCACGGAATGCAACCCCAACCCGGTCCTAAGCAGTGATGTGTTTGAAGAGGAAGTTGTGGATATTGCACAGGTACATCGTGAAAGTGGATTGTTTGAGTTTGAGTTGACTGATCGTTTGCCACTTGTAAATGTTAAAGGGAATCTTCGAAGAAAACTGGGTTTGTGGAAATGCATTGTAACCTCGAAATTTATTCTCAATGTCACAGAGAGGGGATATATGCTTCCTTTCCTTAGTCTTCTGGAACCAGCAGTGTTTAGAAACAACAGATCATCCCTTGCCCATGCTGACTTTGATGAGGATGCTATACGTTAACTTGTTGAGTCGAGTCGTGTTCTTGAAGTTGTAGAACCTCCCTTGGTGGTCAATCCCTTGTCAGTTTCCGTTTAAGCCACTGGCAAGATGAGGCTAATTCTTGTTTTAAGATACATCAATAAGTGTCTGAGAAAAATGCGCGTGAAATATGAAGACTGGAAAATTGCCTTGTCCTACTTCATGACAGAAGCATTTATGTTTTCTTTTGACTTGAAGAGCGGATACCACCATATTGAATTTTTTGAGGGTCATCAAACCTTCCTCGGTTTTTCTTGGGAGCATCGTGGCTCTAAATTAGCTAAGTTTTACGTGTTTACAGTTTTGCCTTTTCGTTTATCGTCCGCGCCTCACATTTTCACCAAAACCCTTAAGCCTTTGGAAAAACATTGGAGACATCAAGGCATATGCATTGCTATTTTTCTTGACGATGGCTGGGCTACAGAAAGAGATCGCCAAGTGTGTAGTAGCATAGCTAATGCAGTGAAAAACGATCTTAGTGACGCAGGCATTCCTTATTTAGTGCCTTGCTTAACTCTAGGGCTAATTCTACTACGAAAAAATACATCAACGAAATTAAAAAGTTTTTTGTGTGGTGTAGGATTAGACAGATTCCTGTTCAGTTACCTTTTACTGCTCCTGTGGTCGCGCTTTATCTATTTAACTTAGATCAACAGCTTAGGTCCCCCGCCTCAGTGGTCTTGGTCCATGCAGGGCTCAAATGGCTCCATTCTTTCTCACCTGATAACGGCCCTAATTCTTTGGATAACGCTTGCTGCAGAAGCATGGTTGAGTGTGCCAAGAGAACAATGACCCTTCCAGTTAGTTCGTTAAAAATATTATGGACAGATTTGGTGCTGAAGGCGCTTCTTTGAAGGACTTACGTATTGCCGCAGGAACCTCTTTAGGCTTCCTGGATTTTTTCATTTTAATGAATTAGCCAACATTGAGCCCAACCACTTATTCTTTCACGAGGAGTTTGTTAAAGTATTTGTACCAAAGAGTAAAACAGATGTGTATAGGGAGGGGAACTATATATTATTCTCTTGTAATGTATCTTTACAAAAAAAAAAACAGACAAAGGGTAATAAAACTGTTAGGGTCCACATGCGATCCAACCATACTTTGTTGTGCCTGTTTTTGCGGATATTTAAGTGGTAAATAATTTACGTTCGTTTGAACGTAGTGAATTAGAACGTAAGTTCACTGTCTGATGACAGCTCCAACACAAAGGCCTCATCGTCCACATCTTCCTCCATCATCGATTCCCCACTTAGCTCGTCTGATTTCTCATCTTGGAGATAGTCTTTAGCATAGGTTTTTACTAGCTCAGTGTGATCAATAGGCTTAGGGGAATCCTAAATGCTACCCCATAAACTCAGCAGCGACGAAATGTGATTACAGTGAATCATGCGTTTCTTTTTTAGGCAAGCTATCAATTCTGCATTGAAAGGCGTATCAGTGTCAGGCTAAAGTGCATCAACTGATTCGTCTATAACCTTAATTTGGTTTTAGAGAAACGAAACAGGGCGATTTATTTCCTCATTTAGAAGGTCACACTCTTCCTGACACCTGTTCTGTAAGCAAAACAGATCAATCATCTGCCTCCTAATGAGGGCGGGCACAGTATCAAACTGTAGCGATGTTGCTCTTGAAACTTCTTCGCATCAATGAGCAATTTCTGAATCTTTGGGGTTAAGTGATCATGTATCGCGGCTTGAGATAAAGACATTTCGGTTGATAATCCAAGGGAACTTGGAGAAACTGTGCTGATTTCTCGACGGCGATTCATAACTTGGTCTTTAACGAGCCTTCTTGAGAGCTTACAAATGATCGGGCAAGGACCTGACGTGGCGCCTCTGGTCGGTATACGGTGGGTGATATTGATATCTTGCAGGGAAATTTCCACCCCATAGCTTCAAACAATTTGACGCATAGAGTAGATGTTTCCAAAGCAGATTCGCGAGAATGCACTTCAGGAATCCCAACTATTTTAACGTTGTACTGGTAGCTATAACGGTCAATGGCGTCGATAGCTTCGGCAGTTTCTCCTACTTGCTCCACTAGACTGTTTAACTTCGTAGTAAGACCTTGAAGTTGTTCTTTAGCTTCCTTTCGAAAAGCAGACAGGGATTCATAACCTGCACTTAGAAGCTCAAGACTTTTAACTGACTCGATGTCGTCGTTGTCGTGCGAACCGCCATTACTCTCACTTGCAGCTCTGTCAGTGAGGGAAGATTCCAAGTTCTTAAACTCATTCTTTAGCATCTCCAGTTGCGCTTGTAAATTGTCATTTCTCTTCGTCAGACTTTTAACTGTGTATGTAGGCATCTCTGGCAAAGGCTTTTTTGAGAAAACGTTGAATCGACTTTTGTGCCATACAAGAGAAGGGTTGTTTTTAGGGGGCCAATGCGTTTCCTAAATCAGTTTAAGATCTTGAGGTTTAAAAGCAGTAAACATGTAAACATATAATTCGGTTAACTTAAACAAGCCTCCTGGACACGTTAAGGTATAAATTAAAAGTGCAATATTGTGGGAAAATTTGTGGGGAACAGAAGAGTATCCTTTAATAACCATTTCACTGACAAGTGTCTGGGGTACAGAGGGGGAGGGGGAACACTTTTTTTTTAAATAAACAATGAAGCTAAACTGGAATTTCCACAAGAGGTACAGTACGAGGGTTCAAATGTAACCCATCTGTGGTGGTGGGAAAGTATGAACATCTGTTGCAACAGCATTATTGTTCAACAGTGATGACTAATCCCAAGCAGTAAAAGCTTTTTCTGGGAACAGTCAATGTTCACAGAGTGTGTTGAGCACATTTATCCCTGGAATAGAGTTATTACACCTTTCAGGAACCGGCCACTGGTAAAGCCAGAGGAGGGACATAAAAGAAAAAAATGCATAAACTGATGGCCAAGTTCAAAGAGCAGTCCCCGCCCCTACGAGAAAGAAACTTTCCCTTAAGTAATATTATGATAACCAATACCGACCTTTTTTCTGTCATATGCATCACTCACCAAACTTTTCATAACTCGTGAAAAGCGCGCGGTTCCAAGTCACTGTCATCACTGTAGTACCACTTCCAAAAAACAGAATCAATGAGTGCCAACTTCTTACAGAAATACATAGTGATGCTGCGGCAAGGCTTTCCTAGTTCTTCTTTAAATCGTTGGAGAGTAAATGGCTCCGTTCCTCCTGGGAGATTGTTTACTTCAGTTAAGTTCACTTCGGTTTATTCATCCAAAAGCACCTAAATAGAAAATGGACAAATACGTTATAACAGACTGGCCTGTTACAAATGAATGAGTTGCCAGTAATCGGATCCCTGCCTTATGCGCATAGGATTCTGGGATTGCCAGGGGGCAAACATAGTCGCTAGAAGAAACTGTATGGCGAAGAGTTATTTTGACCTCCAAATCAATGATTTTGGAGAGAGATCAATGCTTTTTCGCCACTGTGTTAACATAAATGGATTTTTGGCAATGTTGATACGTGGAAAGTGTAAGTTTTTGTTTGAGTAACCATCAAATATATGATAAAATCTACCGATAAACTTCCTTGCTTGCGAATTAAAGGTTTGTTGTGAAATTGACCTCACGTAATGGTCTCGAAATATTGCAAAAGTAGGTATAAATCGGGAGGAATTGACTGAACAAAGCCTTTTCAGTTGTATTTGCGTGGGTACAGGCTACGTTTAGCTAATTTCTAAGCTCATTAATGCAAATAATATTGGAAATATGGCCAGTGGTGATCATTGTGCTGTCTGGGGTTGTGACAACGATCGAAGGTACCCAGAAAAGCAAAAGATTCTTCCTCATGTTGAAATATTCTACTCGCTCAAGAATAATAAAGATGTTTTTTTTGTGGGCTAGTGCCATTAATGGTGATCAATTCAATTTACAACGAGTACAAAGGTCTGTTCAAATCATTTTGTACAATGTTATAGAACCGTTTGAATGCCCTACACCAACTTTGTGCATGAGAGGGTACGATTGTGGGGGTAAACCTTGCTCCAAAGATCAGATCTACAGGGAGCAATAAGAAAAAGTCAAGAAAGAGAAATCATAGTGGTAGTGCAGATGAAAATATGTTCACAGTTTGTGCCCAAGTTCCTGTGATCTTGCTGTTCTTGACACGTTCCTCCACAGATTTCGAAGAGAAGAGTAGCGGCTTTTTCTCAATCAAACCAAAGCGTAACCTACGAATTTCCTCATGTTTCTTATCGCATATTTTGTCCCTCCAAAGAGCAACAGCTTGGTAAAAACAATTTCCATCACCCCTGACAACGACTTCTCTCCTTTGAGGAGGTACATTTCGAGAAGCCATAATTTGTTTATGTTAGACATAACTAATAAGAAAACAGCCCGTAAACATGTAAATACAACTGAAAAGGTTTTATTTAGTCATTTCCTCCCGATTTATACCTAATTTTGCAATATTCCGAGACCTTGACACGAGGTCAATTTCACAATAACCTTACGCAAGCAGGGAAGGTTATCGGTAGATCTTATCATATATTTGACAGTTATTCAAACGAAAACTTGCACTTTCCACGTATCAACATTGCCCAGATTCATTTCTGATAAAACAGTGGGGAAAAAGTGTTGATCTCTCTCCAAAATCGTTGATTTGGACGTTGTAACAACTTTTCGCCATACATTTTCTTCTAGCGACTGGCAATGTTTGCCCCCAGGCGATCCCAGAATCCTATGCGCATAAGACAGGGATCCGATTACTGGCAACTCATTCATTGGATATATATATATATTTTTTTTTTTTTTGCTGTTTTGCTGTTTGAAGGTGACAATGAAATACGAACATCTGATTTATCAACGGAGTTGCTAATGTAAATTAACAACCTTACACTGGAAAATCTGGACTGTTTACAGACTTCACAAAATATCTATAAATCTTTAATTTACAGACTTCGTTTTTTTGCCAGTTAAAAAAGAAATCTCTGTAAATTTATTTCACAGACATTTCATATCGATTTGTTGTTGAAATCTT
>OX419335.1:21776998-21781998 GCA_948470475.1 Galaxea fascicularis
CGTGCCGAACTAAATTTAATTTGGCTCGACTGTAGTACGACATTGGCACGACTTGGTTTCAAACGTCGAGCTTAATTAAGTCGAGTTAAAAGCTGTTGCTGTAAACATGCGTCAAACCATAACAAACCGGTTTTGTTGACTTTTAAAATGTATTTATAATTTATGAATTCAGTTCGGCACGGCAATAGCACGCCGTTTGAAACCATGCCGTGCCAAAGTCGGGTAGCACAACAGAGCTTGCCGTGCTACACGGTAGAGTCGAACTTAATTATTAAATGGTTTCAAACGCCGTGCTACAGCCATGCCAAAGTCGAACTCAAATAACGAATTTAGTTCGGCACGACTTTAGCACGGTGTTTGAAACGGGCCTAATTGACAACTCATTGCCAAACGTAAACGCGATTTTTAACAGCTGCAGCATTGGAAATGCTAGCGATATGTTGTCCCTCAAAAGCAATTCTCGTTGTTAGTTAAAAAAATTGCAGATTTTCAAGGCTATTGCAGTAAAAACTCCTTTGTTCAATGTTTATGGCTGAAAAATGTTTTTCAGAAATCCTGAGTCAGATGTTATCATTAACAATGATGTCAAAAATAATACCACCTACGTCTTCTAGTCAAGGTTTGTTGTTTGCAATATTTGTAATTGATCGAAGTCAAGAATAAAACCATTCTCAACATCACTAGATAATTGCAGCTGATCACCTGAGTTGATTCATCGCTAAAATACCATGCTCAATCAGTCTGTCGCAGTCACTTTTCTCAAGGAAAAGTAAAGTCGATTTCGCTCAACGTTTTTCCATGTTATTGTAAAAAGGACATCTACGGCACTTTCTATCGTCTTTACTGTAATAGATCACAAGAATAACACCATAAAATGTTCAAAACAAGGCGAGCAAAGTACTTTTGTTCTTTTATGGGCGGTGTTGACGAGACCTCACTTTGAGGTTGTATCGCACTTTTGCTGTAAAATATTTTGTTTTGATAGATTAAAATGTCACCGATTGGATTGGATTGGGTTACGGAGTTGCGAAAGATAGCGATAATTAACTTAATTACACAATAAAATTACGTGCATAACGCAAGTGTATTACATGGTTCGTGACACTCCTCGCCCAAGGATTGGGAATCCTTGCTCTGACTATTTAATCCATAAAGTTCTCGTACAATCAAACTTTCAAATCAACATCAACAAATGGTGGGCTAACTCAAACGACAGAATGTTCTGAATTCTCAGGCTCCTATCAAGGTTAAGACTCCTCTTCCCGTCTTACCAGGGGGACAAAGCTGCAAATTGGCCTGTCATAGATTTTAGCGCTCCCGCCTTTCCATGTGGTTACTTTGGCCTTCCATACTTTCCCATCCGAACTTGGTGTAACTTCTGTTATCCTACCTAGTGGCCAGTCGTTGCAGTGTGACTCATTATCCTTAATGAGCACAATATCTCCGACACTGAGGTTTTGTTGGCGGTTCTGCCACTTGGGTCTTTCCTGTAGGTTTTGAAGATATTCCTTTTTCCATCTTACCCAGAACTGGTCGGCAAGATACTGGGCCTTTCTCCACCAGTTGAGAGAGTACGTGTTCTGCTGGACGAAGTGACCAGGGGTGGGTGCAAGAGGTCGGGTCTTCATAGTAAGCAGCATGGCAGGACTTAGGGGTTGTGGCTTGGCGATGGGGCGGCTGTTCACAATACCAGTAACTTCGGCCATGAGAGTCACCAGTAGTTCATGGCTTAGCTGTTGTCGTCCAATCTCCAGGAGCATTGCGTCCAATACGCGTTGGACTGTAGCGATTTGACGCTCCCACACACCTCCGAAATGCGACGCGAGTGGCGGATTAAATATCCATTCAGAACCGTGCTCTGCTGCGAATCTTTGGATACGTGTTGGGTCCATCTCCATGAGTGCACCATCCAGTTGTGACTTTCCTCCCACGAAGTTGGTAACTTGGTCGCATCTGAGTTTCTTCACCAGGCCGCGAATGGCAAGGAATCGGCGAAGTGCGCAGATGAACGAGCTGGCCTCTAACGTCTCCAGCACTTCAATGTGGATTGCACGGCTACTTAGACAAGTGAAGATGAGGCCCCAGCATTTGGCATTTGCGGCGCTGCCTCTGAGTCCTCTTGTACTGATTTCCCAGGGACCAAACACATCCAGGCCAACATTAGTGAAGGGTGGGCTGGTGTCTGATCGATCGGGTGGTAGATTCGCCATGTGTTGCATTAAGGTTCCTCCTCTTAACCTTTTGCAGGTCACGCAAGATTCAATTAGTCTTGATGTCATCCGGTGAGCTCCGATAACCCAGTACCCAGCTTCACGGACAGCGCCGCTTGTGATTAGGCGGCCTTGATGATAGACCTTTTCATGGAAGTGATGAATGATTAACTCGGATATGTGATGTCCCTTCAGAAGGAGCACTGGATGCTTCTCTTGGTATTCGAGAGTCGAATTTTTTAGGCGACCTCCAACACGAAGTAACCCGTTTGGTCCCAAGAAGGGCTCTAATTGGTGCAGGTATGAACTTTTAGGGACTGTTTTCTTTCCTCCAGTTGACGATAATGTCTTCAACTCCTCAACGAAGGCTTCTTCCTGTACTGCCTTTACAATGATCTGGCCCACATGTTTGAGCTCTGCTGCCGATGGAATATGTAAGGGTTGGTTGGCTTCTTAGAACGCTCTCCATTTCTCCCCTTGAAATCTTTTATGAGTGAGATGAGGCTAGCGATCACACGCTTTACTGACGACCAAGTTGAAAAGCGTTTGAATCTTGAGCAACCAAGTTCTTGTGAAACGTGCGACTTGGTAGCACAGGCGGTGACGTCTCGTTTCACTTCAGGGTCGATTTCATCCAGAGACATCTCCTGAGGCAAGTATGGAGGCTGAGATAGTGGACTCCGTAAAAAGTCTGGCCCCGAGATCCACCACGACTCCATTAGTTTGCTTGGGGACATGTAGCGGGTCGCGAGATCTGCAGGATTAATTGCGGTGTCAATCTATCTCCACTGGCTTGGTTCTGTGGCGTTGCGGACTGTTTGGACGCGGTTTGCCACGTAGACTTAAAATCTCCTGCTCTCATTCTGAATATAGCCTAATACCACCTTTGAGTCGGAGTAGTAGATTTCCTCATTGATTTCGACATCAAGTTCTCTGCGTATCATTCTAACCGCCTGGGTGGCTAGAACCGCACTGCATAACTCCAGTCTTGGTATGCTCGTTGAGTGGGTGGGCGTGATCTTGGATCGTCCGAACAGGAGTGAAACACTTACGTCTCCTCTAGAGCTGATCTCTCGCAAGTAGACAGCAGTGCCAATGGCGTCCTTGCTTGCGTTGGAAAACGCGTGTATTTCTCTTCCCAAATCCTTTGGGGTGGTAGCAGCAAGGAATGTACACCTCTTCTAGGTTGGGGAGATCATCTCTCCAACAACTCCAGCGCTTGTTCATATTCTCCGGGAGTGGATCGTCCCAGCCAAGGGGATTGTTGTTGTTAGCTTTCTTTCCCAGGATGATGAGTTACTGTAATATTAGCTTGCCTTCCAAGATTACTGGAGATGTGAGCTCGAGTGGGTCGTACACAGAGTTTATAGTGGACAGTACTCCTCTGCGTGTGAAGGGCTTTTCTGGCAATGAAACGCGGAAAGTGAAATTGTCCTTCTCAATAACCCAATGGACCCCAAGCAAACGTTGTGTTGGCAGTACATCGCGACGCAGGTCTAGATCACTGACGCTCTTTGCACAATCTTCCACAGGCAGTGCCTCCATGACCACCACTGAGTTGGAGACTACTTTGTGTAACCTTAGGTTTGCACTGGCCAACATGGCTTGGGCGTTTCTGACTAGGTTAATGGTTCACTCTCTGTGGGACATGAAGTCAGCCCATCGTCTATGTAAAAGTTCCTACGAACGAAATCTCTTGTTGCCTTGCCATACTTCTCCTCGCCATCATCTGCTGTCTTCCTTAAACCAAAGGTGGCAATGGCGGGACTGGGTCCATTGCCGAACAAGTGAACGGTCATCTTGTACTCAATAACTTCTTTAGAAGGATCGTTGTCTCTGAATCAAAGGAATCGAAGAAAGTTCTGGTGCTCTGGTGACACGTGGAACGAATGAAACATTTGTTTAATGTCGCACATCGTGGCAACGCTCCCCTGACGAAAGTGCATCAGTACTCCAATAAGGCTATTCATGAGGTCTGGCCCAGGGAGTAGTTCTTGGTTGAGTGAGATTCCATGAAATTCGGCTGATGAATCGAACAGAACACGAATTTGGTCCGGTTTTCTGGGGTGATAAACCCTGAAGTGTGGCAGATACCATACGTGGCCTCCACTTCTGATAGCTGCCGTCTGCTCCTGGTCTTGTGGGCCATGTTCGTTAGGTTCATTCTTCCTCAGACCGGTTGTTACCAACAGGAACTGCATGACCGCGCTCAAAAACTTTGGCCATGAACTGGAAGTAATCTTCTTTCATTTTAAGTTTCTTCTTCAAGGTGCGCGGTAGGCCATTGAGACGGTTGACAGCTAGGGATCAGTTGTCAGGCATTGCGATGTTGGGGTGACGAAAGGGTAGCGGCATCTGCCAGTTTCCACACTGGTTTTTCTGTATTCCCATCTCCATAATATCCAGAAAGCGCCTGTCTTCTCGAGACATGCTCACCATGTTGTCATCTGGTGTTGTATGGAAGAGATCTGCTCCAATTTCTCCTTTCTCTGCGTATCTTTCTCTGATTCTGTATTGGTTAGGACATGGTACGATTTCGTGCTCCGCGGAATTGCAGTGTATATCTTGGCTGCTCCAGGAAAAACTGAGTGTTGAGTCTGGATATTCGACTGCTGTGCGATGTGTGGAAATGTGAACGGGACCGCCCACTCGATCTAGACATATTTGACTGGACACTGTCCACCCTAAGTTGCTGTACCCACGGAGCTTCTTTGGGACCATTCCTGCTCTCCCTGATCTTCAGTAACTCAGGCGCGTCTCTGCCAATGAGAATTTCAACCTTTGCTCTGT
>OX419335.1:21791998-21796998 GCA_948470475.1 Galaxea fascicularis
TGCAAAGATCCTAAAAGTTAATTTCTTTGAAGACTTGGGCAAGTCGTTAATATACAATAGAAACAACAGTGGACCTAGTGTGGAGCCTTGGGGTACACCACATGTGATGGTTTTCAGGCTAGATTCTGTGTTACCAACTTTGACATATTGCTTACGATTAGTTATATAGCTTGAGAACCATGCATGTGGGAGCCCTCGGATCCCATACTTAAATAATTTTCCTAAGAGAATATGGTGGTTAATTGTATCAAAGGCCTTGGAAAAGTCTAAAAAGATACCACATGTTTTTTTTTTTATCATCAACTGCTGACTTTAATTTTTCCACAGTTTCTAGAATGGCATATTCAGTGGAATATTGCTTTCGAAAGCCAAATTGGAAGTCAAATAGTAGACATTCTTTTTCCAGATAGGACACAAGTTGGTCATATACTAGTCTTTCCAGTACTTTACTAAAGGGAGAAATGACTGCTATTGGCCTGTAATTTCCTAACTCAGAAAGATTACCACTTTTAAATATTGGGGTTACTTTTGATATCTTAAAGATTTCAGGAAACTCCCCTGATAATATTGATTCATTATATATTTCAGTAAAGGGTGCAGACAGCTGTTCGGTTGCAAGTTTAATAAGCTTGTTAGGAACAATAAGGGATGCTTTGTTTTCTTTTAGCCCAGAAAATAATGTAAATACTTGTGTTTAGGTTACTGGAGCAAGGTAAAAACTGTTTGAAGGCGTGGATTCTATATAATTATTGCAAAGGGTCTGTATGATCAGTTTTGATTTCCCTTGCTAAAGTTGGCCCAATGTTTACAAAGAAGTTATTGAATAATTCGGCAATGTCCTTTTCTTGTGTAAAAGTCGTGTTGTTGTGAGTGATTTTTGTGGGGAAAGTTTGACCTTTGGTTTTCCTTTTAACAAGAGTACCAATCAGTTTCCAAGTTTGCTTAAGGTTGTCTTTGTACTTTGTAAATTGCATGTTAAAGTATTCTGTCTCACTTTTATCCTTAAGATGTGAAAGAATAGCTGTATAATGTTTATATTCCCCGATTTTTTGTAAATCCTTGCTTAAGAAATGCGTGCGGTACATTTTTTGTTTCCTTTTTACTGATTTTAGAATACCCTTAGTGAGCCATGGCTTATTAAGTTGCCTTTGCTTGCTTTGGCTAGCCAGCCTGATAGGTGCATGTTTGTCCACAATTTTATTCAGTGTATTGATTGCCTCCTGTACCTTTTCATTTAGATTCTTTTCTGGGTTGAGGATTTCGTGCCAATCAATCAATTTTATATCATCTAGGTATAGATCTTTATTAAATTTTGAGTAGTCTCGAAAATATTTTTTGTTACTATTATTCCGTGTAGGCTGGGTTCTGACTAAGCAGAAAATCGGAAGATGATCTGTTATATCAACTGTTAGAATTCCTGGTGTAAAATTTTGTAAAGAATTTGTGTATATATGGTCAATAAGTGTTGCTGTGTGATCAGTAAGCCTCGTAGGTTTAGTAATGATCGGCAAGATGTTATTAGCATAAAGCATATCTAAAAACTCTTCAGTTTGAGCATGTTCATTGAATTTCAGGAAATTTATATTCATATCTCCAAAGATGTAAATTTCGTGTCTATTGGGATTAATTGTTTTGATTATATCATTTAGTTGGTTGTGAAACTGTTCTAAATTACAAGTGGGATGCTTGTAGATACAACCTATTTTGATCTTCTTTTTACCTTCACCAGCATCAATTTCTGCCCAGCAGGATTCAACTAGCGCTACGTCAAATTTAATGTCAGTCCTGGGTACAGCTTTAAGATTATCAGCTATATATAAAGCAGCTCCACCTGCGTTTGTTGGCGAGTCCGTGTGAAAAAAATTGTAGCCTTTGATATTTACATTACAAATAGACTTCTCACCTAATTTAGTTTCTGTAATTCCAAGTATATCCAGCTTGGAGTCAAGGGAGCATAATAGTTCTTCTAATAAATTTAGGTTTTTAGATAAACTTCTAATATTACAGTGAAGAATTGAAAAAGATTTTGCCTCCGAATTTACAAGCATTTTATTAAAGCTACGGACTGAATAATATTCTGAGCAGGGGTTGCTTAACATCAAATCTGGGTCGCACTCGTCGAATTTATTTGGATTTGGGAGTAGATCGTAAAGGTCAAGATCATGACGCCTATCCGGCCAGCTGCCAATCATAGCATGAAATTCTCTATCAGTTAAATCATAAAATGGTAAACAACTACTTACGTTTTCCTGGTAATCAGCCATTTTTACCTCTGTAATAGCATTAAACTGATAGCTAATTAATTGAGCTCATCAAGAAACTCTTCGAATTCCTCATGGGTTACGAAGCATTTCGTAGTGGAGCTCTCCGTTTTCTTCAGCATTATTTTACCGTTAGCCGTCCAAATAAACTTATAGTTGTGGTCACGCTTGAATTGTAAGATTCGGCCCAGTAGTCGTTTTCTGTATGGCGTTAAGCTTTCATTGACATGAATTCGTGCTTTATGACTAACAACCGCAGACCACAGACGGAAGATCTTTAGTCCGCTTAGATTTTAAGTTTTTCCTCTTGCTGTAAATTTCGTCTCTTTTCTCTCTTCGAGTGAACTTGACAATTAGTCGATCTTTCACTTTCTTCGTTGGCGGTAAACGATGAGCGATTGATATATCGTTTTTGTTGAGGTTCACTCCCATAATTTCAGACATTTCCTTCACCAGCAACGCTGGGCTGTCATTAGGTACGACCGGAATACCGGTTATTTCGAGACAGTCTCTTCGCGCGTACTGCTCGAGCTCATCCAACTTGACCTCGACATTAAAACCATCGCTGCCGAGCTTGTTTATGTCTTCCTTGATCTCTTTAATTTGGCTTTTCACTCCTTCGTTGTGCTCTTTTACGTCCTTGATCGTCGATATCACAGTGTCGTATTTCTTTGAAATAAAACTTTGGGACTTTTCAATTTCGTCGAACCTTTTTTTAAGGTAGAGAAGACTGGCTTTAAGCGAGTCGATTTCCTTGCGGATCTCCTTTGGGATATTGGGAAGAAATTCTTTTGCCCACAGCTCTTTTAAACTTTCCACCGTTAAACTCATACTCTGGGTTAAATTCTGTACTGTTAAACTCTCCAATAGACTTCACTACCGAGTCAACCGTCCACCATCTTTGCTTTGCCATCCAAGTAAGGACGGCCTTGTTACATTCGAATTTAGTCCTCTGAAACTGGCGTTTTCTGTCTTCCTCTGCCTCCATTTCCACTCTCTCGAACTCTTTTTCGGCCAATAGTCTGTCAAATTCCGCTTCTTCTTTCGCCGCTGCGGCTTCTGCCAAAGCCTTTCTCCGTGCCACGCTAAAACTGGTAGAAGAGGACGATCGGCGAGATGACGATGTGCGTGAGCGAGAATATTTTTCAGACACGTGCGAGATGGCATTGGATCGTGTGTTTAACAAAGGATCTTTACGTTCGGACGAATAATTCTCCCGTGATGAGTATTTGACGTTTTTTGCCATGTCGAAGATGTCGATGTTACGTGAAAGTCTACAAATTTTCAGACTCCAAGTTTTGGGGGCGGTGCGCCATGAGGTGTTGCATAAGAGCACTGCAATAAAATATATCGATTATAACTTTTCACTGTCGCGTTCCCGAACCAAGTCCTTGCAGGAAGTATTGATCCGGAGTTCACCAAGTTTAACCACACACTTCAGATCTGATTTTAACGACTGATTTATTCCACTGAAGCATGCGGTGAAAACTACAAAATTACAAAATTACGCGTTACGCAACGAAATAGCTACAAACAGGGGAATCTATACGAATCTATCAACAAACATAATATGAGCGACAAAAGATGAGCTTAAGTGTCATTGTCTGAGAAAGTGTTCCAGGGGCCAAAAGTTGTAGTCAACCGATTTGGCTGAAACTTGGCACAGAAGTTGGGTGCAATGAGATATTTCAAGAGCCAATTTGGCTCACTTCTCTGACTTTTAGTTTTGGAGTTTCGGGGGGGGGGGTCTCATTTTTTGCCCTTAACTGGTAAATTGTGCTTCCAAATGAATTTGACCATAAACTCTACTATAATAGGGCTTTCATTTCATACATGTACTCAAGGTATTGGACAGAGAGGAGCCTAGGGCTAGAGTTTGGCAAAAATTGATGTCAAAATTACAACCCAAAATTGCCATTTTTCAAAAAATCAGTGTATCTACCTGCATTCTTGCATAACTTCCGTACCTATACCATTATTTACTTTAGTGTCCCAATTATCAAAATCAGTTGAGAAAAATTTGGCTCATCAAGGTTTGTTGAATTTTTGCCACAAACACTCCATGCCCCTTTTAGGCCATTCAAAATGGAATTTTGAGCACAATTCACGCCATAAACAAACCAAATTGTTGCCATGAAGGCCTTATTCTGTATTTGGTAGGTGAAAATGAATTGTTAAAGCCAAATCAGTTTGATTGTTTAGAATTACCCCGACTCTCACCGTACAATTGCTCTTAAAAGGCCTTCGATCAAACAAAAAAAGAATGAATTTTTTCTTTGAAAACCTAGTACAGTCGACTCTGTCATAGCGACCGCTTCTCGTAAGCGACCACCCGGCATGATCACGTATGACTGTAAGAAAACAATTGCTCAAATATCACAAAAGTTCAGTTTTAAAAAGCGCTGACCAAACGTGCTCACAGATTATAGTGGTTGACTAACAAAAAAACGGATGCAATACGATCTGTAGGTAAAAATGGATTGTAACAAAGATGTTATGTACAAATTTTTAACAGTTTTAAGCGTTATTCGGTTTGAAACATTATTGGCAGTTGTCTGTTTGCCTAAATTGTTGCTCGTTAGATAATAACTTTATATAATCACGTTAATCACTTCGGTTTGAGCTTATTGTCTTATTTTTTCCCGTAGATGACCACTTCCCAGCGTAAGCGACCACTTTGTCTTGCATCAAGGGTGGTCGCATACAAGAGAGTTGACTGTACCCGTCATAGAGCACAAA
>OX419335.1:21801998-21821998 GCA_948470475.1 Galaxea fascicularis
TCCTAACTGATATTTTGAATCACCTGTAGCTTTGGTTTGACCAGGTCTTCCTCTTGTCCCGGACGCACCTGACCCTTTGTACTTTTCCTTCAACCATTCAGTCATGTCTATCGTGCAGGACAACAAAGGAACCATTCCTGTTTCGTGCGCAGCCCATGACGTGGCACGCACTGATCACTTACTCCTCCAAAGGAACAAACTGCCATCTTGAAATTACCTTCGAATTTCTTACACCTGACAAAACATACCCGCGAAACGGAAGGAGAATGGGAACTCGGTCCAGTCCCCTCTCTCTCCTATGTCCAAGATGGCGGGCTAGTTGATACATCATCTTAATGCAAGGCCTCGTTTGGTTATTGTATTTGCAACAAAAGCTTTTTATCCAGCTCTCCTAACTGTGCATTCCTTCTTGACGTATGGTTTCATTTACTCCGCTCTTAAGGACTCTGAAATAACGGGTCACATCGACACTGCTATAAACTGCAGCTCGTATGCAAAAACTTATACGCTTATCTATGTTTGCATGGTCATGCTCCTTTACTGGTGGGTATTTACGAGAGTATGCAGGCTGTTAACAGACATAGATTATATGCTAATGAACGTTTTTGTTAAGCTAACTTTATCTTGTAATCATACAAAAAATCAGGCCTGACTGAATATGGAGATTTTCCATGCTTGGAGCAATGGAGAAGGATTATGACTTGAAATTGAATATAAATCAATGAAAAATTCAAGCATCCTTGAAAAAGATCGTTATATCTAGGTAAGGCCTTCCGCATTTGTGCTGTTTGATGGGTACTAAGTTTTGAAAGAAAATATTAACCCTAGTTTTGCTAAATCAGGGTGTTTGTTGTGCTAATCAAAGGCCTTTTAAGAGCAATTGCAAGGTAAGAATCACAGTATTTCTGAACAATGAAACCGATTTGGCTGTAGCAATTCATTTTCACCTACCAAATACAGAATAAGGCCTTCATTGGTTTGTTTATGGCGTGAATTGTGCTCAAAATTCCATTTTGAATGGCCTCAGAGGGGCATGGAGTGTTTGTGGCAAAAATTCAACAAACCTTGATGAGCCAAATTTTTCTCTTCTGATTTTGATAATTTAGGCACTAAAGTAAATAATGGTATAGGTACGGAAGTTATGCAAGAATGCAGGTAGATACACTGATTTTTTGAAAAATGGCAATTTTGGGTTGTAATTTTGACATCAATTTTTGCCAAACTCTAGCCCTAGGCTTCTGTCCGTCCAATACCTCGAGGATAAAAATACATGTATGAAATGAAAGCCCTATTATAGTAGAGTTTATGGTCAAATTCATTTGGAAGCACAATTTACCAGTTGGGTTTTATGGCACTTTCAAAATGTCCCCTGGAAGGCTGGGTTTTTGGTGCTCAAAGGGCAAAAAATGAGACCCCCCCTGAAACTCCAAAACTAAAAGTCAGAGAAGTGAGCCAAATTGGCTTTTGAAATATCTCATTGCACCCAACTTCTGTGCCAAGTTTCAGCCAAATCGGTTGACCGCAACTTTTGGCCCCTGGAACACTTTCTCAGACAATGACACTTAAGCTAACTTACGTTATAATTCCTGCTGGCTGTGCGAAAGACAAAAAAGATTTCTCCAACTCCTAAATTTCTCCGTAAAAGTGTCGAGCGCATGTCTCCTGAAAAACTCCCTAAGATCGATCCAATTACAAAGGTTATGAAAGGATTGGGTTACGGAGTTGCGAAAGATAGCGATAATTAACTTAACACCGAGTTTGCCAGAAGACCAGGCAGGGGTGATACATTCCATCTCTCCGATTTGGATGAAACTTTGCCAGATTGAAGGGACTACCAAACAACTCTAAAAGACAAAGTGGGCCGGCTCTGCGATTCTTCCTTAAGAGTTAGACCACCCCCCTTGGTTTTTTGCCCCAAATCTCAAAAATTGCATTAAAATAAGCATCAAATTTAGACTGCACTCCTGGTTGCAGAATACAATAAATTTTATTGCCATTTCACACAAAAACAGATTAGACCTATCTTAGCTTACAACTTGAGATTCAAGTAATTTGAAGTGACAGGTGCCAATCAAGAATTGTCATTGCATAGCTATGTCACGCAAGATTTAGCATTGAGGCAAATTAGCTAGATTTCTGACTCAAATATCGCTTAAGTCCAACTTTCTTTTTGAAAACTAATTTCACCAAGGTTAAGAACCACTCTTGGACTGATGAAATCACGAATAAATTTTTTGGCATCTGTTATCTTTAGGTGACAATGGTTGTTTAATTAACGTGACAAAAGACCAGTCTTAACAAAGAGAGAAGGGAGAAATCTAGGGAAGTATAATATTATAGTATCAATTTGTTACGTTATTTCGACGTTAATGACATAAACAGTGTCTTTGAATCTTATTTATGGCCATTGAAGGTAACTGATCGCAAAATTCCTCGCAATAATCTTTAAAATAACATTGCATCACGAGCATAACACCTGAATTCTATTCGTATGATCGAAATATAGGAATGAACTACAGTGATATTTAGATTCGAAAGCATTGAGGCATTAGATGCAAGTTTTACTTAGCTTATCTTGTTGTTTAGATTGCTCTTAAACCCTGCTCAATCATTGCAGGTCACACACTTGACCTCGCAGTTACACACCTACTTAACACTCGGCATACAAACGCATCAATCGTCATTCACATTCTTTGCTGAAATTATTGTTTGCCCTCACAGACTGACTCTTGAGCTCACACATAAAATATATGTTCCTTTCAGAGTTAAAAAAACCTTGAATTATTGATTTGAGGCACCGGGCATGCAAATTAATTTTCTCGAATTTCTGATAATATCATCAATTCGTGGGTATAAGAGGCGAGGACCTTAGTCAGCAGTAAATAGATTACCAAACTTTTAATCGATAGCTGACTTGCTAGTTAATATATTTACTTGTAAAGGGATATTCTGTTGTAAACATCGTCATAGAACTGAGTTATGGGTGTTATGATGTCATTGTTATCACATCATTGTCATGTGACCTGGAGCGTTCGCTCTCCATGTGCTCGTTCATGGACAATTAAAGTTGTTGTTGTCGTATCATAACATGGCGTCAGAAGCCGGATTTTAACCCATTTTCGGAGTTGACGGTGGTTCCTACGTTTCCTGAAAGTTTCAACGATTTGTTCACGGTTGGTAGCTGACAGACAAGGTTATAGTCTGCGTTCAATTCTGAAACAAACATGGCCACCACGACTGCCAAAGCTCCCGCTCCGCTGAATTTATCCGACCGTTTGCACCAAGGTGAAAACTGGAAGTTGTTTCGCCGAGAGTGGAAATTCTATGAATTAGCAGCTGGCATTCATAGGAAGGCGGATGAAGTTCGTGTTGCTTCTTTGTTAAACGTTGTTGGCAAGGAGGGATTGGACATGTACGAAACCTTTCAGTGGGAGGATGCGTCTCATGCTCTTAAAATCGACAAAGTTTTGGAAAAGTTTGAAGAGCGCTGCGTTCCTGCTCGGAATGAAACGTACGAAAGGTTTGTTTTCTTCAAACGTGAGCAATTGCCGAGTGAGTCGCTCGATTGTTACATAACAGCTTTGTTGAAGCTGTCTGAGAACTGTGGTTTTGGAACGCTCCGTGAATCGCTTGTTCGCGATCGTTTGATTCTTGGAGTAAAGGATGACAGGATTCGGGAAAAGCTGCTTGGAAAGCGCGATCTCGACCTGGATAAAGCCGTTGAAATGATCAAAGCCAGTCAGGTTACTCATTCGCAAGCCTCGGAAATTGCAGGTGAAGCTTCGGTTCAGGAAGATGTCAATGCTGTGAAACACAAACCTAAGCCACAGAAGGAATCGGAGAAAAGGAAGCTCCCGAAAAGTTCCACTCGGAACCTCTCGTCTAACAGCAAACTTAAAGAATGTCTCTTCTGCGGTGGCAAGCATGCACTTGACAGAAAGCTATGTCCAGCATCCGGACAAACATGCAAGAAATGTGGCAAAGTCGGACACTTCGCAGTCAAATGTCGCAGTAAGTCTGTGAATGTGAATGTTAATGATGTCGAGGAAGTTTTCTTCATAAATAATATTGGTGGCAAAGATCAGGCTCTTGTTCCAGTTACTCTAAATGACACTGTTTCAGTAACATTCCAGATTGATACAGGCTCATCAGCAAATATTTTGCCATTGGAGGATTACATCAGAGCCACCAATGATTTCAATAGAGCTAGCATTGTTCCTAAAGATATCACACTAGTGATGCATGATCGCTCAAAGCGAAAGGCATTGGGCTCTGCAAGGCTGAAAGTTGAGCATAATGGTAACAAACATGAACTGAACTTTGTCATTGTTGATCAAAGGGTTACACCTTTGTTGGGTTTAAAGTCTTGTCAAGGTATGGGTCTCATTAAAATCATGGTCCCTGGTGTTCATGCCCCCGTTAACAGTGTTGCTGCTACTCCAGAGAAAGCTGTATCTGAGAGTATTATTACAGATCCTGTCCTTAGCCCCTTCGCTGATGTATTTCATGGTATTGGTTGCTTACCTGGAGAATACAGTATGTCCTTGGATGGGAATGTTAGTCCTGTAGTACATCCTCCTCGTAGAGTGCCTGTTCCTAAGAGAGATGCCATGAAGGCAGAGTTGGAAAACTTGGTTAGCAACCAGATCATTGCACCTGTTACTGAGCCAACCAATTGGGTATCCAGTGTCTTGGCCGTGCCCAAAAAAGATGGGTCAATCCGTGTATGCCTGGACCCCAAAGATTTGAACTCTGCTATTAAGCGTTCACACTACCCCCTACCTACAGTGGATGATGTTACATCCCGACTCACCAAGGCAAAGGTCTTCAGTGTCATGGATGCGAAAAGTGGTTTTTGGCAAGTGAAGCTGTCAGAGAGTTCCAGTTATTACACCACGTTTAATACTCCATTTGGCAGATTTCGCTGGTTAAGAATGCCGTTTGGCATTTCTTCTGCGCCTGAGGTATGGCAGCGGAAAATGAATGAAGCAATTGAG
Source organism: Galaxea fascicularis (assembly GCA_948470475.1). Taxonomy (NCBI): domain Eukaryota; kingdom Metazoa; phylum Cnidaria; class Anthozoa; order Scleractinia; family Euphylliidae; genus Galaxea; species Galaxea fascicularis. The sequence continues at coordinate 21,806,996 of OX419335.1, forward strand.
GGTCTTCGGGGAGTGGAGGTCATAGCTGACGACTTTCTCGTGTGTGGTTTTGGAGACACAGCTGCAGACGCAGTCCGGGATCATGATCAGAATTTAACTGCATTTCTTGAAAGGTGCCGCAAGCTGAATCTGACTCTTAATCCTCAGAAAGTCAAGCTCCGCCTTTCCGAAGTACCTTTCATGGGTCATTTGCTGACTGCTGATGGTATCGTTACAGATCCAAACAAGGTCTGTGCTATTAAGGACATGCCTACCCCAGCAGATGTGACATCACTGAAGAGATTTCTTGGCATGGTTAATTATCTTTCGAAGTTCCTTCCAAACCTGTCCAGTGTATCAGAACCATTGCGTCGTCTTGAAGCTAAAGATGCTGAGTGGTCCTGGCTCGCAGTTCATGATGCAGCTGTCCAGAAAATAAAGAGTCTTGTTTGTGAGGCTCCGGTGCTCAAGTTTTATGATGTCACACAAGCCGTTACAGTTGAATGTGATGCATCGCTATCTGGACTTGGCGCCACCCTACTCCAGGGAGGTCAGCCAGTTGCTTTTGCCTCAAGGGCACTTACTCCCGCCAAAGGCCGCCATGCCCAAATCGAAAAAGAACTTCTCTCAGTAGTTTTTGCATGTGAGAGGTTTGATACCTATCTCTATGGTCGAGACATTGTTCATGTCAAAACAGATCACCAGCCTTTGGAGGCCATCTGCAAGAAAGACCTTGCTTCTGCCCCCAAGCGTCTCCAGCGGATGCTGTTACGACTTCAGCGATACAACATTGATGTGAAGTACCAGAAGGGAGAGAATATGGTTATGTCTGAACCCTGTCCAGAGCCTATGTGGACGAACCTTGCTCAGAGACAGAGTATTGCAATGAGGTTGAGGAAATAGTTCTGGTTGATGATCTACCTATCTCCCATGCACGCCTTAATGACTTTAGGAAAGTCACTGCCTGTGATGCTGACCTTCAGATCCTGATGTCCACTGTCTTAGAAGGTTGGCCAAGTACTCAAGCCGAAGTACCCCACGAAATCAGGCCTTATTTCTCTTTTAAAGAAGAAATCACTGTTCAAAATGGCTTGCTGTTCAAGGGTGACCGTATTATTGTGCCGGCCAGTTTAAGAAAGGAGATGATGGAAAAGGTTCACTCGTCTCACCTGGGTATTGAAGGTTGTAGCCGCCGTGCAAGAGAAGTTTTCTATTGGCCACGGATGAATGCTGAATTGAAAGATTTCATCCTTAAGTGTGATGTCTGTAATTCCTACAAGCCAGAGCAGCCTCGAGAACCACTGATGCCGCACGAAATTCCATCAAGGCCCTGGCAGAAAGTTGGAACAGACCTGTTGCAGTTTGATGGGCGACAGTACCTGATAACCGTTGATTACTATTCATCGTTTTTTGAAGTTGACAAGTTGGAGACTACAGATTCCAGAACTGTCATCAACAAGCTGAAAATGCAGTTTAGCCGTCATGGAATACCGGAGATTGTCATTTCTGACAACGGCCCACAGTACGATTCTGCGGATTTTGCAAAGTTTGCAAAAGACTGGCACTTTCAACACATTACCTCCTCGCCTCGCAACCCTCAAAGCAACGGAAAGGTTGAGAGTGCAGTTAAAGTCTGTGAAAATATCATGAAGAAGGCAGCTCTTGGAAAATTTGATCCATATCTTGCCCTTTTAGACTACCGCAATACACCTACTGAAATTGGCTCTTCTCCAGCTCAAAGACTGTTCAGCAGAAGAACACGTAACCTGCTACCGCTAACACCAAGACTGCTTGAACCAGCAACAGTCCCGCCAATGGATGTGCAGCAAAAGCTAATTGCCTCCAGACAAAAGCAGGCCTACTACTATAACCTCAAAGGAAAAGCATTGCCTGAACTACAGCCTGGTCAGACTGTTAGAATTAAGAAGCCAAATGAGAACACCTGGACTGAAGCAGTGTGTAAGAAGATGATCGGACCACGCTCCTATGCTGTTGTATCTGGTAACCGTACCTATCGAAGAAATCGTAGGCAGCTACGTTTGGTTCCACCTGCAGCAAACCTGTTGACTAGTCCTGCGCAACCACGTGATACCAACAAGGAACAGCAACCTATCCAGTATGCCACACCCCAAGGAAATTTTGGAGAGGCAACTCCTGGTCCAGCTAATCCTAGGACAACTGCTGTCCCTATGGCGTCCTGTCCTACCGTAACAAGGAGTGGCCGTACAGTTAGACCGCCAGTCCGTTTTCAAGATTACACGTCTTAGGAACTTTGCGAACAGTGTTGTTAGAGACATTATTTTCTTTGCTTTTGATTTCTTTCAGTACTTCTCCTTAGGTTTTCTTTCTTTTATAAAGGGGAAGATGTTATGATGTCATTGTTATCACGTCATTGTCATGTGACCTGGAGCGTTCGCTCTCCATGTGCTCGTTCATGGACAATTAAAGTTGTTGTTGTCGTATCATAACATGTTGTTGTCGTATCATAACAATGGGCAGTTCAGTGTATTTGCATTCGCTTTATTCCAGGTTATATTATATATATCGGATTAATTGCGTATGCGTGACACTTGAATTAGTCACGTAATATAGCTTGGAACACTGTACTTGCGGCAGGATTTCCGTTTTTGTACATCTCTATTTATAGAGTTTACTGGGCGTATCTTGTTGTTTAGATTGCTCTAAAACTTGCTCAATCATTGCAAGTTGCGCACGTGACCTTGCAGTTACTTAATGTCACTTCACACTCTAGGCATACGAACTCTATTCCATTTTCAGTTCAGAAAACCTTAAATTACTGATGTTGCCGCATTAAGCATGCAAGTTAATCTTGTTTAACACGTTAAGTAGAATCCACCATGACTACATGAGTCCAGGAAGTTGGTCAGCGGTTTCTATCAACTCGACTAAGCGCAGACAAATTTTCATGTACCACAGAAAGACAGTCCCACAGGTACGTAAAAAAGCACTTTGATCAATTCAGCGTCTGCCGTTTTCTCTATCTTCCTACTCAGATGTCTTCTCTGGTCGGAACCTCTGCCCAGATCGATTGAGCTCTCCAATGAACAAAATCATCATCTGCATGAGGATGATGCAAATTTCTTGTCTTGCACCTGAGTGCATACTTGAGCTTCTACGAAACTACATTGTTCTTGAGCTCGTCACATTGCACTGCACTGTGAACGAATCTTCACTTGGGTTCACGACACATACGGCGGCAAGGTGATCATTCCTACAAAGTTTGCAAATTCCTGTAAACAGTCAAGCATTAAGTCTTGGAAATGTACAGTGATTATCTCATTTCCTTGAATATCCTTCCACTCAAATAATGCGCACCTCACCTCAATCGAGAATAATGCATTTGCTTAGGACGACTTAGAATTGCGTTGCGCTTTGAGTTTCCATGGTTCTTGTCAGAGAAAGTCTCGTTCGTTGCACCCTTTCCGATTTTAGATAACCCCTGATATAATGGTAATGATACCTAATTACATTCCTTGACTAATAGCCCCTTTTGGGCCAAACAAATATCGTCCAGGGTGACCAACACTACACATCTGATCATTCCCATAACTTAAGGGTGTCGCAACAAGATCGGTAAGTTGGAGACTACTCCTGATCCGAATAAAAAGATCTGTATTATCCTTGATTTCGGCTTTGATCCATGATCCCATTGGTGTGATTCCTGATCTTGAGCCTGGTTTTACATATCCTAGATTTCGCAAAATTCGATGCCGTGGAGCGACAACTGGGTAGCACTCTCTACAGTGGAGCCAGAAATTAGTACCATTCTAAGATCTGAATGATGATTTTTAAAAAAGAAACGGTTTAATATCGGGCGTTGCCTCCTACACAGACATTCTTCCTTCTCTCCGTTGTTGGGGGAGGGAGATTACTTGACGAGGCCAACGATTGTCTGCATAGGAGGCTATTTCAGAAGTACAAACCGTTCCTTTTTTATAAATCATCATGCAGATCTAAAGATGGTAACCTCCCCTGTAAAACTCTCTTGTTTACTTCCTACCCCCACCCCCTCCTCACTACGATCCCGACTTTAAGTTTCAACCAAGGGAGTGTCACGAAGAGACAAGTATATATTCCTCCCTTACTGGCTCCGACTGAAACGAATGTGCTCCACTTTGACATGATTTCTATGCTCATATCCGATTCCTCTTTCTCCCCTTTCTGGCTTGCCCTTGTGATTTCCATTAAGAGAGTGCGCACATTTTCTACTTGGTAGCCTAAACATGCCATGTTCAACTCAGTGTCTCGGACATATTGTCACGTTACTGCCGTCTTTATTAGGATTCTACTCTGTGATACTTCAAGACTGTCCTCAGATGCGACCGGATGCCCTTTTTTACAAGAGGTCAAGGGAAAATATTCCGTGACCCACGGGTAAACGTGGAGATACCGGGCGTTTTCCGTTTACCAAAAGATTCCGGGAAATTCTGGAAACTTCGGTGAAAAATGTTTATTGGTGAAGGACGTGTTCCATTTGACACAGTCGTCCCATTCATTCCCAGGGTTCCTTCACCGTCCGATGTATTTCCCGCCAAAATACAAAATGGCGGCACAACTTTTGTTGTCGAACGAAAAGCTGGACTTCTCTTTGGAAGAATAGTCTCGTTAATTCATATGATGATTTCATTCCTATCCTGGCGGCGGTTGCAACCTATACGAGGCGCGATCTTCACAGATATCAAGGTTTTAATGAAAATATTTTACCTGCATACACTGTCGATCAATTTGAAAGCCAATTCAGCATGACTCGAGGGACCTTTGAACTTCTGTGCCGAGAAGTGCAAGCCACAGGAAGAGTTCCTCAACAACACGCGTTTGGAAGGCCTCCAATTCCCCTTGATAAGCAAGTTTTAGCATTCGTATGGTTCATAGCTAACTTCGAAGTGATACGTTCGGTGTAGCCGCCATATTTCCTTACTGAAGATATGATCGAGAGTGGCCTGGAACTGAAAAAAAAACCTTTATGTAACCCGTAACATGCAGTTCCATCGGAAAATTTCCAACGGGAAAACGAGACTACCTTTTCAGAAGTTCAATTTTGTCCGGAAATTTTCCAGTGGAACGAACCAAAAGATTATGTTCCGCTTACAATTCAACCGAAATTTCCAGAATCTCTTAAGCTTGGTAAATGGAAAACGCCTACAGTATATATATTAATTTTTTTTTCGAAAACGTTACAAACGAACAAACAAGAGGAACTATGCTTAACTTTCGAATGCGAGATCATCTATAAATAGAGATGTACAAATACGGAAATCCCGTCCACAAGAAAGTGTTCTAAGCTATATCACGTGACTAGTTCAGGTGTCACCCATACGCCTTTAATCTGATTTATATAATATAACCTCGAATAAAGCGAATGCAAATACACTGAACTGCCCATAACACAGTTCTCTGAAGACGTTCAGAACAGAATGTTCCTTTACAGGTAAATATATTAACTAGCAAGTCAGCTATCGATTAAAAGTTTGGCAATTTCTTTACCGCTGACTAAGGTCTTTGCCCCTTCTTCGCACGGATGGATGATATCGCAGATTCGAGAAAATTAATTTGCATGCCCGATGCCTCAAATCAATAATTCAAGGTTTTTTTTAACTCTGAAAGGAACATATATTTTATGTGTGAGCTCAAGAGTCAGTCTGTGAGGGCAAACAATAATTTCAGCAAAGAATGTGAATGACGATTGATGCATTTGTATGCCGAGTGTTAAGTAGGTGTGTAACTGCGAGGTCAAGTGTGTGACCTGCGATGATTGAGCAGGGTTTAAGAGCAATCTAAACAACAAGATAAGCTAAGTAAAACTTGCATCTAATGCCTCAATGCTTTCGAATCTAAATATCACTGTAGTTCATTCCTATATTTCGATCATACGAATAGAATTCAGGTGTTATGCTCGTGATGCAATGTTATTTTAAAGATTATTGCGAGGAATTTTGCGATCAGTTACCTTCAATGGCCATAAATAAGATTCAAAGACACTGTTTATGTCATTAACGTCGAAATAACGTTAACAAATTGATACTATAATATTATACTTCCCTAGATTTCTCCCTTCTCTCTTTGTTAAGACTGGTCTTTTGTCACGTTAATTAAACAACCATTGTCACCTAAAGATAATAGATGCCAAAAAATTTATTCGTGATTTCATCAGTCCAAGAGTGGTTCTTAACCTTGGTGAAATTAGTTTTCAAAAAGAAAGTTGGACTTAAGCGATATTTGAGTCAGAAATCTAGCTAATTTGCCTCAATGCTAAATCTTGTGTGACATAGCTATGCAATGACAATTCTTGATTGGCACCTGTCACTTCAAATTACTTGAATCTCAAGTTGTAAGCTAAGATAGGTCTAATCTGTTTTTGTGTGAAATGGCAATAAAATTTATTGTATTCTGCAACCAGGAGTGCAGTCTAAATTTGATGCTTATTTTAATGCAATTTTTGAGATTTGGGGCAAAAAACCAAGGGGGGTGGTCTAACTCTTAAGGAAGAATCGCAGAGCCGGCCCACTTTGTCTTTTAGAGTTGTTTGGTAGTCCCTTCAATCTGGCAAAGTTTCATCCAAATCGGAGAGATGGAATGTATCACCCCTGCCTGGTCTTCTGGCAAACTCGGTCTTAATTACACAAAAAATTTCGTGCGTAACGCAAGTGTATTACATGGTTCGTGACACTGGGATTGATCGAAACAGTGGCCTAAATCAAATTGTGATTTTCTTTCAAATTGTATATTTGATACATTTGCATTTTGAACAGCAAGGTTTACAAACATACTGTCCAGGTTGGCTTAGGGAAAAATACAGTTGAAATAGCTTTTTAAAATACCTGTATTCATAAGCACACCATAGCCAGTACATATCCTTGGTATCTGGCTTCCATCTGCTTTCACATGAGATAATGCCACAGCTGACAAAATGTCCAGTACATCAGGTGTTGTTTCCTTCATTTCAGTCAGAATGGAGATCCACTGAAATTTGGTTAGTTCCTTTTCACTGTCCTTTGTCATTCGAAGAACAGATGGATTGTCTTCCTTTTGACACAGTTTTTGGCCCTGACTATCAATATCCTGCAGCATGATAGCTTTCACACACCTCTCAGTGAGTGGTATTTTTATCATGGTTTCTGCCACCCCAATGGTCCCTGCAGCAGAAAGCTCAGCAATCTGTATAGATATGTAGTTGCTTGAATTGTTTGTAGCTGTTTGGATTCTGGCCACAAAGGTAAATCTTACATTTACTACAATGTAAAATGATACACAATGGAAATACAATGTATTCGCATTATTTGTCGATTTCATTACAATACCCTTGTACTGTGTACGTACATTTTATGCAACTGGAGATTTCTCTTCTGTTCATTGGAAAATAAAACAGGAGGTAATTTGTAACTTACCGTGTTCTTGTGGAGTCCAGAGGCGGAAAGAATATCAACTCCTTGTTTTGGTATAAGAGCAGCAGTAGAAGAGTTCGCGGACCGAAACCGGCAAGCCAGGTGAATCTTTGCAGGTGGTGTTGCTAAATGGTCTGGTCTTGCCTGTGTGCGATACTGAAGGCGATACCCTGGACTTGGTGGGGTTTCTTCAAGATTCGTTCCCCTCTTTGAACGCTTGTGTTTCCTGATTCTAAATGGTAGGCCCTCTGTTTGTTATAGGACTCTCTGGAGAGAGTTTTGAATTCGTTAAACGTCGCAATGTTCCGAGCACAAGACCGACATACAAACTGTGCCAATCCATCATTTTCATTTTCGTTTACGCATGAGCAGTTTGATAAATCGAGTGGCAATCATCATAGTTCTGGAAATTGATTATTCTTGGTTTTCACGTCACGCAAGTAAAAAAAAAATCGCTTAGCATTCAATAAATAAAGTCAAGAAATTTAGGTATTGTAGCAAAGTAATGAATAAATAATCTGTTAAAGTTTCAGGGCCATGCGATATACCGTACTTGAGTTATTCGGCAAAATGTATCACTCGATATTACAGAGAACAGTGTGGAGGCGCCATGTTGGTTGGCATCCGGTTGACCACCAATATGGCCGCCAGGTACCATTGGAAACATCTGGAGTTTACTTTGGCTACGTCAAAACCTTTCGTCTCTCTGTTGAACTTGCAAACATTAGCATAGACACTTCTCTCTTCTCTTTGTTGTTCAGACCTCCAAAAGATGTGGTGAATCGACGTTTTCATTTACGTAATGTTTTTCTCAGTAGTCATCTTTATTTCACACACTCTGAAAAATCTGAAATTCAAACTGTTCTATTTTCAAAACAAAGCGCGCTACTGAGCTGAAAACATGCAAGCAGATACATTTCTAAAATGTCTTTTATGAGATGAAGCTAAAGATGGAAAAGTCTCTTTACTTTTGAATTTTAGTTTTTTATGACGTCACGTGAAAACCACCAATTCCAGAGCCCCGTGTCCTGGCGGTGACCAAAAGACACGTGGGCTCTGGGTACGAGATTGGTTCTTTCTCGCGCTGTTTGTCACTGATACTCCACCAACGAATAGACAAAACTGACTTTGTTTTAAAACTGTCTTTAAATTTCCCGCCACAAAAATGGGGGTTGAGAACTGCGTGTATGGGCAAACGATCTGTCCAAAAACAGTCCATATGGAAGGGCGAGCTTGCACAGGAAAGGGTTAACTGGAGTGTCACATTTGAGTTTGGCTTATATCGAGGGGGTGGACGGTCGTACGTAAATACGTACGGACGTACGGTGACGTCATGACCAAATTTTCTCGGATCGATGGCTTACCATATTAGGGACCTTAAGATTTGAGGACATCGTCCTAAAACACAACGTCACGGCACAGGAGGGACTGGGGAGAGCACAGCGTTTCAGAAGCGGGAAAATTAAAGTAAGAAGTTGGACGTAAACAAGAAGTAGAACTTCATGGCATTTTCAACATGCCGAGTTTTAGAAATGCCCGTGACCTGCTTTTGTTGAGCTTTTGTGAGGGCTCAATCGCTGAAGAAGAGTTCCCTTTGCTTTTCGACGCAAGCACATCGAAAAATCCAGAATATCCGTACTGGGATTATGACAAATTCTGCCTGGAAGACAAAGATGAGGCTGATTGTAAAACCGAATTCCGTTTCCACAAAAGCGAGATCCCTCTTGTCGTTGATGTCCTTGGATTACCTGAAAACATAGCGTGCAACCAGGGTACAATCTGCAATAGCATTGAAGTGTTATGCATGTTACTGAAGCGTGACTGAGAGGCGACTTGCCTACCTATGCCGATTTAGCGATTTGATGAGCACTTTTGGCCGACTGGTTGTTGAAATTTTGATGATAAGCAATCAAGTTGTTGATTTTATATTCGATCAGCATTTGACAAAAATTCGTCTCAAGTTTCTGAAGCGTAAACGCGAACAAAGAGTTGAAAAAGAAAAAAAAAACATGAATCATAACGAAATCGGTTACTCAACAATAGCAGCGGGTTCGCATGAGGCCATTCCCTCTTAGAATTTTTTTCTTCAACCTGTGAAACAATAAAAACGGGCAAGGGTGGAGAAATATTTTTGAATAAGATAGGGAACAAAAATGGACAAGTTTAAGTGCAATTTTATGAACAAATAACCTGCAACACTGCACCGGCTACATGGAAGGCTGGAAACATTTCAGCTCTCTATAAAAGTGACGATGAAACTGATAAGCATAATTACAGGCCTATTTTGCTTCTAAGTGTGCCAGGAAAATTGATGGAGTCTGTGGTGGCGTCAACTATTACCAGGCATGTCACTGGACAGCGACTTGGAAACCCTCACCAGTGGGCATACAAAAAAAGGTCATTCCATAGAGCTGTTGCTAGTAGTGATGATTACGGATGACTAGAGACGAGCACTCAACAAGAAAAATGTTACAGGTGTGATATTCATCGACTTTCGTAAGGCATTTGATGCTATTCCCCACTCCATGTTGCTCCGAAAACTGCAGCGTCTCGGCGTAGCTGGGGATTTGTGGTATTGGATAAGGGATTATCTCTCTGGAAGAACACAAGTAACAACGATTAACGGGTGTCAATCTCAAGCCATGCCAGTTACTTTTGGTGTACCACAAGGGTCAGTGCTGGACCCCACCCTGTTTTCCCTCTTCTGTAATGGCCTGCCCAATATCACTGTCGGAATAGATGGTGACCCATAGCTTCACATGTACGCAGACCTTACCACGATTTATGTCTCGGCTCCTACTTTTGATCTGGTGGCTTCCAAGTTAAATGAAGTCCTAGCAAAGTTATATACATGGTGTTCACTTCACTTATTTAATTGATGTAACCTCGTTCATAAATGAATGATATAATTTACATCTCGGGTCGGCGGATTCCTAGAGAAACATAGACAACAATGATTTGCGGAACTTAGCATCATCCGCAATTTCTACGACATTGTGTGGTAGATTATTCCAATCGCTAATTGTGCGTGGCACAAAACTGAATTTGAATATGTTAGTGGATATTGTGGCGATAGTGAATATTGTGGAGTAACATCTATTGTGCATATGTCTAGTCTTTCTAGCCGGCTTTGATAATTCATCCAGGGGCAGGATTGCGTTGCTCTCTAAACCCTTTTTGAGAAGACAAAGTCGGTCTACTTCCCTCCTGAGCTTTAGTGACTTCCAACCGAGATCCTTTAGAAGCGTAGTGACACTGCCAAGTTCAGAATTCTGATAATCAGTTGTCACAAAGCGCGCAGCATGCCGCTGTATCTTTTTGATCTCGTTTGATAGGTTATCTGTAAATGGGTCCCATGCTTGGCTCGCATACTCGAGTAATGGTCTTACTAGACTGCCTCTTTTACTCTTCTGTCACATGTTGAGAGGTTGCGTCTAAGGAGTCTGAGTAGCTTGTTGGCTCGGCCTGTTACATGACGGTTCCATCTAAGGTCATCTGATATCGTTACTCCAAGATATTTCGTGTGCTGGACAGATTCCAGAGTCGTGTGATCCATAGTGTATTGATGAGTGATCTTATGGGTGGTTTTTCGAGTTATGTGCATTATCTTGCACTTACTTGGCTCAAAACGCATGTACCAATTCGTGGCCCAAGACGTTAGGTGATCAATGTCCTTTCGCAATCCTGGACTTTCACAATTGGCCTATAACAGACACAATCGTCTGCAAAAAGACGGATTTTCGATTCGACCTCATCCATCATGTCATTGATGAATATATTAAATAATACCGGTCCAAGGACTGTTCCTTGAGGAACACCTGATACGACTGGCGTCCAATCTGACTTTGACCCATTGACTGCCACTCGTTGATGTCTCTGACATAGGAAGTTGTCAATCCATGCTAGTATTTTACTGTTTATTCCATAGCGAAAGAGTTTCGCTTTAAGACGTTCGTGGGGCACTCTGTCAAAGGCCTTTGCAAAGTCCAGGATGAACACGTCAGTTTGGAGACCTTGATTAATAGTTTTGGACCAGTCGTGTATTACTGTACATAGTTGTGTGGTACAGCTGCGGCCTTTATGAAAGGCATATTGTGTGTTCGTCATCAAACCGTTTCTGTCTAGATGATTCATCAGGTTTGAGCACACTATATGTTCTAAAACTTTACAGACAACGCTTGTAGATTGTAGATTGTAGATTGGGCAGATAGTGGCTACTCGCCAGTCTTCAGGAAGCTTACTTGATTAAAAAGACTTCTGAAAGATATACTTTAGGATAGGAGCGACTTGGGCTGATGATTCCTGAGGGACATGGGGATGGATTTCGTCTGGACCTGCGGATTTAGATGGATTCAGATCTTTGAGTAATTTGAGTATACCGTTAGTTGTTACGACAATGTTCCCAATGCCACATGTGATATTCCGCAGAAATGGAACGGAGTTAAAATCTTCATGTGACCAGTGATTCTGGAACTGGGCGTTAAGTGCTTCAGCCTTTTCGCAGTCGCTATCAACTGTGGTGCCTGCTAGTGTTTTAAGAGGCGGCATAAGCTGGTTGTCCTTTCTTTGAGATCGAATATAATTCCAGAAGGGTTTAGGATTAGTTTGTATATCTCCGATGACCCAGTTTAAATGCTGGTTTCTCTCAGATCTGAGAGAGCGGGTGACTTTTTTCCTTAATTTGCGCCATAAGGTGTGAGGCCTGTGGTTACCAGTCTTCTTATACTTTGCGTGGATTCTATTCTTACGTCGGATTAGGCGGCACAGTCGTGCTGATAGACTTGCCCCAAGTCGTCTTTGTATGCTCCTCTTTTTATGAGACAAACGAGCGATGCAACGAAGTTGTACAAACGAGCGACAAAGTCACGAGGCAAGGAGACAACTTGTCCCACCTGCATGAACTCTAATTTTTTTGGCGGGAAATTATTGCTATGACATCATGGACGCGTGGAAAACGTTGAACTGGTTTTAAGAAATTTAAACCACAACATATAAATTTTTTGGTCACTGTGGCCACAACTGCCACTCTAAGGAAAGTATATATATAAGCCTTTCACAGGTACAGTACTGGGTAAAAGTAATGTGGGCGAACTTCGACAAGTTTCGTCGGATTTTGACTAATAGTAGCGAAAAACAGCGACATTTCGAAGGACACCTCACTTGAAGAAATCTTCCGCGAATTTTCGAAGCCGATATTCTTTGAACCGCTCGAAATTACGACCTTGTTGGCGAAAGGATCAATTTCGACGAATTTCGCTCACAGTAATGCACTAATGCTTGTCGGGAGGGCGATAGTAGCATCCGAAATAATGCACGTGGCCTTTCGATGATATTTTCGCCCATATGCTCTCCGAGGTTGTGATATCGAGGGTTGAACATGGAGTGGGGTTAAGGTCAGATTTCACTGCAAGTAATACTCCTCTGCCACCCATAACGCGGTCTTTCCTGAATATCGAATAACTAAGTTCTGGAGGAAAGAATTCTGTATTTGAAACGCTAGAATCGATTTTCGTTTCCTGTATGGCTACTACATCAAAACCAGAGATTTCTAAAAAGGACTGAAGTTCTAGTTTTTTCCCTCTAATGCTGTTGATATTGATTGAACATAGTTTGATTTCCCTGGTATTGTAAGTACGTTTGGTAGATATAGGGCTTGATGTAAGCAGTGGTGGTCCAAATTCCGAATCAGTATCGGACGCCATCCGTGATCCCGAATCCGATCCTGTGTCCGATAATTCCTGGTTTTTATGTGTGAAAACAGAGAACTGGTTCGATAGTGCAGCTGGCGTGGCTCGAGTATGTCAGTGATCGAGAATAGTTCGGGTAATTACAACTGGAACAGATCCATACAGTCGCACTGGCAAGTCCCTCGTAATCCTCAGAACATAACGACAGACAACGTGCGTGGTACCAGAGATCGCAGCCATCACACTGTACACCTTTCTGGTAGGATTTGACTGGTTTCTCAAGGACTGATATGATCAAGAAATCATGCTCATACAAGTCAATTATTCGGTGGAATGCCCTGGAAAACGAAATGAGATCTATTTGTGACATTGACGCTTTTAAAAGGTGACTCAAGTGTACTTTTAAGCTCCATATATTGTAAATACGTAGAATATCTATGTTAGTTTTATTGTGATCAATTAGGAAGTTTAATTTTATTGATTGTACACGACCACATCAGCTTTGCTGAACTTTTAATCGTGTTAAAATAAATGCTGCTACTAAGTCAAGAAAACCACTGGTTTGGTTATGTAGAGGATTGGCTGAGACATCATAATTTTAGTCACCCATGCTATTAGTTTCCAAATCGTGGACTTCAAGGTTTTTCAGAAGGGCCAGTAAGCAGGGTCGGCCAGGGGGGGGGGGGGGGGGTAGTGGAATACCAATATACCCGGAAAAAAAAAATCGACAAAATACCCCCAAATACCCCAAATTCTTCCAAATATACTGAAAAATAATCGAAGCTTTGAATACTTTATACCCAAAATTAGAAGTTAGCGAAACAAATGCTTATTTGGTTGTCTTACCTTTTTTGGCATTCCTTCAAATGGATTGTCATTACTTTCCCACGATAACAGATCACAAGAAAAGACCACATGTCAGTTTAAATGGAAATATGGTTGGCTATGGATAAAGAATCTTAATCCTCCTAGTTCATGACGCTAGTTGGACCGCTTTGTACTGGCTTGTAAGCAACGCATGAATAGTCACACCTTCGCTTGTTTAAAAAAAATTCACTCATAAGTTTAAACAACTGTTCAGCAAGGGAAAATATAGATTTGCTACAATGTTTCCTTCAAGGTTAGGGTTAGGGTTACTAATTACTAATAGCGGAGCTCCGCGTGCGCCGAGCACCATTGCTAAGGAAATATGGTAACCCATCCATCCGAGAAATTTTGGTTATGACGTCATCGTACGACCGACCGTCCGACGGCAAAAACTTCATGCTAGCCCACATTTAGAGCACATATAAAAGAAGACAATAAAGTACATTTACAGGACAATAGATCAGGACAATAGAGGAATACGGATTTACATATTTGGCTTACCATGACGTTCTTGCCCGTCCGACCGTACGTACGTCCACCCCATCATGTAAGCCAAAGTCAAATGTGATACTCCAGTTAACCCTTTCGTGAGCAAGCTCGCATATAAGCGCGCTTCCATATAAACTGTTTTTGGAAAGATCATTTGCCCATACACGCAGTTCTCAACCCGCGTTTTTGTGGCGGGAAATTGCGGCAATGGCCAAATTTTCAAACAAAGTCAGTTTTGTCTATTTTCGTTGGTGGAGTATCAGTGACAAAAAAGCGGGAGAAAGAACAAGAAAGGGCACGAGTAAACAGGCAGAGTATCAGTGACAAACAGCGGGAGAAAGAGCACGAACTCTGAAACCAGCTGAATTGTATCGTCGACTGAGCAACGGGAGAAACTGGACAAGAAACGGCTCGAGTAAACAGGCTGAATCGTACTGACGAGCAACAGGCGAAAGAATAACAAAAAGCTTGAGAAAAGAGACGAAATTATAGTGACGCGAACAGCGAAAAAGAGAGCGTCTCTTGTCAAGCTGTAAAACATTACCAAGTGTCAGGGAGTTTCAGCTTTTCCTCGTGTT
>OX419335.1:21836998-21844498 GCA_948470475.1 Galaxea fascicularis
TTACTTGAGTACCTATAGTGCTGTTGGTTGAACTTTTGGAATTCAAATTATACCATTGGTTTAATTTAATTATCACAATACCCTATCAGGGTTGTCATTAGGAGCCGGTAGCCGGCGAATTACTGCCATCTGTCAGACGGCTTTGCACCGGCTACTTTTGCTCAAGAATGCAGAAAATTGCCAGTGTCAGCTTTGTGCTCATTATAATGTGTAGCCATCTATTTGAACTCATTCATCCATCTACTTAAAATCCTAGTGACCACCCTGCCCTATGAATGGAATGGTAAAGACTGTCAAAAAACAAAATTTGGAACACTACTTCTTTGGCCACAATCATGAGCAGAACTCCTGCTTACCCAAGATAATTGTGCAGCACCAATGTCACCAACACCAGAAGTGTCACAGTTTTGGGAGGAAGCTGTATTGGTGACCTGTATACACGCCATCTATATTTTAAAGTACAATACAATAATTATAGTAACATACTGTGTAATGATCTGAAATCTTTCAGACAAAGTGGCAAAGTTTACTTGCAAAACTATGAAAATTAATTAGCTATGAGATCATAACACTGCCAAGCCATTCCCTTAACTATAATCAAAACGTTTTCCCTGTGGAACTAATATGTAAAAAGCTAAACGTTTTGGTGTGAAGGAAAAATGATATGGCAAATTACTTGCAGTTATAATGAGACACATACCATTTTATTTATATTAAGTGTTCTTAAACCTAGGTGCTTTCCATTATTTTCATTCCAGTCAACACATTAGGCCAAATCTAATCAAAACTTGGGGTTCACTTTTATTCAGCTTTGTTCAAATTTTATTCTCCTCTATATGTATGATGGTGAGTTTGAAAGTGTTACGAGTTCGTTGTGTTGATGAGTGAGAAGTGGGTTGTTTGTAGACTAAACAGAACGCAGGGTTGTCGGAACAGCAACAAGGTTATTTATTCCAAACGAAAGTAGTAAACTCCGCACAAGGCTTCACAATAAGCTCACACTAGGCTTGTAAAATTACACTCGATCTCCGTCTCACTTCAATACTCACGGCCTCCGCCAAATGTACACGCGACCTCTGTCACACTTCAATAAACACGGCCTCCGCCAAATGTATACACGACCTCTGTCAACGCTCTCAGCTCTCAGACTTACTTAACGAAAAAAAATCTAAAGCTACACCGATCGGCTTATATACTTTACAACAAAAGATTCTAGAACTTTCCGACTCAACTAAATAAAGTATCATTACAATAAGAAACTATTTACAGCAACATACACAAACGACTTAAAATGGAATTACTAAATCACGATGACACAAAACTAATTAAATATGGAGAAGATTCCAGACGAAATTAGCATATTCGCGAATCTTCACCTAAGTCACGCAACATTATATTTTTCGTAACAGAAAGAAAGGAAAATAAATTTGAACTAAGGCTAAAACAAACCACAACACATTACACTCAAATTCACAACAAGATTACTATTGCTTTGTCATAACTCATAAACAATACAGTGTGTCATAATAGGTGGATACTTGAATATCATATTGAAATGTCATCTTTATATTGTTAAAATCTGCAGTTGATATTTGAGTAAACAACACTGAGGAACTGAGTGCACCCTAAACCTATTAGCCCATTCAAAAATAAGCCCCAAGTTATTGATGCCCAAGTTCAAACCTAAAAATGACATTTTGGTTGCACATGCACCTGCATACACACATCCAGTGCAACCAAGAAATACAACAGTATTTATGTCCTGTAGTGACTTAAGTCACAAGAAGAATTACAAAAATTCTGGTCAAAGTTCAAAACAAAAAATGTTGAATCATTTTTAGTTGCACTTCTTGATAATCATTACTGACTTAGTTTGGAAAGACAAAATCCTCAGAGTCTATTTATCACCTCCCTCACCCTCTCAAGAATAAATTTATACTATGAAGTAGCTGCATAGCCAGCTACCCTGTACAGATAAACATGTGGATATTCTGAAGTAATTGCAGAATACCCCACATATTGCTTCATCTCAACTTTTTATTTATTTATATATTTTCATTCACTTGCTATCCCTTGTACTGTGCATATACCTGCTGACTAGAATTCCAAAACCATTTTCAGAGATCCTCCTCATACGGGAAAGGCGGTAATTGTAAACTTTTTGTTCCTCTGAAAGACCTGACAATGGAAATGGCTTCAACAGGTAAGTGGTCAGTGAGAATGCATCATCATCTGTAAGAAGGTATGGCACAGGTATGGTTCTGCCAGGCAAAGCTTGTGGTGGCGGTAGGTTTAAAGGGTTGTCTAGGGAGCTGAGCTGTTGTTTTATGTCAGACTCTTTCCATATGGAGGCATCAGATGCACGTCCATTCGCTCCTACATTTGCCCAAAGACACTTATGGTCTGCACCAAATATTGCTAATAGCAGAACACTATTATGTCCTTTATAATCATAGAAATGAGAACCAGAGTTGCCAGGCTGTTGTATGAGCACTCGTTTTCCATCTATCGCACCAATGCCATTTGGAAAATTCCAGCGATCGTTAAGGCTTTCCGCTATTGCTTTCCACTCTTCCTCTGTTTTGGGAACTTTTAATACCTCTGACCCTAACTTCTCGTATATTGCAGTGCATGTTTCGGAAACAATTTCTGAGATGTGTTGACGTGTAATACGAAAGGAGTACTCCAGGGAATGAAAACTTTTTCCAGTCGCCAAACATCTGAGTGTTACCGCCACTCGCTCCTCCACAGAAACATTGGGTCTTACAAGATGGATTGGAAAAGGCTGGGGTTCTTTCTCTAGCGAAGGTCTTACAATTTTGACGATGCGATGAAACTGCTCTTTAGACACGCGAAAGAAATTACGGTACGCCTCGAGATCTTCGAGAGCAAGTTCCTGCACCAGCTGATAATAAACGCTGCGTTCTTCCTTTCTGAGGATCCACTGTCTGGTCGGCCTCTTTTGCCTTCTTTGTTTTGGAGCAGGCTGTTCATCATCATCGAGAACAAGGGTCAGAAGAAACGCTGCTGCAGTACGTTTCCTCTGCCAAGCGACCGCCATCTTTGTTCATTACCTGACCTTGTTGCTGGCCAATCAGAGGCCTGAATTCACCCAACTTGCAACATACTTTTTTTGTTGCGAGACCAATTATATGTGGGATGTAAAACGTGCAACATCGCTTTTCAACTAATTTCACAGCAATGTTGCGAGACAAGTTGGACGTTTTTGTTGCTCGTATTACCGTAGCTTTACATCCCCAGTATTACTGATTGCTTTTTGATATTGACCTGCAATCTGTGACCTGTGACTTGCAACTTGTGACCTGCAAAAGAAACCTGCCGGTCCTGCAGTGTGACAAAGAGTGCACAGCTTTTGCCGCCCGGTACTTCCATTTTCATAATTTTCAAAGGCTCGTGTTTTCTCCGTCAGTAAATCTCGCACGCTTAGTATCTGTGCAGCCAAGAGCTCACTATCTTGTTTAAGCTCTGTTTCCTGCTTCTGCAGATAGGAACTTGTCTGATTACACACTTGCGGAGCTTTTTTCTCTTCAGCAGTTTCTCTTTCAATATTTGCGCTGACAGTGCCGGTGTTGGTCACAGCGCTGTAGACATTGTTGAACAACAGCAAGTTTGAAGCTTACGTAGGTGATGACACTGAACTTTCACAGAAACCCTGTGAGGTGGAAGGGAAGAGTTCTCTGGGTGGCAAAGTCTGTGCTATTTGTCCAGGATTTTCTTGCCGTTTCAGCTGTTCAAGTTCGGTCTCAATGATTCTTTTTTCCGCCAACAACAGTTTATGCGGAGAGGGAAACAACACATCTAGATCTGATGATCTAATGTACTTGAGGGAAATTGTTTTTTCGAAAACCTCGGGTTTCAAACTCTTCTGCTAATCTTTTTAGTCCAAGTCCATTAGAAATTGAACGTAACCTGAGGAAAACCTCCGACTTTCCTTCCGACATGTTCCAAGCTGTTACAGAAAAGATTTGCGCGGGAACTGTCTCGAAAAACAGTTTGACCAATGAAAATTTGACCTTCACATTCCATCGTGCCTTGAGAAATTGACAGTGGAAATATGCAAATTTAGATTCTGACCTTCGACATTCAAGTTCCCAACTGATTCGGCGAGGCTTCTGTCACGCAAAGTACTGGGTTTTCTGTGTCTTACATGAAACATCCAACAACTTGAAATTACTGCCATTTTATTTCCTATCAATGATACTTCTACAATTTTATTGTGTTATTACATCGCTATATGTGATACCCATTTGATATTGATTTTTATTTTACAAACAAGACTTGAAATCAATGCGAGCGTTGTTCTAAGCCTCGGACCTTTATGTCCAGGTACTGAAATAAATTCTAAATCAGATAGCCACAGCGTCTAAAATAAGAAACTGAATTTTGCGGCGAGATTCTGCTGGAGGCCTCATAGATGGCAATTTCAGTTTCATTTTCCCTAACATCTGATTGCGATCGAGGAAAGCTCGCACGTGTTCGAGAGTATGCAGTGCGGAGAGTATGCAGGCTGAAACAAGGTTAACTCCATATTCAGCCAGCATATTTCTCAAAGCCATCTCGGTAAATCTGCCAAGATGAAAAGGACAGTTGTCCATGATGACTGTGTCACCCCGCTCAAGAATAACAGGTCCGTCCCGTCTTGTTATGCCAACAGCTTCCTTGAAGAAAAGTAATAGCTCGTTACCGTTTGACGCACCTTCTATGACACTAACGTAATCTACTCCAAGACAAGAATGCATGAGGTTTATAGTAAAGTTGGCATTAGACGCCGATCGTTGAATCTCGTATGCCGGAGTTCCGATGGTTGCGTTACCGTAACGCCTGTTCATGGTTGTTTTTGTTACACTCGCCTCGTCAAAGAAATGAATGGAACTGGCGTTTAAATCACTGACCTGGTCAAGGTAGAAACTTGAATATTCCTCTAAAGCCTGAGTTTTGGACTCTGATGGTACAGAATGAATTTTCTTTTTAGTCATCAAAAGTTCCTTTCTCAAAAAGTAACTGATGGTGCTTGCGTGCGGTAGATCAGCAGGGTGAACAACACCATCCAATACTAGTCTATTCTGCAATTCTGTACAATAAACACTTGGTTTGCAGAGTTTTTCGCTCTCGATATACTCAATGGCGTTTGATGTTAGCACCGAATGCCCTTTATGACTTTTCGCTGGCTGACAAGAGGCGTTTGTGGCATCGTAGTCGCGTATAACGTTTTGAACGAAATGGCGACTTGTACTAAGTTCTTGTGCGATTCCTCTTTGTGAAACGCCTTCATGGTGGAGATTCAAGACTCTCTCACGGATAAACTGAGGTGAACTTCGCCCATTGTCATAGAGTCCTCCGGCATGATTAATTCGTAACTGTACAGACATTTTTGAAACGCTGCCTACTTACAAACACGGAAACTTAATCGAAAATTTGAAATTAAGAAACAGAAAGCGCCCGTTTGATTGGCTAACGGGTGACTGAAGTCGGAATCTTTTGGGTCACCTCAAAACGCAGACCATGCAGACTGCGCAGACCATACAGACTGAGTACTTTTTTCTAACACTTGACTCACTTTTTTCGGTTCTACAGTTACAAAATAGTGTTAAACATGTCGAGATGTTTATTATTTATATACACAGACCGCGCAAACAGACAAATGTGTTTTTAAGAACGTGTCCACGTGAGATCCATGCAATATCAAAATTTGAGTCCACATTGGTACCCTCCAAAATGTGATATTATTTTGTGTACATACTGGTATTAGTCCAACTTAAAAGCCTGCCAAATATATTCCCTTAAGTCCGAACAGTTCACGATATACATTGGTTCGAGTGAAATGACACAGTAATTTTAAGTAAAACCATGGTAAATTCGCCCATGGAGTTTACTACTTGCTCAGAGACGATTGGGTGCAGATATAATAAAGAATCTTTACCAATTTAAAATGAATAGTATACTTATTCGAGTCAACTAAATTTGAAGAGGATGCGATAACTAGGTTCGAAAATATTAATATATTCAAGAAAACTTTCAAAAATCGAGATTTTTCATAATTCGAATTTCTAGTGAAAATCGCTTAAAATATCTCGGATGCGGCCATGTTTCTGCTCAAAATTACTTCATTTCCGTAAAGTTTATTTGTTTAGGAGTATATAGATGTGATAAAATCTGTGTGAAGTTACGTCCGTATAGCCATGCGAAACAGATATTTTGTATCGTTGTTTAACTCACGATGACGGGCGCATACCAAATAGGGGACTATGACATCTGTTGACGTCTGTTAAAACATGCTACTGATTCTGGTGAAAACATTCTGGGATCATATTACATTTGAATACACAATTATAAATTGTAACTGATGAAATAAATCCAATTGAAGTACACATACCAAGCCTGGTGTACGCGGGAAACTACCGGCCGGTCGCCGACTTTATACACACCAGCGCATGCAACATTTTAGAATGATGGCTGCGGCTGCAAACTGCTCAGAGATTCTTCAAGACTCACATTGGCCACTTGTTTGGTTGATCAGCCGTTTGAATGGCTAAGATATCCCAGCTAATAAAAAAATACTTTACAGGGGGTCTTCACACATCGAGAACGATCTCTACCTCCGCCATCTTTATTTTGGAAATAACATACCACAGGTTACCCAAGGTATCAGGGTATTACTGCTGGCATAGAAGTACTAGGCATTAGGATAATTACAGCAAGTAAACAATAAACTAAATGCAAATAGTAAATAAAATAAGAGAAAGAAAAGGAAGGAAGGCCAAAGCAGAGACCCCATCTTGTATGAAGCTTGCATTTCAAAGTTTGCAAAATCTTGTGTCCTATTAGCCTCCAAAAGACACCATCATTATTTTTCTGGTGGTGGTGGTGGAGAGGTAGGGGTTTGCGAGCAATTTATTTCGGTTTATTGCGCTTGCAATCAATTTACGTCGTTGTTCACGGCTCTGCAAAAACAATTTATTTCCGGCATAATGTTTTACGGTTCTTCCACCTAAAAAAATAAATAAATAAAATAAAATAATAATAATAATGGTCTGTCCCTAACAGGTACGATGATCATCCCCGTTCGCTTCCCCCTGTCCCCCCTCTCCGACGTGTCTCTGAACCAGCAATGCAGATTTGATTTGATAGTTTTGTTTTGGGGGTGGGGATATTATTCCTTTACATCTGGTTCATCTCAAATCCTTTCCAAAAGTCTAGAACCGAAACGCTATATTCTGGTCTGCTACCATGCGCTTCTCCCTAATGTCACCTCCAATCCAGCCTTACCTCTCCGTAGGCTTTTTTTTTAAGATGAAAAGGGAGGAACTTCTGCACAAAAAGACATATGGATTAAAGGACCAGACTAAAGACACCCCCTCCCAGAAAATCCCACATGCCAGGGCTCACGATTCTGTAGTGTAAAGCGTGTTCACAGGGTTAGCTGATGTTTCACCCTCTCGCGGAGATTATACCGCTGAATCTCTCTTTCCAGTGGCTCCA
>OX419335.1:21856998-21869498 GCA_948470475.1 Galaxea fascicularis
TTCTCAGATAACTCACAATCAATGCCACTGGCTTGTAACTCTTCTCGTTGCGTGCGTTTAAACTTGGCCTGAAGCAGATTCCATCGATCTCTGACTCCCCTCTTCTCCTTTATCATAAATTTTGGATTATCGAGCTTGTTCAATCTTTCCTGGATTGACTCCCAGATTTTGCCACGGTCTGGACTGCCTTTCTTGAACTGAAACAATTCGCTAGCAATCATTTCACGCAACAGGAGAATGTCATGGTCATCTGTCCATTCCATTACAGGTTGTTTTTTGGTAGCCATCTCCACGCTAGAGCGTAAAAAGTTAAAAAAAAAGAACCTGTAATACTTGACAATCGCTCGAACAAGCGCCAAAACGACAGAATAATATTTCACGTATCACCAAGTGCAAAACATCGCAGGCAAAATGATATAAAAGCACGAAAATCATAAAAGCGAAACTCACGTTTTACAGGCGACGTCAAACTAGGCAAAACAAAGTTGGCGCAGAGTCGCGACGGCGCACTCTGTCGGCGGGAAACGTGGATCGGAAGTAAATTTAACTTCCGGTTGCCGTCGCCCCGTAGAAAACGTCTGGTGCTTAAGTTCCCTATTCACGCTCGCCGCCGCCGACAAAGGGGTTTTGTCTGGGATACACAGCTGGCTCCTACCAATGGATCTTGGTAGTGGTTTTCTTGAGCGTCGTGGCCTTCGACCTTTCAGTTCGCAAACTTTCCTTCTTCTTGCTTCTCTCCCACTTTCTTTCCTTCCAACTACAGCACATGGCGTTTACTCCTATCATTTATATGTTTATGCTAATTCATTTACAACACTTATCTTACATATTGTTAAAACATGATACCTCACACTCCTACGATAATGCTTTACTAAATTAACACTTAAGTACAATAAACTTACTAGCTATTCTTATAATTACAAAACACCTCTAATTACAAGCTAAACACTACAATGAATAATTAACACTAACACGAAGAATTGGAAACAAAATGAAATCATCACAAATACACCTGAAGATCTTCTCGAAGTTTTCCTTGCGTTGTGGAAACTTATAAACAAACAGACTCTATATTACGATATTCTGGCACGTGTCACGTGACCCTCCCAGGCACGCGGCATGTACTAAAACCAGGAACACCGGAACACCCCGGAACAGCGGAAAAATCCCGAAACACCGAATTTGACGGAGTTGTTTTGTTTTCCCATTACAGACCATGGTAAAAAATTAAAATGTCAATGTATTTTGTTTACCCATGTAACACGAAAGAGCTTAAAAGCATGCTCTAAAAATATAAAAAAAGTGAAAAAAAGACAGAAATAAAAGGAAGAAATAAGTTAATAAAGAATTAAAGAAATAAGCTGGTAGAGAGTTAAAGAAAGGAACAAATAAATAAACAAAAAGTAAGCTCACTCCCCCCCCCCCCCCCCCGAAGCCCCTATTGTTAGGCTTTTTTACTGTTTTAAGAAGCCAGAGGGGATGTTGGACAAATATGTAAGCTTGCTGCTTACATTACTAACGCAATACAGATTTCAGCGGTTATACACCAATGGCCATCATGCATTTCGGGTAACGCTACATGGCGGCTCCCTTGCGATGGAAACATGTATTGCATGCACTGAAAGTAAGGTAAGAATCAAGTATAATGGGACTAATTTTTCGTCGTGTTAGTCTAGAAGATTGGTTTAGAGAGGTGTATGCCTTTCATGATTGTTTAGAGGGTTTCTATTACCGATACGTTTCGTGTTCGCCTCAGAGTGAACCGAATTATCGAACCTTATTTCTGAGTTTCTATTAATTTCTACCCGATTTCAGTCTGTTTTGGGTTATTTATTTTTGTCTTCCTTACGGTGTTTTTATGCAAAATTATTATGGTGATCATTATCATTCCTGTGTTAAGAAGCTGAATATTTACGAGTGTCAGAACTTAATAGTGTAGAATGATGTTGTGAATGTACCGGGGGAACTCCCACATGAACGAGACGGGAATGCTCGTTGTAAATTTTTAACTCCATCCCCAAAGGAGACCAATCTGGGCGAGGCTAAAACTCTATTTTGCCCTAAGACATACTAAAACTACTAACAATACCATTTATTTTTCTCTATTTCCTAAAAGATCTTCCAGAATTATGGTTAACAAACTTGATTTCCTCTCCTAGAAACTTGAACTTTAGACAAGGATAAAAAACAGACAGCAACAACACAACAGAATCTGAAAGTCATCAGTGTACATAATTATGGAAAACTGATCCCAGAGACCACTGAATTCTACAACGTACATGGAATGCCATTACGTTAATCAGCCAAGAAAAGATCGAATTGAGCTGCTGCTAGAAACTTGAACTTTAGACGAGTACATAAACGCAAACAGCAAAAACACAACAGTCTCAAAGTCGTTAGTATACATTAGTATGGGAAAAACTGTAAAGAACACCAAAAGCTGCCTACGCCAAGAATGTTTCACAGAAGCTTTCTTTGCTTTCACACATGTAAAGTACTTCTACGCCCACCTGGATGTGCAAAGTGACAACTAAGTTCTGCGACTGAAATGGAGTGCCATTCACTTAATCACCCAAGTAAATTCCGAATTCCGATGCAATATGATTTTTATGGGTGTCAGTTAGAGGAAGATCTTCTGAAATTAACAGAGATGTGCGGATAAAAAAAGGTTCCGCTACTTTCACGCACTTTTCTCGGAAGTGGTAATGGGCATCAGATTCCCAGCTAGGAGTACGCAGCTGGCCAGTGACACGGTCACTGTAAGGTCGTCGTTCCTTTCTCGCTACGCAATAATCGTATGGAGGAGGTTGCAGCTCTCCTTTGGTTGACTTCAGAGACCGTCTACACCCTTGACAAACTTTAATCCGTGTAGTAATTTCCTTCAAGTAAAAGGGATTGGTATTTGGCACCTGTGTGTCACATACAGCATATGTGCGCTTCACACGCTCTGCTACTGGCAACTTCTGATGAGATCTTCGTGCTTTTGAGAATAGACCACCCTTACGGCCCGGATATTTTGGCATATCTGTTTTGACTACTGCGGACAGGTTTGTAGCCTTCTTTGAACGGGACTGCTGAAACCACTTTAGAAAGTCTAACAACTCACCATTTGATTGGGCCGTTACAACTGTGTGCGAACATATGCGAATACCATTGTAATGAGGGCAGTTCCTCTCACACTTATATTCTCCTGTCCCTTTACCTGGCGTCACAAGATGTGGTCTTTCTTTCAATCTTCTACTTTCAACCATTCTCGCTTTCACATCGCATCCAGGAGCAGGCACAATTGCATTGGGCTTTTGAAGAAGCTCAACAGACTTTGCATAGATCCCCTTGATGGTTTCAGATGGTTGATTGTCCAAATATTGACTGAATTCACGTAACGTGATCATGGAAAATTCTTCACTACTGTGAACTTCTAATATATACAGGATCTTCATAGTCATCTAATACATTCAGTGCTGCTTCAGCTAGGACAGACAAACCATAGGTGGCCTCTTCACCGATAGCATCAGAACTTTCCACGTCATCAAAATCTGACGGAAGCATATCCTCAGATGTCTTCACCTCGTTAACATTTGACTGAAGCTGTTCCGCAACTGGCTTGGGATAAACATCTGACTGCAGGACCATTTCAACATATGCATCTTTATCTCCTTTTGACATCACGATCCACGCCTCGTCGGACAGCTGCAAATGCCGTAGGGATGGATGCAGACGGTACGGCCCCTTGTTGATGATTGCCCATCGAACATTCCTTGCTTGTCTTTCAGTTAGGACTCTCATTTTAGCCACAAATTCATCAACCTTGGATTCTGCATGATCCGTTTCACTACTTAGAAGGCTGTTAGCACATTCCACTCTATTGCTGTAATAGGGTTTGGGCGGCTTTCCTAATCCTGCCTGCTGTCGTACGGGAGCCAGCATCTTCTTTCTCATTGCGTCAGCTTTATTCTTTAGGAACCATCGGTGAAATTCTAGGCCCTTCACCCCCAGCCTCTCACTCCACACATTGCTGAGAGTTTCGAGACGGGCCTGAAATTCGTCCTCATCTTCAGAGTCCACGATACCTTCTTCAAATCTTGCACCTTCCTGTTGACCAAATATGTCGGCCACAATGCATCTTCGGTTGTTTTCGTTAACACCCACAGATTTTAAGTGATTAACGATGTTATTCTTGAAGTGATTGAAACAAAGTAGATGGATTAGTTGAGGGCACCTCTCCTGGAATGGTGAAGACAAGGCTACCTCACCATCTGTTCCAAGAACTTGCAAGTTTCCCAGCTGTGGTCTTGCATTCAGCAAATAATCTGTAAAGATGTTGTATGTCGCCTTCTCTTTCTTCTGGTGGATCAGCAACGGCCCTATCATCACAGGGTTCACCCCACTGCGGCCATTGATAAGATTTAAGTGCTCATATGTTGTAGTAGTTACACTGAAGGCACCAAGGTCAAACGTTGGGTCAATGGAGAACACACTGAAGTTAAGTCCATTTGTACAGAAACGCACCATGCAATCCAACTGTTCTTCTGTAGATAGAATCACTATCGGTTCGGGTGCACAAATAACTTTCCTGATGTAGGCTGTTTTCTTATTCTTTGTTTCCTCTTTACACTGCATGACAAGTGTCAAGTAAGGATCAGTTCCGCTTACTGTACTTCCAGGTTGGCTATTGCATTTGAGATTGTAAGCCTGTTTGACATCCCTGGGCCACGAACCAGCACTGTGACCACCCATCATACCACCCTGATCTTCAGCAACTTTATCAATAGCCATTCTTGGTTGGCTCTTAAATACTGCCTCTTTAAGACTTTTAATAGTGCTGCTTTGTGTTCTGACATAGGGTTTTTCTGCTTGCTTACTGTTGCCATGTTGCCTTACTGTAAATCTGTGCTCTTCACTAGTGAACTGGTATTCCACTTTAGTGAGTGTCCGCCTAATGCCTTTGCTGTCTGTGGGTAACAAGTAATCGGAACATTAACTAACATGGGAAACAATTTGGTATAAAATTAAACTACAAAAATCAGCAAATTGTGTGGCATCTTTTGTGATATCGGTAGACCAAGTTGCATTGTGCCTCAGAGCACAGTACTTTCCATATCCTGATTACTATGAATGCACGCTCCTTTTTTGCTGGCTGTATGTGGAGGGGAAGCAGGGGGTTAGCTTATAGAGATTTTACTATTACCACTGGGGCTTGCAGATTACTGCTTTTTGATGAACCCTCTATGTGGTGATAATGGTTGAGGATGTGGAAGGGTGTTGTGTTGTGGTGCGGCGAATTTAGCATCCCAAATGAATCTTTTGTATTGAAATTCAGAAATATATTTAATTTATATGATACATAAGTTGAAGGATTAAAGAGGATGCATCGATTCTCTGTGACTGTGAATTTTGCCTCAGAGTCACAGAGAATCGATGCGTCATCTTTAATTCTTCAACGTATGTATGCTTAGCTCTGCTACCACAGCATTGAACACTTTATGCCAAGGTAGACTCTACCTCCACATTTATATTATATATGATCTGTTTTTAGTTTAAGATGGTAGATTATATCATATATATACTCTAAGTAGGAAAAAAGCTTACCCCAAAGGTGAGAATATTAATTGGTATTAATTATTACCTTCCTGTCACAAAAGATACAATCCTGTGAAAGTCTCTTGATCCACTGCTGTCCGTTGAATCTCTGTTATCATAATAGTGTCTATGCAGTGTCACCCATTGCCGGCTCAGAACACTTGTATCAAATGATGCCCTTCTACCAACCCGTCGGTAAATTCCATCTTCATCAAGGTCGTAATGAAATCTGTGCTGGCCGTTGTTTACCCATGAACCAGAGTCATCAGCAAGTACACCATTAACATCTTTGAGATTGGAGGTATCTACAAGAAATGACCGATTCTCCATAACTCTCCTTGGTGGTATACTGCAGATATGAGAAGGGTCAGTCTTTTCCTCTATCAGAGTCATTGTTTCAGGAACCGGTACTATAACCCAATCCAACTGGGGGACGCCGATCGTATAATGGTTTTGTAATTTTATTATTCGATCTAAAGAAAGAAATACATAATTCTGTTGAAGATCCCATAGACAATCGGTACACAAATTCACGAGATAAGTAAACAGAATTTGGTGTGTAAGTTACAGCAGTAAACACTTACTTCTTTGACGATATCCAGTCAGATCGTTAACCGGTGCATTAAACAGGTCAGCAACAGGTAAAATAGTTCAAACAGTTCAGGTCAGCGAAACAGACATAAGATTTCTGCAAGACTACTGCTATGAGCCTTAGTTATTTTACACGGCACATCTAATCAAACGTCAATCACAAGTGGAAATGTCAATCAACGGTAATTATCTATTTGTTCATTTTATCAACGAAACACTCTCCGCCCTGATAAGGGCGTAGTCCTTATCTTAGTAATGTTTATTCACTTGTCACCCTCTGCTGGATGTATCACCGCAATCTTGGTCACAGGACGGCTGTACTCTCCAGCATGCGTCTTCACTTTCACGTTTCGCACATAACCATCTGCTCCGGGATAAACTTCAAGTACTCTGCCGACAACCCATTTGCCTCGAATAGCATTGCTATCGGCAACCACTACCACATCATTGACTTGTACATTGCGTTCTTTGCTCCGCCATTTTTTTTCTGGTTACCAGTGCTGGGAAAACGTCCCTGCTCCAACGTTTCCAAAAGGAGTCCACTATTCTCTGGACAAATTCCACACGCCGTCGTGGGTTCTTCGTGTCAGTGAAAGGGCCTTGAGGGACTTCCGATGATGCCCGTCCCAGCAGCATATCGTTAGGGCAGAGGTACTTTCCGTCGTCAGGAACGTTAGGGATGCGACCGACAGGGCGTTGATTCACGAGGTTTCCGACCTCCAGCAGACAGGTGTAGAGCTCGAATGGAGTGAGGACTTGTTCGCCAATTGCTTTCTTTAATGCGCCTTTGCAACTCTTGACTAGTGCTTCTGCGCACCCATTCTGGTGAGGAGCAGCTGGAGTGGTAAACATCCACTGAATGCCTCTCTCGGCACAGAAATCTTTGAGCTTGTTAGGATCTAGACCTTGTACCATTTGGCGCAGTTCACGAGCTGCACCAACCATCTGCGATCCATTGTCGCTCAGCAACACTGCTGGGCAGCCACGGATACTGAAAAATCTTCTCAAGACTTGGATGAACTCCATTGTTGTACAGTCCACTGCCATCTCTAGATGAACTGCTCTGGTGTTGAGGCAGGTGAAAATAACGCCATAATGCTTTGTTCTCTTGTTGCGACCCAATTTGACAGTGAAGGGTCCGAAGTAATCGCAAGCAGTATAGTAAAATGGTGGGGTCTGAGGGGCCAGGCGTAGTGAGGGAAGCTCTGCCATCAACTGTACTTCTGCCTTGTGAGCCATCCTTCGACAAGTAACACATTTGAATTTCACGGTCTTGCTCAGCTTGTTTTCCCTTAGAATCCAATACTTTCGTCTGGTTTTAGGAGTTGTAGTTGCTACTCCTGGATGTCCGTAATTGTGCATGTGGCTCGTGATTAGTAGGGATATCCTGTGATCATGGGGAAGCAGCGCTGGATGCTTCTCTTCGTAGGTCACTGTTGCTTTGTCGACTCTGCCTCCAACCCTGATTATTCCCTTGTCATCTACAAATGGACTCAGTGTTTTGAAGTCTCCATTCTTCATTCTGCTCTGTAGGCTCTTTTGTGCACTTCTGATCCATGACATTTCAGCTTTCAGTAACTCTTCAGGCGTTAGAGGTCCTTCTCTTCCACTGAGTTTGCTTCTCCGTGCGCATATCTTCTCCGCTAATCTTCTTATCCATGCCGTTACTCGTATCAGTTTTCGCCAACTGGAGAAGGTTTTGGGATCGATTACGTTTCCTACATCTGCGTGTGATACTGCGCCAACTGCATAAACATGGCGACGTTCCATGTCTTCTTTTGGCTGTGGTGTAGCTGTTAGAACTGGCCATTCCTTCTCCGGGAGTCTCAGAAAGTCTGGGCCTTTCATCCATCTCCCCGTCAGTTGCTGGATATGTAGTCCTCTTGATAAATCATCAGCCACGTTTACCTCGCTTGGTATGTGTCTCCATTGACTTGGATCGGAGTTACTTTGAATCTCTCCGACCCTTGATGAGACGAACGGCTTAAACCCGCGGGAAGAACTTTGAATCCAGGCCAGTGTGATGGTACTGTCAGTGAAAAACTTGACATGTTCAAATTGTATCCTGCACTCTTGCACTATCGCTTTTGCAAGGCGTGCGGCGAGAACGGCTGCTTGCAATTCCAGGCGTGGAACGGTAAGTTGCTTTAGAGGTGCCACTCTGGACTTCGCGGCTACAAAGGTTACTTCGTAGGTGTCTTGTTTCGTCTTTTGGCGGATGTATGCGCAGGCACCGAATGCTTGTTGCGAAGCGTCTGAGAAAACGCACAATAATGGCAATTCAGGAGTTTCGGGCGAAACTAAGCATCTTTTGAAACCGATCTTGTCTAGCTCTTGCATCTCCTTGAAGAGTTGAGTCCACCTTTCTTGTATATCACATGGAAGCTCATCGTCCCAGTCGAGACCGAGTTGCCACAGCTCCTGCATGCCTATCTTAGCTCTGATGATGAATGCAGCAGCAAATCCGATGGGATCGTAAATGCGGGCAACTTGACTAAGTAACTTTCTCTTCGTCATCTTCCCTCCACTGGGGACTGAATGATCTGTTAGGCATGTCAACTCCAACTTGACTTTAAAACTGAATTCATCCGTGACATAATTCCACACCACTCCAAGTACCTTTTCTTCAACGTCTCCTTGGAAAGTCTTGAATCCCCTTTCCCGGTTCTCCGACTTTGTAAGGACTTTGTTTGACGTCCAGCCTTTCACGCCAAATCCTCCGCTCTCTAGCACTGCATTTAAGTCTTCCGTTAGTTTCTGTGCTGATGTCACTGTGTCTACGGAGTCGCAAATATCATCCATGTACGAATTCTTCGTGATTGCCTCGGCTGCTTCAGGGTATTCGTTCTTATTTTCTTCAGCTGTTTTCCTTAAAGCTGTTTGGGCCATGGCAGGTGCTGGTTTATCACCAAACGTTAGGACTGTCTTCACGTAAACATCAGGTTTCTCTCTCCGTTTTCATAGAAAGCGATGTACATGCTGATCTCTTTCCGGGATGAGCACGCGGTGGTACATCTTGGATATATCACCCATCACCGCTACTTCTCTTTCTCTGAACCTCAAAATGACCCCAAACAAATTGTTCAACATATCCGGCCCCTTGAGCCAATAGTCATTCAGCGCGTGTCCCTGATAAACTGAGGACGAATTGAAGACAATGCGTACGGGCGTGCTTTTTTTCTCGGGTCGAATCACTGCATGATGAGGGATGTAATGTACCGGGCCTTTATAATTATCCAGCTCTTCTTTAGACAACTTTCTTGAGAAGTGCATCTCCCTCATCTCTTCCATTTGCTTGTCATAGGCGATTCCCTGTTCTGGTTCTTTCTTAAGGCGTCTTTCGGTGGACTCCAGCCGTTTCATCGCCAACGGTTTGTTGTCTGGGAGTAGCGCTGGGTCTTTCTTCCACGGGTACGGCACCATCCATTGCTTGCCCACCCTTTCACATGAGTTGAAGATTATTTCTGCCTCTTCTCTTTCCACCTGCGTTAATTTGTCAGCATCACAAACACACGGTTTAATTTCCACTCCCATTGCTTCGGTTTTCCAGAAATCAGACATTTCTATTGGCGAGGCGTACTTTACATGTAATATGGCACTTGCGTCAGAGAGCTGTTCAGCTTTTCCTCCAAAAACTACCCATCCCAGTGGCGACTTGCGTGCTATCAGGTGGTCTGCTTGCTTCGTTTCTCCAGCATGCATGTGTGCATGATCAATGCCTATTAACAGATCAACGTGCCCCTTGCCGCGTCGAAAGCTCGTGTTTGGTAAACCAAGAAGTTCCGGCAAGTGGGATGTTTTCACTTTTGGAATCTCGTCGCTGATGCTGTCAATGCTGATTGCTTTAACAGTATAACGTTTGTTATCATCGATGCAGATCAACTGAACTTTGTACTCTTTTGTTTTCATGGTTTCTTCCTCGCCGCCAACTTTGGTAATAGTTACAGACACATCTTTTCCCTTCAATCTTAGAGTTTCCGCTGTTTCCTTCCGAATTAAGCTCACTTGTGCACCAGAGTCTAGCAGCACATTTCCACATTTAAATAGTCCGTCTGTGCTGCCGATATTTACTGACAGGACCGGGAGAATAGCTTCTTTAGTATTGGCTACTGAGGCAACGCTAATCTTAACAGTATTGCTCTTGTGAAGCAGCTGATGATGATGTTGTGAACACCGCATTCCATTTTCATGTTTGGGGCACTGCTGATTGCGCCTACAGGATTCCGCAGTATGTCCTCTTCCGGCCCTTTTCAAACAGCTGAAACAGATGTGGTTGGCTTTCGCGGTCGCGATGCGGTCATCAACGCTGAGTGCTGCAAACTTTGGGCATTGATCCGGCCAGTGGCTTGAGTTTTTGCACATCCAGCATTTGTGCCAGACACGATCACTTTCGTTTCCTTTAAGATGGTTGACGAGACGTCTGTTTGATCCTGTAATTCTAATTGGGGCTGTTGCACGCATTCGGGATTTCATTTCAACAGTCATCCAGGTCATTAGTACGTGAAGGGTGGCAGGTTTCTTTTCCTTTTCTAAATCTCTAGCCCACACCTTGCGATCGTCGGCGCACATCTTTTGTTCTATAACAAACAACATGTGACTGTTATCCATATCACTGGGAAGGCCAACATCCTTTAAAGTATTGTAACATCTCTTCACTAAATGTACAAGATCACAAAATCGTGCATCTTCTCCGTCTTGTAACGCCCTAAATTGGACTATATCCTGGGTTACAGTGTCCGACACAAATCGCGGGTCGCCATAAATAGCATCCAAATGTTCCCAGGCGGCATCGTAGTCGCTTCCGATTCCTTTTATCAGCTCCAGTGGTTTGTCACGCAAACATGTCCTGAGCAGAGTAATTGCGTCTCTCTTTGTGTACTTGGCCTCGATCGCGTGTTTAAAATCGGAGCGAAAAATTGCGTAATCACGGACGTTCCCAGTAAACACAGGTAGCTTCGGTTTTTCAAGCTTGAATGTGCAGGCACCAGCGGGAGTTGTATTTTGCTCTGTGTTGTCTGTCGGTGAAGTGTTGTTTACATCATTCACTGCGTTGATCTGTTTGTTATCAGCTGTTAAAGTGCTTTGCTCGGCATTACCATGGTCACTGGCCAGAAGGGCTTGGTTATCTGAATGAATATTTGTCATTCCAGGGCTGTGGGAGTCTTCGCTAACAAGAGGCGTTTCCGACTGCATACTTGGAATTCCTTCGTTTTGATGTACTACACCCACTACACTAATAGGGGCACTTTGTTTCCCTTTACTCAAATCTTGATTCCCATCTAAATCACTCGAAACAGACTTCTCTAAACTTTCAATAAACATTTTGGCGTCTACTTCTAATCTCATAAATGTTTCTTGACAGTTAGTGAGCCACTCTTCTTCCTTTTCATACGCCTCATCTTCTTCAATGTGTTTGGCATACTCTTCATGTTTATCCACTAGATTTTCATACGCTCCCTTGAGCTTATCTATGGCCTCTCTTACCTCGCTCGCAGGCCTGTTGTGCGCTACTGCATGGGACAACGCTTTTCCTATCCTTGTAAAGGCCGATTTGGCTGTACGTCGGGCGGTCTTGGCCTGTTTCAACGCCGCCTCCATGTGTTCACCGTCGGGTTTCGATCAGCACAGTTTCTTTTCATCCGCCAGAAATCGAATGAAATGTTTCAGGAACCGGTACTATAACCCAATCCAACTG
This sequence comes from Galaxea fascicularis, assembly GCA_948470475.1. Lineage (NCBI taxonomy): Eukaryota > Metazoa > Cnidaria > Anthozoa > Scleractinia > Euphylliidae > Galaxea > Galaxea fascicularis. The sequence continues at coordinate 21,868,865 of OX419335.1, forward strand.
GGGGACGCCGATCGTATAATAGTTTTGTAATTTTATTATTCGATCTAAAGAAAGAAATACATAATTCTATTGAAGATCCCATAGACAATCGGTACACAAATTCACGAGATAAGTAAACAGAATTTGGTGTGTAAGTTACAGCAGTAAACACTTACTTCTTTGACGATATCCAGTCAGATCGTTAACCGGTGCATTAAACAGGTCAGCAACAGGTAAAATAGTTCAAACAGTTCAGGTCAGCGAAACAGACATAAGATCTCTGCAAGACTACTGCTATGAGCCTTAGTTATTTTACACGGCACATCTAATCAAACGTCAATCACAAGTGGAAATGTCAATCAACGGTAATTATCTATTTGTTCATTTTATCAACGAAACAGTCATTAAGGTTGCAAAGACAGCATTCTCCTTTTCCTTTTTGGATAACTGATTTTGTGATCGAAAGAAACTGAAAATTGGAAGCCGCAGATCATCATGGTGATATTTCCTGCAAAAGAAGAAGTTGTTGACACATGATGGTATCAATACAAAAATACACCAGCTGATTGTCATGTGATTTTTGTTCAAAGATGGACTAATATTTGTTGACAATCTATCACGATATACCGATTTCATGGACTGGTTATTTCTTGCA
>OX419335.1:21874498-21881998 GCA_948470475.1 Galaxea fascicularis
GACTCATCAATTCTGTCTGCAAGACTTCATTCTGGCAGTTGAGGAGGATTCTGGAGGATTCTCACTTACCTGGACAAATCATCATTGGAAATTTCTGCCTTCATTACAAATAAACTGGACTACTGTAACTCTCTTTTAACTGGTCTCCCTAAATACCTAATCAAGTGTCTCCAATCAGTGCAAAATGCAGCTGCACATCTGGTCAGTGGGTTCAAAGAAACGTGATCACATCACGCCAATTCAACGTGAGCTCCACTGGCTCACTGTTGAGAAGCATATAACCTACAAAATTTTGCTAATTACTTTCAAGTGTTTAACAATCTGGCACCATCTTACATGCATCTATCCGACCTCATCACTAAGTACAAACCTACGTGAACACTGTGTTCTGGTTCTATGAATTTACTAGTAATTCCTCATACCAACACTATACGATATGGCGAAAGAGCATTTTGTACTGCAGCAGTTTAGAGCTTTTTAAGAAAAAACTCAAAACATTTCTTTTAACTTCACAATGATATTACTTTCTAATAATTTTTAATTTTTATACAGTGTAGGTAACAACTATTGTAAACAGTGTCTTTGGGCTAAGCAGATTTAGGTACTATATAAATTCTTTATTATTATTATTATTATTATTATTATTAAAACTCCTTAAAGGGCATAATTGATATAACATTGAGTTACATGGACATAGTTACATCTGAAACATGTTGAGATATACAAATTAAAGAGATACTAGGTGAGTTCACACTAGTCATTTCGAGTGCACTTGAGATGAACTTGTGTGTGAATGGTTCTCATTTCACTTGACTGATTGTACTTAGTCGGCATGAAAACATCAAAGTACTAAAGTGCAGTCTCAAGTAAGGTTGAAACCTTCCTTGAAAGTGCACTTAAACTCAAGTACACTTGAAGTTCACTTGAGGGTCTAGTGTGAACCCATGCACCTACTAAGCTCTCATAACAATAATGCCATACAGGTTTCTTACAGAAGAGAACCAACACAGTTGACATCAATTTCATTACTTTATTTAGGGCTCCAGGCTCTGTGCCAGACAAGGCTGGGCTCCAAGGCTCCACGATAAATCTTTCAGGGTTCTAGCTGGGCTCCAAAACATTTGCTTATCTCATACCCAGATCTCTTAGGGACAAAGCTGAATGTGAGATCTGGTCAAGTAAGAAAATACAATTTTTCAGATTGGCTGTTAAAATGTCTCGTGTCTGGTCCATCTTAAAATTAAATAAATAAGTAGATCATTCATTCTCTTGCAGATAACTGAATTAACAAGCAGTTAAAACTAACAATAGTGCTATATTAAAGCAATGTGTTAATTATGCTACTTAAATGGATGGATTCTTAAACAACAAATATTTAAAAGTAAAAAAGTTCTCTGATCTCTTGGTTCTCATGAAATTATTGAATGGTCTAGAAGAAGTAGGTCTAAGATTATACGGAATAGTTCTATGTACAGCAGTAGACACTAAGCATGATAATAGGTGGTCACGGGTGTCCGTCATCTCAGCCTTAAATTTATGACACAGAAGCTCGCCTCTATTGGAAAGTGTAGTTTCGTTGGCCAGTGACAGTGCTTGACTGTATGAACTGTTAGGATATGTATGATTTTAAGTGCCCTTTTTTGCATGGACTCTATTCTATAGTGCTGACAGACAGTCGGGAACGTCTTGCTTCACCTGTACCGCATATTCTAAAATCGATCTAACACCACTCATGAAGACTTTCAACATGTCTTGTTCTTTTATGCCAGCTCTCTTTAATAGTCTGAGAGCGTAGAGTTTCTTTGATGCTTTAGCGGTAATATAGTCAACATGGCAGTTCCATTTCAAGTTCTCATCAATGGTTACTCCAAGCAGTTTGTATCATGATATTCTTTCTACAATTTGGTTTCCTATTATACAGGGGTCTCATTATAGTATTCCGATTTCCCATAAAGTTCACGACCATCTCCATACATTTTTTGGATTAAGCCTCATACTATCATCATGCTACTATACGTCAGCTGAAGGAAGAAGCCAAATTTATTACAGGCCCACTTGGTATTGCTGAGTGTTTAAACCTTTGGTTTATAAAGCAGCCCCTTGAACTTCTCCAAAATCTACCATCACATTCACCGTCGCAGGCCCCTCGTAAGCATATCAAGGACCTCACTGCAGATAGCGTAAACAAGCCACAGTTCACTATCCCATATATCACCCCCAAAAAACATCGAGGAGTTGCTAAAACTCATGCCATCCCATAAGGCTGCAGGATCTGACAGTCTTAGCACTAGGATACTGAAAATTGCTGCCCCTGTAATCTCCTTACCACTGAGTCAACTTATAAATCACTGCATTAATATAGGCACTTTTCCATCTGCATGGAAAACTGCCAAAGTTACGCCTATATACAAGGGGCGGGGAAGCAAAGACGACAAGAATAATTGTTGTCCAATCTCAGTACTCCCATTACTATCAAAAAATTTTTGGGAAACATGTCCAGCAAGCCCTGTAGAGCTACATGAGAACAACAACTTCCTGTACACCTTAAAGTGTGGTTTCCAAAGATCTTACTCAACTGAGACAGTGCTCATTTGTCTGACGGACCAGCTGTTATCCGATATGGAGGAACACCAAGTTAGTGGGCTGGTATTTGTGGATTACAAGAAGGCCTTCGACTTAATTGACCATGGTATAATCCTGTCCAAGCTTGAGGCATATGGTATAACATCAAAGGAATTAACTGATGCTCTTAACGAACTACTTATAAAAGGTAGAAGGAGGTCTGTTGTTGTTGGCGGAGTGCAGTCAGAATACAGACTGATCACACATGGTGTTCTGCAAGGATCGGTCCTGGGGCCACTGCTATTCATCAACTTTGTAAACGATCTCCCAAGCTCAGTCTCTCAGTCAACTGTAGACATTTACACAGACGACACTACTTTAAGCTCTTCAGCTGTAGTCTCAGATCTACCTGCAGTTCAGCAGAGGCTCCAACATGTAAACAAGATTGCGGACTGGACATCTGACAACAAGATGGTACTTACAGCTGTAACGCCTCTAACACCAAAAGTCTTCTTGTAACTGGCAAACAACTGGAAAAGAAAGCTATAGACACGAACCTTAATTATCATGCCACAGTGGCGAGATTGGGCAAATAATTTGACAGAAACCACTTGGAGTAAGATTAGACAATCACTTGAGTTTTACCAAGCACAGATGACATTATTCTAAAAAAACTACTTGGAGTAAAATTAGACAATCACTTGAGTTTTACTGAGCGCATACAGCTGTAGATGACATTTGTAAAAAAAGTGTCACAACGTATTGCGGTGCTAAAGAAGATTAAGTGTAACCTGCCTCTTGCAGAGCGTAAGCTTTACCTGAATGCTTTGATCAAGCCAGTAATGCTGTATGGCTCGTGTGCATGGTGTACTGCATCAGAAGAGAACGTTAACCACGTATCCAAGCTACAAAAGCGAGCAGCTCAAGTAATCATTCTTGGATGCGGATATCAGTGAAAGGAGCAAGCTGCTTTTTAGACGACTTGATTGGCTGCCGCTTAAGGAAGAACTAAACCTGAATAGGACTAGTTTAATATTTAGGCACATCAAAGATGGAAATAATAATCCAAGCTATATTATGGAACTTCTAACGAGGAACTCAGACCGACACACCAGAACCAGTCGTTATGGAATATATAATAATGGAATATAATTATACTCAGTGTGCCCATCCTATAACAGGGAAACAGAAGGGGGGGGGGGGGGGGGTGAACTTTCCAAGCCAATGGAGCAAAACTATGGAACAGTATCCCTTTAGAGATTCACAAGAAAGACTTCATTAGCTCTTTTAAATGCTCTGTTAAAAAATACTTTTTAGCCAAGAACTCTTAGTTTAGTTGTTTAGTTGTGCATAATTATTATTCTTAAATTTTTTAGCTGTACTCTATTGCTGTAGAATACAGTAATTAGTAATTTAATCTTAAGTGATTTAGTAATTTAATTTTAATGTGTAATTAGTAATTTTAATTTTTGACTTAGGACATAGGGCCATTGGTTTGTCAGTTTTTAACTGTTATGTGTTATAAATAAAGTTGTTACTTACTTACTACTTACATACTGTGTTCTATACAGTAATTATGTCTATCTCTTATAGCAAAATCCAACAGGCTAGTCAAGTTATGTGGTTACGTGAACATTTGTGTGGCAAGCTCAATGTTTACAAACATAGCAGAGTGGATACAGGACTTAAAGTGATGTGTGAATTTTAAATATTCAATAATATCAGAAACTTGCATTGTGTTGTCTTTGAAACACAACAAATCCCAATAAGAGATTCTTAATTTTCTTGAATTATGGAAAGAGTGTAACTGTTGCAGTGTTTGATAAGTGATTTTGCGAAAGTAAAGTGGCACCTGTCTTCCTCAGCATCTTTGCTGAAACTGCTGCAGAACACTTCTCAGTTTGTGGGACAAGCCTGTTGCGCTTCAAACTAAATGTGCCACAACAAAAGAAAATCTTTCCAAAGGAAAAGATGGAGTGAAAAGGCACCGGCAAAAGGTGCCGACAAAAACGCGCTGGCCTAACACGCAAAATTCTTTCAGGAAAGCGTTATGTTACAAAAGGCAAAACACACCAAAGTAATGAAAAAACAAGTTTCTGAGTAAAAACAGTATTATTCTTTGTATGCATATGTTTAAATTTAAAAGTGACATTATACATGAGGCCAGTGAAAGCGATTCAGCAAAAGCCATCAAGTAAGTCACAAAGTAAATACATGTAGCAAAGGTATTTACTCACCATCCATGATGCAGTGAGCTTTGTTTGCCACAACACAGACTAGGTTTTTTTGATAAACATCTGATAACAACATTTCTTACTACTAACAACTGAAGCAAACACAATGCTAACATGTTGTCAGAACACATTCTTGCACACTGATCTCTAAATCATTGTCCGCTGGCAGAACTGCTGACTTGGATAATCGCTGCTGACTGCCCTTTTTTGCTTCTTAATTTTCTCAATTTGATCCAGTATCAAAGTGGTCAATGGGTCGCAATAATTGCAATGGAGCAAGAATTCCCGCCATGAAACAAAAAGTTAAACATGTTCGATAGCAGCTGATAGATTAAATACTTGCCATATCCTGTTGGAAGGACGGTTAAGATGTCTCTCTGTTGCTGCATAATAGCTCTCAAGGCCTCTATCTCTTTTGGTTTTAAATTTATGTCAGACGTTCCAAGCGAAAACTTCACGTCTCTATCAAATTACTTCTTCGTTCAACGTAACATACAAAGCCGTCATTTGGAGAATTCTTTCAGGCATGTGCTCTAATACATCACCTGTCACATTCCTGACAGATGATTTTGTGGACAAATTGGATTTGACCAGATCTTTCCTTCAGCTTTGCCCTCAAGAGATCTGGGTACAAGATTAAACATTTGCTTTTGGGATCCAGGCTTCATAACAGTTGGGATGACAGGCCTATACAATTCCTGCTCATGTGTAATAGCCAGCTTAGAGTTTGGTGCGAACAAGTATATCTTTTAAGGATCTGCCCCTTTTGTAGGAAATGATTGAGAAATCCTTGAATATTTTGCTAAGTAATGATTTTTGTTGAATGAAAGTAGAAACTTGTTTCGATATCTCAATCCACCCTTCATTAATACAACTAGGCTCAGCAAGGGTTGTTTGACCCATGGACGTGAGTCAAAACCTTGGATGAAATGCCATTTTGCATGAGTATCTGTTTAATAATTATACATGTATTGCATTTCTTTGAAAGGGAAAGTTTTCTGTCCTTAAACTTGATCTCTGATGGTCTTTTCATAATCAGAGTTTCTAAGTATCCTCATTTGAGGAATTGTGCTTTGCTGTCAGTTGAGGAATGTTTATATTGTTCTTCAACCGATCAGATGCATGATAAAACTGCAAGAAGAAACCACAAACTGCAAAAGTGATTGGTATTACAGTTTGTGGTTTAGCCATCTTGTATCTGATTGGTTTTCTTTTGCAACTCAATACACATTCCAGAAATATTTGTAGTGTTCATGGTTTTATGAGTTGCACAGTAATTCCCACTGAGATATTTTGTAGAATACAGTGGTTTCACACCATTCTGTCTTAAAAAGTGCATGTACTCATAGGTGATATTTCAGTGTTCTGTGGCTTTTAGGATTGAGGGCAATTTTTCTGAGTTTCAAAGTAAAATGCGAGATTTTTGTTTAGTTTCTTTTTTCAAGGAGGTTTTCAAACTTTATAAGTTCTTCTCCTTTAATGAAGCACTTTTATAACTTCTGGTAGGTGATAACTCTTGAGAAATGGCTTGCATGTACTTCAGGGCTGTTATTAAGGGCTGGGGGCGAGGGGCTGGGGGCCGGGGATTTTCCCCTCATATTTTGAGGTATAATATACCGGCTACTTTGACATAAAACCAGCATGTTGACCTCACTACCACAACTCAAATCCCCAGCTATTTTTTGTATATCCCCACCTACTTCAAAAACTAGTGACAGCCCTGTGCTTAATGTCTTAAACTGATGTTTCAGTACTTTGAGATGTGTTTTTACATCCAGTAAACGCTCATTTACGATTTCTTTTCCTTTAAAAATGTTAGTTTCAAGGATTGTTTTCATTGTAGGACATTTTAGCTACAAACTTGATAGTCGGGTGATGGTTGTTTGCCTGTTCAATGACTTGCGTGGCTTCATCTTTATTTATTTATATAAGCCAATCAAATTTGCTGATATAAATCATGTCATACATGTAAGAATAGGGCTGCAATGATACATTTTCATAGGATACGATACATATCTCGATACAAGTCAGGGTTCTCAGAAGTAGTCGGCAACCAGCAAATTCTGCCGCCTGTCAACACAAAATTAGCCGCCTGTGCTGGCTATGAAATTTAAAAGTATTTCTGGGCCATCTGGCAAAACAACTACTGAGAACCCTACAAGTGCCACGATACGATACATCATTACATACAACTGACAAGTGATGTAATCTTACTAAACTGCTTTGGAATCTTTAATTTCCATTGATAACAAATTAACAAATAACAAATGGTAAAAAATAACACAAGAATATAACTGGAACTAAAACTGTAGTTCCGAGAATTAATGGCGACAAATTATTATTTCTTTTATGTACAATATTCCTTACCCCTTGGCCATCGTGAAATACTTTAAATCCAAAGTCTTTCCACACCTTTGATTTAATAAACGAGGACATGTGCCAGTTGTAACTCAACAGAGGAAGACATTTTGACGACGAACCACGTGTTTTTGCTGTGGGTGTGTAAGACTGTGTCAGCTGACAACTGCCTGCATAATTAATATTATGGGAAAATCATAGATTAATTATTTGTTCAGTTATTTTTTCATACTATTTCTTATTTGCCTTCTCTTTTTTTTTTTCTCTCTCTCTCTCTTTAGGCTTTCCTTGCTGCTGTGAATGGCAATCGTTGCACAAATAAAAGTTATATTGAGATCTATCATCG
>OX419335.1:21891998-21896998 GCA_948470475.1 Galaxea fascicularis
TTGCGAGAAAGTTATAGACAACGCTTGCTCTTTCTTTGTGTCACGATCTTGGTCACGCTCTGAAAAAAAAAACCAGTTTCTTAGACGTTGGTATTGTGGTAAAAAACAAATCGAATGTGGTTTACAGTAGCGTTGTCTGTACTCTTATCGACAACGGTATGCGTCATCACAGTGGTCAAAATTTGTTGTGGACTCACTCGGCTGCTTTGACCACTGTGATGACGCATACTCGTTGTCGATAAGAGTACAGACAACGCTAAATCACATTCGATTTGTTAATTCTCAACCGGCATGCCACGGAACCCATTTAAGTGTTATGTTCTGATTGGCTAATGGGTGATTCTACTCAAGCCCATTGGTTATATTTTTTACATGTGAAAAAGCTATACTGGAAGCTGATTGGACGTATCGCTTTTTTCACCGTGTGAAATATAAAGAAGAGAGAATTCTATTTGGAAGGTTTATTACATGAAATTGGCCTTATATATATATATATATATATCCCGTTCAGGACAATTTTCAGAGTTTCACTTGTGTTTGTTTATGTCTTTATTTCACTGGTTTCAGTTTAATTTGAGAGTATTTATATATATATATAATAGTACTCTCAACAAATTACATCAGATAAGGTTGCACGATTTTTCACTTCCAAAAAAAAAAAAAAAAAAACCCACACACACAATCAAATACCAGATAGCTAGACTGCAACCTGTAATGTTGATCACTTTGGTGGCGGTGCTTTCATCACGCCTCTGATTGACTGACGAATAGCAACATTCCAGAAATAATTTTGGGTTAACGGTTTCGTGAGTTTCACAGTTAACAATGGCAGTGTTTGTTTCTTTCGGGTCTAAACTGATAGATCAATAATTTGGTAATTTTATTTTTCTTTTCTTGGCAGACCTAAAAATTGACAGTATCCCATTTGAGGTCGAGGACAAGCTCAAGAGATTAGATGCAAAACGGCCGCTTTGCAAAACCTGGTTTGATGTAGGTCGTAAGCTGGGAGTCCCAGTCGAAGATCTGAATCTTATAAAGCGAGAGGATGACAGAGAAGGAGGAAGCCCTACGACACAGTTACTCAGTCTTCTCATAAACTTTGAGAATGTTGTCACTCTACGAAAGTTTGTTACAGTACTTCATGAGTTGAGGCGCAATGACATAGCAAATGCTATCTTTGAAATATACACAACTCAAGCATCAAGCGATGATCATTGTAACGCTTGACTAAACAGTGGATGGGGTACGTAAATTGACATTCATTTATACTGGACATGTACACAATTGCTCGCTGTATATAACTCACTGTAAATATACGTAAACTGCATCCAATAATTTTTAAGAAGAGTATCTAGATTCTTAAAAACCAAAGGGAAGATTTCAACTTGTCCCACAAAAAAAAAAAAAGCTTGGTGTTGTAAATTGTCCTAGGAAGTAGCCAGCTTTTGCAGTTAGCTTTTTACGAGAATAACACTTCTAAGCAGAAAGGGTATTTACCTTGGCGTTCATTTTATGATAGCTCAGTGTTGCACTTACATTATTTTAATTGTCTTCAGTTGTCAGCGTTGACAAGTGTGTTCACTCTCCTGGAAAGCCCCCTTACACGTTGGCTCGAGTAGTGGAAGGGTTCCATTGGAGGTAGCAACACAAGCAGAGAAGCAAAAAAACAAAAACTAAACAAAACAGCAAATATACACGCATGGACACAGTTAAATCACAATCTCTTTGAAAGTAGCCCGTTACATTTCGTGTCAAAAAGGATACCTTCAAAAATTTGTTCACAAACCTACAATGCACCTTACTTTGTTAGTTTAGATTTTTATCTGAGAAAGGTCTATAGTGTACAATTGGATTCGTTGAGAGCAGAGGTATTTCAACCAAACTTGAAATACGTACATGTTCAGTGCCTATGTTCTACAGTTTCCTTTGTAACCAAAATCAGGAAAAAAATGGCGGAAAGATCGCAGAACAACGAAAAATTAGAAATGTTTTTCGCGATCGAGACCCGTAACAAAGATGGTTTAGAGTACGAATCAGACAGTTTGAGAGTTATGATGGCTTCGTTGGACCGATAACTGAGAGGAAAGGACGGCAGTAAGAGTTATCCTTAGCAAAGGATAAAAAAAAATCGAATTATGTAGACACCATATTCCAAAATGAATCCCTTTGTAATATTCCTTTTCTTTTATTCAAATTAGCCCTTGTTGCCTTCGTTCGTAAGAACAAAATTCAAAGGAATGTTTTACATAGGGCTCATTTGAATAAACAAGAATGAATATTAGAATGGAAGCCATTTAGGAGTAAGGTGCATAAGAATTTTGTGGTATTTATGCCAAATATCAAAACAAAGTAGCTGCATCCTTGACTGCAAAAGAGAACAAAAAAGCGAATAACAACAAAACAACGATGAGAGACAAATACATGTAGAAAAAGTGAAATCTACTTAACCCTTTTCAAGCCACTATTTTTCCTATGGAAATGAGAGATGTGGCAAGTAAGTGCTTGGGTTTTTTAAGAATGCCTTTCTTTTTCTTTTTTGGTTTTTAAACCATGCACTGAAGAAGAGGTAACTCCTCAAACATCATCTCAGGTGTCCGGGTTTTTACGGTGATCAATTTACTTCACCATTTGAGGATACCAAAAATTTAATCGTTCAAAACGACCACGGACGTGTACAGCGTCAACGTCATCGTTTTGTGAAAAAATCGACTCTATCCATCAAAACGATAGCATTGTAGCTACTCGCGCATGCGCAGTAGCTACAACAAAAGCAAAAACAACAAAAAGAAAAGAAAAAAACAAAAACTAAAAAGGTAGCTGCCCTTGTCATCAGTAATCGCTTTAAAATAAAAAAAAAATTACAGAATTGATTCCCATTGAGGAACTCAAATTTATGAAATAGTTACAGCTCATTTCGCAATAGGAAAGTAATTTTGCAATGGTGCTGATAATTTTCACAACAGGTTTATCATTTAGATCTTTATTTAAAAGTTGCTGTGCTTGAGGTTTTAAACGTGGATATTGTGCCAGGTCCTGATTAAGTTCTAATTGTGACCATGTTAATCTAACACAATATACACTCGACTGGCTTAATATGAATGACCAGTGAGGTTTCTACTTCGTAACCTCCTACTCAGACCTTCTTTTGGCTTGTCACATAATCTTCCTCTCCAACGAACGCTGAAACGAGCAGCAGATTGCGTGACGAGCCAAAGAAGGTCTGCGTAGGAGGCTCTCTACTCCGTGAATCAGTGCTTGATTTATGTAATTTGGAGTAGTCATGAACTTAAAGGAGCTACGTCACGCTATTTTAGCATATTTTTAAAGCTCAAAATATGTCTTGCGGTCAGTTGAGATCCAAAAATAATGGTCTAGTTTTGTTATTTAAGACTGTTATGACACTAAAACTGTTTCATGTCGTCTGATGCTACCAATGCGGCAAGGATGGAAATGGATTGAAACTTGAAAAGGTTGGGCCAACTTTTTCAAGTTTTGATGCTATCTCGAGAAAAAACAACAAAAACCTTATTATGGGTTGCTCTCTTTGATAAAATTAATTTGATATCCACCTCATAGTTTATCAGGAACATTGTTTGTATAAATAAGTAACGGTTTTTGGAAAGAATTGATCCAAAACCACAAAATCGTCGTGACATAGCTCCTTTAAGTACGTGTAGTGTTTCCAATGTTCTTTCATGTCTTGGGTCAGGTTTCAAATCCATTCTTCTTTCATTTTGAATTAAACTTAAGCTATCTTGTAGAGGAATCGTCAGGGTTTTTATTAACACTATCTCGTATTGCATGGCTGGCCATGTATTTTAAGAAGATATGAGAAAGTAAACAAGTGAAGTACTCACTGCGGGCTGCTAGTCAAATACATTTGGACCATCAAAATGATCGGCCAACTCCGCTCCGCTGGCCACGCATTGTGTCACCCTTCAGTTTTTGTGACCACCTTTCTTGATCAACTAACACAAGTAAAGGTGAAATTGATTCAGTCATGAGCAGCCCCTCACATAAACCGGTTCCGTTATAAATGGTGTCTGTTCTGAAAAGTTGTCAGTCAGTCTCAAGAATTTTTTTTATTTAAGGACTGAGACTTAATATGAATTCATTTTAAAATTCGGGGAAGAGTGACTGAAGGACGCGAAAATTTATTCCTCACTGGCTTCATTGCCAAGTTTCTATTTATAGCTGAACTTAGTTTATTAAGTTTGGGGAAGAGTAATTCATGCGCAACAATTCAGTGTATTTTGCATTACCCTCTCAACAAAATAAAATGAAAAAGTACAAAAGAATGTACAAACAAGCCAAGAAACAAACCAAAAAAAAAAACCCAGATAATTAGGAAAGCTTGCCCATGTAGAGCTTTTTGTGATGTGTTTTGATAATTCCACATATGGCTGTTACATAGTAAGGATATGGTAGGTTAGTATCTCACATTGGGAATTACTGTAATGTTGGCACCATGTGAATGTCGCGTTCCTTTTGTATGTTTTTTTTTTAATGAAACTAGCTATTTTTATTTATGTATCTTTTGCTAAACTAATATGAGCTTTGTTTGCACAAAAATAAGGTAAGCGTTTTGGCTGTCATCCATGCTTTCTTAGATGTGTGGCTATGTAGTAGAATAGTTGGACAGAGTGCTTCTGTACTCCCCTTTTTCAGAATGAACATTGAAATACGCTAAATTCCTTTGTCAGTGCCACTACCTGCTCCGCAAATGCCTTTTCGACAATACGAGTCTCCCTACCAATGAGAGTGACATGGTGTGTGACTACAAATTGTGCATCTCCCACCACCTGCCTGAGTTTGGATTTCCCGTTGAATCCGTATTGAACGCATACATGAAGACCACGGGGTGGAGGGTGCGGTAATCGGAACGAGAGAAAGTTAAAAGAGAAAGGTCAAGAGCAAGATGTGCAGAAGGGGGCGGAGATAAATAATTCACTTTTAACGAAAACTAGGGAACACCAGTCACACTGATAGCTGCCTTAATG
>OX419335.1:21904498-21911998 GCA_948470475.1 Galaxea fascicularis
TTACTTGACTGAAAAATAAACACGTTCACTGGCAACAAATGTCCTTGATTCTCTGTGAATTAACTAACGAGCTTCTGATACTCTGCAAAACAAAACCAGGAACTCTTTTTGCCTTAAGTGACAAATCTATTCACCAGCATGAATCAATTTTAAAAGCTCGGAAGAATGGCTCGAACTTCCGCGAACTTCCGCTAAATCGGAAAACCCTAATGCGTTGAGAAGTTCCGAGTAGCTCGTGTACTTATCCCTGAAAACAAACCTGATCGCGCGCTCATTTAACCTTTCCAATTTATCTGCAGCACTTTTACTACAAAAATTCCAGGTTTCACTGCAATAATTGAAGTGAGGAAGGATAAATGATAAATATAGGTCATGCCTTGTTTCGAAGGGAAGCATTTTCTTCATTCTTTTAAGAACAGCTATTTGCTGTGAAACTTTCCTACATATTTTAGCAACATGATTGTCAAACTTCAGTTTGTTATCTATCGTTATGCCTAGCATCTCAAATTCTTTAGTCACTGGGATACTGGAGTTTTCACACTTGAAATCAAGTGTGGCATCAGATTTTCCCATCACAATGGCTTGATACTTAGAATTGCTCCTTTTCAGACCATTCTCATCATACCTTTTATCAACAAGCTTCAGATCAGAGTTAATAGCACTCTCAACTTGTATGTAGTCATTATGAGCAAAGAAAATTTGCGTGTCGTCTGCGTAGCTGGAGAGTTTGCATCTTTTCACGATGAACAGGAGATCGTTGGTAAAGATATTAAATATCAAAGGCCCGAGGATTGACCCTTGGGCGATCCCTCTGGAGATATTATTCCAGCTCGAATATTCTCCAGCTATTTTCACTCGTTGTTGGCGATCAGGGAAATAATCCTCAATGATATTTGCAGTTCTCTCGTCAGCACCGTATTCTTTGAACTTTTTCACAATGAGATCGTGTGGTTGAGAGTCGAAAGCTTTCGACAAGTCCATAGAAACAAAGGCCAATTATTTTCCGATCGTCCAGCTCCTTTTGCCATTCCTTTCGCTATTCCACGATGGAATCATTCTTCTACTACTGTCAGAATCTATATTGGTTTTCAGTAATTGTTATTTATGTGACAATAAATGTTTGTTATTGCCTGAAAATACCACAACAAATTGCTATATCGTGCTCTTTCTAGTGCGTTATTCAAGCAAACATGTATCTCCTTTTTTAAGCCCACGGTATTAATATACGCATAAAAAATAAAGGTGTGGGGAAATTGTGCGGATTTTTGCTGTTTATCAACGTTTAAACGATAAATAAAATATTTCAGCTTTCTTTCCCGCAGGACAGCTGCAGCTGGTTGCGTGACGCAGATTCCCCATCAAAAACTATGTAAGTTAGAGCAACTCTACGTGATAATGTGAACATGTTAACTGGCAATCAATAGATTCGCTTATTCTGTGCATTATGGGGTGAAATAATCTTTCAATTCAACAGTACACAGTTCAACGTTGGGCATCGAGGAAGGGTTCTTTATCTCAACTGATGCTGTGCGACTTTCGACTCAACTGTTAATTTTCGGCTCTACCTCGGCGTAAAAACCTGTGAATCTCACGAGTGACATAAAACAAAGAAAACAAAATATTAAGGAGTTTTAGCAGCGACGACGGCGACGGCAGCGAAAACGGCACTTCAAGATATACCTCCTCGTTTGTGCTTTTTTCTTTCGCTATTTTTGAATTTGTTTTACTTGGAAAATGCTGGCGGACTTTTCAGGAACTAAATTACTCTAAATGGCGTTAAAACAAGGAAAACGAAAGGAAACTATGCCCCCATGCGCTCACGTTCTTGAGAAAACCTAAAATTTGGTCATCTCACGTCGTTGTTTTGTAGAGGACGGCAAAGAAATGTACAAAACTGAAAAACGCACGTGCAGGGCAATTGGTTTTGTGGCGCTCTCGTTGCCGTTGTTAAGCTAGTTGTTAAGCTTCCTAATATTGTTTTGCGGTACACTATTGTTTATAATAGGGAGTCTTAGCAACTAGGACGTCGTCGTCGTCGCTGTTAAAACTCCTAAGACCTCATAAAACAAAGAAAACCTCGCCACGTTTTTACACCAAGGTAAACACTAATTTTCAGTCGCTGACGTCTTCTTTGTTTCAGTTATGGATGGCATTTTATCAGTTTTGCTGAAACTTGCGAACTTCGAAAGTAATTTTTCTTGCAGCGTGTGATTTTTCCAACCTCCAATTCTCACCTTTCAACCCCCTCTCCCCTTTTCAATGATGTAATTACGTGACAGTGTCCACGGAGCGTGTTTCAACATTGTAAAGGGGGAGAGGAAGGTTTGACAATTGACAAGAAAGACTTTGTGTCAATAACGGATGGACGCTAATAGAAAGCGTTTGTTTTGTTCAAATGTGTCAACACTTTTGTCCATGATTGTGTATGCATTCTTCCACGTTGCTGCGTTGCGTTATTTCGTGCTCGTGTTGTATCGTACCCACCCATTTTGTATGATATTGTACTGTGGCCAGGAATAAAAACTTCCATCTTTAGTGGCTTTGCAGTTCTCAGCCATTATAACCAGATCAGCACTGGACTCCACGCTGTATCTCACATAGATATAGTCGTTGAGTCGAACACTAATGGGGTAGTCCTTGTGGGTGTATGCCTCGGCAAACGCTGCACTCTTGTAGAAGTCCAGTTTGAAGGTGAAATTTCCGTATCCCACTATGATGAAGAGACATCAGATTGAAAGAAATGATTTTGGTCTAAGAGTGTTACAACACTATATAGATTAAGAAACTCGAATAATTGCCCTAGCACACAATCATGTAAAACATAATACTAGCATAAAACAAAATAAATCATTTGTCTGTTCCTATGCGTAAAACTGCTCAATACAGGTACTGTATACAGGTGGAACAAGGCGTTTTCGTCAACACGCGGGGCCGGAGAAACTGGAGACACCTTCATCCCACAAATTTAATCTCCCCCGACGTGATTTCTCTAGGTTAGATGGGTTAAAATTGCATTACATAAGCCATAGTGTATCATTATGAGCACCTTCTTGTCCAAAATAAACGTTTCGAGGTTTGAAGCTAAGGCTCAGCATCTCCTTCCGCGAATAGCGGCAGTGAAACGGCAGTTTTATATCGTGTGTTCGAGTGATGACACCACCAATGATCACCGTATCCGCTCTAATTTCATTCGAGAATATCAAGGCATCCTGAGTTTCGTTCACCAGTGTTCCGCATCCGCTTAAAGGAGTCTCGACGAGCAAATGTGTGGAATTCTGGGTGGCTCTGGAGAGGATAAAAATAAGAAAACAAGAACACTGACAAATGCTATCGCCTCACGGTAGAGTAGGCACAGAAACCAAGCCACTGAGATAAAACACATGATTACCTGCATGACGAATAGCGCAGGTGTAGCTTGTTGACCTCAAAGAACGGAAACGTTTGTTTGTCTAAGGACACCGTCATGTTGTTTTCGGCGCAACTAACCGAAACGCCAGGTTCTGTAAGAAAGAAAGAAAACAAAAAAGAAAGAAAAACAGACACTTGTTAATCACAGTTACCAGTATGTGATACATTGTTGCTGGGTTAACATATGCATCGACATAGTTTCAGCACAAGGTGACAAAGTCCCCTTGTCTAATGGTTCATTTATTATTATTATTATTATTATTATCAATTGGTAAGGTTTTTTAAACCTTTTTGGGAGATATCACGTCAAGTCGGCCACTTGATGAGTGTAGAAAAGGACCAGGAACTACGTTCCCTACTCTTTGGGAGCAGTGTGTGTGTTCTTGAACGCCCCACAGAGTTAATGAACCAGTGCTGTGAGACGAGCCTACGGTTCTTCACTCGCTTTCTCCGGTATTCCCCATTGAGCTGTGAATATCCTCTTAATTGCAGGGCACGATTTTTTTTTGATAACCCGTTTTTTCTAGTTTTCTCGTGAATCACTTCTTTCCTTTTATACTCTTCTTATCCACTGCGTAAGTGTACTTAACGTATAACGGGAATTGAAAGCACATTTAGAGGCTGGGACTTATAAGTTCACATGCCTATTCAAGAGTACAATACTCAAATAACTCCTGAAAACGAAAGATGGCACATTTCTTTTCCCACTGCCTACCAGACAACCTCTTCAAAATGATTACCTACCAACACATGTCAAATTGTTCGCAGCCATGGTTGTTCCCCCAGGGCATCCACAATAAAATGACCCAGGGATATTGTAACAATTATGACTGCATCCACCATTGTTGATCAAGCATTCATTGATGTCTAAAAACAGTTTCTATAGGTCAGTGATTGATAATACTATTGCCTAAGATAAATTAACTTGATACGTTTCTAGCAGTTTGCGTCATTTCGGGTAAAAGCTCTGAGAACATTTCGGGAAGGTCTTATGAACCCGCTTTGGTGACAACTCCGGGGAAAAAAACTACTTGAACATGTCCAGTGGAATAAAAATTCACCTAGTCAGTGCCTTTGGGTGCTGCTTTAAAAACGTTCAACTATTTAGCGCACGCGTTTTATTTGCTTATGTTGAGACAAAACTGATCAGCTCCCTTGTAGTTTAACCAATGTGACTTTACTCGACGTATTCGCACGAAAACGAGAAAAAAGCCTCTTTATAGATTGAGAGCAGTCTCTCTTTTGCCCTAAAATCTGTGGAACGAAAGCGATATACGAGGGTACACTTTAATAACTGTACTTTGAGTAGGGTTATTAAAGTGTACCCTCGTATATCGCGTTCGTTCCACAGATTTTAGAGTAGAAGGGAGACTGCTCGAAGTCTAGATTCCCTGACGATACCTTTTTCACACCAGTCCGGCAAGTTAGTGATCTATAAGCACGCATTTTACCTGAGCAAGATTTTCCATTAGGATCCAGTCGGTATCCACTGACACAAGAACAGCTATAACTTCCAGGATTGTTAGAGCAAATTTGATCGCAATCCGATGGGATATGTAATTGAAAATCCAAAGGAGTCGGCAAGGCAACGGAACTAGACTGTGCGTGATAACGCATAGATGACGTTGGGAATGGTGTGGGAGCTATATTATAACTGGCTGCAAAGGAAAAATATATTGCAGGAAAATTCATTTCACTGCACTCATGATTTTATGAAGGAGTCCCATTTAAATGTAGATGAGGATTCTCGCCAGAGGCTTAAGGTAGAATTGCAGCAGAAGCTGTGAACGGCCGTGCTACGAGTGAATGAGAAACCGTGACGAGGGCAAAACGTTTTGCTAATTTGTTGTAACATGAAGCGTTTTTTAGTAAAGTGCCTCGAACAGGGGGCGCTTGTTTAGGTCTTCTTTTGCATGCTACACTGATTTGTTAAGGCAATTGGCAAATGTGAAATGTGCATGTGAAATTCACTGTCTAACAAGAACTCCTCAGTACATTTTTGATAACTAATATATAATAACAAACGGAAGATTGTTAATTAATCCCAAATGTAACCCTTCATGTACCCCGATCAACATATGCCTTATCACACATGCTTTTTTATTATCTCAGAAGTCGTCCGGCACAGTTGCCCAGACGACATCATAGTTAATATCTTAACGTGTCAACGTGACTGTTGACTGGATAATCATTCACTAATTCCTTTCATTATATTGACGTTCATGTGCACTTGCATGGCGAAACTGTGTGCAAGAGGTTGTGGACTTATCCGAACAGGGAATTGCTTTTATCTTAAAGCATGTAGCGGTGAAGAACAAGTCCACTGATTTATTTTTGTCTAAAAAATTGACCGATTTTCTTGCCAATTATTGTAATCGAATCACAACTGGTTATTTTCCTAGACATTGTTACGATGTTCGGTTCTCGTTGTTCTCTTTAGCTCTTCATCCATTTGGAGTTGACCAAACACTGAAATATTTTGTTGTGTGTGATACCTGTTTTAGATAGGACCGTGACAAAGCGCACAAGTTTACTTACGAGATGGAGTGATATAGTTAGAGGCTGCAGCCGTTGGAGTGATTACTGGAAATAAAACAAATATACTTGAATTGATAAGATTGATAGATTGAATAAGTGCCCGCCTTTTTATCGCGAAGATTGAAATTATTACTTCCATATGTTAATTGAATGTTATGCAGTTTGCCTCAGTTAGGACACACGAGACGGAACAAGGGCAAGGACAACAACAAATACTAATGCTTACCTGGTAAAGATGAAACACCGTCGGCACTTGAAGTCGAATAGTTGGCTGTTTGGAAAAATAAAACTTACTATTAGTAGACTGAAAACGAATCAAGACAATGATTTATTTTTCAAACAAATCGTTGTCTTGATTTGTTCATTGTCACATTGTTGTGATCGTTTGTGCTAGTCCCCCTGTTTTCAAATTCCTTGTGTCACTGACACTGCATTTCAGCCGTGTGCATCCTTACCTCCACCATTGCCGCAATAACGCAACCAGCAGTTCGGAGGTGGTCGAAGCTCGTACACGTAAAACCCACTGCAGTTACGAACACGTATGTTGGTTGACCACGTGCAACAGCCACTATGCCAGTGAAAACACACTTTACCACTGACAATGCCATCAGCTACTGAAGGGTGTGATGTGTTTAACCAACCCGGCGCATGAGTGCTACAACGATTTTTCCCAACACAAGTTGTAGGCATCTGTGTTCCCGCCGCTCCACGAAATCGATACCAGCCAAAAGGAAGGTACCTGTCGCACTGGTAATAACCATTGTATCCGTTGTAAAAACCTTGCCCCCTGTCTGGGTCTTCAAGGAACGCATGATTTGAGCATTCTGGCATAAATTCAAAAGAGAACAGGATACTATGAATTAAAAATCGTAACGACAACTAGTTTCTGGTAAATGCGCTAATTCCAGCACCTTGGGTAACCTTATTCACATTACAGGATCCATCGCCTACTTACATTTAACTTTGAGCCATTTAATTCAGTTGAAAACCGGCTGTTACGAAAGAGTGTGAGTCACCAAGACACATATACTCTGGTATTAACATTGCATTTAAAAGGACCGGTGTCTTCCAGTGAGGCGGTACAATTCGCAGAGGTGTCATTTCTGTCGTTACTCGGCTATGTCTTCGAAGGTGGCCACAAAGGTAAAACTTGATTTGTGTTTCCAATCTTCCTTGGGTGAAGAGAATCGGGCGATAGAAGGAAGGCTTCACACAGAGTTGGATGGTATTGTCCGTTTTCCTGCTATTTCGCAATCTGTTTTGTTATGTCCTTCACTTATCGCGGAACTATTTGCTTATGCTAGATCAAGCGCAGTTACCAATTCAATAAGTAAGACGTCAGAGAGCAGTAGTGCTTAACTGTTCGAGAGCAAGCTAGATCTCATCGACACGTACCTGATTGATTCGACGGGAGCCTCGTACTCGAAGTTGTAGCGGCCGGCGCTGTAAACACAAAACAAAGAAAGGCGTTGAGCGACAGTTACAGCAAAAAGACCGGAAACAGTATCACAAACAAGCGTGAGATTAATAAGAAAAAATTCTATTTTGGGAAGG
>OX419335.1:21916998-21934498 GCA_948470475.1 Galaxea fascicularis
ATGGATGGCACTTAGCATCGAATAGTTGGCTGTTGGGACAAATAAAAGGTGTTATTAGTAGCCTAAGAACGGATTGTACCCGTGCCTGGATTTGTTCACCTTCACATTGTTTCTAGTGATTCCAAATCATTTTGAACTTAACAATGATGTTATGACCACTCCGAAACGTCTTTCGATTTTAGCGCTGATGTTTGCATGTAAACCAAAATAATAAAAAAGCAAAAGCACTATAAAATGGGTTTGCGACGACAATCGCTTAACACATCATAAACGTCCCCACGTTGTAAAGGGCGTAAACGTATAATTACTTTAAAGTTCTTTGAAGTGAAACCTAACTACCATCCTTACGTGAACAGATGACTCCTGCATCTTCACTGTGGCCACAGTTATGCACTCCCCATCCTCTGTGCCAGCACCTCTCAATAGCGCTTTCATAACCCCGACAGTTGACATCGTCCAGCCATATCTGACCACTTCCTCGACCAAAGTAAGCAGACTGTAAAGCACGGGACGCGTCAGGATACCCAAGGCTACGACAAACAACTCGCGCATCATTGAAACCCCAGGAATCGTCGCAAACAGTTCCCCATGCGCCATTATGAAATATTTCCACTCTTCCCTCTCCACTCCAGCTACCTCCAACAAGTCTTAAGCCTGAGAGAGAAAAGTAAGCACAGAAAAATACTAACGTGGACAAGTTTCATGGGACCAAAATAGGTACTAGGTGAAGAGGTTTTGCCACAAATAAGGGTCACAGTTGGTTTTCTTACCTGAAGGTGACACTGTAAATGGTAAGTAAGAGGAAGCTGCTGTCGGGTTTATTGCTACAAAATAAAATACATTACATTAGGAGAGAAATTGTGAAACACTTTATCTTGTATCGTGTGCCTCGTAAGAACGTCAAAAATGTAGTAATGCCATTCTATGTTAAAAAAGATTAATCAGTAAGACTCACTTCAATTAATTAATTTTTTGATTAACTGAAAAACACCAAAAGAGCGGTTTTTCTCGTAGTGATGGTTACAATGGTTGAATATCTTAGGAGAGAAATTGTGAAACATGCCTTGTAAGAACGTCAAAATTTATGTAGTAATGCCGTTTTTTATTTGTAAGGGAGATTAATAACTGCAATTGGCAGCGACTGACAGCCAAGATGTAATTAAGTACTTGTGAGTTTAAGTTAGCTATATATCAAACTATTTCCATATTTGAAAGAAAGTGAATATACTAAAGGCAAATAAAAGTGATTGCAGCATACTAGAGGTATTTTCATGTCAACAGGCGAGGATGGAAGTGGCAAGAAAAAGAAGGCGACATTGCTAGGATTATTTCTTCAAAATAAAAAGTGATTTAAATGATCTTTATTTGACTCAGATATTGGTTATTGCTGACCTTTGAATAAAAGATATATTACACAGAGAAGGGATTTCGCTTTTATTTTTCTTAAGGATAAAACGGAAGTTTGTTCTATTATATCGTGGTAATGGCATGATTGATTTCTAAAATACAATACAATACAATACAGTACAGTACAATGCAATAATTTTATTTAAGGAGGGAAGCGCAATAACCTTTTACAGTTTTCTAACTTATGTCCGTCAAAAAATAAATAAATTCAAAAGGTATATATATATATATATATTTATATATACACAAAAGAGACAATATTAAAATAGAATAGGCAAAAAACACGTAATGAATATATATAAATCAACGAAGGGAGGCAAAAATATGTACTATAAATGAAGATATATACATAAGATATAAATATAGGTGAAAGACGTAATAGTGGTTGTCGTAGAACTATGAAAAACAGTGACGATGAATTCTCAATGACACTCTCAGAATACAGTGAGAAACTACCCAAGCATTCATACAAACATAAAACAGAGGAAAGGGAACAAGAAGCTCTTTAGAAAGTACCTGAATACATGCTAATCTGCAGCATGTGTACTAATAATTTGCACAGAAAGCATTGTCAGTGAATTTTCGCAAACGAGACTACTTGGTGTATCTGGCACATTTGGAACTACTGGATGATGCGATCAGACGACTTATTTCTAAATCAATGACTTTGCATTGAGGTTGTAATTAGATATTTTACAACTGTAGTTCCTTTATACCTGTATAATACTTAAAAAAGTAAAAGCATTTAGGTTTAGGTACTAATTAGGTATGGCGTTCGAAAGGAATATTGTTATAGTTGGGGATGTCAGCGAAAGGAAACAAATATTTGCTATGTGTGATTAGACGTTTAGTAACATTCATAACTTTGAATCCTTACCGTATGTGCTCGATTTTGTTAACGAGTAAAATGCACTAGGCCTGGAGTATTGGGAATATGAAGAAAAACTCCACCAAAGATAGTGCGGACTGCGTTTTGATCTGGAGTGAGCACCACACTCATTTATGTCTGCAAAGGATAGAAAAACGAAATACATCAAACGATCATAACTGAACTCTATTAATTTCTGGCTGTGAAACTTTTTTTTGATCTCCTACTGGCGTTTGCGTTTGTTTTATTGAGAGACACTTTCAAGCTGTAATTGTGGTCAAATCTTGCCTTTAGATCTGACTCTAGTTGTTAACGCGAATTAAGGTTTGCTGGTAGTTAACCCTCTAAACTCAAAGATAGAGTGATCAGCATGAAATTTCTCCTCGTAATTTCAACACTTTGTAGAACAGAGTGCTCATAGAATTAAGGACAGGATATCACAAGATGAATTTGTTTGATATTTTAACAATTTCTGCCTACTACTTCTATAACAAATGTGTAGGAGCAAAAACTGAGGATTTAATTTTGAGCCTAGGGTTTAAAGATTAATCAAAGTGGGTAAGTGGATAATCTCTGTTTTCGTGTAAACCTCAAATTTTGAACAGTGCACTTTCTACATACCCACACAGTTGGTAAATCCTGGTGCAGCGAGGTAATATCCGACTTGGCAAATGCCATTTATAGTAAAATTCCAGTCACCAGGGGAGGTTATTCCTGGTGTTGGTGGTCCGTCATAAGAACATCCTTGACCAACTACTGCACCCTGATCTATCAGAACAGCGTACGAACCGTTCATACTCAAAGCTGCATTGGGCGTTGCGAACTGCAGAGTGGTGTGGTCACTGCTGATCGTAACATAAGCAGAAAGCGTATCGACTTTGTAAACTGTGTGACCACTAGGTAGCAGGACAAGTCGGATGTAAGAGGAAGAGCGGGGTTTCTTTATCTGTGAAAAAAGATAAAGGGAGGAAACTGAGGAATTTCAAAGGATAAAAATATTAAGAGTTAAGAAGTACGAATGCCAATGTACCCTGCACGAGTTCAAATGTTTTAATTTTGTAATTGAGGACTTTCCTGGAAGACGAAATCGTGGGCAAAATTTTATTTTTCAAACGGATCGATGGTAACACCAGCAAAACGTGGAAGCCCGTGCAATAAATACCTCTTACTAACCGAGTTTGAGGTCCGTACTGTAAGTTACGGACCAAGTTTTTTCCCGTTCATTTATGGCCCAAGCGCGAAGGACGCGGGCGATAAAAGAACGGGAAAAAAAACGAGGATCCGTAACTTACAGTACGGACCGAGAAAACGAGGTTAGTAAGATATTTATTACATGTCAGAGATTCATCGGACGCGCGTGAAAGGAAACTTTCAAAATTGACCAATCACAGCGCGCGTACTAACTGAGAGATATAATAATAGCCCGTATGCACTAATGTCCACCAGTTTTAGGACGCCAAGGTATTGATCATGATGCGAAAAGAGTAAGGTCACGTGGTCACTGAGGGGACAAACTGGGGGATTCACTATCGATTCCCGTGCGATCCACGTTGTTTCAATTGTAAACACAGCGTTGTCCTCAGCGTTTCGCGTATTTGATTGGATTTTCCGAACGTTGATTTTTTCCCAAACTGTATGGAAAAAGGTGACCGTATAAGACAACGGTCGAAGACATCCGCTCAAGTCAGTGCCCGGGTGAGTGTAATCCTGAGAACAACTTTTTGAAATGGCATTCTTTATCCGTCTGTCATCACTCGAGCTAACAACGATTCGGTATCAGTTTACAAAATCTCAGAGAATAGGTGTGATTATAGGCTTGTCTCAAAAAAAAGGAGGGAAAGAAACGTAGAGAAGCAGTTCCTGTAAGAACGTTTAGAGGAACAAAGTGTCTTCGGAACTCCTCCAATTGGGTTTGGCAATTACTTAAGTTTGTCAAGTTCTACGCTTCGCACAGGAATCCGCGAGCGCGTCTTAGTAACCTCCATCGAAGAAAACTGAGGCAAATGATCATAAGCTGAGTCACACATGTACAACAAGAAAAAAATAACCGGCCATTAGATTCCAAGTGGAAAAAACTTTGCTAGTGCTGTATAAAAGGACCGTGTACTTCCTCGTAAAAAATAAAACAAACAATTAGAAATAGAAATGAGATATAACTTGCAGTTTGCGTGCAGTTTCGGTTAAGAAGCAAAAAGGTAATTGAAACGAATATTAGGTCGGAGAGTAGAATGTTGGGAGTAGAAAAAAAGTATAACCACTAGTAGCGTAATACGAACGAAAAACCAAGGAAATTGCAAAGCGATGAAAATCAAGAAGAAATAAAGTGTAATACTAGAACTAAAAAGTGGTTGCGAAAAAAAAAGAAGTTAAATTCGCCCAGGAAGGTAAGAGGTATTCAAAATTGTTACATGATGATTAAAATGAAATTAAAGAGGATGGAACAGAGTCTTTATTTGTATTATTAAGTAAAAATGTATATGCCTACCACTCGGTCAAACTGAATACTCCACCAGGTGAAGCCTCCTCCAACTTTACTAATGGGATTTAACGGTTGTTGGCTTCCCATAATGACACGGGGCGTGTTACCTACAAAACAGTACTTCCAATTTAACGGGACAAACGTCCAAGGACGATTGTGAGAAAGAATGACAATAGTTAACGTTTTTTGTGCGTGTGCATGCCCTCTTATTGATCATAAATTGCGCTCAGTATAACGTTGACAAAGTATCTGTGAAACTACGAGCCGCAATAACAAAATCCCAAAATGGTCAAATCATTGCCGTGAATAAATGAGTGGGAAAGACAACGTAAACAGCTCCAAACATAAAAAGTAAATGGACTTTATTTCTCGCTCTCTGATTGGCTTTTTAAAAGTGCTAAGAAATTTCATTGGCTGAAAAGTTAGGAGTTTGACGTGAGGCCGATGCTTTTACATAAATTAAACTCTTCACATGCTGCAGAAAGTTGAATCAAATTCAAAATACGATCTGAAAGGCTTTGTAAGGATGTTAAACATTAATGTTTAGGTCCGTGCCTGAACATAAAAGCGTTAAAGACTTTAGCTCGGCTCTTTCTCACTGATTTATAATTTGTGTAGTTGTTGCTCAGAGCACCATTCGAGAGTTTAAACAGAAGATTCGTCGGTACGTAATGATCAGGTCTTTTTATTTTCATAGCGAAACTTTTATTAAAACAAAAAGTTTAAGAAAAATTTTTGAAAGAAACTGAATTTTCGGGATTGTTTTTGCGTGTCTACCCAAAATAGTCTAAACAAATTACCCTTCTGTTCGATAAGAGCTTTTGGACTCGCCATTTCATTTTTTTTCTGCGAGTCGTCTCCGTTTAATCTCGGAAACCTGGATTTTTATTTTCAGTTACTTTTCAGGTCCTTCTTGGTACAAATTTTCGCATAAATTAAAACTTTATCTCCTTGTACTTTTACTGCTGATAACAATTATCCAATCAGCGCATGGGCTGAGAATTTTTACAGTTATTCTAAAATACGTTGTGATCGTAACTCCTTGTACGATATTACAACATGTTTCATCGTTTTAGCAGTTTTACTATCATGCTATATACTTACTAAGTCCCACTAGAATTGTCACACATCGCCACTCACTTTCCAACCTACGAAAATGCAACCTAATTTAGTAATTACTCGAAACTAAAAAACTTGCTTTGGAAAAGCGTTGATTATTTTGCTAGACCAGAAGGCTAGTTCTTTTGTTATTCAACACACTGATAACAAAGCACAATTCAAGCCGTTTAGCACAAAAACTGGAAAAACCGTAACTTTTCTCCCCAAGCACAAAACCACGTACATCGCATGATATCTGTTGAGCACACAGAACGAATATTGAGAGCGCCATGACCATATTTCGATACTGTCACAGCGTGTTGAATAATTGCGGGCGACCCAAGCGGAACCCGCAGTCATAATCTCCAGGTTGATCAAAATGTAGCATGCGCGCGCTATTATACCTGGAATATTTTCATATTTTTGTGGGGTTCCACCAAAAACGATAAGAATGTAAAAAAATGCAGTGTACGCAAAGTTTCAATCACGTGGAGTTACACGAATATGGCTAATATGCGTAGGTGGGTACGAAGACGACGCACATGTCATTAGTCATGGAATTTCCAGACCTCCGCTTTCATACACAATCATACACAATCTTTAAAACAACTTGTCTTCAACGGCAAGACTTAACACGGGTGAGAGGACTGTTTAATTATTTTTCAGATCATTTTCACTTTGTGGAGGTATATCAGTTCAAGTAGTGTTGCCATGTTTCGACTCGTAAATTTACTCGACTTGAGACGTCATGTTAAAAACGTGAAATCTTTTGCGATCGATTTCGTTGCACAAGTTATTGAATCTCGATCCAATTTTGTTGTGTGGGTTTCGAAGTGGTCTACTTTGTCCAAGTATTAAACCAGTTTGTTTGTCATTTTATTTCAGCTGCCTAGTCTTCTTTTAATGTTTTACTAAATAAAAACAAAAGCAACTATCCTTCCATACTTGCACAAACCTTCAATACTATTTTTTTTCCCATTCCGAGAACATACCAACTCAATAGAAGGGTCGGGAGAAGTTTAGGCTAAACTTCTCCCGACCCTTCTATTCCTGTCGTCCGCAATTGCTAACCATTGGTTATTGTTATGACTCCGATTTTGTTTCATTCCTCGAACATGGCGACCGTGACGTCACACTCCCGTTTTCAGAAACGCCCATCATGCTCTCCACAATATGAAGAGTGGGATTAGAGAAGTATATGAAAGTGTCGTATAGTTTAGTCAGTACTACCTCATAGAATCAACTGCCTTAAAGCAAAACAGCTGCTGTCCGACTTGATGTTGGTTTGGATACCACGTGACGTTTCTATAGTAGATTCCCCGCTGGTAACGCAAAGAAGTCAACTGCATTCCCGACGGAGAGGACGTGGTTATCTCAACAATGCTAAGAACAGGAGATAAAACAGAGAAGCAGTTGAAAATTAATCAAGCCTATTTATTTTGATCATTTTGTCCGTAAACGGCAGTCTGAAGTGATTTTTAGTAGTGCTGAATTCATGACATAACGCAGAAAAGCACTCGTAGTTTAATCAAGTTTGATCACTTTCGTTGCTTCATTGTCTCATTGATGGCTGGTCGCCTGAGCCTGAAAGGGGGAAGCAAGGATATTAGCGTTATACCCAATTTTAGGCTGGCACGAAGAATCTAAAAAGCTAAATGTCTTGTGGAAATTACATCAATGGACTACCCAGCTGCCATCTCAGATTTCTTCATTGAAGCCATCCAAATTGACTAAAAAATAGTAATGAAATCCGATGCAGAATTACCAAGGAGGTATAAATCGCAAATCCGAAAGGTGGCAGAGTCTTCAAGTCATTCAAAATACGAATCACTGGGGCAAACAAGGAAATTTCATGGAAAATGCGGGCTTCTTGTTATGTTAGAAAATGGCTACTTGCTTTGTTTACCTTTTGTGATGAGCGTTAGTCAGGATATTTTTGCATGCTCAGTGAGGGTCGGATTTTGAGACCAAGCCATTTTACCAAAAATAGTGATTAATAAATCTTCGGAATGGCGAAAACTTATGCTTCATGAAGGTATTTTCATGAGAAAATGTGTAGAGATCCATCCCCGGTAAGTATTTTTTGGCTATCAAACACATACTGTTTTGAGAGGTCAGCAAGTTTGACTTCGATAACGGCTTTGTAGGCTGATCCAATTTGCACCTCGGAGCATTGTCCGTCGCTTGGTGTCGAAGCAGTAAAGACCGGAACATCGCCACAAGAACCGTAGTGACCACTGATTATGTTAGGAGTGTTGGTCCGGCATCAAATAATAAAGGTTAAACACACAACACGAAACTTCGGTCCTTCTTTAAGTTCTATTCCACAGTTCAACCTCGTGCCCTCTATATCACGTGACTCGTGACCGACTAGGGTGGGGTGGGGTCGCCCCTACATACGCCCCCTCTAAAACGAGATGTCCTCCCGGACATCGAAAAAGTGGCTTAGTCTAGGTTACATTGGAACAGTTAACAACATCCGGGTAACAAAACTTTGAAGGGTGATCAGGCCTTCACAGTTGCAGCCTACTTACTAATTCATGACTAAAGTCCACTTACAGTGTTCCTAAGCACTGTCTGAAAATTGCTTAACAATTTATCCCGAAGAAGTCGCTTTGATTTTCTTACAAGAAACAAAACATGATACTAATGTGTTACTTTAACAACAGTCTAACAAAGTTCAAGAAAGTTCAAATAGTACCGGTATCTTACTGACTGGACCCACTGCAGCACGACATGAAACAACAACTGACTGTCCCCTTGGAATTACAGTGTCTTGCTTTCTTGACTTTACAGTGGCCAATTCCTTTACGGGCTCAGCTTTGATGAGCTGAACAAGGGCCTCTACATTTACTCGGTCAGCACCAGTTAAACTTGAAGTAAGTACATCCACCAACGATCCATGAACTCCAGCTGAAGCATCTCCTTCAAAATGCTTAGTAAACTCTTCAATAACATTAAATCCAACAATAGGCATATCCAAGGAATCCTTGGCAACCAAAAACGGCACTTTAACAATATGGTCAGAGTTATCTTCAATAAGATTAAAAGTCAGTTCCACCCAACCCTCATAGGGTAGGTCAGTTCCATTTGCTGCCTTTAAATCAAGCCCATCCATGCCTAACAACTCTGTCATGTCTCGAATGTCACAACCTGGAAGGCACCGCTTTAACCAACTACGCGAAATAATTGACACTTGAGCTCCAGTATCCCAGAGGGCATCAGTCTCGACCCCATTGAGCAAACATTTGACAGTACATTTACGCCCCACAAGACGAACTACCTGGGAATGCTCCTGTGGTGACAAATGACTTACAAAGACTCCTGTCTTTTCTCTGTCTTCTCTGTACTTTCGCTCCTCCAACGTGGATATGGCCTGGCAAAGTGTCTTATGATGTCTCCAGTGTTTCTCTTGACATTTCCTTGAACAATATCTGACAGCTTTACAACTACTGCACTGTTTAAAAGAGGAGATACCCTCTTTGCTTCCACAGAACTTGCAGACATGGTGGGACGAGTTCGCTCCGACTACACCCTGTCCCGTTGATGCAGCCTCCTCCCGTTTCCCGGCACCCTTCTACATCCTCGTGCAAAATGATCTGTTGAGCCACATTTAAAGCAATGATCGCAGTTGTCTACACCTGCTGCTCTACATGAACTACACTGATGCCACTGAAACTGTGACCGGTTACCAGATGCATAATTCCTGGAGGGACTCCTTTCCACTGGGGCACTAACTCTGTCAAAGGATTCTTTTAAGGAGGCAAGATTTGACTGCACTGCTTCTAATGCTGTCACCAGAGTATTGGGTTTTGGCTCCTTTTTCTGGGACTTGCTACTCTCACCCTGGGGTGGTGGACTTGAACTTGGCTGAGTTTGGTTACTTGGAGGCGAGGCAGTCTCAACCTGGTTAACCCTTGCCCCTTTCCTGCCCACTGCACCCATCTTATTCTGGTGTTCTGTCTCTGCCGACATAATCCGATTAACCCTCTCCATAAGTTGTTCATCAGTTACAGAAGCAACTTCGAGTAAAGGGCGCAGTTTAGCTCTAACTGATTCATCTTGTAAACCTGTCTCTACTACATGGAGGAACAATGCTTGGACAAGAGATGGTTCATACTTGATGGAATCTTCAGTGGCATTTGACACAAAAATAATCTGCTGTTTTAAGTTCAAAGCCCGCACAAGAAAACTTTGGGGAGATTCACTTGCTTCCTGGCGTAAAACAGACAGTTCCTGATACAGTTCCGTTGCTGACTTTTGCTTAAAATGAGCTTTCATAATCTGCTTTAAGCGAGATAACGATAGATCCTGTATCATCTCCAAGTAAGATCTCAATTGAAGGCTTGGACTAACTGCACGAATAACAGCTTCTACAATTTCACTTTCTTTGTAGCCCGCCTTTGTCCCGGATTCTATCTGTCGCGCCAAACTAACAAACGACAGACCGTCCTTAAAATTATCTCCCGCCACAACACCATGAATCTTGAACTCCCGCCTAAGCACCTTACTAACATCAACATTTACCTTCGTTTCTTCGCCTTGTGCTTTCTCTGTCGGGGTAGGCGGTTCGACTTTCACCTTCGTTTCTGTTGTCGTGTCATCTTCGAGCGGAGGTGGTTTTCCCTGCACAAATGCAAGAAGGCCGACGAGCAGTGTTTCCTTGTCCTCTGCTTCGCTCACATCTACCTCTATTTTCTCACGGACTCGCTTTGACAGCTGCAACCTTCCTAGCTTTCCCTTTTCCAGTGTTAGGTGTTCTGCTAGCTGTCCCAGTGCATCGACATCGAGACCACAAACTTTCGCTTCCAATTCAAGTTGAAGCTCCTCAATTTCACTTTCGGTCGCCATATTGATTTCCGTAGTCGAGATAAACAAAGATAAACAGACGAAACAACTTGCTCGTTACCACAGCATTTACACTTGTATCACACTCTTCGACGAATTTACACAGGGCCAGAAAGCATTTTCATTCAACATGTAACTTGTCTTGAGTTTTCCAGTCGCTAGAATAACATGCAATGTCGTCCACATGCACATCAGCAAAACTACACGCGTCGTTCGGTTCGCAAAAGCGAAGCTCTGAAGTTTCGTTTTGTCACTACATTCAGGCAAATTTCGCCCGAGTGACAATCCTGGTGGGGTCGCCAAATGTTAGGAGTGTTGGTCCGGCATCAAATAATAAAGGTTAAACACACAACACGAAACTTCGGTCCTTCTTTAAGTTCTATTCCACAGTTCAACCTCGTGCCCTCTATATCACGTGACTCGTGACCGACTAGGGTGGGGTGGGGTCGCCCCTACAATTATAACAAGAAACTGAAGCCCCACAGCACTGAATGGACTGACGCTGTTGAAGTTATTGGTCCCTTTTGGAAAGTCTTCTAAAGTCAGCGCTACAGCATAAGTTCCAGCCCTTCCATTACTACCGTTGTATGCCAATACACAGGTATGCTGCAATAAAGAATATGAGTAAAACATTTTAACACTTACAACATATACGCCCGGTGATGCGTAGGAAAGACATTTTAACAGAAAAGTTTTGCGACCAGACCGCGACATTTAGAGAAAATGTTTCGCCTTGCTCAACCCACGAATGTTTTTTTTTCTTTTCGACAAACCGTCTACTTGCAGTGGGCAATTGCTTAAGCTTGACTGTAAGGATCGAGAATCATTTGTCAACGATCAATTTTGCACATCGCTGATATTTTGCTCAAAGACAACCTTTGGTGGACTATTTTGAAAAATCCTGTTTGAAAGTTCCATCGATTTTTTGTTTTTGAGAAATTCACGATAATCTCAAAGTGCGGTCAAAGTGCGGTTTTTCTCTCAGTCAAGTGTCCGAAATAACATGCGGAGACGAAGTGCCTCTGTGGACTCAAAATATCTTCAATTGAAATCAAACTTTAGACAATCCTAGAAAAACTATTTGTCTAAATATTGCACTTGTAATCATTTCAAACCTTTGAAGAGCCCTTAAAAAAACGGCAAATTATGAGTAATTTTCAACAGCAGAAAAAGGTCCCTGGTACCTAACTTTTCGATTATTTCACTCAACAATCATAATGTAAACATATTTCACATTTTCTGTGCCAAATATCAGTGTCGGAAAAGCAACGCTTCTCTGTGAAAAATTCGGTAGACTACGTGGCATTTTCGGCTCAAATAACGCAAGATTCATAAACAAAGTGCAGGTAAATTACCATCTATTACGCTTACCAAATAATTAACTCAATTTTAATCTTGGGAATCTGTGACATGAAGCTAAAAAAGTGTCCATGTAAATGTCAGGTAGGTATTCCGAGATTTTATTAGCCAACGAAAGTAAGTTTCTTCCCGAAAGTGTTCGTCTTGATCATATGCACGTCACGCCGTTGACTAACGAGCGCCCCTGAGATTTTAACACAAGAGATTCTATAAATTGGATGCATAGCAAGCATTTTAGGAAAAACGTTTCAATTCAGAATCTTGTAGACTAAGTTTTAGCACTTTATTGTCGGTTTGATAAAGACGAACCTGCTCAGTAGCGACAGTTAATTAAAGGTCCGTGCTAAGCTTATCAACGCGCCATCAGTTTGATCTCCCAACGATACGATTACAGGATACATCCAATTCAATTCAATTCAGTTCAGTTCAGTTCAGTTTGTTTTTCAAGTATGAAATATTATTACAGAAAGATGTGCTGTTCGCAGTTAGCAAAGACTAATCGGGGCGAGCAGTGGTAACACGTGTATTATAAATCAAAATAAATAATACATTTCCAAGGATAATAGAACATCCATCAGTTTTAAAGACCAACATGAAAATTCCTTGCCAGTTGATCATCTACGTCGATGCTACATCGCTGGGCTCTTGAATCCCAAACGTTGAGGCCATTTGAATAAACATTTCTAGCAGCATATCCATGTATGAATGCGAGTATCACTAGTATCTGCACTGACGGGTTAACAAAGGTCGTTGACACTGGTGAATTCTTGTTATGGAAACAATCGCAATTCCCGCGGAGCAATGTTTAAAGTTCGGAGGGGTGGTGGAGGGGGAACACTCCAACCCGGCCTTAACTAAAGCTTGGCCGCTATAGGAGGCTACCCAACCTTGGGGTCCCCTGCGCGGTCACTGAATCCCATGCTGTGTATGCTGTTCAGGAGCATTCAGTTCCAGGATATGTCAAAGAATTTTCCACAACATATCAGGTGGGCGCTCCTGGGACTGCTGAATTCCTGTTATGGAAACAATCGTATGCTGTTCTGGAACATTCAGTTCCAGGACTGTCAAAGACTTGCCCTTAATATTTCAGTTGGGTACTTCTTCTATTTAAGTTACCATATACTGATAATAGGTATTGTTTAAATTTAAAAAACAAAATGTGCAATGACAAACGTTCTCTGTTACAGAGGGCTTATGTGAAACTCTGCAAAAGCGTGTAACCTTGTTTCCTAATAATTTCTACTAAATTACTCGAACGTAGCCAACGTTTGCTACCATATGAAGAGTCGACAAGTCCGACGCCCTACTGAAAACTTGAGAAGTTGCCCGGTCCCTCTATATGATTATTATTTTCTGGTTAACTACCGGCTAGGTCCAGGGAGAGCGAGTTCCAGTAAGGTTCAACGAGACACTCTAGGGAACAGGAGTCTTTGTAAAGGGTGGGGTTTTCTTATAAGAATCGCTACAATACCTGTCAATCAGTTAAACAGGAACACTTAAATAAGAACTAAAGGTAGATCGTAGATAAAAAGAAGGGAAAGAAATTCGACGGGCGGAAAGATTACCCCACCAAACCACAAGACACCTATATAGGTATACTCGGCTGCCAAGGTGGACTCTCTCTGCTAAAAAAGCTAATTTACAAAGGAGGGACTTCAGGAACACGAATAGTTGCTACAATTGAACACTGCAGAGGGTGTTTCCCGGATAGGTGCCAAAATCAGACAAATGCTCACGGACAGATAATGTCCTTCACATAATCTATTAAGCAAGAATTAAAATAGTTTCACACAAGCCCTCGTTAATAGCAAACTTCATTTCAGTTGAGAAGGAGGTAATATGTCAGTAATAAATCATATCTGAACAGAAGAAATGAGATCAAATGAAGAATCGTCCTCGCAGATGTGAACGCCAATTATGCCAGTGCGTAAAGAGGCCAGAAAAAAATTCAGAACTTCAACCACAGGTATCCCAAGCTCTAAGGTCTGTGTCGGACCTTTGTAATGTAAACACCGCCGCAATGATGAAATCATTAGGCTTTGTATGGGGGTAAAAACAAACCAGATTTGAAGGGAAAATTAGATACGATTTTCAATAAAAACTGCCCACCTTACTCCTGTGTTGTACTATTGGTCTCCTCTGTCGGTGGTTTTGGACCGCGATATGAAGGTATTTGGTGGAGTTCCAACGGTTTCTCTCTATATATATCGTTCCAAGGTTGGGTAACCTCCTATAGCGGCCGAGCTTTAGTTAAGGCCGGGTGGGAGTGTTCCCCCTCCTCCACCCCTCCGAACTTTAAACATTGCTCCGCGGGAATTGCGATTGTTTCCATAACAAGAATTCACCAGTGTCAACGTTTTCTAACTCTAGGCCAGATTTTCGGATTTTGAATTCGCTTCTGTTTCGCATAACATGAAAGGCCTATGGGAATGCGTGACTAAGGAGTCACGTATGTCAACGACCTTTGTTAACCCGTCAGTGCAGATACTAGTGATACTCGCATTCATACATGGATATGCTGCTAGAAATGTTTATTCAAATGGCCTCAACGTTTGGGATTCAAGAGCCCAGCGATGTAGCATCGACGTAGATGATCAACTGGCAAGGAATTTTCATGTTGGTCTTTAAAACTGATGGATGTTCTATTATCCTTGGAAATGTATTATTTATTTTGATTTATAATACACGTGTTACCACTGCTCGCCCCGATTAGTCTTTGCTAACTGCGAACAGCACATCTTTCTGTAATAATATTTCATACTTGAAAAACAAACTGAACTGAACTGAACTGAATTGAATTGAATTGGATGTATCCTGTAATCGTATCGTTGGGAGATCAAACTGATGGCGCGTTGATAAGCTTAGCACGGACCTTTAATTAACTGTCGCTACTGAGCAGGTTCGTCTTTATCAAACCGACAATAAAGTGCTAAAACTTAGTCTACAAGATTCTGAATTGAAACGTTTTTCCTAAAATGCTTGCTATGCATCCAATTTATAGAATCTCTTGTGTTAAAATCTCAGGGGCGCTCGTTAGTCAACGGCGTGACGTGCATATGATCAAGACGAACACTTTCGGGAAGAAACTTACTTTCGTTGGCTAATAAAATCTCGGAATACCTACCTGACATTTACATGGACACTTTTTTAGCTTCATGTCACAGATTCCCAAGATTAAAATTGAGTTAATTATTTGGTAAGCGTAATAGATGGTAATTTACCTGCACTTTGTTTATGAATCTTGCGTTATTTGAGCCGAAAATGCCACGTAGTCTACCGAATTTTTCACAGAGAAGCGTTGCTTTTCCGACACTGATATTTGGCACAGAAAATGTGAAATATGTTTACATTATGATTGTTGAGTGAAATAATCGAAAAGTTAGGTACCAGGGACCTTTTTCTGCTGTTGAAAATTACTCATAATTTGCCGTTTTTTTAAGGGCTCTTCAAAGGTTTGAAATGATTACAAGTGCAATATTTAGACAAATAGTTTTTCTAGGATTGTCTAAAGTTTGATTTCAATTGAAGATATTTTGAGTCCACAGAGGCACTTCGTCTCCGCATGTTATTTCGGACACTTGACTGAGAGAAAAACCGCACTTTGACCGCACTTTGAGATTATCGTGAATTTCTCAAAAACAAAAAATCGATGGAACTTTCAAACATGATTTTTCAAAATAGTCCACCAAAGGTTGTCTTTGAGCAAAATATCAGCGATGTGCAAAATTGATCGTTGACAAATGATTCTCAATCCTTACAGGCAGCCACTCTTAATCATGGAAGAAACGAATTGAGAAGGAAACGGAGGGAGCGCATCCCAATGATATTAAATTTGAGCTCCCAATGGATCTCTCGGTCGATTTGGCGATACCTACTTTTAACAATAAACTCAGATCTCTCAATGGATTCAGTGGATTCACGAACGTCGGAGATTCTCGCCTTTAAGATTCTTCTTGATTGAGGAAACTTTTTCCGCTAAATTAGGACCCATTTGTGTGAAGTGTGTGTTGAAATGACCCTTTGCATGAACTAAGGTTGAGGTTCGCTAATCTCAGTAACAGCAGATTTCTAACCCATCAGGTCATTCCATGTCTTCAGTCACGTACCCAAAGGGTCTCCAAGATTGTCATTGAACCTCCTTCGATGGCAGTTCGAAATTCGCATGCTTTATGACAATCGACTGCATTTCTCGCCTTTTTGAAAGACATGCAGTCACTAAGCGATCCCAATTTCATAGCCTTCTTCTTTAGATAATCTCTAATGAGCATTTGTTTCCGAGAAATGTGAACTTTTCTCACCACCTGACCGTTAACTGATCTCTGGATTGTTGGCGATGAATCAACCAATTAACGTCGAACCGCGACTCGTTATTCTTGTTGGTTCGTTTAATGATCACTTGAGACAAATGATAGGTTTCCAAGAGGTTTACGAGAGTGGATGGATGGTGGGAGGGAGGGAGGAATGAATGAATGAATGTATACGTGTGTGGAATGGTTGATTGGTTAAACGAAGGCATGAATAAAGGGTTGAATGGAATGAGTGAATACCTCGTCTAGTATGCCATAAGGGAAACTATCGGGTTGTCTCGATGACTCTGAGTAAGTTGCCCAGCGGCACCTTACTACATCTCCATCTGGGTCTTCATTTGCGATTCTTATAGACTTGGGACATCCGTTTTGCCAGCGTATAATCGCTGGGCTTCTTGAAACAGGCGATGAGTTAATCCTTCTTGTGTCGGATCTTCGAGCAAGGTTGACGACTGCCGAAACAAGCCAGTTGCCTCCACCATATCGGGACAAAGAAATCCAACAACAGCTGGTGTAACTGTCAGACAAAGACATTACAACTGAAATGTTATCTTTGCATGCTATTCAAAGGAACAACATCGTGACGTCAGAACTATTTGGGAATGTTTTTCCAGTTTGTTCGCAGGTAGGTTATCTCTCAGTTACGGTATTACAATGGCTACATAGAGACAAAAAGAAATAAAGTAACCTCCCCGCAGCTACTGAGTCCTATAGCAGCATCTTTTATTTGTTCAGTTAGAAATGTCCAACTTATACTGCATTTAATGCAGCATAAGTCTTTTAAGCTAGCGGGGGTTTAGATGTCAAAATGGATAGCATACCTCACAGTCCATTTGTCGTGGACAGAAGGAAAGCGGTAAGTAAAATTATTTTCACCCATGGACCAATCCTCAACGCTACTGTAGTCGGTGCAACGAAAGCCAGTGTCTGAAATGCGTGCTGAATTACACTGGGGATCGCTACCAGAATAGTTGAGACATTTGGCTGTCCATGAGTCGCCAGATCCAAGTAAGCTGCCGCTCTGAATAATACTATTATCACAGTTGTACGATGAGGAGTATGATCGTCGAAAAGCCAGACGGAAGGTAAAACGGATCTAATAAGATAGTAAAACAGAACTAGTGTAAGGTGGAT
>OX419335.1:21941998-21966998 GCA_948470475.1 Galaxea fascicularis
AAAATGACTATGCTCAGTATCCAAATGCAAAACCTTTCCTGAAAACTCTTTTATGTTCAAACGGGCTATTCTGATAGCCTTTAGCTAAAGCGAAACAATTTGCAACTTTAAAGCATTTTGCGTTACCCTGTTGCTGTAGGAGTCTGTTGGAGCCCATGCAATACTGCCATGCCGAAAGTGCGATGCTACAGCAAATGTAAACCACTGCACGGCAAAAAGAGACACTAGAGTTACTGTGATCCAGTGAGTCATCTTGGAGGTTGCTGGAATATACGGGATTGACTTCTTCGTTAGGTCAACAGCTCTGCGCGTCCACCAAGGACAAGCACACCAAAGGCGCCAGAAGCTCAGGTTATCGCAGGGAGTGCCCTTCTTACATGTAGTTGCTTTGTCTATCTTGTCAATCAGACCAAAGATGGGTTTGGCAAAGACAATGAAGACCAATCAAGCGAGGCAAAAGAGACAAACCACAAGCATACCAGACATAGCAATGATCCTCACTCGTTATATATCTGTTCTCAATTTAATCCAAAATTCGAGCTCTTCGTGAAAGTTAATTTTCACCTAACCAAAACATTGGGATAACCTGTTTAAGTACAGCTTTAAACTCTTAGATAGTCCGCGTCTGATCCTGATCAACGCAAAGATCCATATGATGTTTGTACAAATCCTCCTTATAAAGTTCACCAGAGTCACTTTTCAGTTTCACTTTGCCTCAGATAACAGTCTTTTAATCTCAATAACAGTACAGTGTGTAGTCGTGACAGGCCAATGAGTAAGGCAAAGACAGAAATAGCCCGTAATATACGATATCCAAACCGGAAATTAAGATCTTGAATGAAGCCAATGGAAAAGAAGAGCGAAGGAAGCTGTACGTATTTCTTAGAAGTGTTGCCTGCGTTAGCAATCATGGCATTTTTGGTATTTTTGGTTTCGAATATATCACAATGCGATTTTTCCCTGAAATAAAAAGCCTGAGAGTGCGAATGAGCAACGTCGGATTAAGTGTGAAATGTTCGTCCTAGCTCAGCCCGGGGTGGCGGGTTAACTCTCAAAACTGGGACTTTTCAGTGGACGTGAAATGTTTAGTCATGCAAACGTTGTGGGTGCAGCAGTGTTGCCGTCTTTCCAAAGTTTGAAATTTTTTACTGGCCATTCCTACCGCGATGTGTCTATAACCGTGAAGCCCACTAAAAAAAGGATTCGAAGATTTAAGGAAAATTTGTAGAATTTTTATACCCGTTAATTGTAAACTCACAACTACCGTACTTGTTAAGATAAAACTGAACTAAACGCGACCCATGTTTCATGTCAAAGCCAGTTTCATTGACTTGGGATTTGGATGTTGGCCATTTTTACCCATTATTTTGCACTATTTACATTTTATTAACAGTCTAACCCAGCAGAAACAGTACAATACTACAGCGAAAACAACCAAAAAATTAGCACAAGTAAGATTTACGAAGTGACCAGAGTAGCTCAGACTCTCATTTAGATTTACCGTCTAAATGCGTTGAAAAAATGCAAATATTGACTCAGTATACCTTCCTGAATACACTTTAATTCACTTTAATTCGCTGGATTATCACGCAAATTCAGCTAAACGACAACATGAAGTGTCATTCACCCAGTTGAAGGTTGACATAGTAGGGGCAGAAACAAAGACACAAACTAACAAAACTGCATGCCTCAGTTTAAAAGAGATCTGCATTAAAGTTTTTGAAAAAAAAGAAGTTAATAGCCGACAGCTAGAATGTTTCGGCCAAGAACTGTAATCATACTAGCCGTTAAAAAAGATGGACATAAGAGACCCTTTTAACTTGGCAAACTTTGAAAATAACGACCTAGTGCCATTTTTATTTGTTCTTGAGCAGTTGACAGATGGCGGTAAAACCTAAGATATTAAAGCTTTTAAGGCAAAGGCAACTCTAAGGAGGTAAAGAGGTCGAAACGTAACAAAGGTATTGCTCGTTTGACTGAACAATTTTTGGGCATCTAATGTTAGATCAATACTTGAAATGGAACGACAACGACACTGTTTGGATTTTCGGTTAGTGCATTCAACAGTCGATGGAATAGTTTTGTTTGTTAACGCTTAGATTGATTAACTGAGGCCAATCAACAATATACTAATGATGCACAGGGTGTCAGAATAAGAATGATAATTACCCTTGTATGGGCCGCAAAAACCGTGGTATCTATGAATGTAAGCGAAAAAGATAGCGCAGCACGCATGCGTTCGCAAAATACCAGAGTGGCATAGCTGGCCAAACGAACCAAAAATCTCCTATCAAACACGAGAACAAAAGAAATGTTTTACATTTTTTGATCGAATGTTTGATTAAGTTCATATTCTATCAAACACAATCAAACAAGAAATCAGACTAAATTAAACAAGACCAAATAAGGTGGCCAAACTTTAAAGTGTTTGATCATCAAACATTTCCCGTTTAGCAGAGACCGCTTTTCTTTAATCATGCGGAGGAAAAAACACGCGAAATACGTTGGGAAAGCAATTCTGGTTGTGGTTGTAGTAAATACAAGTGAACAAGAATTTGATGTTTTCTCGTATCGTCTCAGGTTGAAATCATTTCTTGGATTCAGTTCTCAGTTTAGACTCATTTGCTGTTATACTCTTTCGAGCTGTTTCGCATTCTTTTCAATTTTAAAAACGTAGTCATGATCTGCAAGCCATTACCACGTTTATTCTATCAGTGAATTTATTACTGATTGAACCAAAAAAGCAGGGCTTTTGTGACGACGGTATTCATGGTAGGCCATCACAGCCAAAGTAACCTACTAATTATAAGTTGGAATTTAAACATTCAGCTAAGATGATGTCTTTGTGAGACCTTCGACCTCGTTAATAGACGGCTTACAATGTAAATGTTATCTTTTAACTACGTTTAGTTGCTTCAAAAGAGCATGGTAAATTGATATATTTAAGTTCAAATTAACGGTAGCCAGGACTTTTACTACACTTAACGCGACTTTAAGGTCGCGGGGGATACATGGTCATGAATATATTAATAAGGCAAAAATATAGGTGGGGTCAGATATTTTTTGAAACCTTATGTCATGAACGTTTAAAGTCGATTTCGCTAGTACTTTACAAAGAAATTGGGGAATAATTGGACCTCATTCAAAACTTGGGCGTCAATTATGACAATCTACAATACGCCTAGTTTACCTTCTTTTCGTGTCAACTTATGAAATTCTCTATCAGCGCAGAATACACAATTTGGCTAATGATCAGTTCCAAGTGAGATGTGGTTAGATCCATTTCTTTGTGGGGGCAAACCGTCAGTTTAGGACGTAATTTGAAATTCTAATTTTGACCGTTTGCGCCCACGAAGGATTGGATCTACCCACAATTCACTTGGAACTAATCATAAGCAAAATGGTGTATTCTTAGACACAAAATTTGGTTGTTTTAACTGTTTAACTCAAAAAATATAATTATGGTAAATTTGATAATCTTAACCCATGGGCTGTCGTTAGCACTGTACAGCGAAAATAACAATACATTTCTATTGCACAAGAAGTTTGTGCGACACGATTTGACCATTTTCTAAACATTTCGCACATTGTCGGTGTTAGTCGGTCGTGCATATTCTTTGCATAAATGCATACTGAAGCAATATCCAGTCCCCCGCGACCTTAAATGTGGAAGCTAGAGATGCCAATAGGGACCAATGGAAATACTCAGAGGTTTGGAAGAGCTAAGGGATTACCCCAAAGTAAAGATGCATGAACTTTGTTTAACAGCTTTGCGCAAATTTACGATGCGCTTTGAAGTACTTTAAATTTTCTAATTTGCGTTTTGATTGCCCTGCATTAACGAAAGTGTACGCACCAAGGGCCTAAAGTCGTTCATCATTTGGTAATTGTACAAGGATCACTACGGGTGATGGTTGCTAATTGCTATTGAGAACACGACCATGTTGGGCTAGCCCGTCAACGGGTTTAGCTTATCACCTTTCAGATCTTTTCACTTTAGCATCGAGCTAGTCGTCGCTTAGATCGGCGGTCAAGCTCATTTCGCTAATTTCGACCAAGCTCTCTCACACCTCACGGATCAAGCAGAAGCTCTACTGAACCTGCAATCTAGTTCAACTCGCCAATCAAAACCTACAAAACGTCCAGATTTTCTTTACACCGATGCAGATTTTCTGGACGAACACGATCTTTTTGCGTAACATCAATCTCCGTTTACAGATCCTTCAAAGCAAGACGTTTCTAGTGGCCACCATTTCAGTTCCGTTGTCCAGCCAGCCACCAAACAATCAAACAAGCAGTCAAAGCGTTGTAAAAAATCGCTAAAAACGAAATCGATCAGTTGGTTGAAAGTTAAGTAGCCTAAGATATGATTTAGATCAAAACAGAACGCATCGACATGCCATGCTTCAATCATCAGCATGTTTGGTCACCAAACAAGGCAGTCAAAAGGAGTGACACCCGATGTTCGCTAAATTCTGCAAGCTAGTATTTGGGATAACTATAAACTGATTATTGAGCTTGCACTTAAACACATGTACGGATTTACTCTATCAATTTAAAACCATAGACAATATTGTGCTTAAGCTCTGCGTTCGGAGTGATTGTTGGCTGACTTATACTGTCCGCAGGTTAGTACTCCTGTTTTGTCATTTCTTTGGACATTTATGCCAAGAAAATTGATTAGCGATTTGTCTGGGTTAGTACGAGTTATGCTTACTACTTGTCTAATTTTTCCAATTTCTGCGAGAAACGGAGGAGAGCCATTCGCATCTCATATCGCTTTTTGTTTTCTTACGTTTTGTTGCTTTCACGCTTTCAACTGAAATTGTTTTAGACTAAAAAAATGCCGCAGTGTTCTTTTCAAATGGTTTCTATCCAACATGTCATTTTGGATCCTAGAACTCTTCTTTTTTTCCTGCTGTCGCTCCTTTTGGGCACAAAACTGGTTGAATAAAAGCTAAGCGAAGTCCGGACGGTTTATAACCTCGGCCCCCGCTCGGTAACTTTGACATTTGGAAAACTCTCGCAATGCTAAGGCATTTGCATATGTTAATAATATGCAAAATAATATTATGAACATAAAGGTCCGCGTTGGGCCCGCCCCTTGCCCGCGAGGAATCCGGATTTTTGGAGCGTATCCTCCAGGCTCTTCGTCTGGTTTGGGTTTGTCCCAAGCCAGAGCGATTTCCCATACCTTATTTACATGTCATGAATAACAATACCCAGGGTAGAATATTATACAACTTCTTGCCAAAAGTAAATGCGATTTTTAACAGCTGCAGCATTGGAAATGCCGGAAATATGTTGTCCCTCACAGCAATTCTCGTTGTTAGTTAAAAAATCGTAGACTTTAGATGCTAACTGCAGTAAAAACGTCGTCCTTAATGTTTACGGCTAACAAATCTTATTTTCTGAAATCCATTTGTTTGTCTGTTGTTATGGCCAATCAGATGTTACCATTAACAGTAATGTCGAAAATAATGTTATCCACGACTTGTAGTCATGGTTTGTAGTTTGCAAGAAGAAAACCATTCTCAGCCATTTGCAGTTGACCACCTAAGTTGATTCATGGCTTATCGTGCCGCAGCCACTTTTCGCAACGAAAAATTAAAGTCATTTTCGCTTAATGTTTTTCGGTGCTATTGTACAAAGGACACAGACGGCAATTTTCTATCGTCTTTACTCTTATAGATCACAAAAATGACGCTATAAAATGGTCAAAACAAGGCGAACAAAGTACTTTTCTTTTGTGGAGGGTGGTGTTGAAGAGTACCCACTTCAGGGTTTTATCATGTTGTTTTGTTGTGGAAGATTTCGGTTTGATGAGGTTAAAATGTCACCGATCGATACATGTTAGAAAATTTGTGACTCTGCAAAAGCACATAACCGGTTGTGATGTTGGATTTAAAAGTGGGACACTGGGACTGTTAATCTGGTTTATTGATTTACACCACTTGTAATGAAATGTAATAAAAAGTAATTAAACTTTGATGAAGCAAAGGTTAGTTGATCGTTTATGTTCGTTCATATAGTCCCTTGCCCCACAAGGGCCGATGATATTTCGAAAATGTACGTTTTCACCTGTTGAGTGGTGGCTGTGGCTCTGCAGCAAAACAGGAAAAAAAACTATGATAACACTGTAAATGCCAAAGTTGAAAGAAGAGCGCAGATGGACAACTTCTGACATTAAAAAGAAGGTAAAAAATCTTGCTAATTACTGCGGAGCCACCAGGCTTTGCAGCAGACTGATTCAGGTCGCGTACCTGACCAGCCCGGGTTGCTGTGACCGAAGCCAGCCTCGTTTGAGATTTCAGGATGTAAATATGCATGTACATCACCGCATTTTCCTCGATTTCAAAAATACCCCTTGATATCGAGGCTCTTTCGATTCAGAAAAACTTCGACCATTGATAATTTTTTTAAAAGTGGGATCGATGGAGGCTTAAAGCCCTGGAGAAAATCTGTTTCGTGTAGAAAGCCACCTTTTCGCGAGCGAAGAGTTTGAAAGCAAGTGAAGGTTATACAAATTCCCTTGACTAAA
Source organism: Galaxea fascicularis (assembly GCA_948470475.1). Taxonomy (NCBI): domain Eukaryota; kingdom Metazoa; phylum Cnidaria; class Anthozoa; order Scleractinia; family Euphylliidae; genus Galaxea; species Galaxea fascicularis. The sequence goes on from OX419335.1 coordinate 21,948,540, forward strand.
ACCAATTTTTGTTTCTCAGAATATTTGAAGCAATTCCTGGAACTTTACGTTAAACAACTTTGATGCTTGTCTGAATCTTGTGTGGCGATGTTTGTTCTCCCTTGGTAGTAAAACACCTTATACATGTTAGAAGCGAATCCCTGTATGCTGATCACGAAGGCCGGAAGTCATGTGAGCTTTTCCCCGTTTATTAGCCTAGTCCAAAAGTAGTCGTTATGTGAGTTAATGATCTACATTCGCAGCACTTTACTTTCCAATGGAAACTACTAGTTAATAGACAATAAAAAAGCAAAATCAGTGGAGCGAAAAATACTGAATAAACCTCTGCCTTACGTCTACCTACTCCCAGTACAACGGCAAACACTACAAATAGTTGCATGGAAAGTCTATGAGTTCACCGGTTTCCGCTGTGGCTGCAGAAATCGTCATGCAAAACATCGAGGAACAAGCCATCGCAACTTATAACACTCTGGCTGCGCTACTTCGACGACACTCTTACAGCCGTGCACAAAGACGAAATCGACGAGTTTCACGAGCACCTTAACAGACGGAACGCCCACATTCAGTCCACTAAGCAGATCGAGGAAAATGGTAAGATACGTTTTCTAGACTGCTTGGGTACCCGTGACAACAACCAACTACGATCTACAGGTAACCTACTCATACTGACCGACTACCTGACGAATGCTCTTACAACTCTACTTCACACAAAGCATCGACAATACGTACCCTAACGAGACGAGCGCAGCTAGTTTGTGACTCACTTGACAGTTAGTTTAGCAGACGAACGTGAGTACTTGGACAATGTTTTCAGTAAAACAAGCTACAACCACACTCAAGACTACTCTCACCAGGACGATCGTCCTCCACTTAGTTAAGAGTTGATAATGTAAATTGACCACCGTAGAGAGATGCTAAAACCTGATGTTTCGGGCGTTGCGAGCAGGCTCTCTCAGGGGGTGGGGGGTGGGAAGAGAAAAATGGAAAGAGAGCTTGGAACGATCTCTCTGCTATTTGAATTCGGCCCCTAATGCTCCCTGTGACTTCCGGCTGCCCTAGATGTCAGAATTTCGCCAATCAGCGCAAAGCGAATATATCATATAAACACGCGAAATTTTCCTGCCAACAGCGCTGCGAAAATATACTCCAAAAAGGAAATGTTTTTGGAGAAAACCAAACCCGAAAGTCCCAAAGATTACTGCAGATGCTGCAAAGTTTCTTTGAAAGAACGCTACGGAGATTCATGGAAATCCATTGCCACAGAGAATTTGTGTATTTCAGCGAACAAGAAGTGTCACGAAGGAACAACTTTGGCACTCGCTCTGCAAAAAACGGGAATCGAGAGAGCCTGCCTACCGTGTTTTACGAAAAATACGAAAAACCAGCGAAGGCTTCTGCCGGCTTTATTGCGGCCACACTGAACGTCGTAAACCAACAGTTTGCTGTGCCAGAGAGTGAAATCGAGTCGGATGTCGCACCACGAATGAAGCGAACTTTGCTAACCTCAGTGACTCTGCCAGATAGAAGTCCTGCGGTCAAAGAAAGATCGCCAAGTCCAAAGGAAACCAAAAAGAAAGAAGCGGAGGGAGGAAATCCTTGGGATCGCAGTTAAGCTGTCGGGTAAACGAAGATAACGATGCGATCTTGAATATCGATGACATGATTTCTCTCGAATAGTCGATAGGAGTGAAAGTTGTCGTGTTGTAGCCGAGCAAGTTAACGACTACCGGGCGCTCTTCTGGTTTCAAATTCAACCAACAGTTCAGATATTTCGGGAAATTCTCGTAAGCATCTCGAATACAAATGTCTCGTCTTTCTTCCATAGTTCTCTTGAACATCACAGCAGGTCCGCGCGCGAAACTGATGAAGTAAGCGTCAACTTGAATATCGACCAATCAGCATTTTACATAGAAAATTTCGATGCAGATATTCAAATCGCAGAGAGATCGTTGCAAGCTCTCTCTCAGTTTTTCTCCTTCCACACCCCACTCCCCGAGAGAGCTTGCTCACAGTCTATTGGCGGAGTTACACGTGAAGCGATCGATCTTAACAGATCTAAACAGATCGCTGAGGCCCGAACGAATATGTACTTTTTTTCACGACAGACAACAATAAAGAGAACACAGCGGCAACAATAAACGGCGAGAAGCAATTCGTTTGGGTAAACTAGCCTTTCTTAAACAAAACAATAAACAAAAAGGTATGAAAGATTACATGCCGACATCCCAATGTTATGTATGCACGATGATAATTGAGTAAGGGAGGTCTCGCTAAACCACCATTACACAACAAAACATGATATTTTGTCTCCACTCCACAACAAATAACAACACAGCATCGCTGAACCAAATAAGTTTATTTTGGGAGGGCCTGGCGAGAACCAACCCGAACAGAATACAACACAAGCAATTTACAATTTACATGACAAATCCTTGAAACCAAGGATTAAGCTAAATCCACACGTACAAGTTATTTGCTAGTGCCGGTAGGGCTGGTGAGCCACAACACTTGAAATAATACACAAAATATATGGCCTACTTCTCCGAATAAGCAATTAGTCTTGGTACCAGTTAAGCTGGGGGACATCGCCTCCGTCATTACACTTGACCATCTTGGCGTACTTCCCCAAATCAGCTCTTATTACAAACTTAGTGCCAGTTAGGCAGCCAGTTAGGCTGGGGGACATCAACTCCGACATTACATTAAAGTATAATATAAACAGGCCATCTTGGCCTACATCCCCATATAAGCTCTCAAGCTTTGTGCCAGTTAGGCTGGGGAACATCAACTCCGACATTACATTAAAGTATAATATAAACAGGCCATCTTGGCCTACATCCCCATATAAGCTCTCAAGCTTTGTGCCAGTTAGGCTGCCAGTTAGGCTAGGGATCATCGACTCCGACGTACAATATAAATAAAATGCAATATAAACCTAAAGTACAAAAATACAAGAAGAAGATGAACAAAAATCTCAAGAAACTAGTAGAGCTGAGCAACCGCTAACAAAGCAAATGCGGTTTGAACGGAGGCCAGAAAAAACCTGCCAGAAAAACCCCTGTGGGGAAAAATGTGCAGGAAATCTGGGTAGGAACCAAGGCCCATGCTCCAAGCGATTAGAAGCCCATCCTACGAAGGCTGTACAAAAATGAAATTAGAAAACTAGCGTGAATAGCGAAGCGCACTTCCACTATAAACACAATATTATTACAGCATAACCGCCGAACCTACCAGACTGGATGCATGATACCTGGAAAAGAAAGAACTAAACAAAGAAAAAATTAAACGAAGGGAAACGAAAGAACGCGGTTGGTTCTGAAGCCTAGATGACAACCACGTGTTATACCCAGTCTTATATACCCTACAACCCTACCCATGATGCCCCGGCCTGGAACCCAGGCCCTTGTTGTATCTCGTGCCGCCAAAATAGTTATTTCAGCCTTATTCGCTAGCTCACTCGTCAGAAATAACATATATTTCATATACATCATTCACAAAACATGGGTATAATTGACGTTATAATCGTGAAGAAATTCGACTGTCCTCATCAAGAGCAGAGACTGTCGATGAGAGGCGATAGCTGCTATTCGATTGCTATTTGATTAACGCAGATACGCTCTGCGGCCTGAAGTGATGGCCAAAAGATTCAAACTTAATCTTTTGAAACCAAAAAACAAAAACGTTATGTTCCTCCTCTTTTCAGGAGCGTACGATTGGTGCTACAAGGCTTAGCAGTTGCATTCAACCGCAAGGTAAGCTGTGTGAGGGCATACAGAGATTTTGTTGGCTGTTGCGTTTGTCTCGTCCATGCCAATCCTCAGATCATGTTGCATAAGTTTAAACGGGACAGTAGGATCTATTGTTTGCTCAGAGGAACGTCAAAGGCTAGCCTCTATTGGGCATAAAAAGGCGCATGACCTCAAGACCAGTCACTAGCTTTACAAGCAAGCATGTTTTGTTTCAGTCATGTGCACCCCTCTCCCAAAAAGTGTCAGAACCTGTTATTAGATTAAGAGCGCTTAAGCATTACGGCAGCTTTACCGAATGTCAGTGAAAGTTTCGTTTTCTTGCTGTGCACCAATGCTTTAAATTCTGAGTTGTCCCTTAAAGGAGGACCAACCGTATTTGTATTTTGACCACAATCGACTTCTTCTTTGTATAGAAACCACAGTCGCTAAACAAGAAAATACTTGTATCTTTTATTAAAAAACAAAAAAACAAAAACACACACATACACAGAAGTGTATAACGACAAACGTATAATTACCGTATCTATCACCCGATTTATTGGATTATTCTAACAGAATGCTAAACTGTTTAGTTTATACTTTCACAGTGAAAGCAAAAGGATAGAAGGAAATAAACGTTGGCTATTATGACAATGCAAAACCACAAATGGCAATAATTTCGGTAGAACACCACCTTACAATAGAGGGTAGACTCCGTCCTTAACACAAACTAATTTATTAAAAAAACTAAAACTTCTTCTATGCAGCTAGTCTCTAGTATAACTGGTATGGGTTTCAGGCAAAATAGAGTAAGTTTATCTCCAAAAATGAAAACAGCTGTACCAAAAAGTTCTGGACTATTCTGACGAAAGAAGGAAAGGTAAAGAAAAAAAAAGTCATTTATGTTTGATCTATCTCACCAACTAGCTGTATTAAACTTTTACGAGTAACATAGGGATTGAAGAGCTCGATGTTACGAAGAGACAACGAGCTGTCACACGGGTCATGCACAAAAAAAGCCATGTATTTCTTTCCTTATTACAAAGCGAATTATTGTCAAATATCACTTGATCAACTACCTGGCATCAAACGTTAACAACTAGCAAAAATAAGACCTAAAGGCCCTGGCAAATGAGGACACATTGTTGCTGATGATGTTTCTTGGGCGCGCAAACGCGCGGGACACAAAATGAATTTTGTGTTTCCATGCTGCGCAAACTGCAAACATTTGTTGCTGACACAAAATTTGTGTCCGCAACGCGCGGGCAAACGAGGAAATGTTTGTGTCGGCAACAATGTGTCCGCAACAACGTGCCCTCGTTTGCGAGGGCCTTAATACTGATGATGTTAGGAAACGGGCTTCACTGGGTAAATCACGGGTACGTTTGGCGAATCATTTTGGGTTAAGATAGCTTGATGTAAAAACAATTATGTTGTTAAGTATTTCTTTCAATGAGAAAGACAAAATTTGGCCATTTTACTTCATAAACTGACTAAATTTTGGCTGAAATTTCAAGCGATCATTTCAACCCAGTTGGACAGGATCCCCAATCGTACCCGCGGTGTATATTCCTACAAAAGCTAAAGTAAACGAACTCAATGTTGGAAAGAATGTCGTAAAAGAAACCCTTCTTTTTCTAAAACGAGTCTTCCCTTTCTATCATGTCGTCTCCTGAATGTAGGCATTTTTCCTGTTCATTTGCTTCTCCTGTGTGGCGTAGCGATCCCTGGTTCATGGATCGACGTACTATGCGATATTTCACAAAGAGAACAGCCAGGGCGATGACAGCAATGAGACCAAATCCACTAGCGCCTGCCACGCCGCCAATCAGGGCAGCGTTTTTAAGTTGCCTTGTATCTAGGAATATAGAAGAGTGTACAAGTTCAGAGGATTCAAAGGTAGTGTTGGCACGTCTGCCCGCACCCCTACCGTTACACCATTCAATCCTAGAAGAGTTGAAATCAAGTGAAAGAACTTGCTTGAGGTGTTGGACAATTGAAAGTTCCAAAGGCTAACACAAGATATGTAAACAAAAGAAGTATTACAAGACTGTTTCTGAGTTCCAGATGGAATATGAACTCACGACCTTCAGTATTGTGTTAATATGGGACGAGCCCTTTTTCTGGGTATTGTCATTTCTATTTAATGCCTGAGGCACCACTGTGCGGCTTTCTTTTAAGAGAATACTCCAAGTAAAAGATTCTAATGCCTTGCTCTTCACATACCCTTATACAAAAATGGGCGATTTCCCACGTCCACTAGGTCAATCAAAACTGTGGGTCTGAATAGTTATGCACCTATCAATGTTTAGACGGAGAGGGGGGGTACGGGCAAAGATGCGGCATTTGAACACTTCTGTTGTCCCCTCTCTGGGAAATTTGACCACTTGTACTAATTAAAGTTCAAATATTATAAAGGATTGTTAAACTATTTCCAGTCCCAAGGGTCGGGAATTTGACCAAAAAATTGCAAGAAAATTCAAATGACGCACCTTTGCCCGTACCCCCCCCCCCTCTCCGTCTAAACATTGATAGGTGCATTATTATTTAGGTTAAACAAGTAATTTGATTTGATGAATTGCTGTTGTGTACACTTAAGGCTAAAGTTCTTGTGTGTTGCAATCGGTGGTGCTAATTACCTCCGGTCTCTGTCTTTTTGACCATTAATGGACCGCCTGTGAGAATGTGCTTAGCTGTACTCTCTTCCTGGCCCAAATCATCGCCTGTAACGTCCCTCCTCTCTCTCTTTCTGACGTTCAAACAACTGTTTCTGCACCTGTAATATAAAACGTTATAACAAAGCTTTAACCGCACATCTTTTGAGGGGTGTCCCTCAGACTATGCCCAACATTCTGGCGATCCGTTGTCACAACCGTTCTCATGTACAAGTTGATTTTAGATCCCATTGCAAAGACACCGTCGCTCGTTTTTACTTTGCCAAAACCCTGCTTTCTTGAAGGAATGTCTGACATGTAGAACAGACTCGATATTCGGAAAACGTTGGAAGAGTAACGCGCACCCGGCCCCTCACAACAACACAAGAAGATGGCTTTGAAAGCTTTCTTCTTTTTCTATAAGATATAAGAATGTGAGAGCCATGTGAAAATGCATTAAAACTTTCGTTTGCAAATGTTATTTGTCAAAAGTACCAAAGCTTGCAAAGCAAATAAGATGCAATTACAAAAGGGGAGGAGGAGAGCAACAAAAAAAGCAACCAATGGCAACGGATACAAATAATTCAAAAACGTAAAAGAAGGCCAATTATAAAATGAATTACAAGAACAGAAATACAGGAACCAAAAGGCCATGATGACGTTAACAAGGAACAAAGGAGACCGAAGAACACGCACGTGTCAGCTACAAATGTTTCGCTTAAATGCAAGCCATTACCTCGAGTTCGGGGAGTAGCGGTGGCACGCTAACACCTCACAGTGGAAGTACACCGTATCGTAATCGTTGAAAAATCGGAATGTTTTTATCTCAAATTGTTGGTAGTTTCTGGTGGGATCGTACTTGTAAACCAGCGTAGTGTCTCTTGGGCAGCTAAAGGCAAAATAATAATACGACTTAAATCAGTTAACTAACCTTTGTTAAATTCAACGATATATCACTACCGATTACAGGAAAATCGGGTATTGTAGCAGCTCTCATAAGCTCTAAATTTCATTGGCAGGCATAGTGTAGCACCTCTATTGTTTTAGGGATAGGGTCCATTGTTTGTGTTGTTTGTTCTTTTGTTCGCCTGAAGGGTTGCAAGGCAATCTCGTGAGACGTTACGAGAGCTGCTACATGCCCCGGAAAATCCCAAGAAATAACCCTTTGATAGTTGGGATCGTGTGCAAGGCTTATTAATTCAAGGTCACGTGAATTCAATGTGTTTGCTTCGGCTTTGACTGTAAAGAATCCAGTAAGCTCATTTTCATCGAAAATTGAATGAGGGCGTTTGTTAAAATAAGGTGCAAGAATATTTGACTTTAGAATTTGTTCATGTCAAGATGGTTGTGAACAGGAGTTAAGAATTACTCAATTTCCTTGACCTCAACGGAACTTCTCGCTAAATTTGAAAAGGTTATGGTTGTATTTAAAATTCATGGAAAGTAGGTGTGTGCACTATCGCTGTTGTTGTTGTTTTTTATATCATCGCTGTAAATGATCCCAGGGCCCATCAAATGCTAACATTTCAATCCTTCAGACTTAGACTGCCAAAAATTGCAAAAATCGGTCCACAATGAAACACATGCGCATTCGAAGATATTGGTATAAAAATGCACGTGAACAAATTGTAACCTCTTTCAAAACTGTGAGGTTCATGTTACACAAGAAAATCAAATGCTATCATTCTTGAACATACCCATTCTGTACAATTTGATATTGTGGCCAGGAATAAAAAATTGGTTCTTTGGTGGCCCTGCAGTTTTCAGCCATTATGACTAGATCAGCAGTTGACTCCACTGCGTACTTCACATATACATAGTCGTTGAGAGCCACTGGTATGGGGTATTCAGAATAGGGTGTGGCAAATGACGCACTTTTGTAGAAGTCCATTCGAAAGGTGAAATTTCCATACTTCTCTATAACATGAAAACAGGATAATTGAACCAATAAATGAAAGAAAACACGAATAATACCTACTACTTCCACCTCTGTGCTCAGTAAAACCAGTTTTTAATACTCATTAGATGACGTACATGTAGAGAGCTATTATTCGGCCCATACTTATAAATAACCTGCTCTATTTTGAATTAATTTCTGTCAATGTCAAAACCAAATAATACACTCCTCAGTGCGTTGCTGTATCCTTAAGAGTTCATTTTACTGCAAGCGAGGTATGCCTTTCACATTTGCTTGGAAATAATAATAATAATAATAATAATAATAATAATAATAATAAGTTATAGACCATACTACGTCCCCTACGTCCCTCTACTCTCTCGATCAGTGTGTGGGTTCTTTAACGTCCCACGCCAGTAGTGTGAGACGGGACCTCCGGTTTATCGTCCTAATCCGAGAAGACTAGAAAGCATAACCATTTGCAGATGTCATTACAAAGGTAGCACTTTCTCCTCAGTTATTTCAAGACCCTGAGTGTTGGTCCGGCCGGGGCTTGAAGCCCCGACCTCCCGCACAGCAGTCCGGTGCTCTACCAAGTGAGCCAACCGGTCGGCGGTGATGATAAACAAAATGAAGGAGGGGATTTGTTATTTTTCAGTGTATGTTAAGTGAACATGTTCTTTTTGGCATCTTTAAAACTTAAATTAAATACATTTTACATCAAATAAATGGCATTTACTGTCAAATCCGAAGTAAACATTCCCAGGAGTGAAGGCCATTGTTATCCTGTCCCTTCTTGAATAGCTGCAGTAAAATGGAATATTGATGTCGTGCGTTCTAGTGATGACAAAATCGATGACCACAGCATCCACTTGGATTTCATTCCAGAATATTAAATCATCCTGTGTTTCGTTGACTTGTGTTCCACAGCCATTTAACGGAGTACTAATGATTAAGTGAGTGGAATTCTGTGTGGCCCTGTATAGGAATATAGTGTTAATTGTTTACAGTCAATTGCAAGCTTTCTTTACACCCAATTAGAGTTAAAATCTCTTCGATTTTTTTTTACCTTGTGAACGGAGAACACGACCTTGAGTTCAATTACCTGTTAAAGCGGGATGTAGACATATCTGAGCCATTTATTGATAACTCACCTGCACGAAGAATATCGCAGATGTAGATTCTCGACAGTAAAGAACGGGAACGTTTGCTTGTCTAATGAAACAGTCATGTTGTTTTCACCATGGCCACATGTAACACTCATACCAGGCTCTGAAAAAAAAAAAGAAGAAATTCCACTCACTACAGCTAAAAAATCGATCCCGTTCGAAAATATTATTGTCAGAATGCAAAATTGGAAACGCGTATTTGTTTATTTTCAATCGCCCGCATTAAATAGAAGAATTCTTAGTTTAACTTTTTAAAGTTCATTGGTTTGCAAGGTATAAAAAGTTCAAATATGTGAATTTACACGCTGTAATAAGTCAAATGCTTGAATAACAAAGTGGTATGAGAATACACTTATGTAGAACAAACGTTCTTAGCACTCGGGTTTTCAAAAAAATGCACGGCGAGAAGGAAGTCCTTCTCTTTTTATTTCTGTCGTCTGTCTGTGCATGTATCCATGCACCATTCATTTCAATGAAACGTTTGATAATACGTGGTTCAGCTGGTCCTACTTACGAAAGCAAGTCAAATTGTTCTCAGCCATAGTTGTTCCTTCAGGGCATCCACAGTAAAATGAACCAGGGATATTGTAGCAATAATGACTGCACCCACCATTGTTGATCGAGCATTCGTTAATGTCTGTAAAGACCGAATACATAAATACAATTGCATTCTCCTAGAACATATTTTTCAGGTTAGATCGTCATCTTGTTTGATTACATTGCTTCTCCAGTTTCAGTGGGGATTAACACAAAGATCTTCGAGTTATAGAGAGCTTTTAATCCTTATCAATCTTATTTCCTGCACATTTTTTCCGTTCAATCAAGCGGGCAGTTTTATTAACTTTTTTTTTAGCAAAAAGCAGGAGGAGGTTAAGAAGAATAATGATAAGAGGAGCTAGTAGCCATTTTCGGAAGCTTGCTCATCATCAACTATGTTGAACAGCATGTTACAGCATGAAGTTGCGTACGCTTCTCTCTTTCAAGGTAGCAAATTAAAGCACTTTGTTTAAGTGACAAGAGATTTGAAGACAATGCGCTAGTGACAAAAATTGTTGTCGTGCAGATCAAGATAGTAATAGGAATGGGGAAATTTTGGTTATTGAAGAGAAGTGAAAACCAGAATGCTCTCAGAAACAAATGAAATAACTTGGAGAAGATAAGGACGAGAATCAACGACAACAAGCGCAACCAACATATTGTTTCGAGTTCGTGTCATGTTGGTGGGAGGTGAGAGCTCATGTTCCAACCCTCCCTCCAACCCTCTGTGCCAACCCTCCGACCAGTGAAAGAAAAGGGAAGTCAATGACCCTAACCCATTATACATGCATATGGAAAGGCATTACACGGGGCCGTTAGAGGTTACCAGTGCCTCACATATTAATCGCTTATCTAAGCATGTACGGTTGTCTTACCTGTGCAAGATCTTCCATCGGAGGCAAGTTGATATCCAGTAATACATGAACAGCTGTAGCTGCCGGGCGTATTCCTACAGATTTGATCACAGTTCGATGGCAAGTCCAACTGGAAATCCGACAGAGTCGGGAGCGCGTAAGAACTGAACTGTACATATTGGCTTGACGAAGTGGTTGGAGAAATTTGTAAGGCCACTGAAAAAAGCAAGTGGGTTGCTAGTTTCAAGTGATATTGTTGTTGCTGTTAGTTTTAATGTCATTTTAGTTTAATAGAACGCCCCCTTAGGTATTGTCGTAATTTGTTTTGACGCCTTAGGACCATAATTCATCTTAAACACAGTGCAAGTGATTTGGTAGAAAACTCTGGTGAAGCTTTCGTTGCAAGTAAAATTAAAGTAACAGACAAAATGTAAATCGTAAATGCACTAAGAATTATTTCGTGACCCCTTCAACGTTTACTCAAGAATATCGTTTACGCTTGCATACAGTTTGCTCTTTAAGAACGTCTTCCTTTTCTTGAATCCACTTCGCCAATCTACTTTTTTCGGTTTTGTTCTACCTTATCTACATGCATTATTGCATGTACGATGGCTTGATACAGGCTTAAGTGTTAAAGATAACAGTTTATCTCTATTCCTACCCACGAGGCAATTGCCGTTGCACAACATGTTACTGTAAATACATACCGTAAAATCTCTATTACTCCCCGCTCTCCTATAAGCCCCCTCCCCGTTTGTAAGTCGATTTTTGTAATAAGCTCCCCTCTGTAGTAACCCCCCTCCCATTTTGGGACATGAGAGTTAGTGCTTCCTATTCCCTTTTACGAAAATTAACTTTATGTGGCCCAAACATTTTCTTTTAACAAAAACGGTATACGGCAGATTCAATTACAGACATTCTTATAAAAAAATATCCTTTCCATTTAAAGTTTAACAGCAGTTGTTTGGGTTTTGTAGTAAAATTATTTTAAGACGAAAAATATTTAAAATTAGCCCCTCCCCCTTCTGTATTAAGCAGCCCTCTCTAATACGCCCCCGTTAACAAGGCCTGAAAAAAATAAGCCCCTCCCCCCCCTTCGGAGGGCTTAAGGAGGCTCGAAAGGGTTTTTCGTTGATGTAGTGTTTGCGAAACGATGAAAGATTGCAAAGAAAAATATTCAATGGTCTAGGCAAACTATATGTCTCCTTGGAACTCTCTCTGTGGCTATATTTTAAGGGTGATTGTGACGTCATATCAGTTACCATGGCAACGCCTAAGGTCCACAGAAAGGTCCTCTAAATGTCAGTTTTTGTAAATTATTTGAAAAACTTATTCGGTGACCTATCGTTTTTATTTCTTTGTTGGAAAGCTCCCTAAATTCTTTAACTTTTCAGGCAGTATGAAAAAAAAAATTATCTAGTAAAATTTATTACATTTAAAAAAAACGCGTTTTGTAGCTTACAGAAAATGCTACTAGATAATTTCCCTCGAAACTGTTATATTTGAAGTGCCATCGTGAATGGTACGTGCATGCAAAAAATCAAGATAGGTCACCGAGCAAAAAAGAAATGTTTTCTGCAGATTTTATTTCCGGTTTTCGCAATTTCACGCAGTATTTAACTTCCGGTGCGCTTGATTTTGATTCATTCAGCTGACGCGTGCATGTTAGTTATGGCGTGTGTAGATTGCGCGCGCGCGTGCAGCTAAAAACCATTTCCAGCCTCCTTAATAGGCCTTTACGGTAGTTTACATGCGAGGCAGACTAGTACTCGCCCAACACTGTTTTCTTAGACCTTGAGCCACCGAAGTTGATGCTAGATTTAGATGACAATAAAAAATGTTGAGCCGATGTCTTTTGCCTTCCCGGGTATTTTCCAATTAATAAAAAAAAGACGATAATCGTCGCAATGTCAGTTCTTCTTACCGGACAAATATACTGTTTTGGAAGTCGACTCTGATAAAGACGTTGGTAAAAATAGATTTAAAAGAATAGTCATCGTAACGGTATATTTAATTTTTTCGTAATTGAAAGTATTTGAATTTTTGATCGACATATTGATATATTGCTTGTTGAATTCCGTTAAAGTAAAGCTCTTTAATAAGCAAAACAAACGAGAATTCCCTCGATTTAACTCTCAAGAGAATTGACTATCAAAAGGAAGCCCAACTGAAGAAAAACTATTTTTCCGTTTATTACTAGAATTGGAGACTTTCACCCCCCGAAACCTTAGCAAAGCAGTAGACCAAGATTATTGGTACTTAACAGCAGGTGCCCAATGATTCCCTTCGCCCGTCCCCTTTGCCAAGAGTAGATGCAAGTAATGTACTTTGCACTCTTTCTATTGAAAATGAGTTTTGGATCAACATTTTTGCTTACCACGTAGCAATTCTAACAACAAATTTGACTAATTTTTTAGCCGGTGCCAACTACCCTACACTGTAAATAATTAAGTCATTCCCCTCACTAAGACTTAAAGCTGTGTTCAAACGTAGAAACTATGTAAAATCATTGAAATTATTTTATATTTTTCTGTTCTCCAGTAAAATCAGTCTTTGGAGAACAATGCTCTTCTTGGTTAGCTATATCTGGTAACTATTAAAATAGTCACCAGATACACGGAATTTGGTATCATACCCGAAAGCAACTTAGGGAATAAATCAACTCACATGGTGTAGCAGAGATTCCTGGTGAATGTGGTTGTGAAGACACGCCGAACGCTGAAGAGCTTATGGGAAGCTGTTGCGAACGTATCCAGTTGGAATAGCCTGCAAAAAGAGTATGTCAATCCATCAATCAATCAATGAACAAACAAACAAACAAAACGAAAGATAAAGTTAACATCAAAGTGCTTTTGGCCATAGAAAGACTTTGTAGCTTGTTGTTACCTCGGGTTGAAGAGTAGCCTATACAGCTAATATCTCCGAACATTTACCCACCCAAACCATCAAAATACACAGACCACACCACACAATGTTATAAGCTGACGTCCGATCCCACCTCACATAGAAGAATTGTAAAGTGACACGTTTGTTGTCACTATGCTGAGACCTTTACCTTTACCTTACTGGAAACTATGTCCCCTACCCTTTGCTATCAGTGTGTGGGTTCTTTAACATCCCACAAAGTTATCATGAACAAGGGTTTTAAGAGAAGACCTATGTTTTGCCGTCCTTATCCGAGAAGACTAACCATTTGTAAATGCCTTTTCAAAGCCAGCACTTTCTCCTCATTTATTCCTAAAGACACTGAGTCAGGCCGGGGTTTGAACCCGCCGGCGACATTCCGCACTAGAGGTTACAGCTGTTAAGGTGTGCAGGTGTTAAGGTGATTGCTTTAACTCCGATTCGGTATGTCAGATACACTTCGTCCCCTGCTTCGTTAATTTGTTTCGTGCCTGCCTTTTTTATTCATTATTAGACTGCGTGTCAAGTTTCTCCTCGGTTATGTTTGTATGCAGATTTTTCCCAGAAACTCGTTTTGCAACTGGCGTACTAAATAGATCCTCGGAGTATAAGTGTAACTTACTAGAATATTGGGCAGAGAATGGCATGTAGGAAGAACTGGTTGTTGGAGACATTTCTGAAAAAAAAATAGGAGACGTTGTCATCAATATGCTGCGTTAGGCCTCATCCATGCATTGGTGACAAGGAATACTCAGTAAATGTTGTTGAGGACGAGGCAGAATCTAACGAGAGCTACACCGAGGTTCTTGAACACTCCTTTAAAAAAATAATTGCCACCTTTCGTTTTAAACCGTTCCACGTGCAATCCTTCACTAGTACCAGTCTTCTCATCGTTTCTAGGAAATATGTCTGTAGAATCTTTTTTCCTTTGTTTGAGAAAAATGATTCGTTTAGCTTTTTCAGTGCTAGTAATTATGTTTCCATGCTTTACTAACTTACCTACTAACCTATTTGAGTGACACAGGTATAGCTTGTTTCAATAAATTGCTCGTATTAAGACTGTGTGGTCGACTTGGTAATGCCTACGCCCCTCCAGTATAAGTATATAGAAGGAATTGTAATAAAGAAATTCACAGCGAATTAAAATAATGAATATTCATATTGTCCATTTTTTGATCAACAACTGAAAGAGTGTATAAGCATACAAAGGATGAAGAATGTTGTGTTAATAAAAAAAATTGATTAATGATAATATGGAATGAATGTCTGTCAAAATTGTGGCGTGGTAGATTCTTATAATTTAGTGTCTGGTAGCCTTGATTTTTATGGAAATCAGTGTGTCATCGAAAATATCGTATATTTGATGATATAACAGGCCTTGATAACATGCAAATGTCTCGCAATATACTTCATATATTTGAATTGATAAATGAGGTCTCACCACAAGTTAATGCAAAAAGAAAAAGAATGATTACTATAACTACATGTCAGCAGACAAATCAGAACTTAAAAGAAAACGACAAAACTTCTTAGTTTGTAAGACATGTTGCAATAGAAACTTTGTCATCTTCAGTTGAATAACGTACAAAGCATTAGAAGTTGAATTTATAAGAAGGCTAAAGTGCTAATTATGCTAGTAACAACGGAATGTACGTAAAACGTGAGAATGTGAGAATTAAAAAGATAGCTTAAGATTCACATGATGTCATTGTTGGTTCAAAGAGGGTTGTTCTCTTTGAATATGAAAGGCCTCTTTTATCTTGAGTTGAAAAGTCGTAGAGGCGTGATCTAAAATATGGAAACAGTCTACTGAACAGAGGGCGTGAAAATGTTCAGAATTCTGCAAGTGTTTGAAAATGTGGGAGGCCCTATCACCGACTAGGTGCTCATGCACGCGTGTGGAATCTCGCCGACATAACAGGCATTACAGCCCGCACAAGTAAACTTCTAAACCACCCACGAAGCCCGCCCGCTGGATATAGGGTCCTTCACACCAAAAAAGTTGGTTATTTTAAAGGAGGAAAAAACTAGTTTACTATCCAAATCATTGTAATAGCGCTTGATCAAGTGACGAATCGTTTCCTGAGTGACGACAGAAAAATGACCAATGTAAGGTAGTTTAAAGTAAAATTTTGGTGAAGTGGGAAGGGAACCCTGGGGACAAAGACTACTTAGGGTCCCAGTAATGTAGCGGTTAACAATCCTTTCAATTAAATTGGCAGGGAAAAGATTCTTTTTTAAGATTTCCATAAGCTCAGTAATGTCCTTGTGTAGCCCCAACCAGGTGTTGTTGATTTTATAGGCTCTATCAACAATAGTCCTAATGAGACGCACTAACTCTTTGTAAGAGTACGAGGTGAAACCGAATAATAACCGAATAAAGGTTACCTTACGATACAAACTAGTTCTACAAGAATTGAATTGATTATTATCAACTAGGACATCTAAAAAAGGTAATTTGTGATGAGCTTTCTTTTCCACAGTGAACTTTATGTTGGGGTGTCTAGAGTTGATGTAGTCAAAAAATATAATGTTCAAAACTTGGCAGTGAAACCACTCGCCTGCGGCTCACGGTTCCACTTGAGTTTTGAGCATTTTATGACGTCATTCTATAGTCTATAAAGGCAAAGACCATAGAAAAATGACGTCGATTTGTTATGTTGAAATTCTTTATGTCGTTGTATGTTTTAAGCAATAAACCAGTTCTTGAAATATCTCTAACACAATAGGATTTAACATGACTCCACTAGCTGTTGTACCACGGAATCGGTCGCCAAGTCGTCTACCTGTCTCGCCAATGTACTGAACTTGTTGGATAACTTACAGGATATGTAATAAATGACATTTTGTGGAGGTACATGTGAAACGATCGGTGATCTTAACAGATCGCTTAGGTCCCGATATTTTGCCAGTGTTAAGAATGAAAGGACAAGTTTTGCATCGTGAGGGCGCGCATTTGAAAGTGCCGGGTTGTTCATTAGTTTTGAGTGCGCTTGTAACTAAAAAGCTGCCTACGTTTTTTTTCCGATTCTACCAGTTTTGGGATCATTTTGGAGTAATTTAAAGTTATTAAGAATGATACTTTTGTCTGTGTGATTATGAGGATGAAAGTAAGGGTGAATGGAATTCTGTCATTACTACGTGAAGACGTGACGTAATTTGACATCAAATGTGGCATAATTAGCTATGATTGGTTGGATTTCGATAAGATGTTAAGAGTATTGCGCACTGTGAAGGAACCAGTCAGACTGCTGGGCGCACTCCAATAAAAACAACATGTAAAAATTGAAAAAGAGGGATTGCTGCCAGCGAAACGTTTATCATGAATGACGCAAATATTGACGCACAACTACCAATCCGTTCTTGTATGATTCATTTAGTGTATCAAACTGAACCAAGAACTCTCTCCAATTGTCATTTGATAGTTGGTAACGCAAATGAGTACCCTGAAGTGCATTATACTCCAAGTAAAGATATAACACGTGTGTACCGTGACGTTCGGAAATATGTACATGCTCATAATGAATACCAAGAAGGTACCCTGTTGAACAGATCCAACTTTAGCACTATATTTCCATTCCTGTATCTTGATTTGACAAAACAAAAAATGGGACGTATACAAACATGGACCCCCGGTTCTTGGACCACCCTTGTGGACCACTCCAATTATATGAATTTTACTAAAATTTGGAATTGGGTGCCGTAAACAGCCGAATTTACTCTTCGTTCCGAGCTTATGATAAAATCCAGCTTTTAGTCAGTGGGGCTGGAGAGAACATGCATGTACTTTCAATTTCATACAAGAGAATGTTGCATCGTGTTACCACTAAACAAGCTGTTGAACAAGTCCGGCTCGATTCCAGTTCAATATCAGGGAGTAAAAAAATGCTGAAGGGGTTGAGGGAGGGGTACTTGATGTCTCTCCCCAGGCTTCCTTCTGTCTCTCTTCTTCTTACCTTGGGAACGAGGTTGCTTAATATGCAAGATGGCGGCTTTTCAGATGGCACCCTTCTCATAATAATCATGCTTACAGTGAACGCAAGACGACATGCTTTCAGCCAGTAAGGTGTTTTAGTACGTGTGAGAGACGCAGCGGACAGAAAAGGTTGGTTTTAGTGGTTTCAATTTGATACAATATTCTTTCAGGTCGAAAACGTCATAACAAGTGCTGTGGAATTAACATTAGTCATCTATTAGTGCTGAATTTAGTTTTGTGGCTTTATTGTAGTTTGTTTATTGAATTAGGGGTGGTCCACAGGGGTGGTCCATAGACTGGGGTCCATATTTAGAATACGTCCCAAAAAAGGACATAAAATATGGAACAACTAAATTGACACTCAAATATGAATTAATCTGGACTACAGCTACAGCGTTCAGTGTTAATGCCTTAACATTGTATGAACAAGACATTGAACTGACTCACAAAGAGATCAAATTACTGCTTAGATCTTAAATCAAACACAATTTCAATCATCTGACTGAATATGTTTTATGAACAGAAATTTATAAAACATATATTATATATAAGATATGACATTATCATCCCGATGGAGTCAAATTATCAGAAGGACAAAAACAGAAGTTAACATCTGCAATAAAAAAATAATTCACCTATAACAATTCAATTAAATAATGATGAATTAAATGGTTCTCACAAATTGATCTTGACCAAAACTCAAATCAATAAATTGCAGAAAGCCATGACAAAATAAAACA
>OX419335.1:21971998-22014498 GCA_948470475.1 Galaxea fascicularis
TAATGAATGATTTGGTTTTTGGAAAAACGATTGAACATTTAAGAAAACGAGTTGATGTTAAACGTGTAACTGATGAGAACAAGAAATCTGGTAGCTGTACATAAAATCAAAGAATCATTAACCTTAAATCGACCTGCATATATTGGTGTGTGTATGCTTGATCTCTCAAAAACTCTTCCGTATGATTTCCTTTTTATTCACTGACACAAACAGTCCAACTTATGAAATTGAAACTGGAGATGCATACCAAAACTTTTAGAATAATAAGGAAAAAATCGATAGTAGTGATTATCCTGAAGATAGTAATTATTTTTATAAAACAAATAAGAAAGTAATAGGTAACTTCAGAGATGAAGCCTCTGGAATTCTAAAAGCTGAATTTGTGGGATTGACATAAAAAATGTATTCATATATGAAAGACAACGATGAAGAGAATAGAACTTTTAAAGGAATAAAAAAGATACTAAACATAACAATTATTACGATGCACTTACAAACTAACAAACATATAGTCTCAATTGTATGATTCCACCTGTCGTGATCGCGTCGTATAGCTGAGTAAAATGGTAACAAACTCACAATAACAAGCCTCCGTGAAATATCAAAGATTTTTCACCACGCCCGCCTTGCTCAAACCCAAATCGCTTTTGCGTCACAAAAACCGCTTTTGTCACACCCCTGCTCGTCCAATTGATGGAAAAGTAGTATTGGGGTTGATGGCTACGAGATCTCGTACCATCAACTCCTATACTACTATTAACTAAAAAGCTAATTATACAAATATAATTGAATTTCGCTCAAATTAATATGAAAATTACGAATCATTAGATTCGACTCACCAGATATACTAGATTCTGTTGATGTTGTTGAGGACGTTGGGGAGAAGCTAAATGTGTAACTCCACCAGTAATAATTATCACTGCGTTTCGATCTCGAGAGATCGATCTCGAGAGAGCACTCGTTAATATCTGAAAGAGAAACACAAAAACTATTTAAAAAAGTGGGCTTTTGTGTTTAATAAATAAAAGTAAGAAAAAAGGCAAAACCTTTGTCTCTCTCTCCTTACTTACAGCCCAAATTGAAAGTCAAGAAAATGTTATTACACTTACCGACACAAGTCGTGAATCCTGGAGGTTCAAGGTAATACCCGAAAGGACAAAAGCCATACGCAGCAAAACGCCAGAAACTCGAGGATGTTATGCCTGGTGTTGGTGGTCCGTCATAAGAACATCCTTGTCCAACTACTGCACCTTGATCTATCAGAACAGCGTACGAACCGTTCATACTCAAAGCTGCATTAGGTATTGCGAACTGCAAGGTAGTGTGATCACTGCTGATTCTGACATACGAGGAAAGAGTATCTACTTTGTAAACGGCGTGACCACTAGGTATCGAGACAAGCCGGATGAAGGAAGAGGTTCTGGGTTTCTTTATCTGGAAAACAATAATATTTACTTGAGTACGGCAAAAGCGTAGGCTAAAGTAGATATTTGTAGTATGGTAGTACATTCGTACCCATAGCATGGTTTTTGAAAGCTTTTCCTTTACGTTTCTCCCTTACTTCCTACAAAATAGCTTTAGGACGGGCGGCTGATTTGATGATTTACTCTCTAAATTTGATCCACTCTCCGACTCTGCGGAGTTTAGAATGCTGAGGTTTTGAAAGACTAAGGTTACTTTCAATATGCCTAAATACATGAGAAATGTGATGAGAAACTGCATGTTGTTGCGTGAGGTGTGTCTGTATATTTCAAGTAAACCAATGTAAATCTAATCACATGCATTAATTAACGCGGAAATCCCTGCCGTTTTATATCACATACGAAACATCGTCTAACAATATTAGCTATGTTGTCGAACAAAGGTTAAGAGCATATAGGAACTAAAGCAGAAGGTCATGGGAAATATGGAACAGAAAAAGAGTTACATGCGGTTAAAGATGAAGCTTTCAAGGAAAGAGGAATATCTCGATGAGAGCCTGTAAGCCAAAAATAATAATGCACTTTAGATCATTTAAGCTCGCTGGGCGAAGTGTAGGATGGATATAACTATAAGGAGAGTGACAATATATGTTTTAGAATCAGGTCCTGAGCAGTGGAACTGTAGTCCTCAAATCGAAGAAAAACCTGACTGGAGAGGAGTTGTAAGAGGTGGGAAGGGAGCTGGGGGTGCCTTGAGGATTAGTAATTGTATTGTCTCTTAGTCATAATCGAAATGGTCAGCCACAGCAGTTCGGAGAGCGGTGATGCAGCACTGCAAGGTACTATAAGTAGTGCATTTTACTTCTAAAGAATAAGTTGAACTAGGCCTTGAGCATTAGTTGTCACGGAGTGAATAGTTCGCCCAGCCAGTTATGACAGATAAAAGCCGCCTTCAAATGACGCTATTCGTCCCTTACCACTCGATCGAACTGTATGCTCCACCACGTTAGACCTGGTCCAAGTTTGCTGACGGGGTTCCTTGGCGTTTGGCTTCCCATTACGACACGAGGTGTGTTTCCTAGGAAACCAGTTTTTCGTGGTAAATTTCCAGTCTTTTCAAGATTAAATGTAGCAATTCTTGCATGGTTTGTGACACTATCATGGTACCCGAATATTGGGTAAGAGTTTTACGCAAATGCCTAGCCCTATTTTAGGTATGCCGACCCCTGGAGCGTCCAAAACTAGTTTATTGGAGGGCTTTGAGGGCCACAAATACAGAAACTGACGTTGAGATTGTTAGAAAAGGAGAAAAATCGCTCCCCTTCTCCTAGTAAATTTTTCGCCCGTCCGGTCGTAGTTCAGTGGGTGATACCTTAAGATACTTTTTTGCTGCTTTAGTTTATATATACTCACGTAGTCCCACGAGAATTGTGACACATCGGTACTCGCTTTCCATGCTGTCAAAAAGAAACAATTGAGTTGACAATGGCGTCTCTTTATAATTTATCTACTTTTTGGGTCTTTAAGTGTTTTTGTCTTCAATACCAGAAATAAGTTTACAGAGTTTATACATGTACCAGTTTCTAACGAGAATTTTGGATAGTTGACTCTTTCTATGATAGATAATAGCCGGACACCTTTTTTTCCATGGAGAAGTTAATGAGGTGTCATAGTTCTAACACCGTGGACTATTACAAGCAAAAGCATGCGTCTAGATAAGTCCAACTAAATAAACATTGATGGTGACATAGCTTACTTTGCCGAATCCACCGCCTTGAAACAAAACAGCTGTTGGCCGACTTGATATTGGCTGGGATACCAAGTGACATTTTGGTAGAAGACTCCATCACTGTAGCGTAAAGAGGAAAGTTGCATTCCAGGTGGAGATGATGTCACTATTTCCGAGATGCTGAAATAGCATACCAGTGGCACATTAATCATTTGAGGTAATATGAAAATTAAATTCTTGGGGTGCAGCATTAACTTCACGAATGTTGTCGATTTTTTGACGTTGTTGATCATGCAATTTTCTCCTGACTGATACCTCTGGAGCCACTACTGCCGAAGTGGTTCGACAGTTCTGAAGATTTGGAAGACATGTTCGCCATTGCGCTGTTTCGTTGAAAGAAAAGGACGCCAGCATAATAAAAATTATTCGTTGACTTTGAACATGTTAGCGAGAATAAATATGGCCAAAATTGTTCGCTAAGGCGGACAATACCAACCATCGTCTGGATACAACATGACATGCATATAGTAACACAACAAGAAGAAAGAAAACGATGCTAATAATCAGTTTTGTTTGCATTTTGACTTTGCACATACTTCGCGTTGTCCTGATCTCAAGAACAGCAGCGCTTTAAGACAATGAAACTGAACGTGAATGGGGCTTTGTAAAGTGCTTCTGTTTAGTTTCATAATTGCTTGGGAGGGTGGTATCTATCAGAGCAGTGCAGCCGCCGTTTTGATCTAAAGAAGTATATCTCTCAGAGATTTTCAAGTCAATTCAAACTTAATCGAACACATAAAAAAGCTAAAAGTTCAACGGCATCGATCGATATGTTGCAATTACGACAAACAAAACAATCCAAAGTTGAAAACATGGCGTTCAAAAGCTCATTGCTGTGGTTATTTCAATAGGGCTATGCTCACCCTTTTTAACTAGGTGAATATGTAAACAGAATCAACATTTTAAGGGCATGTACTAAAACCCGAAACAACGAAACGAAACGACCGAAACGAAATCACCAAATCAATTTGATTACATGGATTTTTGGTCTCCTATATTCTGTCCTTGTAATTCACAATCTCCTCCCCTACTAGACAGTTTAAACGTCGTCTCAGGGAGACAAGTAGCGATACTGACTGAGACGTTATCAGTGAATACTTCTTTCCCTAACTTTTCAATTTTTTTCCTTTCTTTTCTTTTCCCATCTGCTTTGGTTGGTGCTCCGCCCTAAAAATGCATAAAAAAAATACGAAACCATTTTCTTTCTTAAAGTCCTAAATGTAAGATAATTCTGTGTTTTGCTGGCTCGTAGCTTCGTTTCGGCGGTTTCGTTTCGGTGGTTTCGTTTCGTTGTTTCGGGTTTTAGTACATGCCCATTTTAAGAGCGCATGTCCGTAAAAATCAAACATTTCGCGGCAAGGGTGGAAAATTCGATTTCTCTCATATTTTCTAGGATACAACTAAAATCACTGTAAGTTTACTGTATAGTTTTTTCCGTGAAATATCCTTTAGTTTAAAAGAAAAATGCAAATAACGAAAATTCGTTAAAATCGTCATTTGAAGCTCTAAATTATTGCACTGGTTTGAGAGCCTAGCGTGCGAAAACAAATCATTCTACCGCCTTTAAAATACTCAAATCTTTTTTTTACAATCTCTAAATATCTGTTGGAATGATTTTAGGGAATGTGGTGTTGTTCTTTGCATACGAAATAATATAATTTCATTGGCATACAATTCACTACAGTAAAAGTACTTCGTGGATAAAATTAGTTTTCACCATGTGCGAAACGTTCAAATCGACTAAGCTTCTGGTGGTTGAATTTTAGAAGGATGATCTATAGATTCCGGTGAAAATTTCTTTGGGCAAATGATTAAGAGCGACGCGAGAGCATTTCAAAGTTCGTAAAAAATGAAAATATTTGACCTTTGGCGGTAAACTTTGAAGTTGCTGGTCAAACATACATTTTCGTCCGTGTCCATATTAGGTTAAAATAGGCACTGAGAAAAACATTTCGAAATGTTTCTAACCTTATAATATTCTGTAAACGACTGGTCCAAGGGCCATTGAAGCATGATTCTTTGGTCGTTCGTCGCTCTTTTTTTATCCCTGCGGACGTATACAAAACATGGACCCCCGGTCCGTGGACCACCCTTGTGGACCCGGTCCATGGACCAAGGGGCCATGTTTTGTATACGTCCTATCCCTGCTGTTCGCTGTTGGTGTACACCGCGCAACATGTCAACGTATTCAATGGTGGAACACCAACCTTTGATCAATTTTAGGCGCATTTCATCACAACTGCATCTTCCTTGACGGCTTAGTCATTTGTTCAGTACTGCTTGGTTTATAGTACACGAAAATAATACATCTGATCGCTGCTCGAGTGGCAAAAATGTCGGTGTTTTCAATCTATACTGCATTACAGGCAGCCGTTTATTCGTCACGCAATACTGTCACGGGCATTTTAGAGGGGAGGGCTACAGCTAAGATGCTTGAAAGAGTACTAAGGCCATCCCCTTTTTTTTCTCCGTTTAGCGTCGTTGACCGACCCAGATTTTCGCGTTTTCAAAAAAAAAAAGTTATGCAAAAGGCAATGAAGGCAATTTCAAACAATTATCACTTTAATCTGAAACATAAGCAGTTTTTTGCCTTACAGATTTTTAGTTTTTACTTCATACTTCAACTACAGTTTTGGTGGTTCATCCTTTTTTCCCTGTTCATGTTTGATTTTAAGAACGACATCGATTTTTCCTGTAACCACACCTTGTTGTTTCCAGGCTCCACGGATATTATGCTGAGGTACCGGGACTCCTAGCTTCAGACTCCTTTTCCTTATTTTTGTTTTTTTGTTTTCCTTTTCAGACCGACCGACCCAAAATCAGAAAATGCATTCGACAATAAACAAAAACAAAACAAAACAAAAAAAATGGGGGGGGGGTGGCCTAAAATAAACAAAATAAATAAATAATAATAAATAAAAAGAAAAAAAACGGTTTATTTAAGGAATTTCGTCTTTACTTGCTTGCTTCATCTTTGCTAAACGCTATAGTATGCATTTACCATTGGTTGAAGGCTTTGCACTATTCTTAGGTTGCGTTCGACTGACCGTACTCCGGAATCTGAGAATAAGCGGAACAGTCTTCCTTTTTAAGTAAATTTGGGAAGACATTTCTACAAATTTTCGTTGACACATAATAATTTAAAAGCTTTTTTTCACTCTAATAACTCCAAAAGCCTCGAGCTCTCAGGAGGGATTTCTTGTCTTCACTGCGTGTATATTCTTATACCTGGTTATAACAGCACGTCAGTGGTAGGTTAATCGACTGTCAGAACTTATCGCTGCAAGTAGAGTGCTGTTCTTGACGGATGGATGGAACTTATAACAGGATATGGTGCTCTGTTCATACAGATGTAACTAAAGGGAGGAGCAGAATCAGCTCCTTTTAACTCATGAATGCAGTCTGAAATGTGAAAGAGTACTCTGTTTCCGACATGACTGCTGACACTTTAGGCACTGGTAAAATGTTACTATTTATGGACCGGGGAATGAGTGAAGTGGGGACGCGCGTGGGAGGAGCTTGGTGTAAAACCAGCCCGTACCTTTCTTTTCTTGCCTAACTCATAAACCAATCATCATGCCACATACTGGAAACAATTGGTTTCATCATCAATTTTTTTTACGCACTCCTATCCATTTATCTAATTTTGAAAACAAATAAGCACCCTATCTCCTCTCCCCCCTCCCCCGGTAGCCCCCCCTTCCCCCATAATCTCTTTCAGTTGATAAATAATAACCGGTGTTTCTGTTAAAAAAAAATCTTTCCCTGATGGGGCCTCTGGCAGGAGGGGTGCTCTCGAGAAGGATGATGTTGTGGCCCACGCGCGGCGCGTAACACCATCATTTCCTTCCGGTAGCATCCAGACACGTAATGGCTTAAAGTAAGAACTTTAATTAGTTATTGTTTAATTTAGTAATCATAAATTTGATGGTATCTAAAAAACTGCACCTCCAAAGACGTACTTTGTAACACAAGCGGCCCGGTTGTTCGAAAGCCGATTAACGCTAATCCAGGATTAAAAATTAATCAAGGAGCTTATTTCTCTATCCCCAAACGTTGTTCAATGCCGATATTCTGCAAAATTTTAGATTAGGGAGAGTCAATCCTGAAAAACAAAAAGCAGCGAAAACAACTTTCATCCAATAGTTAAAAGCTGCAACCAAAGTTTACGCTAATCCTGGATTATGTTAATCGGCTTTCGAACAACCAGGCCAGATGAATAACCACCCGAAGCCACAGGTCACGCAGACTTAGGTAGGCTCTTGGGTGATTCATTGTTCTCTTAGGATTACGCTCCCTCAGGAAGCAAAAGAAAGGCAATATTTTTCGTAGGGGTACGTTGTTTCCTTGCTATCTATCAACCATTTAAATCGGAAATGCGGGTCATCTGCGTTCAAACGAATAAATAAATGAATAAATGAAATAAAGTAAAATAAACCTAGATATGTGATTTCTCCTCGTTTGTGGTTTCAAACTAGGATTTATGGTAAAAAAAAAGGATAACACTATGTAAAAGATAAGGTGATCTTCATCAATAAGTTTTGTAAACTGTAGCACTCCCCCACCACCCCCCCCTCACCACTACTGCCTACGCTCCTAACAACCCACCCCACGTGCTCAATCGAATTCGCGAATAAATAAACTATTATTTGGATTTTAGCAATGGAAAAAGAACGCACTTAAACTATCACTATCTTAATTCCTGCTCCTGTTGTTGGTGTTGCCTTGAGTATGTACTTGTTCAATCAAGCATTTTCGCATTTCCACCCTCCTCAACCCTGCTAAAATGTCCATGACATTGCATTGCGTGACAAACAAACAGCTGATGTAATATTTTCGTGCACTACAAACCAAGCAATACTCAGTAAATGACTAAGGCTACGTCCACACTAAGCCGGATAAATTTGAAAACGCAACTTTTTTTTATCCGGATAGGCCTTCCGTCCACACTAAAACGGCGTTTTAGGTGTCCAAAAACGGAACTTTTTGAAAACGCTCTCCAAAGTGGATAAATTTGAAAACGCCGGCTTAGTGGGTTAGCGTGGACAGCGAAAACGGAAGTTTTTAAAAACGCTGACGTCACAACAGGCATGTGACTCTGTCGCAGTCCCTTTTCAACCGAGACTCCATCCGTAAGGCCAGGGAAGCTTTTTTAATTCAAAAAGGCAGGACAATTAATTGATCCCGATGGTCTGAACATCCGCGAAGAAACTTATTAATATTGTTACCTCTTATCATGTTATTTCATTATTTTTTTTTATCTTATACTTATTTTTAGTTTACACCGTCAATTATTTTTAATTATTTCCGGTATTACGAAATATGCATTAAAACCACGTCCCAATGTAACATTCTCATTGTACCTGAAGAAAGCTGGTTTGGCCAGCCGAAATATAGTACACCTACAAAAAATTCCTCTACGTTGTGTCGACTTCAGTGTGGACATGGAAACAGTTTGAAAACGATTAATGTGGACGGAGAACATTTTATCCGTTTTCGCGGCAACAGTTGCGTTTTCAAATTTATCCCGCTTAGTGAGGACGTAGCCTAAGCCGTCACAGAAGATGCAATCGTGATGTTGATCAAAGATTGGTTTTCGGTCATGGATTTACACCGCGCAAAGACCGTTAAAACGGTCTTTGCGCGGTGTACATCGGACGTTACAAACCGAGCTCATACTTATGCGACGAACAACCAGAGAATCGTGCTTAAATGTCGATTAAATGGCCTTTGGACCTGTCTTTTACAACATGTTATGAGGTTAGAACATTTAGAAATGTTTTTGTATGTGTTTATTTTTTGACCTTATATCCGTTAAGACATTGGCACGGACTAAAATTAAAGTCTGACAACTTCAAAGTTTATCGCCGAAGGTCAAATATTTTCATTTTTTTACGTACTTTGAAACGCTCTCGCGTCGCTCTTAATCATTTGCCCGAAGAAATTTTCACCGGAATCTATAGACCATCCTTCAAACATTCTACAACCAGAAGCTTAATCGATTTGAAGGTTTCGCACATGGTAAAAATTAATTTTATTCATGAAATACTTTTACTGCATTGAATTTTATGCCTTCGAAATTAAATTATTTCGTATACAAAGATCAACGCAATATTCCATAAAATCATTCCAACAGATATTAAGGGATTGCAAAAAAAGATTTGGGTGTTTTAATGACGGTAGAATGATTTGTTTTAGCGCGCGAGGCTCTCAAACCTGAGTAATAATTAAGCGCCTCAAATGACGATTTTAAAGGAATTTCGTTATTTACATATTTCCTTGAAATGAAAAGATATTTCACCGAAAAAAACTATACAGTGATTTTAGTTATACCCTAGCCTATCGGACATTAAAATATGGAAGAAATCGAATCTTCCGCCCTTGCCGCGAAATTTGGAATTTGTCTGATTTTTACAGACAGGCGCTCTTAACAACCACCACCGAATTTTAAATCCAAACGAACAATATTACAAAACATACTGTTTTGAGAAGTCTGTGAGAGTGACTTCAATGACTGTTTTATATGCTGATCCAATCTGGACTTCGGAGCATTCGCCGTCATTTGGGGTAGATGCTGTAAAAACGGGTACATCACTGCATGATCCAGATTGGCTGCTAATTATGACGAGAAATTGAAGCCCAACAGAACTGAATGGGCGAACGCTGTTAAAATCGGTGGTTCCGGCTGGATAGTCTTCTAACATGATTGCCAATGCGTAGGTACCAGCTGCTCCACTTGTGCCATTGTAAGACAACACGCAGGTTTTCTAAAAGGGTAAATTCGTCTGGTAAATGCAAATCTATAATCAGTGGTGAAATCCCATCAGTGGGTCAATTAACTAGTAAAGTCGAGGAAAACAGTAATTGTACTCTAAATAGAGGAAGATTTGCTCAGAATGGCAAACTGGCATCTTTGGGATAATTGCTTCGGGTAACACCTATCCTACCCCTCTTCAGTCAATTTTCGTCTTGCGAAAGAAAGCTTTAAGAGTCATTACTTTTTCAAAGTCCGATATTTAAACAGTTACAAATTATCATCAATTACCTTCGGTTTTTAATGATTTATTTATTTCATTTGACAAAATTCATAGATATAATACTCGCTTGGTGTTCTTGCGAACGGGTCAAAAATTCAAAGATAAGTCATCGCTTCTTAATTTAAACTCGTTTAATGAACCGACATAACACTAAACCTAGTTCGTGACGACAAAACATGGCCGAACAGAAACCTCCTGCTTGATCTGGTCCTACACTGCGCATGTCCGTGATAAAACTAGTTCTAGTCCTAGTCCTGGTAGTCCTGGTAGTAGTCCTAGTCCTTCTGAACACTTGGCCTGCAGGCAAACTTGCTATTTTACCTAAACCTCGTACTAATTATGGTATTTTCATTATACGCTTTCAAGGACAATGAAACTGATTTGTACCTCGGTGAGTGAGCCAAAGGGAAAGCTATCAGGGTTTCTGTAAGACTCTGAGTAATTTGCCCACCGGCACTTTGTGACATCTCCATCTGGGTCCTCAACTGGGATTCGTAGAAACTGGGTGCATCCCTCTTGCCAGCGCAGAATTGCAGCACTTCTTGATACTGGGGAAGAGTTTATTCTTCCAGTGTCTGCTCGACGTGTGAGGTTAACCGTCGCCGAAACGAGCCACGATCCGGACGAATCTCGGGACAAAGAAATCCAACAGCAACTTGTGTAACTGGTAAGCAAATGATAATAAAATGTAAAAAAAAAAACAAAACAAAACAAAGGTCAAGGAAAAAAATAAAGAAAGAGAGACAATGAAAGAAAACTTCATAAATTTTTTTGGGCCGAGAGGGAGTCGCTCTGTTACCCGAAATGAAACTTTTGGAGTTAAAATAACGGCGTTGCAGGGTGTGATTTAACTTGATTTTTGGAATCTGCATGTCTTTACGAGTACAAATGCCAGGTCACAAAGTTGTGATCTCATTTAGCTCGATTCGACATCGATCTTGATTAGATCGATCCGAGACCACCTCTCTGGGTGGACTAATTTGGATCGGCTACGGATCAGTTCGAAATGTTTAAAGTTAGCACCGTTACGGGTTAGATCGTTTCGAGACCGATCTAACTCTCTGTTCGGGACAATTATATGAAGTTGAAATTCAAACCGCGTTAGTCGTGTGACTAGATCCCATATGGGACTTTTGTGAAAGTGAAAAGGTTTTTGCTCGCATCATAGCCTAGTTTTTGTGTGGCGGATACAGAAGCACAGAATTTGTAAGTATTTTATTCAGTTTGGTTTCGTTTTCGGCTGGTTGCCAACACATGTATTTGTATTATTCTTTAGTTTACTTTCACCGTACCAAGCGTGTCGTATCAACCGTGCGAAACTGATGTACCGAGCGTTTCGAAATGGAGAGATGTTGTGTTGTGTTTCTGCGGCGTCAAAGGGATCTTTGTAAACTAGTTGACAACGAGAATAACTAGCACGTTTTTGGACGAGTTGAAAGTCTGTTTATCCCCGACACTCTCGAGTGTGAACGGCCCCTTAGACTCGGACTAGTCCGCGTCGGATCAACTCGGACTTACTCGGATCAACTCGGACTGAATAAAATTCCCCCAAATGTCTTTTTGAAGGCGTTAGATCAACTCAGACTGAAGTAAAATTCCCGAAACTGTCTTTTCTAAGGCGAAAGTCATCCCAAAATTCTTCTAAAGCGACGTCAAATTCATTCCCGTCTGCTCTTCGATCGGTAATCAAGCCGCGATGTAGTTTTTCTAGTGCCAGGTCTCTCACATGAAATGATTTCCACGAACACGGATTTCTCAGACTGAAGAACTGATGTAGGATGAACGTTTGGAGTTACCGACTAACGAGAAAATTCTGATAAACTAACGAAATAGGTGAAATCAGTATCATTACAACGCCCCAGAGCCCACTTGAAATACCAGCTGTATGTATGAAAGGCAAACACGTTGCAGGAAGATTGCATGCGACATAAGCTTAAGCGAATTTACATGGGATAAAGTCAACGAAAGAAGGTGAAGACAAATTTCAATTTTCTCCACATACTAGAGATTGATGTGAGGAACCACTGTGATTCAGAAAGATTTCGAGCACTGGCTATGTTTATTTAATGGCAACATGAACACTGATATAAACTCTCTGTTATCTGCGGCAAAAAAGCCGCCATTTTTCACTTGGACATGGCCGTGGAGGCAAAAGGGAAGTGTTAAGATGTGTAACGTCGAAGAGACATTTGCATCGGTTTCTTTTTTCTTACGTTTTGTTGTTTTCACGCTCAAATAGGTTTGGAATCTTGTTTTTTCCAAATGCTTTCTATCCAATATTTCGTCTTGAATCCTAAAACCTTTCGTTTTTTAATTCCTCCTGTCGCTCATTTTAGGGCAGAAAATTTGTTGAAGAAAAGCCAAGCGAAGTCCGGCCCCGCTTGGTAAGTTTGACATTTGGAAAACTCTCGCAAAGAACAACAACTCCTTGCCAAAAGTAAACGCGATTTTTAACAGCTGCAGCATTGGAAATGCCAGCAATATGTTGTCCCTCGCAGCAATTCTTAGCAAAGCAACGATTTTGTGTGAAATGACGGCTATTATGTCAGCTCTGCGTTGGGAGTGATTATTGACTGACCTAATTCAACCGTCCTTATCCGCAGGTTAGTATTCCTGTTTTGCCTTTTATACGGACACTTATGTCAAGAACACTCGGACTAGCGATTTGCTTCGATTACTCACGAGTTATGTTTGTTACCTGTCTTATTTTTCCAATTTCTACGAGAAATGCCGAAGAAACATTCGTATCGTTTTTTGTTTTCTTACGTTTTGTTGTTTTCACGCTTGTATCTCAAATTGATTTGGACTAAAAAATGCTCGTGTTTTTTTCCAAATGTTTTCTATCCAATATTTCATTTTGGATCCTAAAACTCTTCGTTTTCCCTGCTGTCGCTCATTTTTGGGCACAAAAATTGGTTGAAGAAAAGCTAATCGAAGTTCGGACGGTTTATATCCTCGGCTCCGCTTTGTTGGGAACAAGAGCCGGATTGACATTTGGAAAACTCTCGCAAAGAGCGACAACTCCTTGCCAAAAGTAAACACGATTTTTAACAGCTGCAGCATTCGAAATGCCAGCAATTTGTTGTCCCTCACAGCAATTCTCGTTGTCATTTAAAAAATCGCAGACTTAAAAGGCTAATTGCAGTAAAAACTTCGTCTTTAATTCAATTTTTATTGACAAATGTTTTTCTGAAACCGATTTGTTTGTCTGTTGTCATTGCCAATCAGACGTTATCATTAACAGTGATGTAAAAAAATAATACCGCCCACGACTTGTAGTCAAGGTTTGTAGTTTGCAAGATTTGTAATTGATCAAAGTCAAGAATAAAACCATTCTCAACCATTTGTAGTTGATCACTGACCTGAGTTGATTCATGGCTTATCGTGCCGCACTCACTTTTCACAACGAAAAGTTTCGGTGCTATTGTAAAAAGAACACCGACGGCGGTTTTCTATCGTCTTTACTCTTATAGATCACAAAAATGACGCCATAAAATAGTCAAAACAAGGCGAACAAAGTACTGCTCTCCTTTTTTGGGTGATGTCGAAGAGTACCCACTTTGGGGTTTACCATTTTGTTTTGTTGTGGAATATTTCGGTTTGTTGAGGTTAAAATGTCAAACGAAAGATGTTAGAAAATTGTGACTCAGCGAAAGCACATAACCGGTTGTGATGTTGGATTTAAACTGAGTGAGACACTGGGGCTGTTAATCTATAGTTTAGAGATTTACACCATTTGTACTGAAATGTAATCGGATGTAATTAAACTGTGATGAAGCAAAATCGTTTATGCTCATAGTCACGTAGTCCAAAGTGTCATCCAACGTGGCAAAGGCCGAAGATAAATCGAAAATGTACGTCAGCACATGTTTGAATGGTGGCTGTGGCTCTGCAACAAAACAGTAAAAAAAAAAAAAAAAAAACTATAATCGCAATACAGAAGTCTTTACTAGAGTCCTGGCATTGATTTTATTTTATTGGTAAATGCCATACAATAAGGAAAGAACTGTAGAGCTCCGCTTTTAGGCTTGCCTAAATATATATATTATATACTAACAACTGTTATGCTAAGGTAACAGTGCGTGTTATTTTAATTTTCGATAGCAACACGCTTGAACCACATGCCCAACATTTGATCGATTTGACAAGCTTACCTGATTGAGCCCGTGTTTTCACGAGAGAGGCTTACTGCGGTTATTGCTAACCGCGGTTTGGTAACTTAACCTTAGTTAAGTGAGAAGCTGTTTACACAGAACTAAGTAACTAAGGTAAACAGTAGACAATTAATAGTTTACGCGAGAAATTCAGCTTCACTTGAGTAAAAACCCGGGACTGAAGTGTTTGATACACCAATACCGTTGAAAACATTATTCGGAACTTTCGCCGCTGTTTATTATTTTTTCTAGCTTTACTTCCTGAAGTGTCGTCTAATGTCTATAGAAGGTCATTACTCCTCTTAAGGCGTTTCCAAAGATCGCGTCATGTTGTTGTAGCGTTGCTCAACACCGATCCCTCATGCTGCGGAGAATTCGAAGAGCCAAACGAGCATGGTGCTTTCCAAGGAACCAATTTTGGTTTGAAACCCTCCTCAGTGGAAGCTTTGTTGAAGAATGGTGGAAGGAAAATTTCCGTATCTCGCGGAACACGTTTCGTTTCATTGTACGACTAGTTGGCCCTGACTTAGCGAAGGAAGATACTAACATGCGCAAGCTCTGTCTCTTTCGAGACTGGCCACGGGTGATACTTACCGGTCAACATCCCTACAATTCGGTGTAGGAAGAACAACTGCTTTGAAAAACAAAAAAGAGTTCTGCAAAATATTGGCCAAAAAGGCAGGGGAGTTCATAAAATTTCCGATCACAGAAGCTGAAACAACAGTAAAAGTTTGTGGATTCTTCGCTGCAATCCATTTTCTTTCACTGGCTCACTGAACGCTTGAAAACGTGTCGCCAACATGTCGCGACACAGTCTGCATTTCCCTTGGTTACCGTCAGTTACTGAGCTAAACCATGCCTGATAAGACGTTCAACTGTCGACAAACCTGGGTTGGCTTACTTTTGATTTTGCCGCCATTTACCGAGGTTTGCTACTGTGTTTACACGATTAAAAATTTCACCACAGTAAAGTTAAAACAAAACCAAGGTAAACATCTCTCGTGAAAACACGGGCTGAGTCAGATTACCTTACTTAATTTTTCATTCCTCTATAAATCCTGAATTGAATCCGGAATCATATTTTACCGTTAATTTTTTCATTCAATTTGTTGCAACAGGAGCAGAAACTCATTGTGATAGTACCGAACAATGATGATTTATCCGAGCGTACTGGTTCATGGAAGAATTGCTAAAGCTTGAATGTAGATAAATTTGAAGCAAGCACTGAATTAACGTTTCCTTTTTAGAAAATAGGTTTGTTTTATTCGATGAAGATGAGAAAGAATCAATTTTGTGGGAGTGAATAGCTTCATGGAAGAATTTTAAACCATGGATGTAAATGCCAGGACTGAATTAACCTTTCTTATTAGAAATTCTTACAAGCTTAAGTCTGTTGTATTTGATGAGGCTGTGAAAAAATCCATTTGCCGTTATCAAAACATATTTTTACTTGGGCTTCTCCTTCCCGAGTCTAAAAATGTCGTCTGTTCTTCGTCGTCTATCATCCACAAATCTCACTTCCGGCGTATTTGTGCAGGCGCTAAAAAAGCACAATCACAACACGACAGCTGCCATTGGACTACGAAGAAACGCCAGGTGTCGAAGCAAAGGTGCAAGTAACGTCTTTACTTTTACAACTATTATGATCAGTATTCCATATATGCTATATACTGTACTTAGTGGATTATCATCTCTATCAGTTTTTCGATAGAGTGTATTAATTACATGCGTAAACTCTATGACAGTGTAAATAATCTTGTACTTTCCTTTGTTGCAGAAGTAGTTACTATCAACACAAGCAATGTAAAATGAACTTAAATGGCGATGTATTAGAGAAGGCCTCGCGCTCACTACTGGTGTACACGAGAGTGGCATTGTGTATGTGTACGAAATTTGTGCTTCGCTGAAATGCATGGTTTTCTTCCGTTAACATGGAAAAACATATTCTGAGACACAGTCTTGACGCAGTTTACGCACTGTTTTGGCACATTTTTTAAGCTTTCACTTAGGCGAAGTTACATTATACTCAAGAGTTATATTTTTCTTCTTGAGAGAATAGAAGGCCCATAATTCAAAATGAATGCATTTTTTCCACTCAGTTGTCATTTTCTCTTTTTACAATACTTGTCTGAGTAAAAAAATTAACTCTGTTCAGAAGAGGTTTACCTTCCCGAAGTTTGCGCAAATTTTCATCATGATCGGAGGTTGAATAAATGCGCAAGAGCGGAATAAAGTGCAATTCTTTTTTATGGTGTACGCCAGTGGCGTGCGCGGGCAGAATTCGCACATGATCAACATGATGCTGTAGTGAAAAAGGGAAAGGAATTCATATCGTTATGCAAAGTTAATGTATTATAATTGCCTTGTACGTGAATCAGTGAAACTGTACTTGTAGCAAATTGCAATTGGAAGGCCAAGTGAAGGCCAATACGGCCTCAGGTTTTTAATGCAGTGTAAGCTATTCATCCCGTGAAAATCCAAAAAACGTGAACACCAGAAGTATTTATGAAATGTTATTATGTTTCAAGTAAAAAGCCAATCATGGGCGAGAAAACTAAGCCACAAATTGTTACGGTAATGATTTTGTGCTTTCATGTCGCTTCTGATTGGTTACTGCACAATTGATAATGTCAAAATCAAATCAAAGTGTTCACGGTTTTTCGCACAGTAAGGGAATTCGTAGGAGCTTTTAAACTTTCTGACTCGGCTGAAAGTGACAAAAAAAAGAACATCATTACAGAAAACAACTTTTTTACATTACACGCACTAATATTGATCAGTTTTCAAGTATTGTGATTGTTTTGTTTATTTTAATTTACACTTAACTGACATGTACATGACGTCTGCAACACTCTTCAAGGATTTTTGTATTTCTTTTTTCCATGTGTGCTACTGACTCTGAACAGTTGTGACAGTTTAAACAACTTTGTTTCTATTGTTCTTAACTACTATTGCTTGATGATAGCCATATACCGTGCACTAACATTGATTATTTTCCAACTAGTTTGTTTGCTATGTTCATTTTAACTCAGCTAAATAGCATTCCTTGTATTAATATAATATTCTATGGTGTTTAAATTCTTAGAATTAAGACTACAGGACTCTACAAGTATTTTTTATAGAAGCAAATTATTTTGTCTGAAAATACATGTATATAACTTTCAATGTGTTTAAAGCAGGACAAATATTATGAGATGTTGATAAGTTATTTCCAGATATGCCACTGCTTCTGAACAGTGGAGGCTGGTATGAAAACAAATTTTATGTGTACGTGACATTAACCATTATTCACCGCATTAGCAAATGCAACAAAGTAAAAATTTTCTCAGAATTAATATTAACATTAAACCTCACATGCTTGCAGTTTTATCAGCAAGGTATGGACCAGTAAGTACAGTGTGCATTTGCTTTAAAACAATGCTTGGAATATCTGGACACATCCTGACATTCAATAGTAAGCCTAATTTGCAAATTGAGGCAGAAAACATTGCTCCTGTCGAGGCCTGGTCTAGCATTTAAAATGATAACATGCGATCAGGAGTTATTTTTTGGGGGCAAATGAGGGGAAGGGAGAAGCGGAAGAGGAAAAATGAGTGAATTATTTTTCCCCCTCCCCACCTTCCCCATAAAATGAATGCCTGATCACAGGTTACCGAGATAACAACTTTTGCCAATGTATGAGTGAGCCTGCACCTTTTGAAAGCAAAATGTTTGAAGCACATGTCTGACATTAAACTGATTTATGACAAGATTACTCCACTTATTGTAGACTCAATAAAAGTACTCAATTCTGATTGGTCGAGAGCAGTACAATTAATCCCAAATAGTACTCCGTAGGAATACCTACTAAGTTTCCATGACAACGGCGCGTAAGTTCGTAATTTTGTTGAATGTACTATAAATAAAAAATCGCACGACCTTCTCGTACAATTCAGGATTAATAGATACATGTGCTCGTGATTTTGAAAGTTCTGAATTGTACTCGAGGTCGTGCGATTTCCTATACTAATACCTTGCTTTTTCGTTACTTTCACCTGAATCCCGAATTTAATCTGGAATCATGTTTTACCTTTTATATATTATTTTTGATAGTACTGAGCGAGTTAATGTTGATGATTTGGTCGAGTGAATAGCTTCATGGAAGAGAATTGTTACTGAAGCTTAAATATAAATAAATTTGAAGCAAGGACACTGTGAAAAAAATGCATTTGGTTTTATTATCAAAATATACTTTACAAGCCAAGGTAAACTATTCATGTTTTGTTTAAGAGCATTGATCTTGGAGAGGTGGTTATAAATTTTTCTGCCTTTGCTAAAAGGGAGACAATTGATTTAACTTTTTACCATTGCTATTCACAATTACAATCACCTTCACGAACAGCTTCAATCATTTTGATCAGCTTCAAATTATTTTAATTTATTGTTCTGTTTTTTTTTTCATTTAGCTAAATGCCATTTGTTTGAATTATTATATGGTGTTCGTGTTGAGGCTATTCCTCAACAAGTCGTTAATGCTAAGTCCGTTCTGCGGTTCCAGTTTTCCCGTCGAAATGAGGCACATGTAGACCATAATACCTCAGTAGTTTTTTGCTCTTCTCAATCGCACGTGGAGAAAACGCTCGTGGAAGAACGCTTAGTTGTGAATTGTGTTTGCTTATGTCGTCTTTCATCATATGGTGAGTTGCTGGATAGTCTCTTTTCCAGTTCCGATTCGATGGCTAATGTTTGTCATTATTCTTACGTTTTTACGGCTTGTCAAAATGTAGTAATACAGATGAAAGGTCGACATCGCTGGTTGTCATGATGTCAAACGATTCCCTACGTTTTCATTAAACTCGTTGTATTGTTGAAGGATGTTTGTGGTATCCTCGCCTAATTGCCGCTTCAAATGTCCGGCCCGGACAGTTCGTTTTAAGACTGCAGGAATCTACAACCATTGTTTAGGAGGAAAGTTGTCTTTGAAAATAATTGTCTCGTTCAGTCCATAAAGCAGGACAAAATGACATGTTGAGAAATTATTTCCATATGTACCACTGACGTTTAACAGTGGAGGCTGCCATAAAAACAATTTTTATATTCAACATTAGTTTATTATACATTGGCGTTAACAAACAGAGCCAAGGAAAAAATATATATGACACTTTTTCATTGACATACTGTACATGTAAAAACTCACAAGACTGCAGTTTCTTCAGCATTGTACAGGCCTGTATAGCCTTGTTACGAAAAATTATTGCGTGACTCGCGTTACTGTCTGGAAGTGTCTAGAATGTTCTGCATATTTAATTAGTGCTGAATCATCGTGATTCCGTAATTCTGTTTTTAAGCCGTTTGCGTAGTAGCTGTAAATAGTTTTTCATTGTAATGTTTCTTTATTTAGTCGAGTCGGAAAGTTCTAGAATTTATTGTTATAAGGTATATAAGCCAATCGGTGTAGCTTTAGAGTTTTTCTAAGAGGAGTGTCTTAGAGTTTAAAAGTAAAGAAGTAAGTCTGAGAGTCTTAGAGAGAAGAGCTCAGAGCTAAGAGCGTTGGCGGAGGCCGTGTTTATTGAAGTTGACAGAGGTCGTTTATACAGTTGGCGGAGGCCGTGTTTATTGAAGTCTGACAGAGGTCGTTTATACAGTTGGCGGAGGCCGTGTTTATTGAAGTTGACAGAGGTCGTTTATACAGTTGGCGGAGGCCGTGTTTATTGAAGTTGACAGAGATCGTTTATACATTTGGCGGAGGCCGTGTTTATTGAAGTTGACAGAGGTCGTTTATACATTTGGCGGAGGCCGTGAGTATTAAAGTGTGACGGAGGTCGAGTATAATTTTATAAGCCTAGAGTGAGCTTATTGTGAAGTTTTGTGCGGAGTTAACTACTTTCATTTGGAATAAATAACCTTGTTGCTGTTCCGACAACCCTGCGTTCTGTTTAGTCTACAAACAACCCACTTCTCACTCACCAACACAATCGAACTCGTAACAAGCCTGTAACTACAGCTGCATTTACAAAAAAATGCTCAGTTAGAATATGTGGACACAGCCAAATATTAATAAGCTTTAATTTGTAATTTGTAGCAGAAAAATTACTTACTTACATTGACGAGGCCCAACCTAACATCTGAGCTAGATCACAGCTTATGTCAATTTAATACATTTGCGTGAATATGATGCGCAACCCTACAACTCGTACTGTACACAATTTGCCCTAGTTTGTTACTAATCATTAACTTAGTGTAAACCTATCCAAAGTAATAGGTAGTAGCAACCTATCATTATGCTTGCCCTTGTATAGAAGTCCTACTAATTATATTAATTCTACTGTGACATGATGTTAGGTGCCGGTAGTGCGAGGTTAACGTACATGTAGCAATGACCATGATAATTACTTTGTGTATCACACATATAGTAATCATTACTATTGTGTGACTGAAAATAAAATAAAATCAACTTTCATAACAGTTTACACTCTTGAACCACAATGTTGTGTATAAATATGTCAAACAGAATAAGAACGAAAAACCGAGACTATGTTTTTAATAAATGATCTTATTCCAAGTTATTTAATGTGAAAATTTATATCTGCGATTTATTTCATACAATTAGCATGAAATTATAGTGTGTATAAAAGAAGTATTATTTACCTTTGCCGGTTCCACTTGTAATTATAGTAGTAATAATTATTAAATAACAATATATAATTATAATAAGAACCTTCCCAGAATCCTTTGCAGATGGAAAATCGTCAATCCCAAATAACTTGATCAGTTCGAGGGCAGCAAGACTCCCACGTTGTCTAGAAATAAGTCTTACCATAAACTAATTATTGTACAAGACTAAGGGCGATGACGTCATTGGTCACGTGACTTTGCTCACAAGTGCGTTTTTGCTCACTGTGACGAAATTATTTTGTTATTGAAAAAGCAGTCAAAGTGGTTTGAAGCACACTGGTGTGAGCCATTTCGGACTGCCCAGGTACCGAACAAAATATAAATATTAAGGGAGCTATATACAATTTTCAAAAAGTGGGAGTCTGGGTACAAGTGCTATCTGGCGTTGCATTAAACGCGAGGAAACCAAACTTTGGATATTGGTAGATATTTTTATGAAATATACATTTTTGTCATGTGTTACTTTGCTTCAGTCTTGCCCCTGAAGAAGGTTAGTCATGTCTCGCCGTAATATATGGCATTGAAAGTTACCCTTTTCGGTCATCATTTTGTTTCTTTGCCTTATATCTACCTTTTTATGGGATATATAATTATATATTGTTATTTCCGGTTTCACTTGTAATAATAATAATAATAATAATAATAATGAAAAGATCACGCACCTCACCAACCATTTATCGTGGACAGAAGGAAAGGTGTAAGTAAACTCGTTTTCACCCATGGTCCAATCCTCAACACTGCTGTAATCTGTGCAACGAAATCCTGTATCTCCAATGGTTCGTAAGTTGCACTGGTAATTAGAACCTCCATAGTTCACACATTCTGTTTTCCATGAATCTCCGGACCCGCGTAAACTGCCACTAGTTATAATGCTCTGATTGCAGTTGTACGAGGAGGCTGATCTTCGAAAACCCAGACGAAAGTTGAAACGAAGCTAAAATTGGGAAGAAACGAGTTATTTTTTATTGTCTTTACCACTGTTAAACGGTAGATTTGTTAAAATGTACCATGCTTGTGCACTAGATGTATTGGGCATACCCGTTAGTGGTACATTCAGGGGCACAAAACGACCAATTTGTTGAAAAATGTATTATTATACCCCAGTTTAAAAAAAATAAATGTTATTCAGGCATTTTCAGGTCTTTTTTAATATTGCTGGGAAAAAAACATCTGTTCCTTTTTGCCAGCAAGACACACAAGATATTTCCCAGCCAGCTAGATAAAATTGGTTGGTTTCCCAGCCAGGTGCAAATTGAGCAACCTGCCCAACAACAAAAAAGACAATTTGTTATGTCGTAAGCCCAAATGGGTGTGGCAAAAGGCCTGAAATCAAGTCTTCATTAGGGGGGGGGGGGGGGGGGGGAGAAGGCAAAAATTTCTCACAACCATCCAAATTTCGTCATCCAGCAACACTCACACTGCTACCACACTTCAGTAATTACCAACCGAAACCATCACCTCCGGAAAGTAACTGATATTTTGCCAGCCAGCACAATACCTCGGGGGAACAGATAAAGTGAGGAACAGCTTCGTTTTGTGCCCCTGTACATTGTACTGTATTTCTATTCCGTTAAACTTGATCAAAATCAGTAGCTTGAATTTCTGCAATAATCAAATAACCCGCGCTCATTTCTTTTCCTTTCCCTTACGTTTCAGTCTTAAACCCGGCTGTGGGCACAGGAAGAGGTAGAAAACTCTCTTATTACGTCATTCACTAAGGGTGACCGCTTAATACAGGTTTGACTACTATATCGTCTGCCTTGAACAAATTAAGCTAAATTAACTGTTATCAG
This sequence comes from Galaxea fascicularis, assembly GCA_948470475.1. Taxonomy (NCBI): domain Eukaryota; kingdom Metazoa; phylum Cnidaria; class Anthozoa; order Scleractinia; family Euphylliidae; genus Galaxea; species Galaxea fascicularis. Next base: position 21,994,847 of record OX419335.1, read on the forward strand.
CGTACAGGAAAATTTTTGTTTGGAAGCTGAATATAATTTGCCCAAATGAAACTTATTGTTCATAGAAGCAAGAGATAATTCCTTCTTGAGGTCACATTATTAAATCGCCATGTCGTGAAAGTAAGGGTCTTCAATAGCACAAATATTATTGATAAACTGGAATCAACATTTATGAAATACAACCACATGAATTTAAAGATAGGATATTCAGGCAGCAGGCTAAGGTGAATCTTAATAGATTGATTCAGGATCTGGCTCGATATTTGCAACATATTTCTCTGTTAATGAAATAATACTCTGTTTATTCTCTGGATGGCACCCCCAATATGTGGCCGGGTATTCTGAAGTTAAGTTGCAACGTATTTGATTTGGGAGCAATATATGATCGATTTTACTGCTTATAAAGGCACGTAATGAAAATATTTTTGAAGACGCTTCGGTCGGGTTCTGTTAAAGATGAATAATTGCAACTAAATGGCCTTCCAAGACCAAACACCGGGTTTGCTCGGAAAGTTTATATCCTTTGGCGGAAACGATCAGTAAAGCACTTATTCGGGAAAGCATATTCAACATTTGAAAAAAACGCAAGGATGCAAAAATTATTTTTTCTCTGTGAGGACGTAAGCGAGGGTCACGTTTTCGCCTGACAAGAAGCTAATCTGTTCGGACAAAAAATCATGTTTGGAAAGTCATTTTAATTATAGCACGAAGCTTAAATAAATGGATTAAATATCTCCCCCTACAAAGCAATCGTTTTAACCTGACTGATATTTATAAGTGAACTTGGGGCGCCCGAATCACTCAAAAACGTCGTGACTGTAAAGTGTGACTAATATCCCTCGGGGCTCCTACAATTATTTTGATGTTATCCCGCCTTCAGAATTGTTGGAAATTTTATTACGACCAAAAACGTATATCTTGAAATAAGTCGTCAACCTGTAAGTTGCTTGTATAGTTTTAAAAAAGCGACATCAGTTAAATACTGTCTTAGTCCGTATACAAATTTGCATATTTCTAGTTCCATCATTTCAAATTACGTCTGTCAAAGATCCAGACAAAAAAACGTTTTGGGTAATTGGTTGAATGTAATTTACATTGATGCATACGGCGCCGGTGCATCTTTGGGGATATCAATTTCAGTGGTTAAAAATGCGTATTTTACCTGAAAACGATGTACTCCCACAAACACAAACGAAATGTACAGGCTTCTTGCTCAGTATTTTTTTTTTTTGAGAAAAGAAAGTTGTTGTAAACTCAAAGTGTTGTTATGTTCCTCATGCATGAGCTGGCTCACAGTAGCCTTTGATTGGCCGCTGTGGAAAATTCGAGAATGAACATCTACACGTTCTACACTTCCTCCCCCCCCGCTTATGTTAACCTCCCCCCCCTCTCGCTTATGTTAACCATTGTTAACTATTGGTTCACAGTTCACCTTACCCACGTTATTTACAATTGTGTACCCAAAGGATTAATATCGAGATATTTGTGGTAGTTATTACCGAATCTTATAATAAATAGAAAAGTACCAATAATGACAACGAGAAGGGAGGGACTGGAATTCCGAAAATGTAAGCCACAACAGCTTAACGTGCCCGGTAAAGAAAAATTATGCTCGCTACACTAATTATCGCTTAGAAGAGTTAGCTATAATCCCGTCTTATTTGTTTCGCCAGGGGGCAAATTTTGCCAGGAGTCAAACATAAATGTCATGCCACAGCTGCGCTATCCAAAATAGTAGCACAAGCAAACGTGATGTAATTAGATTCTTTGCTACCGATATGTAATATCATTTTTAGTTTTCCACCTCCAATTGGTGCTGATGGCGGAAGGTTATACTAACTCTAAGGTGTTTTTTTTTTCGCATTGAATTTCATCCGATTTAGTGGGAGTCAGAAAACTTGATGAAGCTATTAAAATCAAATAAGACAAAGAAAAATGGGGGCATAATGACAAACCAAATTGTTTCTCATGCATCTGCTCTCGTAATTTTTTTTTCAGTTCGTCTTAAATTTGTAACACGCACATCCATTATCACTGAAAAAAAAAAAGCAAGAAGTATGATGATGTCATCGACGGCTTGTTATTGGATTCTGAACAGTGGCTTGGCAGTGTCGACTTCTTCGAATTAAGTCGCTTTTAGCTACCTCTATGACTTGCTATTGTGATCAGTTTTCACAGTTTAACATAAATTTCTAACAGGAAAAAAATCAAGTTGCACAAAGACCATTATCATAGACGTTTATACGATTGGCTGCCTCTCAACATTAAAAAATCAGTTTTGCTACTAACTTGAATGGCTCTTAGGCAGCTAAAGAAATGAGGACATGCAGCTGAAATCGTGGTACGACAACAAAGTCATAAATTTGCTAAAGTCGCCAAAGAGACCGCACGCTTATCCTCGAATGAATTGTTTTTTTGTCTCTTCATTGCAAAAACGGCGTTAATGCAGCATGCGTTACACGGTTTTACATAACTAAAGAAAGGAGAACTAAACTTAGCCAATCTAATATTACTATAGGAACTGAGTATGTCCATGTCAAATGTGGTTTTCGCTCTTAAAGTTTCAACTATCTCTAAAGAAGAGTGTTGCATTTTCAGATCTTTGATTGTACTAACAATGCATAAATTCCTGCGCGACATCACAAGGCTGCATGTTTCAAATTGCGTTAGCGCATTCACACAGACCATAAAAAGAGCTGATTACTCTGAAGGATACGACCGATGCCTATACTATACGATCAAACATCCTTAATGGCTTACCTCAGGCTGACTTGTCCAAACCAGAGTAGATACCTCCATTAAATGAATTTAAGGTCATTAATTATCAAATTAGCTGATCGTGGCTTAACCTAATATACTGTTATAGTTATAACGCTGTTGCTTTCACAAATGTCGAATAAATGTTTCTATAAAAGCTATTTTTGCAAAGATGTCACTGCCTTACTGTGTTGTTTTGAGAGTCGGTTGGTCCAAACGAAATAAAGCCAAACCGGAAGTGCGATCCTTCCGCCAAAGGAAGCACTTGGGCACCACAAAAGAGAAAAAGCACTGTACACCAGTGTTTCATCTTGCTTTCCATCCAACAGATGCTCTAACTCACGTCTTGAGTGCTTCTAGCTAGTACCCAGAAGGTGATGGCACTTGAGTACAAGGTTTTTGGAAGGAGTGCCAGAAGTGACGCTCGAGGCATAAAATAGAACGCGTTTTATTTCCGATTTGACAGGCTTGTCGAATGAATGACCGCAAGTTGCTTCTGATTGGCGGAAATTTATTGACAATTTCCTTTAAGCTAGATGGTTTGGTGGCTAAATAAATGGCAAAATCCATTGCAGTTTGCCGACTCTTAACTTTAAGCGAGTCAGGCGACCAATTATATTTACGAGATTTCCGACCATCAGTCGCGCAGCGACTTGAAAAATCGTTTGTAAAAACACGGCCATTCACGCCAAGTTGTTACGAATCATCGCCGCTCAGCAGTTAATGATTTACTTAGCATATGCATGAATTATTTTGGATGCCGCTTTGTCTGGTTCGAGTCTGGTCTGTCTGGTCTTGTTCGCTCAAAATCACCATAACTCTTACAGCTCGCTTAGGATGATATTGTCAGAATGCGTGCTTAGTGCTTATGAACAATGCCTAGTGGCTTAATATCAAAACAGGAAATAGCAAAATGCCTTTGCCTTTATATCTCCTGTTAGTGATCTGTTATTGGGCGGCGGCCCAGTGCGTTGATTTGTTTGTTTGTTTAGCAACAATGAACGTATAAACTTCATTGTAATGTTAAATAAATATCCATGTTGTTCTGGTAAATGAAATGCAAGTGCCAGGCTGTGCTCACGCTATTTTGTCGGCCCGAAAATGCATAATCATCAAGGTACGCGCGCCGTGTGCTCACTTGATAAGTGACGCTGACTTTAGAGAGCCTTTTGTGCCTTCTTAGAGTGGGGAAAAAAACTTTCTAGTGGATCGACATTCGTGTTGCTATATATATATATTACAAACACGTAGCTTTGACGGTCTGTTCAGAGAGTAGGTCAAGCTCATTCTTTGTAGAAATAATGTCATTACAATTCCGGAAAAATAGAATGACTAAGTTCATACCGAAAAAACATTTAACTATAAAAAATTGCAATTAAATGTTTCTTAAAAAATGATGAAATGCTAATTCGACAAACCTTTTTATCACATTTTTTATAGTTCAATGTTTCACAACGAATTGGAAACCTGTATCAGTAGACAGGTCACGTGTATTTTGGCACAACGTTTGATGGTGAAGGGAAGATAATTGGCCGAGGTGTTTTTGAATGCGCACAGAACCAACATGCAGCGGAGCAGCGTAAGGTTACTGCATACCTTCAGGGGTGTCTCACGTCCAAACGATGTAGCGTGTCCTGTTTAAACTTAAGATACCTAAACCCCATATCAAATTAAAGCTCTTAGAGCTGGCTATCAAACTGTGTATAAAGAATTGTCGCATTTTTCACGACCTCTAAATACAAGCGTCCGAATCACCATTACAAAGCTACAATTCAAAGAGAATTTTTTCGTTCGCTAATTTAATTAGTTGCTCAGTTCAGTTCTGGATCCAAAGCGTTAACAAATGTGGCTGCGTTTTGCCATACTCATTTATAGTGAAACGTTATAGTACATTTTCGAAATAGTATTGAAAAAATGTGAAGTGACGGTATAAAAAAAATATTTCGAAATAAAAAAAAATTGCATACGCGTGTTTTTCGTTTATACATGTATGTTAATCAAGGTACTGTCCAAATTTGAGGGCAAACGGACAAATTTCCTTTGAAGTCTAGCTCTTTAAAGTGCCCCCTTCAAGTAAAAACAAATTGATTATTAGTTTGTTTCGGTGTTCAACCCTCAAAATCCAAGACATCTATCCAGTTTATTCAGAATTTATTGTTCGATATTAGAAGTTTGACTATCTTATATAATTAAGATCAGGATATTTTGTTCTGCATCGGTCGTCTATTAGATATTTGGAAGTTAAGCAAGAAGCGATACATAACACATAAGTTTGCTATGGCGCCAGGTACGAAGAACCGCAGTGGAAGAGCGAGAAAGAATACAAGAGGCTTACTTGAGACAACCTGTTCAAGGACAGTGGATAAGCAAACAAAGCGTTACACGGATTCTTAAAGCATAGCAACAGCGAGTTCATCCAAATATAGTTATTGAGGGTCTCCCAGAGGTTTTGGGGAACAACGGAACATTGGCAAAATATTGAAGGGAACAAGGGAACATAAGCCTGTTTTAGGGAATAGGGGAACGAAACTGTACAAATTAGAGGAGAAAATATTGTGATATAAGAAATAAAGACCGTTATTTCTGAGATTTTATTTATGGTCATTCATGCACTACTGTCATTGGTTTCGCCTCTTACTTTACGTACACAAGAAATCAAACAAAGGCAAAGCAATCAGCTAGGAGTCTGGGTACGAGAAGTTGGCGGGAATCTGTTCTCACAGATTGCCAAGATGGTGGATGTTTGCCGATCGTGTTGTGCTGCCTGTCACTGCTGCGATTTATAGAAATGGCGAAAAACCAGCAATGTGTTGGGCCTTTGAAATGGGAATAGGGGGCGAAATTGAGAAGGCGTTATTTGAAATTATTGTTCGAGTTAGAGAAGGATTTAGCCGATTGCAGATCGGTGCACTGAGCCAGCTAAGCACAGGGCCCGCAACGAGCAAATTAAGCAAAAAAAAAAAACTTTGGGGGATATTTCTAGGCTCCTTGTAATGTTTAAAGAGTTGATCTGTTCGGATTTCTTAGCTGCAAATTGAAGTGCCCGAACATTTTAGTGAATGAAATCTTCATTTCAGAAATTGCAAGCTGAATGTCACCTTCGAAGAACTTCTCTGCGAGTTATTTGCTTACCCGAAACTGCTTTGCTGATATACAATTAACTCGGCCAGAGTATGCGTCGCAAGCAAAACTTTTGGTTACGCAGAACGAAGCACATTAAAAGCCATGAGAACTAAACTAGTACGATTGTTGAAGCAGTGATTTTATTACCTTTCTGCGTTGATATCCGATCAATTCGGTTGGAGTATGCTTCGCAACAAAACTTTCTCTCACCCCTCACCCCAGCGTTGTTGGTTTCGTCGTCCCAGTTATAACTCTGTCCCTCCCCCAGGGTGCAAATTGCTCATAATTCGGTCTCGCCGAAGATTCAAGTCTCCCGCGTGAATAGTAATCGGCAATTTTGAATTTCCCTCGCGTGTTTAAAGTCTTTGTTTTAGCCTAAATCGTTTTTGACCATACAGGGTCAAAAACGATCAACTATAACAATACCTATTGTTTACGAATTTGAGCCGCTTTTCTTGATACGAGGCGACCTTTTCAATAGTCAAAAATTGCAAAAATATGCCTTCCGAAAATCTAAGGGACTATTTTCCCCTGGATTTCCCTGGTTGCGAATCTTTCAGGTGATGTTTTAGTTAAGAAATCAGTAACTTTTTGGCAATGCATTATCCGTCTTAGAACGGGTAGATCTCCCGAACATATATGCCCTGTAAGCATAGCGAGATTCAGAGTGACGATCAGTGTGAAAGAGTTTCAAGTCACAGCGAACTGTCCAAAGGGCAGAGTATTTGAGATTGATTCCCAAGAACAGTGGAATGCAGCGATTACCAAAGTGTTAACGAAGGAGCGGGAGTTAATAGGTAGGTTTCCCAAATCTGGCTTATATTTGAATATATCTAACGCTCGAATAAGCTCTTTATTTATGATTATTCATTAACCATGTTCATCTCATTGTTGGGCGATTCCAAATTAAATATTTTCTTTGTCAAAATATGTACAACTGGGTCATAGTGAAGGTCTATGAGATCGAGTTGAAAGCTGCTTATACCGGGGGTCCCCTATACTTTTTTCGTGAAACGTGATTGGGACTATTTTTTCTCGTGAAACGTAATTTAGGTTTATTTGTTCATTCGTGATTCGTGATTGCCGATATGTGCTTTATCGTGAACGTGAACGAATTTTGGGAATTATCCGTGACGCGTGAACAGTCTCAATATTTTTACGTGAATGCATTTTCCAAAGTGGTATAGGGGACCCTCTATACCAACACCAGCAATTCAGCACAGGCTAAGCGGGCTGGCACATATGCAGACGGAAATCCAACGACGAGTTTATGTTTTATGATGATTGACAAGGAGAGTTAAGGTTAGTTCTAATTAATGCTCATCCCACTCTGATGGATTGTGAATTTCACTCCGTTGTTCGAGATGATGTGACAAATTAAACGTCACATAAAATGTATTCTATTCTTTTATAAGTTTTGTTTTTGGTGTCTTTTCCTTTTTGCGGGAGGGAATTCAGGGCGGTGATAAGTGGCAAGTAAATTTATTAAAAGGGGAACAAATAAAGAAAAAGTGTGGGAACATGGGAACATAGGGCAATTTTGGAAGGGAACAAGGGAACAAGGACCCCCCTGGGAGACCCTCGTTATTATACTCAGTTGTATACTGCAAGTAAGTGTGATAATTCGTGGCTAGTACTCATGAACATGTTATTTTGAGTTTCTTCGGCTGGGCGCCGTTTAACGCTTCTAATGCCGTAATAATAACATCAATAAAGTCAAAAACCATGAATCTTTTGGTAGAAGTTGTTTTCTATTACAAGTAGAACATGGAAACATAGCCTCTTCCATTTATAAGCCAAAAAAATGTTCTCTCGTTCGCACATTGTTTTTGCACAGTCCCGCATTTGCATTTCTTACATTTGTTTATGTTCTATTGGCCTTGTGGAAAAAGCGATCACAGGCGGTACCATCGTTTTGCTTGGTTTTATAAGTGGATTTGAAGTGCAATCAAGAAAACCTATTTATTTTTTCTTATCCCACGTCTCGCTTCCTGTAAAGCGGCCTTCGGCGACATTCGATCGCGTCCACGACGCCAATCAAATTAGAGGTTCCAATCCTTCAGACGCTAAAAACATGAACGGACCACTCGCCTGTAATTGTTTCCCGTCAAAAGCTAGTCTTCGTGCAACATTCCTGCCGATATATTTGACTGTAATATGCCGTTTGCCATTCCCTCACATAGGAATCGCCATTAACGGTTGATCCCAAAACAACAACAAACGCGCGCAAAGCAGGCCGGTCGACAGAGAGTCTTTTTAAAATACTTTTTTTACGTTAGAGACCCCATTTCGATGATTACTTTAACCGAGAAATCCAAATTTGAAGAAATTGCCGATCTGAAGGTATACGGTAACCTTAAATTCAAGACAATCTGAGTGGAATAAGATGAGCAGGTGGCCTGTTATATCCATGGTCACGGTCAAGAAAGCGATTAGAGCAGCAAAATAACACTGTGTAGTTGTTTATTTTTCTCTCTTTGTTCCTTCTGAATACCTTACTATCATGCTATGTTTTTGCCAGAAGATCGTAGTGCAAAGTTAATGAAGTTGTGCCAGTAAAGTGATGCTTTCGCTGAAGGTAGCAGTTGAGCAGCGCAAGCGAGAAAAAGTAGCAGGCAAGTCAAGTTTCATCTTGATCAGTCTATCCACCAAAACATCTACTTCACGTTTTGATTGCTTCTATCCAGCAAGTTCCAATAATAGAGACACTTGAAGAAGTGGCTGAACTCCCTTGTTACTGCCCTCTTCTGTCACTCAAAGCCATCCAATAACTAATTATTGAAAGCCTTTATACATAATAACCAAATCAATGATTGGTCAATCAGCTATGGTTTCTATGGTTTCTATGGTGCCAGAAAATCATGGTAATTCTTCTCGTGTTCTTCCATCATCTTGCGTGGCTTATCATGCCTCACACACCGAGAAGTTTACGACTGAATACCACTAAACAGTTCTCGAGTTCCTAAGCATATACTGACAACAATATTGATCATCAATGCCTGCTCTTGTTCACAAAACCACAGTCTTTAGTTATGGTTTCCTTACGCGAATCTTGGCAGTGTGCGTACCGCAGCACTTATTGAATAAGGCCTTATTTTAAACTTTAAGTGAGCAAATAGCAAACTGTAGCCGTGTTCACATTGGGCCTCGATTATGATCGAATTTTAATCCAATTAAGTTTGGGATGGGTTTACATCAATTTATTACAGCACCTGGTTATAAATAGATTATAATTATTTCAAACAACCTTGAGGGAGTTGTTTGAAGTAATTACAGTGTTTAATTGAACAGAATAGCGGACACATGGCGGTATGAGGAGACAAAACTTCTAATCGCTTCATGGAACGAAGAGGTGGATTTGTCTTCTTCTCTTCTCGGAAGCTATCCCTGGCTCTCTTGTCGGCCTCAAAATCAAGCATAGCGATGATAATCGTGGCAGTCACGCGACATGCATGGCGCCATTATGTTTCACACTGCGAGGCCAATGTACCCCGCCTAATTTTGAATTTTCGCAGATGTGAACAGAACCATAATTGAATAAAATTAAATAGAATATGATTGCCTGAATTAATTATACTTAAGTGTTTGTATTCCTGTTGGTTCGCGTTGACTTTCCTACCATGACGTGATGTATTATTGAGTCCTGTAGCATTGTTACGTTGATTAATGTAGCTGTAATTCTCGGAAAAAAATAGATAGAGTGTCAGACCACGTTCACGCTATACTTTCTGTTAACCTAGAAACGGAAGAAAGATGCAATCAAGGATAAGCATTTTGCCCACACGCTTGGCGTTGACTCGTTGGCACGACCTTTTTTTGTACTCTCATAGTGGAACTGATTTTCATTGTGGTCTGTATTCTGGTTGGTGTGACTAAATATTTATTTTTGATACCTGCAATTTTTTTGCCAGGGCCCGGTTGTTCGAAAGCCGATTAACGCTAATCCAGGATTAAAAATTAATCAAGGAGCTTATTTCTCTGTCCCCAAACGTTGTTCAATGCCGATATTCTGCAAAATTTTAGATTAGGGAAAGGCAATCCTGAAAAACAAAAAGCAGCGAAAACAACTTTCATCCAATAGTTAAAAACTGCAACCAAAGTTTACGCTAATCCTGGATTATGTTAATCGGCTTTCGAACAACCGGGCCCAGAAGAGAGGATTCTCAGATAAGCTCAAACATTGCGCTGAGAAAGTCAGCAGCCTTCGAAGTTGAAGTTATATGCGAGTCTCTTCGCTTGAACAAAACCACAATCTCGTCCTCCAAGAACGGCGAAGAAATCTGCGATATACCCCCTGTTATGGCGATTCATGTGCGAGAGAATGGCGAACAGCATGTTATAGTCAAATATATCAGTAGGAATATTGCAAGAAGGCTCGCTTCTAAAGGAACAGAACTATGGGCGTGTGGTGTAGTTAATATAAAAACCCTAGATTTGATCATTGTTGTGGTCAAGCTGTTCAACAACGAGATCACATATTGAAGCCTAGTTTCAATTTATTTCCAGTTTTAGTTTCAGTTTATTTTTTACTATTTTGTTATTAAAATTACAAGATAAATATATATTAAACTACAAGAGATATTAAATAACCAAGAAAACAGAAAACATAACGTACATTTTCGATTTATCATCGGCCTTTGCCACGTTGGATCAAGGGACTACATGACTATGAGCATAAACGATTTTGCTTCATCACAGTTTAATTACATCCGATTACATTTCAATTCAAATAGTGTAAATCTCTAAACTATAGATTAACAGTTCCAGTGTCTCACTTTTAAATCCAACATCACAACCGGTTATGTGCTTTGGCTGAGCCAAGAAACGGATTCTTCCCAAGACGTTACAGACCACTTAAATCCTTAGTCACGTAAAGTAGATGAAACTCCATGAAGCGCCACGAGGTCCTGCTCAATGCTTTGATCGATGAATGCAAAAGGAACCGAGATCCGGAAAACGTGGCTCGCCTTAAAATGCAGAGAGCTCTTCTTCCTTTCTACAGAAAAAAAAACAAAAACAAAAAAACTGAGAAATGTAGCGATACTAAGTATCTGCAGTGCGTGCGCGCAATGAAGAAAGATTACACCTCCCAAAAAGGGATGGAACCCAAACGGATCAAAATGATGGATTTGATTGGCCAGAATCTATAGAACTAGCCACTGATCAGCGGAAATTCTTGCTAAATCGATTGTTTGTGAAGCAACCCATTCCACAAGATGAGGACTTGACCTACTTTGAGCGTTATAATGTGAGTTTTCCTTGCTGTTTTTGCTCTCAATAAAAATGCATTTCAAACCAGTATCTGGTGTGTTGTTCTATTTAACAATTATTGCATGAGCACGCGTTGGATATGAGATGGTAAATAGCCACGAGGCCCGTGGGGTTTCCTCCCTACAGTTTGTATGCAAATGTAGGGTTGAAAGTAGAGTCCCTACATACATGTTTTAATGTAGTGGAAATCACGAAAAGTTAGCCTGAGCTAAGAATTTACTCTCTCTCTCTCGTCAGTAAAGCTGAGAGCTCAGATCAGCATCGCGATTTAGACATGTTATTGAGATAAAAGAGAGTGCAGTTTTGTAACAACCAGTCGGGATTGAAATAGCGAGTTTTCAGTTCAAACTTTTCTGTGTTCTGGTTAAAGATAAACGGAACTACCACTTCATAAAAGAAAAGTCAGAGCTAAGCAGATTTTCAAATGGACAGATCAGTGTTAGTTCTTCTGACTGTGGGTTTAATTCCACACAGCAAATAAGTTCTTACTTTTCAATTCTTTTGACTGAGTTACTGCAACGGGCAAGCGTAACGTTTTCATCGTAGAAGAGTGTCGCTCATCAGTAAACCTATCCACTTAGTGTTATGCAGGGACGCATTTTACCTATCGACTTATTAGTATGCAGGAAGGCACTTGTTAAGTGTAAAGAAGTCAAAAAGTAGTATGGAGGAAGTTTAGGGAAGTCACGGGAAGTCCAAAACAGGGATTATCTTTGCGGAAGCCTTCCTTCTCCCATTGCCCATTAGAACAAACAATAATATTAAACCTTTGGTTTATTTGTACCCTCTCCCCAATAGTGGAAAAGTCTTTTATTGGGTTCAAAGTTCTTTAACATTACAGCAGCTTTAAGGAACATGAAAGTTTTCTTTTCATGCTGTGCTGAATACTTGACATTCTGAATTGTCCCTTTTGGGAGGTCCAACGTACCGTAATTGTATTTTGACCACAATCTCCTTCTTTTTTGTATAGAAACCACAGGAAGTCGCTAAACAAGAAAATACTTGTATCTTTTATTAAAAAAAAAACACAGAAGTGTACAACGTCAAACTTATAATTACCATGCTTATCGCCCGTTTAATTGGATTATTCCAACACAATGCTAAACTGTTTATATTCTGCTTCACAATGAAAGCAGAAGTATGGTAGGAAATAAACGCTGGCGATTAATACATTAACGCCAAAATACAAATGACTGTAATTTCGGTAGAACACCACCCTACAATAGACGGTAGACTTCGTCCTTAATACAAACGAACTTATTAAAAAAATTAAAAAAATTAAACTCTGCTCTATTCAGCTAGTCTCTAGTATGGTATGGATATGGGGTTTCAGCAAAAAGTCCTATACTATCACAACGAAGAAAAGCAAGTTAAAAAAAAAAGTCATTCACGTTTGATCTGTCTCGTCAATCCAACTAGCTGTGTCAGACTTGTCACGAGTAACTTGAGGAGTTCGTTGTTACGAATTCGAAGAGACAATGAGTTTTCACACAGGTCATGCACAAAAAGGTAATGTATTCATTTCCTTATTACAAAGGCATCAAACGTTGACAACTAGCAAAAATAAGACGTAATACTGATGCTGTTAGTAAATTGGCTTCACGAGCTAAACCCCGGGTACGTTTGGCAAATCATTTTGGGTTGAGGTAGCTTGAATTAACAATCATTGTGCTGATGAGTTTATCTTTTAGTTAGACAAATTCTGGCCATTTTAATTCATGGACTAACTAAAGTTTGGCTAGAGTTTTCAAGCGGTCAATTCAACCCAGTTAGACAAGATCTCCAATCGCACCCGCGGTGTATATTCCTACAAATACGTACTAAAGCAAACGAAGTCAGTGTTGGAAAGACTGTCGTATAAAAACGTAAAAGAAACATTTTTTTTCTAAAACGGGTTTTCCTTTTCTATCATGTCATCCTCCTGAATGTAGGCGTTTTTCCTGCTCATTTGCTGCTCCTGGGTGGTGTAGAGATCCCCGACTTTGTTGCGGTTCATGAATCGCCGTGTTATGCGATATTTCACAAAAAGAACAGCCAGGGCTATGACAGCAATGAGACCAAATCCACTGGCGCCTGCCACGCCACCAATCAGAGCAGCATTTTTACTTTGTCCCGTATCTAGGAATATAGAAAAGAGTAAAAGTTCACGAGAGCATTTAGAGGTAGTTTTTTTTTGCAGCTTTGCCCCAATTCCTCCAGTCACACCTTCAAATCTTAGTACGGTTGATATCAATTGGAAGGAATTTCTTGAGGTATTTGAGAATGTTAAGTTTCAAGTGCTATTTAATAGAAAAGTAAAATAAAATGACTGTGTGGAGCGAGAACCATTATTAGAAGAAATTCTGAGTTCCAGATGGAATCTGGACCCACGACCTTCCGTTTACAATTCAGATGCTGTAACCACTGAGCTACTGAGTGGTCAAATGTGGGCTGAGATAACTACCGCGTCGCGCAGTCACATTGTATCGGCTGGCGATTTCAGTAATGCATCCCGCAGTCACTAAGAATAATGTCACAGTAATAAATGAAATAAAGTGAATATATGTGGAGAGAAAAACTCAGAAAAAACTCTGAGTTCCATTTGGGAACAGGACAGGGTTTTGTTAATATGGAACGAACCCCTTTTCTTGGTATTGTCATTATACCTAATCGTATCTTTGTGGTACGCTTCGCAAGCACCGCGCAGAGGGAGGGGCTGGGGGGCTTCAGCCACCCTACTTTTGTGAAGTAAAAATTCGAAATGATAATAAAAACGAGAAAAGTATCAAACAAACCGAACCGGACCAGTCTAGTTAGCTCATGCTTACTTATTCACCTTTCAGCCCCCAAACCAAAACTAAATGCGCGGACCCTGCTTTGGTGGCATATCAGGTGGGTTTGAGTATTTTGGCGAGCCTAAACGGCCGAAGCGTACCAAAAAGGTACAATTAGATGTTTATCGTACCCAAATTCGGTGATGTTTTTAGAAGTTACGGTAATAAAGATATCGTGAGGCCCGCGAGGAGAATAACACAACTCAACAAACAGCCCAAAAAGTGATGAATGAGTTTCACATAGTGAGCAAAGCGACAAATCGTGGTCTCTGCAAAACTATTATCGACATTTCAAAACGAGAAAATGACAGTGGGAACATAGTTACTAACCATGGTGGGAAGGACTTTTAGAACTTGAGGTAAAGCTGACGTTAATAGTGGCATTTTCAAACTTTTCGCTTACAATTTCAAATTTTCAGCACTTGTCGGCAAACATCGCGCAGTTGGCTAGCGCCATCCAGTATAAATTTGGCAGGAAAGTTTTTTTTAAATTTTACGACTGGAAAACAGCACCTTAATCTTAAGTTACAAGGTTTCTGTTTTATTGGTAAAACCCGTACTCAGTAGTTGTTGTACGGTAACGGGTAAGTCAAAATACTAACAACGATTAAAAATACTCCAAACGTGTAAGAGACCGGTCGTTATTTAGCGGGGTGGGGAGGGCTTCTAAACTGGCTAGCCAAGAAGTTGTGGCCCTCCATTCTGAAGGGCCCAAAAAAGTTCTGACCTTTCCTAAAAGGCATTTTTTTTAAATGGCCCTCCCAAAAGTGAGGCTAAAAAAATAGTGACCCTCCCCCCAAGATATTGTAGCCCTCCCTCCCCGCTAAATATTGACCGGTCCCTAATGTCGCAGATTATTTGTAGCCGTCTCGTACGTTTTCTCTACAATAATTAACAGAGTTGGATAATTATATTTAGTGACTGAGGACCGTTGTGCGACTTCTGTTTAAGAGAACACTACGTGTACGAGATCCTAATATCTGGCTTTCTATACATACCTTTTAAAAATGGGTGATTTCCCATATCCACTAGGCCAATCAAAACTCTGGGACTGAATTATTCATGATTTAGGTTTAACAACTAATTTGATTTGATGAATAGCTATTGTGGGCACTTAAGGCTAACGGTGGTGGAGATTTACCTCCGGTTTCTGTCTTTTTGACCATCAATGGACCACCTGTGAGAATGTGCTTGGTTGTGCTCTCTTCCTGGCCCAAATCATCACGAGTAACTTCCCTCCTCTTTCTCTTTTTGCTGTTCAAACAACTGTTTCTGCACCTGTAAATTAAAATGTTGTTTGCAAAGACGTAGAAGCGTTTTAAACGAACACCGTCCTATTGATGGGTGTCCCTCACACTATATCCGATGATTCTGGTGATCCTTTGCCACAGTGGCTCTCATGTACCAATCGATTTAGATCCGATTGCAAAGAAACCATCGTTTGGTTTTGCTTTGCGCAAAACGCTGCTTTTCTTGATGGAATGTATGACATGTAGAACAGACTCCATATTTATGCCAGATTGAAATGAAAAGGAATAAGGTTGAAAAACAGTAACGCATCCCCTCATAACAACAGAGCTTTCTTTGAGTATAAGAGCCATGTCATATGAGAGCCATGTCAAAATACATCAAAACTTTCCTTTGCAAATGTTATTTGAGTTTCCTTACTTCTCAAGAATACCAAAACTTGCAGAGAGATTAAGCATGGATTTGAAAAGAGGAAGAGGAGACCACGAAAACAAATAATTCAAAAACGCAAAAAGAACGAGGCCAATTGCAAGAAGAACTACAAGAACAGAAAGACAGGAACTAGATGGTCATTGTAACGTTAACAAGGAATAAAGGAGACTGAAGAACACGCAGGTGTGAGCTACAAATGTTTCGCTTGAATGCAAGCCTTTACCTGGAATTCGGGGAGTAGCGGTGGCACGCTAACACCTCACAATGGAAGTACACAGTATCGTAATCGTTGAAAAATCGGAATGTTTTCATCTTAAATCGTTGGTAGTTTCTGGTGGGATCGTAGTTGTAAACTAGTGTGGTGTCTCTTGGGCAGCTGAAGGTCAAATAATAATACGACTTAAATCAGTTAACTAGCCTTTGTTAAATTCAACGATAACTGTCGATTACAGGAAAACCCAAAGGAATAACCCTTTGATAGTTGGCATCCGGTGTGGTCACGTGAATTTAATGTGTTTGCTTCGGCTTTGACTATAAATAATCCAATAAGCTCATTTTCATCGAAAATTGCATGAGGACGTCTGTTAAAATAAGGTGTAAGAATATTGAACTTTAGAATTGTACACAGGAGTTAAGGATTACTGGAAAATGACAGAATTATGCAATTTCATTGAACTCAAGAAGAAAGGTTATGGTTGCCTTTAAAATTCATGGAAAGTAGGCGGTGTGTACTACCGCTGTTGTTTTCTTTTATATCATTGCTGTAAATCATTCCAGGGCCCATCAAATGCTAATCCACTTCATTTGACTCTGCCATAGAACTTAGACTGCATGCCAGTATTGTAAAAAAAATCGGCGTACACTCAAACGGTTCGGAAGATATTGGTATAAAAATGCACGTCAATGACTGAGGTCCACATCACTGCAAGAAAATCAAATACTATCATTCTTCCACATACCCGTTCTGTATAATTTGATATTGTGGCCAGGAATAAAAGCTTGGCCCTTTGGTGGCCCTGCAGTTTTCAGCCATTACGACTAGATCAGCAGATGACTCCACTGCGTACTGCACATATACATCGTCGTTGAGAGGCACTTGTACTGGGTAGTCAGAATAGGGCGTAGCAAATGATCCACTTTTGAAGAAGTCCATTCTAAAGGTGAAATTTCCATACCCCGCTATAACATGAAAACAACATAATCAAATTACCCGCTATAATACTCTCTTTAGTGCGTTACTGAACCTCAAGAGTTCCTTGTACTTTCAGGGAAAGGGAGCAACAGCGAGGTAAGCGTTTCACGTATGCTTGGAATTGTTCGAACTCGTTCAAAACAATTTGAACGAGTTCGATTTTTGTTATTACAACTTCAATCTTAACTCTGACTTTCCAGCTAGGAGTATTTAAAGGCCCGATCCTAGCACTAGGGTCATCCGAGCGCGTTATGTTTCCAGCTTTCAGTTTACATGCGAGGGGTTGCATTTGGCCCTAGCGCTAGGATCATCTACAGCTAGGATAATCCCATATGAGAAGTAGGATGATCCTAGCGCTAGGATTATCCTACCTCCATGTAAACGACCTCTAGGTGAACCTGTTCTGCTTGGCAGCTATAAAATTGGAATTAAATGGCATTCATGTGTCAAATAAATAACACTTACATTCGACTCCAAAGTAAACGTTCCCAGGAGTGAAGCTGAGTGTTATCCTGTCCCTCCTTGAATAGCTGCAGTAAAATGGAATAATAATGTCGTGCGTTCTGGTGATGACATAATCGATGACCACTGCATCCACTTGGATTTCATTCCAGAAGATTAAATCGTCCTGTGTTTCGTTGACTTGTGTTCCGCAGCCATTTAACGGCGTCCTAATGATTAAGTGAGTGGAATTCTGTGTGGCCCTGCATAGAAATGTAAAGTATTAATTGTTTACCAGAGGGTTCTCTTTTCACTCCCTTAGATTTTGTATTTCTCCGATCTTTTTTACCTTGACAAAACAACCCATCCTGAATTTAAATTACTTGTTAAAATGGGATGTAGGACATGTCTGAGCCATTTAAAATTGATAACTCACCTGCACGAAGAATATCGCAGATGTAGATTGTTGACGGTAAAGAACGGGAATGTTTGCTTATCTAATGCAACAGTCATGTTGTTCTCACCACATGTAACACTCACACCAGGCTCTAAAAAAAGTAACGAAATTCCACTCACAAATAGAAGCTTATAGTCGATCCCGTTCGAAGATATTATGGTCAGAACGCAAAATGGATGATGTTGATAGCAAACGCGTATTTATTTTCGATCAACCACATTAAATTAAAGAATTCTTCCAGTAATCATGAATATTGTTTAAGCCAATTGTACAATAAAGGCAAATAATTTATAGTTTAACTTCAGTTTTTAAAATTCATTTATTTGCAAGGTATAAAAAATTCATCGATGCCGTTTTGAGTGGCAGAGGCTCAGGAATTCCAGGGCCGCATGCTAAGCAGGGTTTAAGCTTTAAATGACGGGGTGGTGAGAGGTGAGAACACACGTATGTAGAGCAAACGTTCCTAGCACTCGGGTATTGGAAAAAAATGCATGACGAGAAGGAAGTCCCTCTCTTTTTATTTCTGTCGTCTGTCTGTGCATGTATCCATGCACCATTCATTTGAACGAAGCGTTTGACAATACCTGCTCCTGCTGGCCCTACTTACCAAAGCAAGTCAAATTGTTTTCAGCCATAGTTGTTCCTTCAGGGCATCCACAGTAAAATGAACCAGGGATGTTGTAGCAATAATGACTGCACCCGCCATTGTTGATCGAGCATTCGTTAATGTCTATAAAGACCGAAGATAGAAAGAACTTTATTTAAGTGACAAAATAATTTGCACACAATGCGCTAGTGAGAAAAATCGTTTTCGTGCAGATCAAGTTATTAATAGGAATGGGAAAATGTTGGTTATTGAAGAGAAATATCTTGGAGAACACAAGGACGGGAATCAACGACAACAAACGCAAAGAACATATGGTTTCGAATTCGTGTCGTGTTGGTGGGAGGTAAGTGCTCTTAGTACCTCTGAGCCAACCCTCCGACCTGTCAAAGAAAAGGGCAGTCAATGACCCTAGCCACTGTACAAGTACATATATGGAAAGGCATTACACGGGGCCGTAAGAAGTTACCACTGCCACACATATTAATCGCTTATCTAAGCTTGTACGGTTACCTGTGCACGATCTTCCATCGGAGGCAAGTTGATATCCAGTAACACATGAACAGCTGTAGCTGCCCGGCGTATTCCTACAGATGTGTTCACAGTTCGATGGCAAGTCCAGCTGGAAATCCGACGGAATCGAGGGCGCGTAAGAACTGAACTGTACATATTGGCTTGATGAAGTGGTTGGAGAAATTTGTGGGGCCACTGGAAAAAGCAAGTTGCCAGTTTCTAGTTATAATGTTGCTGTGGTTATTTTTAATGTCAGTTTAATGTAAAAGAACTACCCTTAGATATTGTGTCGTAATTTGTTTTGACGTCCTAGAACAGTATTCAGCTTAAGCACGCAGTCACGACGGATAGCCAAAGGAAAAGGCACAAACACAGTGCAAGTCAACGTTTGAGAGAAGAAACAAAATGTTATTGACATATAATGGACAGTTGCATGCAATTCGGTTTTTTCTTGCAATAAATTTGTCTAGCCTATTTTAGTACCTACTTTACAACGCACATGTTCTTTCGAAGAGAGTCTAGCTCTACTACAATACCGGTGGCAATGCCGATGTCATTACCACTTTAATGACATTGCCAAAACGATCGTGTGGCAAACAAGTGCTTTGCTCAACAACCCTATGTGATTTAAGTGAAAGCCTCAATTTTCATTCTTTTTTTTTCATTATTGAGGAATTTATTCATAATGTAATATGTTTATCCAGGAGATAATAGTGGAATTCAACTTATATATGTGCGTTAGTACAGATGAAAGACAGAAAGAGTGATTCAGTTGAAGACTCTGGTGAAGCTTTCGCTGCA
>OX419335.1:22019498-22031998 GCA_948470475.1 Galaxea fascicularis
TGTAATAGTTATAATAACGATTACAGAAAAATAATCTGATTATTTATAAATCAAAATCATAATTATTGCTTTTTGAATTCCGGCAAAGTAAAAAAGCTTTTCGATATGCAAAACAAACGAGAATTCCCTCCAGGCGTTTAAAATGATCATCGACCTAACTTTGATACCGCCTTGAGATCATTACTCTGTTTGTTTAGCAGGATATATCTGCTGCTGTGTGGGCCTGTAAATACAGAGGAAAAGTCACTTGAGGCAACAGGGGTTCGTTGCCGAATGCGCCGCAACCAGGGAAAGAGGAACGAAGAACAGGGCTGGAAGGGTTTATACATCAACCCGGATCATTTGGACTCTGAATTTCACTTTTGAAAAATTGTACAACAACTATTCGTCTTTATTTTGATAAATATTTGCTACTTAGAGTGCCATAATCAGCTTGTATTTGTCTAAAAAGTTAAAATGTTATGTATGGGAAAAGTAAACGTTTTTTTGATGTCATGCGGTCTTGGGGAAGGTCGTTTGACATAACAAATTGATCAGTTTTCATTAAATTTGTTGACCTTGTGTTTTTTGGCGGTATAGAATGCAATGATGTAGACTTTGAAGCCATATGACTAAACTTTAGCTTAGTTAAAGCAAGCCAACCTGAAGAAAAACTATTTTTCCGTTTATTTATTGAATTGGAGACTTTCACTCCCGAGACCTTGGCAAAACAGTAGACAACAACAACAACTTTATTTGTCTTTAGATACAAAAGTTTGGGTAGTTTGCCCAGCAAATAGCTGAAAAGCCATCCGTGGCTGGGCAAGACAAATACATGAACAACTTAACTGAGTACCTTAAAGAATCAAAACCTTAAATTACAGCGCAACTCACCTACCAAGGCTACCCAAGAAATCCCCTCACAAACTGGCCAATAATGCTCTACAAAGTTTCGCCGTGATTAGACTGATTTTGTAGGGACTGACCTGCCTTACGATTATTGATACTTCACAGCAGGTGCCCAATGATTACCATCCCCCCTCCCCCTTTTGCCAAGCCACTGTGCAGTAAGAGTAGATGTACTCTTTGCACTCGAAAAGAGTTTTGGAGCAATCCTAACAACAAATTTGACTATTTTTTTTTGCCGGTACTAACTACCTTAAACGTCATTACATGGCTACAATAGTACGCACGCTCTGATTAGCTGCCAAGCGGGTTAGCTTTTCTTGTATTGACCGGGAATTATATATTTTTTTCTCGGCTCGACGGCTCTTTTGAGTTGTTAGTAAAAGCAATGCGCGCGTGGGCGAAAACGACGAAAATATGGACAAAGTACAACTATATTTTCAATAACTGAAAGAAAAACTAGAGGCCGTAATGGCCTTCACTCGGGCTTTTCGAGTGGCAAATGGATGTTGTGGATGATTTCCGCACAGCCTAATTAATATATAAAGTTATACGTGTATTTTGTGACTCAAACTCGATTCGTTAAAGCATTGGGCTGCCTGTGTGAGTGTGTGTCAGCGGAAATAAACAAGATAGGACCGTGGGAACACAAGTTTTCTGCTTTTCTGTGACAGACTTTTTAGCTTTTTTACTGGTATCCTACTGGGCTCGCGATCACAACAGTTGTCGTTGAAATACACAAACTTAGCATAACGAGATCTGAATTCCTTTCTATATTCTATTTTCACTAAGGCATCACGTTGATCATGTACAGATAACTGCATTGCCTTCTCAAATACCTCGCATTTTTCAAGTAGTCCATGAGCCAAGACACCTTAAAAACAGTTTTCGTGGCACCCCCCGTAAGACATAGCGAATTTGGTATCAAATTAACTCTTATTGTATATATTTTAATAATCTACCTGTTACTTTCTATGTAGCCTGTGCCTAAGTGAGAAAATCACTTGTTTCTGAGGGGGGTGGGGGGACGGTTTTACATTTTGGCACGAATACATTTTTAAGGCTTAAAACAACAAATACTTCAAAAACTGCTGATCCAATAAGGAGAAAACTGACGAAAAGTTTATTTTAAGTAAAGTGCTGTACTCGTCTTTGTCTAAATCTCAATAGGGTGTTACCATGGTAACCGTTGCTAGGCAAATATTTCAAACAGGGATATTACATTAATATGTACATTATAAACAGGATTTTTCACAGACACTATTTTTTGAACACCAAAGCATTATTAGCATCATTCTTTTTGTAAACCATTTACTTTTTATGAACTATAAAGAATGTCACAGGCTTTAAGGCTCAATAATATTCCCGCAAGTCAACCAGTTCATTTGTTTCACAATTGTTGTAATTCTTTTAATAGCAAAGAAAAAAATAAAAACTCAAAGTAGATTTGAGACTATTGGACAGACCAAAATCTGTAAAGTGTTTTCTTCCATTATTTTTTAAATGAAAGAAAAGCCAGCACATTTTGATAATAATCCAGTGTCCGCTATTCCATGAAAGTTCCATTCCAGGTTGTATATCCCATGATGCAATTCAAACTTATTATCCATGAGCGGCCATCTTGGAAAATGGTGTGCAGATAAAATGGTAAGAGAATGGTGGTTTTATACAGATTTTCCTCTTAATTTCGATTCTTGGTTGTGCAAGATAAACTCAAGTAACGTCTGTAAGTTTCTGTATAATATATTTTATTTTTTAAAAGCTAAAATTCCCACAGAACATTACTAGAATTACTGTAAGTAGTCTGTCAGATTTTGTTTTCACCACAACATCGATACTGAAGTTTTTGGCGTGGAAGCGGTCAAATCAAACGTATAAGTTATGTTTTCAATAAGTTTTTGCTTGTGTTAAGGAAATAAGGTTTTTTTGCTTCTTTTAATTCTCTAGTGACATTTGAAGAGTTTCAGAAAACAAGCTAGTGTAATCAAGGATATGGCAGAAATTACGCCAGTAAGTTGTACTAGAAAGCGCTCAATGTCCAGCTCGATACAGAAACCTAACTGGAATAGGTGCCTTTGTCATGTAAAAGAAAATGTTCAAGGTCAATTAACAGCATTGACTACCAAAAGCTGGGAAAAGTTTGAAAGCTGCTCGACTCGGAGAAGGGATGAAATCTGGTTGACAATGAAGGACTACTGGAATGAGGGTCCAAAAGGGGGATATCACCGGCAATGCTACCAAGAATACACAGACATAAACAAAGTGTCTAAGGAGGAACAAAGTCATTGCAATACCAGAGAGGATCGAGATGGAGAGTCTCTTGGGCTGTCCAGTGGCATTGAGCCTTCGTGGAAGAGGGTCTGTAGGTCACAACTTCAAACATTTGACATTGATAAATGTGCAATTTGTCAAAAGGACAAAGTCAAGAAAGCCTACGGCAAAGGAGCGAGAACAAGAGAACCTCTTACACTAAACATTAGTGAATTTGGTAGTGCCACTTTGATAAAAGCAGCCCGGATTCGGAATGACAGCCGCATGCTATTGCACATTGATGGACGATACACTATAGCTATGGAGATCAAGTATCATCGATCGTGCTACAAAAATTATGTCCACCCAAAGCAACTGGCTAAGTTAGAAGAGCAGAATTGTCAAGAAGAAGATACTGGAACTGAGGGTTATGACAGAGCATTTGGTAAAGTCAAAGAATTTGTTGAAAAAGAAGTCATCGCTGCGGCAAAAGCCATTCCGATGTCAACCCTTATTGAAAAATACACTTCCTTCCTTACAGAAGAAGGAGTAGATGTAGTGACGTACAGGTCCACTAAGCTGAAGAACCGGCTTACGCGTTTTTTTGGAGAACGACTGTCCTTTCATCGACCTTCGAACCAAAACGAATCAGAATTAGTCTATGGTTCGCACGTCAAAACAAGAGAGGTGGTAGAAACTGTGTTCAAGAGTACTACGTCCGTTGATGAAGAGCAAATGGCAAACAGTGACAGTGAGCCGGATTTAACAAATGCACAAGACGAAGTAAGCCGTCAAGTTTACCATACGGCTAAAACAATACAAAAGTTAGTTGCCAACATGAAACCAACAATGCCATGGCCACCATCATCAGAAGATTTAGAGTGTGATATTGAGATGGTACCTGATCTGCTCTACAATATGATGGCATGGATTCTATCAACAAAGTCCGAATATTCTGTTGAAAGAGTTTCAGACATCTCACCGGAGGTCCATCGCCTCGCCCTCTCTCTTTCTCAGGATTTGATACATTGTGCAACTCGTGGACGAATAAAAACACCAAAACATGTCGTCCTTCCGATGACTGTAAAGAGCTTGACGGGGAATGTTGAACTGATAACCATTCTAAACAGATTTGGACATGGTTTATCATACTCCCAAATAGAGGAAGTGGAGACAGCTCTGGCAGAGATGCAGATTGCAAAGCGACAGAATGGGGTCTTTGTACCAAGTGTCTGCTACCCTGATGTACCAGGCATTTTCTGCTGGGATAACAACGACCTGCAAGAGGAAACCTTGTCAGGTAAATTGTAGTCCAAATTGAGAGTAAACTGCTCATACACTTTGTTTCAGCGTATGAGAAAAACGTTTCCAATCTGTAACTAGAAAAACTATGAAAAGTAGTCTTAAAAGTAGACTTGAATAGTTTCCGTTCTTGACCAATTGGTTAGGTAGTTTAAAATATCAACCAAAAGCCAGGATTTGTAGTATTGATTTAAGTCCTTTTTAGTATTGATTAAGGCACGTCTTTACATCAATATTTATTCTGTTATTTGCTCTGTAGGTAAGGGAACGACTCATTGCACTAATGGCATTGTTATTCAACGCAAACCTCTTGGCTGTGCTCTACCACCTGAAACTTCCAATAACCAGAATCGCTCCAAAAAACGTTCTATTTCCTGCATCTCTACTGACGTACTTCCATATCATTCGGGACCTCGACAGGGACCTGATACGCTCGAAATTGATCTCACCAATATTAAACAAGCCTCCCCGGAAATTGCAGCTTATGCACGGGTCATCGACTTTGGCTGGATACTCTGCAGAATGCCGATCAAAGACACGCTATTTTCATTGGAAGATTATCAAAGGCAGGTTATACCAGCGTGGTCGGGCTTCAACATCAAACTACAGGAGGACAGTGTCCCACGTGAATGTTCAGTTGGCTATTGCCAAGTTATTGAAGCCAGTCCCACAGAACTTCCCACAGTGTACACAGTGTTGCAAAGATCTTTACAAATGGCTAACCAGCTAGGGCAACGTGATGTAATTGTTGTTTTCGATCAAGCGATCTACGCAAAAGCACTTGAAGTACTATGGCAGTACAAGGACCAGTTTCAGCGATTGGTTGTCCGGATTGGCTCCTTTCACACCATCTGTGCCTTCCTTGCTGCTATTGGCAAGCGATTCGGAGATGCCGGCCTTGCAGATGTTTTGGTTGAAAGTGGTATCGTGGGCTCAGGATCTGTGGCTGGGGTTATTGAAGGTCGTCACTACAACCGAGCTGTACGTACACATAAGGTACACATAGCTTGATTAGGTCTTTATAGAGCTGAATGGATAATATCTTGATGATTCCTACAGGATCATAACTTCACTTTTTTAATCGATGCTACGTAAATAAAATAAACAAATTTTTTGAACCTTTTGTTATTTTAGATTGTATTTGAAGCAATGCACCGACTACAATGGATGGGTTTCAAGTCATGGCTGCAACGTAGTGGTCACCGTGGTAACCGCATGATCCTTGTCAGTGCCATAGAGGACATCCGCAAAGAGTTTAGCACAGAGAAATTTAACAGGCTGCTGTGCATGCCGGATTTCCTAGAAATTTTCAATCTTTACAAGGAATACTGCAAAGAAGACAATGGTCCGCTAAAGGTGTTTTGGAATAGCTACCTGGAGATGGTGGAGGTGCTGATAAATTTCATAAGATCAACCAGGGAAGGGAACTGGGCCATGCATCTTGAAGGCATCAAGGAGATGCTACCATGGTTCTTCGCCTACGACCATACTAATTATGCTCGTTACCTTCCAGTGTACTCAGCCCACATGATGTTGCTACCAGACACTCACCCAGAGGCACATACCCTCCTGTTAAATGGTGATTTTGGAGTCCAACGAACAACATTACATGGATTTTCACAGATACCGGTAGATCAAACAATTGAGCAGACCCTGAACAGAAGCACTAAGACAAAGGGAGGAATTGTTGGGTTCAGCCTGAGGAAAGGTGCTGTACAGCGATGGATGATTACTGCTCACTCCCGTGCTGCTTTCGTAGACAAGTGTCGGAAGATGACAACAAATGTTCAAGAATGCCAACGCAGACAGCACAAAGAGGCAAGCCCAGCTCGCATGAAAAGAGATGAGGACGACGTAAAGAAAGTTTTCGAAGTAATCAGTAACTGGCGCAACCCGTTTGAACCATCTGAGGAACTTCTTAGTCTTAGTTCTGGGTATGTTGCCAGTGAAAGTATGAAAGCCGACCTGCTCCTGGCAAAAGAGAAGGGCACAACAGCTTTGACGGCCTTCGTAGAAGAAAGACTGGTGACAAATTCAACAGGATTCTTTCAAACACTCCCCAAACTAAAGCTAGGAAGTTTCCGTGATGCACAGAAGAAGACCTCTGTAACAGCAGGAGACAGGAACTTCATAATCAGAGCAGACAGGAACTTATTTGCCCGCCTTCTAGTCATTGGACAGAGTCACCAGATGGACCTCAAAGATTTGCTGAGTCACGAGCTTGGGCCCCTTCCATGGTCGTTGGCTTCATCCGATGGTTCATTAGACGCCATGGCGATGCTGCAGACGCTAGTAAGGATACCTGATAGATTTTCTGAGCTGGCAGACATGGTGATGACCAGAATTCTGATAGAGGCGGGAGAGGCAGCAAGAATCGACTTTGTTGGAGATCAATATCCAGCTAACTCAATTAAAAACACCGAGAGGAACAAGCGAGGCAGAGATGGTGAGATAGTCATCAACATTACCAATGGTCAACAGTTCTGCCCTCGTCAGTGGAGAAAGTTCATGGCAAAGGGAAGCAACAAAACCGGTCTCTTAAACTTCCTTGCACGTGAGTGGTCACAAAATGCGGTTTACGCCGAGAAAATCAAAGAACGCACTCTCTTTATCACTCATGGAGACAATTACACCAAACTCTCCGCCTCTGATGGTACAATTACTGCATGCACAGTCTTGGAACTTTGCAGCAATCAAGAGGAAGCTGATACCAGGATGCTCCTCCACGCAAAGCACGCTTCTCAAAATGGACATCAGCACATTGCTATAAGGTCATCTGATACAGATGTAGAAGTTCTAGCTTGCTATTACCAAGCTGTCATTGCTGCTGACATAACACTGATCAGCGGCACTAAAAGCAGATCTCGCATTGTGAGTATCCGACAAGTATGTGAAAAGCTTGGGCGAGAGATATGTGAAGTACTTCCAAGCCTACATGCCATAACCGGTTGTGATAGCGTCAGTGCCTTTGCTACCAAAGGAAAGAAGAAAGCACTTGATATTGTGCAGTTGAATCCAGCTCTGAGGCAAATTGTCAGTAGTCTTGGTGAGAGGCTCCCTCCTAATGAAGAAGATTTAAAGAAGATGGAACGATTTGTTTGTGCCTTGTACAATGACCCTAGATGCAATGATGTAAACGAACTCAGGTTGTTTTGCAAGAGCAAAAACCTGCAGTCACACCAGCTTCCACCAACAAAAGGAGCTCTGACATACCACCTCAAGCGTGCTAACTATCAGGCCTACCTCTGGAAGCATGCCCTAGAGACACAAACGGACCAGGCGCCCGATGGCCATGGTTGGCAGATGAAAGAAGGCCAACTGGAAATCTACTGGACTAACCAGGCACCAGCCCCCGATGCTGTGATGGAGCTTGTATGCTGCGGCTGCAAAGGATTGTGTCAAACACGACGCTGCTCTTGTGTTGGCAATGGTCTTCCCTGTACTGAGGCATGTACATGCCAAGATGACTGTGTCAATTGTGTTAGCAAGGAAGATAGTGAAGAAGATGATGATAGTGATGACAATACTGATGTTGATGATAATGATGACGATACCGAAGATAAAAATGACAGTTAAATTCAGATTTGGTGACGCTAATTATTATCGGTTGTCTAGTTGACGTATTTAAATCTATGAGTTGAATGATTACAAAAATGTAATTTGATCGTATGACTTAAAAGTAGTTTTTGGTCAGAAAAAAGCCGGTTGTGAAATGGAAGGCCAAGTCATGAGGATGTAAGGATCTTTTGAAATCGCAAATGCTTCGATGGTCATCATCAAAACAAAAACAGTGTAATATACGAGTATTAGAAGTTCCGTAGGCAACCGTTGCCATGGAAACTGTATAAACAGCTACTGTGATACATAACCTTTTTGTTATCATAATAAAAATCGGCAAATTTCATCACAAACTCATTTCATCGCGTTCGTTAGAACGCATCCTAATCTGGTGCTCCTGTGGCACTAAGGCAGAAATTTTCGAGCTATCACGGGCTTTTGCAGATTAGCCGCCCCTATTAATTTTTTTAGGGGCACCTCGGCCGGGAAGCTGGACTTCTTTTGACTCGAGGAAGTTCCGTAATTTTTCCGTAAGTGACGAACGCTGATCCGTAATCAATGATTACCACTAGTTTCCGAAAGATATTAATGTTTAGAGGTCACAAAGCTCTTCCCCCACCCCACCCCCAGCTAAATTTGTATTTACCTGCAAGGGCTTCAGTTATACAGTATTCCCGAAAAATGTCAGGCCAGTAAGACCAAACATTTCTGTGCTTCCTTCTCAATTCCTTTTTTCCAAAAACACTCACTAGTACAAAGTAAACGGTAAAAGTGAGAAGTGTAGCCTAATGCGCTATTTAAACGTTGACAGTTGTCATGGCAACTGAAGAAAACATATTCGATGAGTTTGTTTCATAAAATATGGTGAGGTTAGTATTTTTGCCCAGTTTGGTGTAAAACGTTTTGGTATTTACACAGAAAGTTATCTTTTGCAATTCTTGTACATTTGGGAAGCGCAATTTGTCCTTACCCAACCCCCCCTCAGAAACAGTTGATTTTCTCACTTAAGCACAGGTTACATAAAAAGTAACAGGTGGATTATCAAAATATGGAAATCAAGCTTTAATTTGATACTAAATTCACTATGTCTTACGGGGGGTGCTACGAAAATTGATTTTTAGCCACATTTCAGGACTTGGCTCATGGACTAAAGTACATGATCCGACATTTGTGTTGATAAAACTGATAAACTTACACATTCATGTAGAACACGCGAAGGTACAAGATTACACAGAAACCTAACACACTACACAGACTTGATACCGCTGATAATCCACAATCTAAAGTATACAAAAGAAATGAAATACTGGTGACAATAGCCATAAAAGTAAAAACGTTTCTTGCATCTTCGCTTCGATGCGTGGGTTCTTCATCACCCAACATGGGCGCTTTCCAGTTGCTGTTACCTCCAATCTCATTATCAACGGGTATCTTGTATTCGCCAGCACCTAAACTGTTCGTCTCAAAGTTTCCACTCAAGTTCGTGAAGGAACATTTGTGATCGGTATTCAAAGCCTTTGTGCACTTGTTGTACTCATTGTTAGCTCATTCAGCTCATTTGATCTCATAATATTTTTCACATTTGCTTCGAGTTCGCGCAACGAACCGTTTCGAAATGTACGCTCACCATCATCATTTAGTGTCGGTCTACCGCGAACGGCGTGTACAATTGTAAGTGGTTTGAGCGTATTGGATACGACATAGCTTGTAGCTGTAGACATAACGACTTTTTCCTTTGAAAATCCGTCGAGGAATCCAAAGTTGCTTTCCAGGTGACTTGCTTTTCAACAGACAAGACAAGCGTAAACAAAACCTAAACAGGTTTTTACCGGGTTTTACCGGTTCATCGTTAGCGCCTGCGCAAATACGCCGGAAATGAGGTTTGTGGAGAACAACGAAAAAGAAAAACGGACGACAGATTTAGACTCGGGCTTTCCACAGGAAGCCCGAGTAACTAGTATACAGATACCGACGAAGAGAGCCACACCGAGAGCGAGTTTTATTATCCAAAGGACGAAGAACAGGCCAAAACTGAGCAAAACAACATGGGCAAAGTTGTCACTAACGTGGACGAAAATTTCAGTCACAGTCAAGAGAATTGTCTCATTGTCAAAGAAACTGTGTGTTGTCGTTTCGATCGCATCGCCAGTTTCGTTTCGGTTCAGTGAACACGACCTCGAATGACCTCTTGCGCGCGCAAGCGAATGTGGAAAATTGCCCCCCGTGTTTTTATTGGATTCTTTTTTAAGATTAGCACAAAAAGGCCATATAATAAATAACTTTTGAATCTCCTCCGTTCGGTCATTACAGGGAAATCTCAGACCGAGGCCTTGAAGTATTCCCTGTAATGACCTCACTCTCGGTTAATAAGTGGTATCTAATCATGAATTTATTCCCTTCACGAAGACTGAAAAATGCGAGTTATTTTATCTTTTTCTGTTCCCTAGTAAAATCAGTCCTTAAGAACCATGCTCCCCTTGGTACACGGATTCGGTATCATACCCGTAAACAACTTAGGGAATAAATCAACTCACCTGGTGTAGCAGAGATTGGTGCTGAATGTGTCTGTGAAGACACACAGAACGCTGAAGAGCTCATGGAAAGCTGGCTCGAGGGTATCCAGTTGGAAGAGTCTGTAAAAGAGCATATCCGCCCAACCATCAATCGATGGGTAAACAAACAAATCGAAAGAAAACTTGATTACTTTAACATTAAAATACTTTTGGCCATAGAAAGACTTTGTAGCTTGTTGTTACCCTCGGGTTTAAGAGTAGCTGATATCTCCGAGTATTTACCCACCCAAACCATCAATAAACACACAGACCACAACACCGGGCACTATGTGCCCTACTCGTTGCTATCAGTGTGTGGATTCTTTAACATCCCACGGAGTTATCATGAACCAGAGTTGTAAAAGAAGACCTACGTTTTGCCATCCTTATCCGAGAAGACTAACCATTTGTAAATGCCATTTTAAAGCCAGCACTCGGCTCTCTCCTCATTTATTTAAAGACCCTGAGTGAGGCCGGGGTTTGAACCCGCGACACTACGCACTGGAACCTGGGGCTCCACCAACCGAACCGCTCGACAGTCAAAACTGCCATGTATCTCTGAGGACAGGTTAGCCTTTAAGTCTTTTTGTCTCTCCTCCTTCATCCCTTCATTTGTTTAGTTAAGAAACAGAGTTCATGTGGCAGTACGAATGTACTCTGATAAGGTCTGAACGTGGTAAGAATAAAGAAGTACACACGCAGTGACAAATGGAATCTACTTGTTTCCTACTTTCTTAGACTCATAAGGTCATTTGTTCGCTCATACTTTGATCGCAAGATCAATCAAAACCCGTGCATGTTTACCGCCAACTTGAACTAGTCAATGGTGGTGATTCAATTTACGTTGTGATTTATGCAAAAAAGTTACTTCTCTTACTATAGCTTGAGGCATAGTAATATCCTTGAAACCCTGGCATCCGTGTATAACCATTTGAATGAAAACGCATAAAAAGAAACCTTCCACTGGCATGGATCCTCATATACGATAAGGATCCACAGACCCTTGTTATCAAAGGACTTGACGATGTGCTGCCATCACGTATCTCCAGGTAGTCGGAAGGACAGTTGCTACCACCGTATTCAAGGTTAAAGTCATAGAAGTGTACACTTGGATAAAGGCCATAGGGAGCTTCTATTAACCATGTGCAGTCCATGTTATCTGGGTAACAGCTGGGATAGCCAGGACTGTAGATGTACATATAGCTATAGTAGTAGAGATAAAGATGGCTAGAACAGGAACCTAGAAATAAGAACACACCACATTAGAAACAGGAAAGAAAAGGATTACCCACGGATGATCTGCTTTTGCTGATGAGTGCTTGACAAACTAAATAGATCCTTAGAGTGTAAGTCTAACTTACTAGGATATTGGACGGAGAATGGCATGTAGGATGAACTGGTTGTTGGAGACATTTCTGAAAACCAAAATAGAATACGTTGTCATCAATATCCTGAGTCCGTTAGGCGTTATACCATGCACTGGCGACAAAGAGTACTCAATAAATGATGTTTAGGACGAGGCAGAATCCGACAAGAGCTAAACCGAGGTCCTTGAAAACGTCTTTAAAGAAATCATTGCCATCTTTCTTTTTAAATCGTTCCACGTACAGGCTTCTTTACGCAGTTGTAAAAATTGCGATCACAACTGCGACGATCATTCTTCATTTGATTTCATATCCGCAGTTTGTTACGAAAAATTATTGCGTGACTCGCGTTACTGTCTGGAAGTGTCTAGAATCTTCTGCATATTTAATTAGTACCGTATCATCGTGATTCTGCAATTCTATTTTAAGTCGTTTGCGTATGTAACTGTGAATAGTTTCTTATTGTAATGTTTCTTTATTTAGTCGAGCCGGAAAGTTCTAGAACCTTTTGTTGTCAAGTATATAAGCCGATCGGTGTAGCTTTAGATTTTTCTGAGAAGAGAGTATCAGAGAGTCTAAAAGTAAAGAA
>OX419335.1:22041998-22051998 GCA_948470475.1 Galaxea fascicularis
CCACTCCAGCTACCTCCAACAAGTCTTAAGCCTGAGAGGGAAAAGTAAGGACAGAAAATTACTAACGTGGACCAGTTTCATGGGACCATAATAGGTACTAGGCGAAGAGTTTTTGCCACAAAGGTGTCACAGTTGGTTTTCTTACCTGAAGGTGACACTGTAAATGGTAAGTAAGAGGAAGCAGCTGTCGGGTTTATTGCTACAAAATAAAACATATTTAGAAGAGAAATTGTGAAACATGCCTTGTAAGAACGCCAAAATTTATGTACTAGTAATGCCGTTTTGCAATTGTCTGCGACTGACAGCCAAGTTATAATTAAGGACTTGTGAGTTTAAGTTAGCTATATATCAAACTATTTCCTTATTTGAAAGAAAGCAAATATACTAAAGGCAAATAAAAGTAATTGCAGCATACTAGAGGTATTTTTCATATCAACAGGCGAAGATGGAAATGGCACGAAAAAGAAGGCCACATTGCTAGGATTATTGCTTCAAAATAAAAAGTGATTTAAATGATCTTCTTTTGACTTAGAGATTGGTTATTGCTGGTCCTTGAATAAAAGATATATTACACAGAGAGGGGATTTCGCTTCAATTTTTGAAAAGGATAAAACGAAAGTTTGTTCTATTGTATCGTTGGAATGGCATTATAGATTTCTGAAATCAAGTGAAGAATGATCGTCGCAGTTGTGATCGCAATTTTTACAGTTGCGTAAAGAAGCCTGAAAACAATTCAGGACTTCAACGGGGCTTGAACCCGTGACCTCGCGATTCCGGTGCGATGCTCTACCAACTGAGCTATGAAGCCACTGACGTTGGGAACAGGTCAATGGGGGTCAATGGGTTCATATGTTCCCGTGAAAGATATGTAAGTGAATGATGCATATGAAAGAAATCATATGCTCCCCTTGGTTGGCCATATCTGGTAACTATTAAATACACGGATTTGGTATCATACCCGGAAGCAACTTAGGGAATAAATCAACTCACATGGTGTAGCAGAGATTGATGCTGAATCTGTCTGTGAAGACACACAGAACGCTGAAGAGCTCATGGAAAGCTGGCTCGAGGGTATCCAGTTGGAAGAGGCTGTAAAAGAGCATATCCACCCAACCATCAATCGATGGGTAAACAAACAGATCGAAAGAAAACTTGATTACTTTAACATTAAAGTGCTTTTGGCCATAGAAAGACTTTGTAGCTTGATGTTACCCTCGGGTTTAAGAGTGGCTTATACAGCTAATATCTCCGAGCATTTACCCACCCAAACCATCAATATACACACAGACCACAACACCGGGAACTATGTCCTCTACTCTTTGCGATCAGTGTGTAGGTTCTTTAACTTCTCACAAAGTTATCATGAACAAGGGTTGTAAGAGAAGACCCACGTTTTGTCGTCCCTATCCGAGAAGACTAATCATTCATAAATGCCATTTCAAAGCACTTTCTCCTCATTTATTTAAAGACTCTGAGTGAGGCCGGGGTTTGAACCCGCGACATTACGCACCGGGGCCCAGAGCTCAACCAACTGAACCGCTCGACGGTCAAAACTGCCATGTATTTCTGCGGACGGGATAGCCTGTATTATTTGGTCTTTTTGTCTCTTCTCCTTTACTCCTCCATTTGTTTAGTTAAGAAACAGAGTTCATGTGGCAGCGCGTATGTACTCTGATAAGGTCAGAACGTGGTAAGAATAACTGAAGAAGTTCACACCTAGTGACTAATGGAATCTATTTGTTTCCTACTTCCTTAAACTCATAACGTCATTTGTGCGCTCCTACTTTGATCGCAAGCTCCTCAAGATCAACCAAAACCCATGCATGTTTATCACCCACTTGAACCACGGTTTAATTTACATTGCTATTTACGCAAAAACGTTACTTCTCTTACTGTAGCTTGAGGCATAGTAATATCCATAAAACCCTGGCATCCGTGTATAACCATTTGAATGAAAACGCATAAAAAGAAACCTTCCACTGGCATAGATTCTCATATACGAGGAGGATCCACAGGCCCTTGTTATTAAAAGACTTGAAGATGCCCTGCCATCACGTATCTCCAGGTAGTCCGAAGGACAGTTGCTACCACCGTATTCAAGGCTAAAGTGGTAAAGTTCTATAGTTGCATAGAGGCCATAGGGAGCTTCTATTAACCATGTGCAGTCCATGTTATCTGGGTAACAGCTGGGATAGCCAGGACTGTCGATGTACATATAGCTATAGTAGTAGAGATAAAGATGGCTAGAACAGGAACCTAGAAATAATAACACGCTACATTAGAAACAGAAAAGAAAAGGATTACCCACGAGTGCTCTGCTTTTGCTGATGAGTGTTTGATAAACTATTCATTAAGGTGATTGCTTTTACTTCGATTCGGTATGTCAGATACACTTCGTCCCCTTCTTCGTTGATTTCTTCTTGCTTGTTTGCCTTTTTTAAATTTAGTCATATTAGGCTGCGTGTCAGCTTTCGCGTCGGTTATGCAGACTTTTCACACAAACTCGTTTTGCAACTGGGGACTAAATAGATCCTTAGAGTGTAAGTCTAACTTACTAGCATATTGAGCAGAGAATGGCATGTAGGACGAACTGGTTGTTGGAGACATTTCTGAAAACCAAAATAGAATACGTTGTCATCAATATCCTGAGTGCGTTAGGCGTTGTACCATGCACTGGCGACAAAGAGTACTCAATAAATGATGTTTAGAACGAGGCAGAATCTAACGAGAGCTAAACCGAGGTCCTTGAAAACGCCTTTAAAGAATTCTTTGCCATCTTTCGTTTCAAACCGCCCCACGTTCAATCCTTCACTAGTACTAGTCTTCTCATCATTTCTAGAAAATATGCCTTTTAGAATATTTATCCTTTATTTAAGTCAAAATGATTCGCTAGTTGAATTTCATCTAGCGTTTTCAGCGCCAGTAATTATGTTTCAATGGCTTACCTCACCTACTAATCTATTCGAGTGACTCAGGTATAGCTTGTTTCAAGAAATTGCTCGTTTTAAGACTGTGTGGTCGCCTTGGCTTAATGGTAAGGCGTACGCCTCTCCATAAAAAGAAACAGTGTGAATTGCTGCAGAATAGCTTCCTTTGACGAGTAAAATCGTCTGGCGTTAGACAGAGTTAAATCTATAAAGTCACTCTTTAGGAGGGAAGGATTAAGGGATAAGATAGTTTTTTAATCCTTTAAGCGGACCCCTCAGGGGTATCCCTTTGAGGAGTAAAATCGTCTGGCGTAAGCCAGAGTAAAATCTATAAAGTCGCTCTTAGGAGGGAAAGGGCTAACTAAAAAATATAAAATGAATTTCACTCAAATTAATATAAAAATTACATGTCATTAGATTCGACTCACCAGATATGCTAGATTCTGTTGATTCTGTTGAGGACGTTGCAGAGAGGCTAACTGAGTAACTCCACCAGTAATAATTATGACTGCGTTTCGATCTTGAGAGATACCCGCACTCGTTAATGTCTGAAAGAGAAACACGAGAACAATTAAAAAAAGTGGGCTCTTGTGTTTAATAAATTAAAAAAGAAAAGCAAAACGGCACTAATTAAACAAAAGCGTGGAATAAACCATCTTTGGGTTATATTCTCTCAGGTAATGCCATTGGGGCAGTGACCTTATATTTACAGCCCAAATTGAAAGTCAAGAAAATGTTATTACACTTACCGACACAGGTAGTGAATCCTGGAGGTGCAAGGTAATACCCGAAAGGACAAAAGCCATACGTAACAAAACGCCAGAAAGTCGAGGAAGTTATGCCTGGTGTTGGTGGTCCGTCATATGAACACCCTTGTCCAACTACTGCACCTTGATCTATCAGAACAGCGTACGAACCGTTCATACTCAAAGCTGCATTAGGTATTGCGAACTGCAAGGTAGTGTGATCACTGCTGATTCTCACATACGAGGAAAGGGCATCCACTTTGTAAACGGCGTGACCACCAGCTATCGAGACAAGCCGGATGAAGGAAGAGGTTCTCGGTTTCTTTATCTGCAAGACAATAATAACTTGGGTACGGCAAAAGCGTAGGCTAAAGTAGATATTTGTAGTATGGTAGTTTATTTGTACTTATAGCTAGGTTATGAAAGCTTATCCTTTATACGTTTCCTCCTTCAGTTCTTCCTACAAAATAGGCTGGGCGGTTGATTTTGATTATTTACTCTCTGAATTTGATGCACTCTCCGACTCTGCGCAGTTAAGAATGCTTTTCCATCCTTAGTCGTGAAAGACTAAGGTGACCGTCACTTATAATATGTCTAAATACATGAAAAATGTAATGTAGTAGTAGGAGAAACTGCAAGTTGTTGCATGAGGTGTGTCGGTTTATTTCAAGTAAATCAAAGGGCAGCTAGTCACATACATTAATTAACGCGGAAATCCCTGCCGTTTTATATCTCATCGTCTAACACTTTTTGCTATGTTGTGGAACCAATACTAAGAGGATATAGGAAGTAAAGCATAAAGTCATGGGAAATATGAAACACAGAAAGGAGCGTTACATTCGGTTAAAGATGAAGCTTTCAAGGGGCGAAGAATATCTCGATGAGGGCCCGTAAGCCCAAAATAATAATGCACCTTAGACCATTTAAACTCGCTGGACGAACTGTAGGAGGGCGATAACTAGAAGGGGGGTGGGAATAGATGTTGTGAAATCAGTTAGTGGTTCTGGGCGGTGGATGGAACTGTGGTCCTCGAAATGAAGACAAACCTCGCTGGAGGGGAGTTGTAAGAAGTGGTCAGGGAGCTCGGATGGTCAAGTGATAACAAGAAGTTGAGGATTGAGTGCACTGTTCATTAGTCAGAATGGCCGGCCACACCCACAGTTCCGTGAGTACTGATGACCCATTACAAAGTACTGTAAGTAGTGCATTTTACTTTAAAATCATCCTTTACTAAAGAATAAGGTGAACTAGGTCTTGTAAATTGGTTGCCACTGACTGAATAGTGTTTGGTCAGCCAGTTCTTTTAAATAAAAGGTGCCTTCAAATGACGCTGTGCCCTTACCACTCGATCGAACTGTATGCTCCACCACGTAAAACCTGGTCCAATTCTGCTGACGGGGTTCCTTGGCATTTGACTTCCCATTACGACACGAGGTGTGCTACCTAGGAAACCCTTTTTCCGTGTTAAAGTAATTATATTATTCTCAAGATTAAATGTAGCAATTAATTCTTGTTTCGTTTGTGACCCTGTCATAATAGTTAAATATTTAGTACGAGTTTTACCCAAAAGTCTTAGAGGTGTATAAGTATAAGTCCATGTTTATTAAAATTTTAAAAAGTTAACGCAAAACAACGCTAACCCGCAAATAGCTAAAGCAAGGAGCCCATCACTAGGAGCGTACAACTGCCCTATATTCCTGTCATATACGTTTCCCAAAATTTTTACTGCCGCATTTGAATATGTTCTAGCTTGATTTTATCGATCAAATTTTGGCTGTGGTATGTATTCCGCATGGAGATTCATAAGATGCTTTAGTATGCTTTTGTAATCTCTCAAGTGGCGTTTTTATTTCATTTTGTCTTTGAGCACTGTTCCCGTTGTTCCATTGGGAACGTTCCCATCATGGACAATTGTTCCTGTTTTGAGTGGTCCTTTTAGCATCAAAAGGAACAAACTGTTGTGCTAAATGGGAACAAATTGTTCACTTACAGCTAAAAAGGACCTTTTGTTCCGAATGTTTTACATTGAAAGGAACGTTTTGTTCCTTAAATGAGTGACTTAGGAACAAGTGTTCCCAACGGTATTGTTCCCCTTTTATCCATTTTGGTCCTTTTTGTGCGGTTGAGGAACAATTGTTCCTATTAATGCGTTCCCTTTTGGAATAGCTGTTCCTTTATGCTGGCGTGAGGAACTTTAGTTCCCAAATACTTGCGTTCTTTTTTCTTGTAAAGGAACGTTTATTCCTTTCTTTCGCCGTTCCTGCTTTGAAAATTGGTTCCTTTTCATTCATTTGAGGAACAATTGTTCCGATTAATGGTTCCATTTTGAATGAAATGTTCCTTTTTATTGGCACGTGGAACAGTTTGTTACTAAACACAAGTTCCTATTTGTGCAAAATGGTTCCTATTTAGAAAACGGCAGTTCCTTTGTGCATGTTGTTCAACAGAAACATTCTTCTATTCTTGCCATCTATGTTTATCGCTTTTAAAATGGCAAAACCTTTAGTGTATGGTTTTAAGCTGGAAAGAACTCGAAGCACAGTCAATAACATATTTTAAAAGACATGTTGGGGCGCTTATTGACTTGTTCGGACAAGGTTGAACATAATTGCACAAACGTCATATGTCACCTTCGATTAGCAAGTTTAATTACGAATAGCACACACTGCCATGCCTGAGCAAGCGGGGGCAAGTTGGGGCAAGTTGCACAATGCAGCCATTCTTTTTTTCCGTCGCCTTTGTAGTTTGTTCGCTATTTATGTAAGTGGAACAAACTGTGTGAATCACACAGATGTCAGAGATGAACAAGAAAGGCAAGGTTGACTGGTCGAAAATTGATGGCTCGTCACCGAAACCCAAACGGCTTCACTTGGAAAAGGACGAAACAGATAGCTTGTATCACTGTCCGATACAGGTCTGTGATCACGATGGATTTAAAAGTCAACGCGGTTGCAGGAAACACGTGAACACCAAGCACAGTTGGTTCTTTTTCTTTGACGAAAAGCCCGATCAGCGAGGGCTCGATACAAGTACCAAAGAACTTGCCGATGTTGATAAATCGAGTGAAATCGCAAAACCAGTTTGCAGAGTATTGCCTTCATTTTCAGTTTCCAGCCAAATTGGAGAATCCTTCACGAAATGGTTGACTGGAAGTGCTGGGGGTTGCAAGAAAGATCGCACAGCTCAGCAGATAGTCAAGAGGTGCTTCAAATTTCTCAAATTTTGCTGCGAAGACGAGGAGGAATTGAGTTTTGAAGTGCTAGACTTTAGCCTGTGTTCTCACAGTCTGTTATTCAAGTTTATCGATCACTTGCAAGACGAATGCAAGCTAGGACACGGTGGACGATTGGGCTACATTGATGCCATCTCTGAAATGATCGACTTCAGAAAAATAAATGGCGCCTCAGACACAGTCCTTCGAAACTTGTCATCGACAGAATTGTGCCTAAAAAGAGCTCGCAAGACGGTGGCAAAGATGATGAGATTGCAATGGACACAAGATCTAGACATTGAAACTCTGGATGCTAGGGGACACTGGGCAACCATGGAAGAACTGTTAGAAGTGGTAACGTTTCATTTGCCTCGTTACAAAAACACCGTGAAGACGTGCAAGGCAGGTCAGGGTCAAGTCAACCCCTCGGACTTAACATTCGCCACGAAATTTGTGGCGGTGTATTTGTTCATCAAGGTGAAGGGGTCTCGCCCTATGACGTATCAGTACTTGACAGTCGACATGGTTAGAACAGCCAAGGAGAACGGGGGATTCATTGACCAGAAAAAGTTCAAGACTGCTGGCAAGTACGGATTTGACTCGTTGATCCTGACCGACGCAAGCATGCAGCTGCTCGATAGCTACATCAATTTCGTAAGGCCATTGCTCAAACCCCAGTGCGAGTTCGTTCTTGTCACGAGAAACGGAGGCCAACACAGCAAATTGGGCGACGTCATAAGTAAACTAGTCTTTGACGCAATCGGAAAGTACATTCACCCGACGCGCTATCGCCAAATCGTCGAAACGGAAAGCCTCAATCAGCTCACTAGTAAAGAGCAAAGGATTTGTCGGAAGATCAGAAACACAGCTCGACCGTCGCCAAAGTTCACTATCAAAAGCAGAGGTCGCGCGAAGTTGCTGCGAAGGCTCACGAGTGTCTGCAAAAGCTACAAGGTACTAAGGGCTCTGAAGTGGATAAGGAGGTGAACACGAGGTTTGGCGATTCAACTTCAAGTTCGGCGACACTGGCTGAAAGCACAGAATCGAAAAGCGTAGTGTGCCCTGAGAGGGATGCCCCACCGACGAACCAATTGCGAATCCAAAGAAGTCAGCGCAGGGTGTTGAAATTTACAGCATACGAGGACGAGTTTCTAAAGGAAGGGATTGCTAAGCACGGATTTGGACAATGGACAGCGATTTTGAGAGATTCCGAGTACACATTTCAAGACTTCAGAACAGCAGACTCTCTAAAGAAAAGGGCGGGACTCAAATTTTCTTAGCCAAAATCAACCATAACTATGCCTTAAACGAGATCATTTTTGACTGGAAAAATACTTCATTGCTTCTTCGTTAACCCCTTTGGGTTTTAATCAAAATTTCAACTTTGCCGAAAGCTTGTACACAGTTCAACTAAGAATAAAAATAATGTTTTCGGAGTTTTAGAAGCATTTCAACATAATTTCTAGAGTCCTCTTTGAAATAGGCCAAGTTTCAGCCAAATTCAAAATTTACTTGTTGAAATTAAACTAGCAACTGAAATTGGACTTGACCGGTGAGGCCACCAAGCGAGACGGGTCTCAAACCAAATGAACCATTTATTGCAGTCGAGATTCCCACACATGAATACACTTTTTTTTTGAAAAAATTATAGCGGAGCTCCGCGCGCGCCGAAGGCGCGCGCGCGCGGAGCACCATTGCTAAGAAAATATGGTAACCCATCCATCCGAGAAATTTTGGTTATGACGTCATCGTACGACCGACCGACCGACCGTCCGACCGACCGTCCGACCGTCCGACCGTCCGACCGACCGTACGTACGTCCACCCCATCATGTAAGCCAAAGTCAAATGTGATACTCCAGTTAACCCTTTCGTGTGGAAGCTCGCATGTAGGCGCACTTCCATATGGACTGTTTTTGGAAAGATCAGTTGCCCATACACGCAGTTCTCAACCCGCGTTTCTGTGGCGGGAAACTGCATAGCCAAATTTTGAAGACAGTTTTAAAACAAAGTCAGTTTTGTCTATTCGTTGGCGGAGTATCAGTGACAAACAGCGGGAGAAAGAACAAGAAAGGGCACGAGTAAACAGGCAGAGTATCAGTGACAAACAGCGGGAGAAAAAGCACGAGCAAACCGGCTGAATTGTATTGTCGAGCAACGGGAGAAAGAATAAGAAAGGGCTCAAGTAAACAGGCTGAATCGTACTGGGAGCAACGGGAGAAAGAAAAACAAAAAGCTCGAGAAAAGAGACGAAATTATACTGAGGAACAGCGAAAAAGAGAGCGTCTCTTGTCAAGCTGTAAAAACATTACCAATTCAAGTGTCAGGAAGTTTCAGCTTTTCCCCGTATTTGCCTGCATAAGCTTGCACGAAGAGAAAAGATTGTGTGGTCTGGCAAGGTTTCAGTAATTATGCACTGTCTTCGGACCTTGCTGTGTATTAAACTGGACGGTTTTGCTGCTAAAATCCTTAATTGAACAAGCTTCCTTGACAGGCATGAGAAGTAATAAGACTTATTTTTGTGTGAAATGACCGCTTCTGCTTAAGCTCGGCGTTCGGAGTGATTGTTGACTGACTTAAACTGTGCGCAGGTTAGTACTCCTGTTTTATATGGACATTTATGCCAAGAAAATTGAATAGCGATTTGTCTCGGTTTGTTACTTGTCTTATTTTTTCCGATTTGTACGAGAAAAGTCGAATAGACGCATCGGTTTCTTTTTTCTTACGCGGTTTTGTTGTTTTCACGCTTCCATCTCAAATTGGTTTGGACTCTTGTTTTTTCCAAATGTTTTCTACCCAATATTTCATCTTGGATCCTAAACCGTTTCGTTTTAGGGCACAAAATTTGTTGAAGAAAAGCCAAGCGAAGTCCGGACGGTTTATAACCTCGGCGCCGCTTGGTAAGTTTGACATTTGGAAAACTCTCGCCGAAAGAACAACAACTCCATGCCAAAAGTAAACGCGATTTTTAACAGTTGCAGCATTGGAAATGCCGGCAATATAGTTCCTCGCCGCAATTCTTAGCAAAGCAATGATTTTGTGTGAAATGACGGCTATTATGTCAGCTCTGCGTTCGGAGTGATTATTGACTAACCTAAACTGTCCGCATCCGTAGGC
>OX419335.1:22056998-22059498 GCA_948470475.1 Galaxea fascicularis
TATTTCAATCAGTTCCCAAATACTTCAGAGAAAAGTTTCCAAGGTGACTTTTGCCACTAATGACATTTCACCAATTTTGCATACAGATGACTTGCACGGAACAGGGATTTAATATCTGACTTGTTAATCAACATCTATCTTGCACCGAACAATACATCAACAGCCAAATGTTTCTAATAGTGTACATGTGTCCACAGTCTCATTACTGTGCTGAATTCTCATGATAAAACACAAACATTCTGATGAGCTGATGCCATAATGAAACATGAAGCATAAAACTATCGGCGAAATTTGTCACGAAAAAGAAGCGAGGCTTGCCCCATGTAATGTATTGTTAATATTGATGTGGTTTCCTATAGTTCATAAAGAATGTGACAACTGGGCTGCATTGTCATACTACAACACAAATATTCTGACGAGCTGAGTGATGTCATCATGAAACTTAAAGCATAAAACGATTAGGGAAATTTCTCATGAAAAATCAGCAAGACTTGTCTCATGTATTATACTTGTAAATATTGATGTGGTTTTCAACACAAATCAGTGAATTCCTTAAAATCCTCCGTTTCCGTTGATACTACAAAAGTATCTGTGAAGTCGCAATTAATAAATAGTTGAAAGCCATTGCGGTTGGATAGATTTGTCCGAAAAACAAAAACCGGATTGCTGCAAAACGAAAGGGGTTTTGATTTAAAAAAAACCTTCCTACTGATGCAAGACAATGAATACACCACCCCCAAAAAGTAAAAGCGTTGTTCTTTGTCAGTGGAGGAAGTTCAGAGAAAGAGAAAAGAGAAAAAAACAAAAAACACAAACAT
Source organism: Galaxea fascicularis (assembly GCA_948470475.1). Lineage (NCBI taxonomy): Eukaryota > Metazoa > Cnidaria > Anthozoa > Scleractinia > Euphylliidae > Galaxea > Galaxea fascicularis. Next base: position 22,057,817 of record OX419335.1, read on the forward strand.
CAACAGCAAAAACAACGGCCTTAACCAGATAACTGACTGAGAGGAGCAAGAGAAAAAAAAAAACGCAAAAAACAACTTCAAAACCAACGGCATAAACTACGGCAAAAACTAGAAAATTTCCGTAAAATCCGCGAAATCCGTCGTTTCCGTTGTCATTGAGAAAGTCCTTGAGACAACTGCTCAAGAACACTGGAAGTTTCCACCAAAGACTTTCCTGATAACGGCGGACGGAACGGATTGTACGGATTTTGCGGAAATTTTCAGATTTGATTAAATTCACCTCCCTAAAACTGCAAGAATAACACTTTTTAATATGGATATATTAATAATAATAATAATAATTATTATTATTATTATTGATATTATTATTATTATCATTTTTGTTATTATTATTATTATATCCATATTAAAAAGTGTTATACTTGCAGTTTTAGAGAGGTGAATTTAATCAAATCTGAAAATTTCCGCAAAATCCGTAGAATCCGTTCCGTCCGCCGTTATTGGGAAAGTCTTTGAGACAACTGCTCGAAAGCACTGGAAGTTTCCACCATTTGATTCATTTTATTTCATTTTATTTTTATTTTTATTTTATTTTATTTTTTCTAATGGGAAAAAAATCCGTGAAATCCGCGAAATCCGTCGTTTCCGTAATCATTGGGAAAGTCCTTGAGACAACTACTCAAGAGCACTGGAAGTTTCCACCAAAGACTTTCCTGATAACGACGGACGGAACGGATTTTACGGATTTTAGGGAAAATTTCATATTTTCCACCATTTGATTCATTTTATTTCATTTTATTTTTATTTTATTTTTTCTAATGGGAAAAAAATCCGTGAAATCCGCGAAATCCGTCGTTTCCGTAATCATTGGGAAAGTCCTTGAGACAACTGCTCAAGAGCACTGGAAGTTTCCACCAAAGACTTTCCTGATAACGACGGACGGAACGGATTTTACGGATTTTAGAGAAAATTTCAGATTTGATTAATTCATCTCTTTCGAACTGCAAGTATAACATATGGTTTATTTTTTCTTCATTTAACTTCACTTTATTTTACTTTCTTTCCATTTACTGACATATTTTCAAAAAGATATGATTATCATATTCCAAAGGACAAAAATGGAAAACTTGCAGGGTCATAAAAGCAATGAGGTGTAATACATTAGCAAAAGCACAACTCTTCTTCAAGGGACGGAAATGACGGATTTCACGGATTTCACGGAAGTGTGAACATCGTATGCTGTGAGTTTGCTTCATGTTCCCTTCACTTTAGCCAGAATGGGAACATGTTGGACCTTGTTGCTGTGTCCCACTTGTTCCTTGGACCCTTTTAAGATGGCATCATGACTAGAATTGCTTTTCCAACATTGGCTTCCACAGCCATGTGAAATCGGTTTTAATGCAATTTGAGCGCTTTGTGTTCACGTTTTGAGCACTGGGCAGCTAAATCAATGCATTGGTTTGACGAAAAATGTTGAAAACTAAAAGGAACCGGGAAGTCTGGGAAACGATCACGGCGTTTTCACAGACCGATTTATTTTTGGATTGGATTTGCCACGAATATGGGACTCCCTCAGGAGCGCCATTCTCTCGTGGGAAACGTTTCCTTGACCTTTCTTTTGTCATAAAGTTTCTCTGCGAAGCTAAGAAACTTTAAAACAAAAGAAAGGTGATGATGATGCG
>OX419335.1:22069498-22124498 GCA_948470475.1 Galaxea fascicularis
ATTCGTAGAAACTGGGGGCATCCCTCTTGCCAGCGCGTAATTGCAGGACTTCTTGATACTGGCGAAGAGTTTATTCTTCCATTGTCTGCTCGACGTGTGAGATTAACTTTCGCAGAAACGAGCCATGATCCGGACGAATATCGGGACAGATAAATCCAACAGCAACTTGTGTAACTGAGAAGCAAAGCAAGTGTGACAATGATTAGGAAGATAAGAGAGCAATAAGGCCTAACTTTACCAAAGATATAAAATAAAAGAAAAAAAGACACACACAAATTAAATACTAGCTATGCCATGCTGACGAGGTCTAACAAGGCCGAAACAGCTGTCCATGGCTGCTAATGCTCAAGCTCAACCTTTATTAGTGGTAGATTTAAGGGGTAATGCCCGCTACCACGTGGCCTTAGTGCCCAATGAGTGGCTTTCAGCTTAACTAGACACATTCATTTGTGAGGTATTCTTGTCACTCCAAGCCACAACCCACAAGCCTTACACTTTCATTTCATGTCACGAAACAGTTGCTCCAACACTTTTCTTGTATATTTGACGGAACGAAAAGATTTTCTGACGAAATAGACCTCCAGGGATCTCCCTAACAAGTTTCAACGAAATTGTGTAGCACTGCATCCTTTGGACTTGCAGAATTTTTTTTTGCCATTCTAAATAAAACAGATTTTCGGTTATGTTTGCAAGACGTTTATTTGCATTGGCCTCATATATCCAACAAGTTTGTGACAGCTCAAAATCCGAGGAACTACAGAAGGTACCACATGGGGGCAAAATTCAAATTCATGAGGCGTACGTGCAAGCTCTCTTTCTCAGTCTTTCCCTGTCTCTTCCCCATCCCCTGAGAAAGCGTGTGCGCTGGCTAGTTTTTTGGTAAAGATGTAACTTAAGGATTTAGGACTTTCGTGATTTTTTTTTTCCTTTAAAATATTGATCTGAAATAGAAAGAAAATGCCAATACGCACCTCACCGACCATTCGTCGTGGACAGAAGGAAAACCGTAAGTGAAGTTGTTTTCACCCATGGTCCAATCTTCAACGGTGCTGTAATCAGTGCAACGAAATCCGGTATCTCCAATGGTTCTTGAGTTACACTGGTAATTATAACCAGCATAGTTAACACATGCTGCTCTCCATGAACCTCCGGACCCCCGTAAACTGCCGCTACTTATAATGCTCTGATCGCAGTTGTACGAGGAGTATGACCGGCGAAAAGCCAGACGGAAGGTGAAACGGATCTAATAAGTAGGGAAAATAATGAACAAGGAAATGTTAGTTATTTTCCACGATCGAAATAAATCCCAAATACAGGAACGCTCTCGTGGAAATGGCTCAAAGGGGTCAAAGGTGTTTTGCTTAAGCTTCGAGACAATAAACCACAACATCCAGTGCTGAGCAAATTCGCCTTTTGCTGTCCGGTTTTAATGTGTCAACTTCTAGGACTTTGAGTACACAGTGGGTCCACAGTTCAGAAATATGAAACAACGTAAAGCCCGGCAAGGTCGTCAGTACAGACGTGTTTGTATTTCTAAAGTAAAAATACAGAAGTAAACAACCAAGTTCGTTTTAAAGGGACTATGTCACGACAATTTTGTTGTTTTGGATCAATTCTTCCAAAAAACCGTACGTTACTTGGAGCTTTTATTTGTATTAATTTTATCAAAGAGAGCAACTCAAAATAAGGATTTTGATGTTTTTTTTTGTTGAGATAGCATAATTTGGCCCAACCTTTTCAAGTTTCAATCCATTTCCATCCTCGCCGTATTGGTAGTAACAGACGACAGGAAACAGTTTTAGTGTCATAATTTGCAGCAAGAAATATTTTAAATTTTGAAAAGATGTTAAGATAGCGTGACATAGCCCCTTTAGGAATTCGAAACCAGAAATGGCCCGGGCGCACGTGATCGTAACTACCTGAGTACTGCTTGACTTGTTTTGTGTCTGAAGTATAGTTATGATTTCATGGCTGTTGTGTCTCAATCCCATAGTGTAATCCAGCCAAAAGTCACGACGTTTTCGATTGCATTCGGAACAGTGGTCTCGCGGCATTCTTCCAAAGTTTGTAACTTTTAGCTTTTAGCCATACTCTTCCAATTAACAAAAATTTTAAGCTCATAATACAACTTTTGAAAGACATGTTTCGGCGTGGCTCATGCCATCATCAGTTCAACGTCTTTTCCGTTTTCCACTGTTTTACATACATTTACAATTTTAGTACGTTAAGAGTTTGAATTTAAGATACAGTAACAGTTACAATTCTGCGCGTGCAGGTGCACGAGTGTTAATTACAGAATCGAGTCACAAGTGAGCAAAAATAATCGTTATGTTGTAATTGCGCATTAAGTTCTGGCTTTAAGCGGCTGATGGAGATCGCTTCTTTGTGATAATGTATAATTTTAGCTGAATCTACAATCTTAAAACAATCGACCGAAGATTTGCCTTTACAACTAGGTGAACCGTTCAGATGTTTGTAGACATGAGAAATTTTGTCAGTCGCGAGATGCTCTTTTACCCTGGTTGAAAAGTGGCGTGACGTCTCGCCGATGTAACAAATTGATGCACAACCAGAGATTTTAGGATGGAATAGGATATTCAAAGCTGAAAAAATTCTTGATTTTGAAAGAAGAAAAAACAATTTTGATGTCTATATCTTTGCAAAAAACGTCCAACAAGTGTTTTAGTTTTTGCGTGTGACTGTAGTGGTTGTAGTAATTGTGATCGGTTTTTTTTTCACTGGAATTTCTTAAGTGGGAAAATTAAGACGTGTTCCTGTTATGCATTGGTCGATAGTGACAATAAAAGCGGATCGCTAAAAAATTCGGTTTTACGAAATCCGACCTAAAAATATATCAATGGAATTTGCCTTAAGCATGCCACAAAAAAGATAATTAAAGATGGGTTAGCCGCTAACATCGCTCTATGCCAATCTAAATGTCAATCTTAAAGTGTATATGACACGAAATATTTTATTAGGAAGCGCTTTCAAAATGATGAAGAATGGCGTTTATTTTATTGTAATAGAATTCTTGATTGCTGAGTTATTCAAGATTTTGGTTTATGCAAATTAGATGACTTGTGGCGTCACAAGGCGGACACAAAAATATATAAGCCTACAAGGTTAAAATTTGCAGAGTTGATGTGCTGCCAAAACTACACATTGTAATAGTGGTTATGATGTCACCATAGCAACATACTCGTTACCAGAGCTCTACCTTCCCAAAGTGAAAAATGCTATACTTGTTGCCCAGAGTCTAACAGACTTTCTTATACTTGTGCTGTGTATTGTCCATATTCGCTCACACCCGCTGAATGAACATCAAGAGCAAATATCACTTCTTGGAGAGGGAAAATCTGATTTTATCCTTTCTGGAGCCCATTGTATTGGCATGGAAATGTCACAGTGGACCATATCATGGAACTTCGTGATGAGTATAACAACTGTAAAAAGGTTTCAGTTTTACATCATTTTGTGTCCATCTAGTAACGTCACAAGTCCTCTAATTTGCATAAATCAAAATCTTGAATATCTCAGCAACCAAGAGTGCTATCACAATAAAATAAACGCCATTCTTTATTATTTTGAAAGCTTGTCCTAATAAGCTAATAAAAATATTTCGTGTCATATACACTTTAAGTAATCCAGCTTGCAATGGTCACGACTTTTTCGATTGCATTCGGAACAATGGTTTGGCAGCATTCCTCCAATTTTTGTAAGTTTTAGCTTTTGGCCATGTTCTTCCAATTGTGATCGTTTTTTTATGGCTTAAATGTCTTACGTGGGAAAATCAAGACGTACAAAGACCCCTTTTTTTAGACATGGACACAGCTGGCTGCCTACTTTGATTACCAAGAACGTAATTTGCAAGTTGAATGGCTCTCTTAGGTGGCGACACAAACAACTAATGTACGCTGTTAAGAATGCGCGTCGACAAAATGAAACCTCCGGTTATCTTATATCAAATTGTTTTCGGCCTTATTGTCCAAACATCAATGGAAAAGCATAGAAAAACGTCGGTACTAAATAAGCGGGGCAAAAATTAAGGTAGCAAACCTAAACTTTCCATAAGCAGCACTTGAATAGGCCATTTCCGAATTACCTCAGGCCTCTTTTTCAAAGCGAGTCTGGGTGCTCATCCTTTCACATGCAAATCAATTTTCATTCACATGAAAATGAGTTTAATTTGCATGAGAATGCATATAAAGAGGAGGCCTAAGGTAATTCGAAAATGGCCTATTGTGCAGTTTCATTACAAATGCAGCTATTACAAATTGTAAAGGCGATGGAAAGTAAGCGATTAACATGCATTTCACACTGATTAATTCTGGTTGTTTTATCAGTAAACAGTAGTATAGCAAGGAACAGTGTCAAAACTGGAACCCTACAACTTATGGCAATGGAAGCATTTTGCTACTATATATAAAACCTTCTTCCGTTACTGTAATCCCTTAACTTATTAAGAGTTCTTAGGCTTTCCGCCGTGAAATTTTCTTAGGTTTCAAAGAGCGCATACAGAAGGTTCATCTGTCGACTAAATCAATAACCACCTCTGCTTAGTTCGATGGTGGTGATCAACAGATCATGCCTCAATAAACCGGTCTGAAAATGAATCCCTATTCCTACATCATAGGTCTGCATGCTTAACTACTGTATAACACGACATTCGTGTGAAAGCAGCCTTTCTGGCGCCACACACTGATATGGATAAACGCTACGTGTTTTGCACTCTCTCTTCTGTTAGTGACTGAATTGAGACTAAACATTGTGCTGAAAAGGTTATTTTAAAGGATATGACCGATTCTTATACCATGCGATCAAACACCCTTACTGGTTATCTGACGCTTTCAAGTCAGAGTAGGACTGACCCCCATTAAATTCAATTAAAGATCATTGACTATTGAACCTACTGACCATGGCTTAAAACAGATACACACTCCATAGTTTTATGGCAATTTCTTTGACAAATGTCTGATTAATCTTTCGCAAGAAGTCTCCTATGTATGGAAAATACATTATTGCCTTACCGTGTTGAATTGAACGTCGACTGGTGCAAAGTAAAGCTGGCCATACCGGAAGTGCGATGCTTCTGCTAACGGTAGCAGTTGGGCAACACAAGAGAGAAAAAGCACTGAAGGCCAGTGTCTCATCTTGTTTTCCAATCACCACGTCTTTACCTAACGTCTAGCAAGGCACTGCTTCTAGCAAGTCGAAGGAAAAAGGTCACTGGAAGGATTGCCTGAACTGCTCGTCCCTGTCACTCAAAACCGTTTACGTGATGCCACTAACCAATTATTGAAGGCCCTTAAGGCATTTGAATACAGACAATATATTAATTATTTATTACTATATATTAATAACTGCATATGAATATCTTTTGTTCTTTTGCTTTATTCACACCGAGTAACGGTTACGAATGAACGCCACTTAACCACTTTTGAGTTAGTTAGCAGGCATGAAACAATTTTGATGCCGCTTTGTGTGGTCTGTCTGGTCTTGTTCGCTCAAAATCACATTCTTACACCTCGCTTAGGGGAATATTGCCAGAGTGCGTGCGTAGTGCCATATATTCCTTGTTGGTTTACGCTTAACATCCCACCATGACATGATCTGTTATTGGGCGGTGCCACTGTGAGTTTTATTCTTCAGTAACAACTTTGAACTTCATTGTAATGTTAATGCTCATCTTATTCCGGGAAATGAAGTACAGGTGCCAGGCTGTGCTCACGCGATTATGCGGTTTGCCGGCCCGAAAACGCATAATCAAGGGTACACCTCGTGCCCACTTGACGAGTAACATAAGCTTTAGCAGGCCTTTCATGTCTTCTTTGAGTAGGAAAAAAAAGCCTTTTAACGGAACGGTTTTAGTGCCGTTACATAAAAAATGTGATGCAGGCATGTAGCTTTTGCAGTCGGTTAAAAGCGTGCAGAGAATAGGTCGCCTCCCTTTGCAACACATGCAGAAAAGACCTTAGGTGGCTCTAGCGAGAGACCTCTCGGCGTGAATCATCCCTCCATAACAGAATTGTTATGATATGGAATTCCATCGACGAGTCAGTATTAGGTTAAGCAAAAAGGTTATTAACTTCAAGAAAGCCCTCAAGAAAAAATTTGGACTGGAATCTGTAGATCAAGATTAACTTTCTTTTATTTGCTAGGTGATGATATTATGCTTATCCGTATCGTGAATTCTTTAGTATTCTTACGCAAAAGTAGTGGTATACTTTTAAGTAATTTGTAGTCTCTATCAGAGGAAATCCTATTCTAGACAAAAAAAAAAAAACCTAGTTAGGTAGGGATGTACGGGAGGGCTTTTCACTTTTCTTTACGTATTATTCTCAATTTTGTGTACAGTCGCTACCCGCATTAAATTTTTAACAAATACGAAGGTATAACGGGGCAACTGGGATGATCTTAGTTCGAAATGTCGAGTGTAAGCCCTTGTCAAGCTCGCCGTCATAGTCGATGGTGACTGTTAACCCAACAACTTATTAACAGTTCTTCTTTCCTCCATGAAATTCGACAACGCTTCTAAGCACATCTTGTAGTAAAGCAGCACTATGCATCAACGGATTGAATCATCACCTATACGAAGTTTGATGCTGTTGATAACGAATGAGGCCTAAATGAATTTTGTTGAAAATGGGAAATAATCCCCGGTCTACATAATAAGTCTGCATTTAACACTTAATGACTACTCCCGAGGGGTACAGTGAATTTTGTTTCCCGCGAATCTTCCAATGCTTCCCTAGACAAAGTCGAGGGAAAGTTCGAGGGAAACAAAAGTCACTGATCCCCAAGGGACCACTCATTAAATGATTTGCCATATAGCCGAAACAAACGGATCAAACCGGTGGAAAACAAAAACAAAAAACAAATTTTCAAAAACGCGCTGAGATTCAAGCGACAACATCAGGCCATTTCATATACAACATTCACAACATCGGGCCACCTTCAAATGGCATGCTCTGATCACGTGCATCAGCGGTGAACATTTCGCGGGTTACAGTGAACTGTTTCCCGTTTGGCGTCATAGTTTTAGCAATTTTGCCCGCTCATGGCATTCAGTGGCAGTAAACAGTTTCATTGTTAGATGTCATGAGACCATGAACTAGCCAATGAATGGGTGCGCTGTAGCGGGAAAAACGCCAGCTATATAACAATCATAGTTACTGCATCATACTACCTTATTAGAGTAAAAGCAACCATTCCGGCGTGACATACTGCTAAGGAAAAGGCTATGGCTAAGACTAGTTGTTTTTTTTATTACTTTTCGTCAGCGCATTCAGACAAAACATTTTCCTAGAAAGTCCACTCTTAAGGATAAGACCGATACTTACACTATACTAAGATCAAATATCCTTACTGATTAACTGACGTTTGCGCGAGCCAGTAACGGTAGACACCCCTATTAAATGCAATTTAAAGTCAGTTATATCGCATTCTGTTTTACATATGTCTAATTAATCTTTCTACCAAAAATATTTTTTTTAATAAGTTACCGCCTTCACGTTTTGTTTTCCCAGTGTAAAGGTAATGAAGCCATACCGGAAGTGCGACGCTTTTGCAAAAGTTAGCAGTTAAACAACTCAATAGAGAAAAAGCACTGCAGGCAAGCCAGGTTTCAATTTGACTTCCATTCACCAAAAACTGGTCTTCACGTTTCAATTTCGTCTAGCAGTCAAAGGAAGAAAGATGCTGGAAGAAGTGGCTGACCTCCCTCTTGTTACTGCTCAGTATCATGTTACTCAAAACTGTCCAATAACACAAGTCTATATACAATTGCATGTGAAGTTCTTTTGTTCTTGTGCTTTATTTATTCACACCGAGGAGTCACGAATTAACACCACTAGGCAATTACAGAGTTTCTAATATGCTTGAAACAATTTGTTCGCTCTGTCTGCCTGGCCATTCCACACCATATGTTCACTGAAAATCACAGTCAGTATAGTTTCCTTCCGTGATTGTCGGCAGATTGCCTACACAGCATTTATTGAAGAAGGTTTAATTTTCATCACCAAAATAACAAAATTGTGGAAACTTCTGCTCTGTATCCGTTGTTCACGCGTAGCATCCTACCATGACATGATGTATTATTGGACCCCATAGAGTTCTTTGAATGAGTAACAATGAACTTAAAACTTCATTGTAAATTGTAATGAAGTTATTCCCAGGATAAGGTAGAGTGTCAGGCTAGGTACACGTCATTACCTTCTGTCGGCCCAAAAACGCGTAATTAAGGATACGCCTTTTGCCCACACGCATAACGTTGACTCTTTTGCAGGACTTCTTTGCATTTTTGGGGGTGGAACAAGTTTTCTAGCGGCTGCAATCGGGTCGGAGGACGTGTAATACAGCTCAAGAATTTCACCGACGGTTCTGGATATTCAACGAGATGAAGCTTCATAACTGAGTATTTTATTGTTTTGCAAATAAACTGCTCCCAGTTAGTCAAGGAAAACAGTAAGATGATAACACTAAACCCTGCTGTGCCTCGAAAGAGAAATCGTTGCTCAGCGTGCATATATGCGATAATGCCAATTACGCGGTCGTTGGAGTTTATTGCTAATCAATCTGACGAGCTTAAGACGGTTGAAACCAGTGACAATCTTTATGTGTTGTTATCCGCATAGCGGTCTCAACATAATAAGCAAAGCAGGAACCTCAAATAACATCTCTTAGTAATTATGAAAAAAGCTTTTAGAGGCAGTTTACTGTATAAACTGACATTGCTGACGTCAGAACCAAAATACATACCAGCTGTTCTGACGCCCCTGTTGTATGAAAGGTTACTATCCGACTATACAGCACCACGCTTGGACATCACTGTAAAGTTTTAATTCTGTCAACCGTTTATAACTACACAAAGATATGTATACAACAGTAAAACACAAACGTATGATTATCTTTGCAAAGAAAAGAGACTTTTAAACTTTGGAGTGCTTCCATTAATTTTTGTAAATGTGACTTGGTGAAGCGTGATGCCAAGGAAAGAAAGGATGTAAGACACATGCAGGTTTCATTTATGCATTTTGCATACTCCGGCTGTGACTCGATGAAGCAAAGACAGTTTGCCTGGTTGGAGGAAGATGCGTTTTAACTGTAGGGGAGAGCTTGAGGTTTCTTTTTCTTCTTTTTTTTTTCCAACACGTTCGCAGCCAACCTGTTTCCCTTAAGTTTCTTCGCCACTTGCCTTTTCCAAACATGACAAGTTTTCTCTGTTCCCTATTTACGAAATGGTACACAATCTGGACAGTAAATCAGTCTTTGTGAAATAGGAAACTGACTGCTGCACTGGATAGAGGGCCAACCTAAGGCAAACACCAGCCCCCGTTTTTTCAGTTATACAAACACATAAAAACTGCAAAGGCATCAACAGGAAAAGTGCAATACTGATAACAAATTCTTAAGTACAGTTCTATGAAGGCTAATCTAATTTAATAATGTGTACATGCTGCCCGTCAGAAAAAAAAACCCTTTGTATCTGAGGAGGAAACCTGAACCCTCCCGAATGGAGAGCTAGATACTGAACATGAACATCGATGCGAGGAAGAGAGGTTGGACTAAAGGATGTAAATACAAGCTGTAACTATATTACACCTGCGATCAAATTGAAATACATGGAAAGAAAATTACTGTAAATTCAAAGAAATGCATTGTAAAAGTAATCACAAATGCCAGGAGCGATGTCAACTTAGAGTGATTCGCCCAGTAAAATCCCGTCATTTTATTGCCCAATCTCCATGGCAACTGTTAAATTATAACCGTTAAAACAATAATTTGCTGCTATTCGTAAAGCCGCAGCAAATAAAACAAACGCGCGACTTACCCCAATCCATATCCATTTTTCTTTATTGTTGTTCATTTTAATATTACTTGTTCTGCTAGTGGGTAAGCATTCGTGGAATACAGTCGAAACAGAACGAAAGTTGTCCGAGACAATCACCAGGGGCACCCAGCGAGAAACGACGAAATATCTGTTCGGGAGAGTCTACCAGTTCTAAGACTTTAAGATAATGCATTGCCAAAAAGCTACTGATTTCTTAACTAAAACATCACCTAAAAGATTCGCAACCAGGGAAACCCGGGGGAAAATAGTCCCTTAGATTTTCGGAAGGGATATTTTTGCAATTTTTGGCTCTTGAAAAGGTCGCCTAGCATTTTCGGGTAAGCAAATAGTTCGCAGGGAAGTTCTTCGTAGGTAACATTCGGCTAGCAATTTCTGAAATGAAGATTTCATTCCCTAAAATTTTCGGGCACTTCAATTTTCAGCTAAGAAATCCGAACAGATCAAATTTTTCTAGCTGATTAAAACAACTCTTTAAACAGTCTTTAAACATTACAAGGGGCCTAGAAATATCCCTCAAAGGTTTTTTTAGCTTAATTTGCTCGTTGGGTGTCCCTGAATTACGCTGAAGGCCAAACAAAAATAGTTCCCATCGAGAAGCACTTCATATCATCAATCTGGTACATTTATTTGCACATATCAATATCTTAAAAAAAGGCTGGACCCTCCCTAAATTTTCTCCTGTATCACCCTATAACTCTCCTCGCCACCGTTGCTTTTCGCACACCTGCTCAAAGTGCTGTGTACAAATCCCAGATTTTAACAAAACAGAGAGCTGAGGAAGCGATTTAAAAAATTATATCTATGCTGATGTAGTTTTCACCAATGACATAATTTCTGTTTAGCTCGGAAAAGTACGAAATTAATGCGACTGCACATGTGAGAATCAAGTTAAAGCGGAAAATCGCCTTAGAAGGAGTCGTCCTTTTCAATCATGTCGTCCTCCTGAATGTAGGCGTTTTTCCTGCTCATTTGCTGCTCCTGGGTGGTGTAGATATCACCAACTTTGTTGCGGTTCATGAATCGCCGTGCTATGCGATATTTCACAAAGAGAACAGCCAGGGCTATGACAGCAATGAGACCAAATCCACCGGCGCCAGCCATGCCACCAATTAAGGCAGCGTTTTTGCTTTGCCCGGTATCTAGGAACACAATGATGCAAACATAAGTTGACCTTTGCTTTACTTATTCGCTTGACGTTAGTTGCGCTATTCCTCCTTAACTGTGTTTTTGGTATGTATTCATATTACAATAACTGAATATCAAAACAAAATAAAAAAAAAAACTGAAAGCAATGAGGGCTTGTTTGATTTATTTTTCTCTTCGTATAGGGCGAAATTGGACTCTCATAATCCGCGTCCTACAGGAGAGCAACCGTTGAATGGCATGTAAATAAATAAAAAAATAAATACATAACTGACCTAGAGTGACGTTTAAGGGACAATGAAACAAATAATATAAGCAGAGTTAAGAATCCCAACTGGCGGGAGGCAGACCAGTTGGCTATTTACAAGGATGTACACAAAAAGTTGGTATTATCAACAGAGTTGATAAATGTAAATTGACCACCGTACAGGGATTCTAGAAGCTGACGTTTCGAGCGTTAGCCTTTCGTCAGAGCGAACCGCTCTAATAATACCAAATAATACCAAATTTTTGTGTACTACTTCCCCACCGACGCAGAACCACAGTTTCTTTAGAAACTACCCCCTTTATTTACAAGGATGACCGAGGAGTTGATCCAGGCACGAACCCAGAACAACACCAGCTACTGGCTAGAGCGGGATTTGAACCCGGATCACCTCTTGAAATCCAGTGCCCTAGACCACTCGGCCACCCTGCCTCCACAATGTATACGAGTATACGAGAAGTCGGAGTTTCAAAAAAACACGTGCGCGCGTCGGGATAAAAAAAAGCATATAATTTTCTTCTTTTGTTATGCAATATACTTTCACGAATTTGCATTCAAAAACCTTTGTATTTTTAATTTTATCCCGACGCGCGCAAGGGTTTTTTGAAACTCCGACTTCTCGTATTAGGTAGCTCTTGTCCTACTGATCTGAATGACGTATATGAAATAAATCTTAACTGATTCTTCTCTTGATTCTAGTCATTATTTCTTACCTCCCGTGTTAACTTTTTCTTTTACGATAAGAGGACCTCGCGTAACTACGTTTTTAGTGGTACTCTCTTCATGCTCTACGTCATCACGGGTAACATCTCTTCTCTTTCTCTTATTTCGTGGCGCACATCCTCTGCTGCACCTAAACATTCAAAATCGCGTCACAATAAACAATATACAAAAACCAAAATTTTCCAAACAATCCAAGAATGTGTCAACATGGTCTTACCACAGGCAGCCCAAACGCGAGATGAGAAGAGATAATTTATGTAAATAAAACGTACGCGAACGTGACTCTTGCCTTCGAGCGGTGTTGTGTTACAAAGATGCGATTAACAAGGGTTTGTATGGGTACTTTACGGGTTGGCTTTAAATACCTAAAATCTAATGTTCTGTGAATAAAACTGACATACCTTGCTTTCATGTCGTATTCTTTGTTGTTTCACGGTGTCTGAGGCCATTATGAAGCGTTTTCAGCGAGTTAGCGCTGGTGGTGGTGTCCCACTAGAAAAAAACACAAGGCTGGCTGGCTCAGAATCGAACCATCGTACTGCAAAGCGCCAAATATTCCCGAGGAATGGACGTAACCGCTTCAAATCACGATCAGCCGAAGCGTGAATAACTCACTTCTCGGTACGTCGGTCGCTGGTGCACAAATCTCATCGCAACGGCCTGAAAATCCCTCGTTTACCAGCTCAAATCTGTCTCTCTCGCTGCTGCATCATGCGTATAACCAACGGCTGGGTAGCCTGCGAGCGCAGACGTATTTCCGGTTGTCGCTTCTCTCCGCCCGGCTGATCGTGATTTGAAGCGGATACGTCCATTTCTCGGGAATATTTGGCGCTTCGCAGTACGATGGTTCGATTCTGAGCCAGCCAGCCTTGTGTTTTTTTCTAGTGGGACACCACCACCAGCGCTAACTCGCTGAAAACGCTTCATAATGGCCTCAGACACCGTGAAACAACAAAGAATACGACATGAAAGCAAGGTATGTCAGTTTTATTCACAGAACATTAGATTTTAGGTATTTAAAGCAAACCCGTAAAGTACCCATACAAACCCTTGTAAATCGCATCTTTGTAACACAACACCGCTCGAAGGCAAGAGTCACGTTCGCGTACGTCTTATTTACATAAATTATCTCCTCTCATCTCGCGTTTGGGTCGTCTGTGGTCTTACTAACCTGGAGTTCGGGGAGTATCGATGGCAGGCCAGCAACTCACAGTGGAAGTAAACGATATCATAGTCGTTGAAGAATCTAAACGTCTTAATTTTAAACTGCTGGCGACTTTGGACCGGATCGTATGAGTAATCCATGGTTGTATCTCTTGGACATCTGTTGATAGAATTTCTTTCACTAAGTACTTACTGGTGATAAACTACAGAAAAAATGGGTCCGGACCCCGTAAAAAAAGTAGTACGGACCCATAATTCTTGTAAAGCAAATACTGGAGTTTCCGCAGGGCCATAGGCGCCTATGGCCCCGCGGAAACTCCAGTATTTCTTTACAAAAGTTATGGGTCCGTACTACTTTTTTGATGAGGTCCGGACCCATTTTTTCTGTAGTGTAAACGCGCCTTTTTAAGTCTGTCAACAGCCCAACCCTTAAAGGAGCTACGTCACGCTATTTTAGCATATTTTTAAAGCTCAAAATATGTCTTGCGGTCAATTAAGATCCAAAAATAATGGTCTAGTTTTGTTATTTAAGACTGTTATGACACTAAAACTGTTTCATGTCGTCTGATGCTACCAATTCGGCAAGGATGGAAATGGATTGAAACTTGAAAAGGTTGGGCCAACGTTTTCAAGTTTTGATACTATCTCGACAAAAAACACCAAAAACCTTATTATGGGTTGCTCTCTTTGATAAAATTAATTTGATATCCACCTCATAGTTTATCAGGAACATTGTTTGTATAAATAAGTAACGGTTTTTGGAAAGGATTGATCCAAAACAACAAAATCGTCGTGACGTAGCCCCTTTAAGGCTGGTTTTCACTAGCGACGGAGTCGGAGTCGGAGTCGTAAGCGGAGTCGTAAGAACACTTATGACCTAGTGAAAATCAAAAATCGGAGTCGTAAGCGGAGTCATAAGCGCGACGGAATCGGAGTCAGAAGAATCAGAACGTTTCCATTTTCTTCCGACTCCGCTTACGACTCCGTCGCTTGCGTTCCGCTTATGATCTAGTGAAAACCAGATTATCGGAGTCCGAAGCAGAAGCGGAAGAACCAGCCAATCACAAGGCTTGTTCTCACGCTCTCCGATTACAGTTTGATACCAAAATAGTGCTTGCGACTCCGACAACCTAGTTTTCACTAGATCATAAGCGACTGAGTCGTAAACAGGAATAGCCTTCTGCTTCCGACTCCGTCGATTTGATTTTCACTAGATCATAACGCTGTACGCTTCTGATTATGACTTTCAAAATATCATCCGCATTGCGAATATTTTCAGTTGTGCTTTCAAAGAATCCAACATGTTGACGAGGGCCTTCACTCCTTGTAGCTGCATGCACTTTCATTTCACATCTACTAAGAAAATTCGTATTTGTAAGAAAGGCGCGGTAGCTCGAGAGAGTGGGTAAGCGGAACAAGCGGAACAACACGGGCTTACTAAGACTACAGTTTGAAACTAATTTGCAATGATTGAAACGACAACAAACAACATTAACGAGGTTTACTGTAATGGTGGTAATGATGTCACCTAAGTAAATATTGCAGAGGATAATTAAATTCTACCATATTAGATTATGCTGGATCATGTTATTTTTGACAGCACTATATTTCATACATATTCTTGTTTTGCATGCAAAATATAGCTTAGGTTATTATATGCGTGACCAATGCACATCAGCTACCCACCCGTTTTCTATGATACTGTATTGTGGCCAAGAATACATGCTTGCACTTTTGGTGGCCTTGCAGTTCTCAGCCATGATTACCAGATCAGCGCTTGACTCCACACTGTACCTGACATACATGTACTCATTCAAACGTAACTCCAGTGGGTAGTCATCCTCACCATAAGGCGAGAGGAATGAGTGACTCTTGAAAAAGTCCATCCTGAAGGTGAAATTGCCGTAACCCACTAGAAACAAAACAATGTATATTAACATATATGTTGATG
The DNA here is from genome assembly GCA_948470475.1 of Galaxea fascicularis. NCBI lineage: Eukaryota > Metazoa > Cnidaria > Anthozoa > Scleractinia > Euphylliidae > Galaxea > Galaxea fascicularis. The sequence goes on from OX419335.1 coordinate 22,084,595, forward strand.
GGGATTCTGATTTTTTTCTGTAGTAATAACACAAACGTAACCACGCACAGCCAGGACATGCAAACCCAGAAGCCGTCAACTCCCGTTGAAATTTACCGCTCGATTGTTCGAACGGTCAGTTAAAAGTCCGATTTCCGAAAAGTTAACCGAGGTTTTCTTTTCTGGCTTTGAAATCCTTTAAGAGGCCATTTTCAACTGGAAGATAAAACAAGATTGCTATGCCAGTCAAAACTAAAGTAGAATACTTGAAGTATTTTCGATCTACTCTTGACAATTAAGCTGGAATCAAAATTCACGCCAACCCGTGACCAGGAATTAATGACCTTTGTGGAACCGTGGTCCAGTTTAGCGCACAGTCGGTATAGGTGATTCACATACATTGCACATACATTAAGCTTAGCTCTAGGCAAAGAGCCTATGCATTAGAACATTTAGGCTACATATTACCCCAACTACCTACGAATTTCAAGCGAATGCCTTTAAGCGATGAGAACAGTACCTTCATTTCCAAAGTAAATCCACTGAGGAGTAAAGCTCAAGCTAAGCAACTTCTTTCTAGAATAGCTGCAGTAAAATGGCAGTCGGATGTCATGTGATCGAGTAATGACGTTATCAATTATCACTGCGTCTGATAGGATCGCATTCCAGAATATAAGAGCATCTTGGGTTTCGTTGACCGAAGTACCGCAGCCATTTAGTGGAGTACTGATTAGCAGATGAGTTGAATTTTGCGTCGCTCTACAGGAAGAGTAGCGTAAGTGCAGTTGGTCCACTTGAAAGAAAGGGAATAATTGCTTCTCTAAGGAAACAGTCATGTTGTTTTCGCCACAAGTTACGGAAACACCAGGTTCTAAAACAAAATTTAAACAATCATGGGAATGCAACGTTCAGAAAGTTAACAAATTTGGTTAAACATGTTACTTTAAGGAAGGGTTATATACAATGTTGGCTAACATGACTTTTGCCACAAATATAAGGGGTAGGGTATTTAGTTTACTACAAGGTATCCTTGAGAGTTTACTGGTGGTCGCCGTCTTGGAATGCTTAATGATCTATGAGCTTCTTTGGGATTTATGACGTTTTACAGTTTCCAGAGTGGCTCCTCGATTCTTCTCCTATATATGCCTCCGTTGTTTTTTCGATGTTATGTTTGTTATGTTATGTTTTTTTCTTATGTTACAAATTTAGTGTTGTCGCTAGAATATTCTTCTGCAAGGTGGAGCAACCGATTACATGGCGAAAAGTGGAAATTGCAGGACGTTGTTCGATTTAATCTAAGTGGAGTAAATAAATGCAGAACGTGTTCAGAAATGCCCTCGGTGTTGTTTGAAAACAAAACAAGACAGAAGACAGTTGAGTAGGTATTTGTCGGAAACATGTGTTTTATCTTGTATCCCAACGTTTAAGATAATTTTACTCTTCACGACTGTGTTTACGGTTACAGAGGATAGACCATATGGTAGAATCGTGTTTGATTAGGCCAGGAATAATAGGTTTTCAGCTGCTGTTTTCGAATGGTTTGTCTTCGCCAGCTAGTAAGCTTACAGTACCCGTGTACTTATACAAAAGGACGTCTAAGACGCCCAGTATTAATCCGGCAAATAAGGCAGACGCATTCAGTGAACGTCAGATGAACTACAAACGTCTGAAGTTAAGGGCGTCTTTTCAGATACCCCTCACGGACGTATTAGTCGTCTCAGACGTCTAAGCCGAACTTTTTCGTGTCTCCCTCGTTAACGTGCGTCCCATATTTATTTTAGTCGTACTTACGACCAGGTGCTGGTTGTTCGAACGTTGGATAGCGCTATCCACCGGATAAATCACCATCCAGCGGATGAGTATTGGGAAAGCTAATTGCACTATCCACTGAATAAACATTCGTCCGGTGGATAGGGCTATCCAGCCCTTGAACAACCGGGGCCAGACGTTTAGTGCGCCTAGTAAAACTGGCCAACTAAAGCTACGGCTACACGAGCGATTTTTTGCTTGCAATGGTAATGCGATTCTTTCTGGAAATTGTCGCGTCACGGGCGCTCTGGGGTGGCTACACGTGTGACAAAGTCTGTAATTTTGTCGCAAAAAGTTCAACTCATTCAATTTTTTTTTTGCGATTATTTAGCTGTCACCATCGCAGCACTTGCGCGAGGGTGGCTACACGGGTGATTTTGACCGCGCGCTGGTGACACGACAAATTAAAAAAAAAAAAGTATCACCATCCCAACCAAAAACATCGCTCGTGCAGTCGCGGCTTAATGATGAATTAAATTGACATAACTTTATCAAACAAGCATATCTAATTAAAACTGAAAAGCTATCTTTAAAAGGAACTTAAGCTTTCGGAGGTTTTGGTCAGGTTGCTTCGATCGTGCCAATCAAAACTCATCGCGCAGGCTTGATCAAATTTCCTTTTAATTTTTTCATCCTTTGGAAAGTTATTTAATTAGACTTGTACCTGGATTTTGTACTTGAAGTGAGTAAGTAAGTAAATTTATATAGCCAGGGTAGCCCATTCAGCTACGAAGATGGTCTGAAATTATTTACACCCTAAAAACTCCTTAAAAAATCCTCAAGCTCTTAAGTACAGTTTAATTAAATACAGTTTAAAACTTCTATAATAAGAAGCTAAAATCTACAAGTATAATGAACAAAATCCATAAATTTCTGAGAAGTAAAAATTACAAATAACGATGCTTAATAAGCAAACTTTTAAGATTACTAAAAGACGGGGCGGTTTTTCGCTCTTTTCCCGCTGCTCTTTTCCTGGCGTTCGCTGACGGGAGAAAAGAGACCTCCGCCACGGATCGAAAATGGTTACATTGAGCATACTCCGGCGACTTAGTGGCCGAGCCATCACATGATGTTCGTAGCACGTGACCTTTTGCTCAATGTGGGCTCAATAAATGACAGCGGAATAAATATAAAGAAATGCACGAGACGCAACGGGCTCAACGTGTAGTCAGCGAACAACGCAAGGAGTATTCGTTTTAATAGAGACGTCCAAGACTGTACTGGACGGCGGTTAAGTCAAAGCCATTTTCGATTCATGGCAGAGGTCTTTTTTTTTCCCGTCAGCAAACATTAGGAAAAGAGCCTCTGCTAGCTGTGGTGGGCAGTTTTAATATGCGTGGGTAAAGAAATTAAATGAATAGTTCCCGCATTCTTTTCCATATTGTTCTTAAGTTTTGGTGGGTGCACATCGTTGCTTCTTCTATTTCCATAATCATGGAAAGCCTTGTTTCTTATGAAATACTCAGTTAAATACTTCGGTACCAAGTTATTTAAACACTTAAAAACTAAAATACATTTGTGTAGTTTCCCTCTACAGGCTACATTTAACCAATTTAGCAAGTGGAAAGCGTTCTTTGAATTTTTTTTTAATTTAAAGAATACTGATTGGAGCTGCACGGTTTTTGTAGGTTAATGCAGTTCAATTGCATGCTGGGACCTTGGTGACCATATGCTATGAGATCGGCCATCTTGAATAAACCTCGTTGTGTTATTCGGAGTCTGTCTTCTTCCCCTAATACTACAGTTTTGAAGACGCTGAAGCTCTTTGCAATATCCTTATGTTATTTCACCCCAGGAAACATCAGCAGAGTCAAATAACGGCTACACGAGTGAAGTGTATACCTGTTTGGACGCTTCCAACATAAGGCATGCTCGTTTACGAGATAGGAGCCCAAGCCGACTACTGTCTTTGCTACTAACATACTCAACGTGATCTTTGCAGAAGAGTATTTCGTAAAAAAAAAAATAAATAAAAAATAAATACATAAATAAACAAAAATGTAAATAACTAAATTTGGGTACCTTTTCTAAGATGATTACCTTTTAGCTGTACACAAAAATTTGGTGATTTAGCAAGATTTCTAATTCGCCGACTTCCAAAAAGCATTGTTTTAATTTTACTCTGATTTAGAATCAGTGAGCTTGTTACATTCAATTCATTTTGCAACTCGATTTAAGTCGTCCTGCACTACCTCATTTATTTCCGGAGAACAAAGGCCCGTAAAAAATATTACAGCATCAACCGCATGCATATTAGTAGCACAGTTCTCTAAACACTGGGGCAGGTCATTTATGTATAAAACAAAAAGAAGTGGTCCTAGGATTGAGCCCTGTTGGACACCAAATTGGATGGGTCGGCGGGAAGACAAGTCCTTTCCAAAAATACTCTTTGTGTACGTGTCGTGAGATTCAAATTGCTTCCTTTTACTCCATAGTGTTCTGGCTTGTAAAGCAAACATTCATGGTCTTCTAAATCGAACGCTTATTTCAAGTCAATAAATACAGGCCCGGTAGTCGTTCCACTCAAAATTGGTTGAAACGTTTTGAAGCACGATGTTTTCAGTAACCCAGGGAGTCCAACGTTTGGGCATCAGTTTACCCTTGTAATTGCCACATAGTTTATTATAGCGACGGACGTGAAAAACTTATTGAAACTAGTAGGCGTTAAATATTCAAAGGCTAAGGCATTTGTAGCTGCATGCATTGGAAAATGTGGTTTGAAGTAATATTTTTGAAGTCCATTTAACATATTTATTGGGATTCTGTGAAAAATTTTGAGTAATGATAATAATGCTAAAACATCTCTGATTGGCCAAAATCGTACAGTGATTTTTTTTAAATCAGCGCGCCTGTGACAGCATTTAGCTGTAGATCATGCAACACATGTCAAGGACACCCAAGGTCCCTTGTAATTATGTCGTTTATGATCGCGGTGCATGATTCTAAGAATAACCACGTCAAAATCGCGACCTTTGTGGCTTGCCGTCGGTGAAGACAAACACAAATACCATTCTAGTCTAGAGGAAACGTGCATATTTCAAAATATCAAATCTTTTTTTTTTAACATGGCCCCTGAAGATCAACTCAAATAAACGTCACCCCAAGGACTTGAAATTAATTACCTACCAACACAGGTCAAGTTGTTGGCGGCCATTGTTGTTCCTTCCGGGCATCCACAGTAAAATGAGCCAGGGATATTGTAGCAGCTATGGCTGCACCCGCCATTGTTTACTGAACATTCGTCAATGTCTAAAGAGTATGCAGGATAAGCGATTAAAATAACTATATATGTATATATATAATTTGCACAAAAGAGAATCGTCTTCCAACCAATAAAAACTTTATTCAGACTGTGACGATTACGTGACATTTACGTCATCTTACGTACCATGGCAACCGATCTTCATGCCATGCTTTCCGGTTTTGTACTCGATGATGTACATTGATTAAAAAAGAACTGTTTTTAGTTCACTCCAGTGTGTCTCGATCTGTTCTTCCTAAGAACAACGCTACATGGTGTCAGTGATTTGGGATTCTTCCTACAGAATCGTCGCTGAAATAGTTGAGTGCATCTTCAAGCGAAACACAGTGAATCTAGCTCCAGATGACCGAAACAGGCTCGAGCGGTGCAGCGTCAACAAGCACACAGCCAGCAACTCCTCAGTTCATCCAGTCTTCTATTCCTTTACCGTCGAAGCTAGACTTCAAGGGGAACTTAGCTGTGAACTGGAAGAAATTTAAGCGGCTTTGGACAAACTACGAGATCGCCTCGCGGCTCAGTACGCAAAGCAGTAATCTTCGAACAGCCACATTGTTGACATGCATTGGCGCAGATATCCTGGAGATTTACGATGGTTTGCCTTTTGGAAATGAAGAGGAGAAAACAGACATTGACAAAGTGATAGAGCTCCTAGACGTCTATTTCATCGGTGAGACGAATGAAATCTACGAAGCCTATTTGTTTAATCAGAGAGTGCAGGAAGTTGGTGAGTCATTTGATGTTTTTCTCACCGCTTTGCGTTCGTTAGCTAAAACGTGCAACTTTGGTACCATGCAAGATCGAATGATTAGAGACAGAGTTGTGGTAGGAATTAGAGATAACGCCACTCGAAAAAAGCTTCTAGCTGAGAACAAACTAACTCTTAACAAGTGTATTGATATTTGCCGCGCGAGTGAAACCACATCCAAACAACTCAAGGAAATGTCTCATACGGAGGAAGTTAGCGCCGTTGCCACAGGCCATCCCAAAATCGAAGATAGGTGTGCGCCATAGTAAAGTGCGAAATCCCAGCAAAGTTCAGCGCCCCATGCATAACAAATTAACGGAACCAGTTAGATGCAAGTTCTGCACCAGAACCCATCCTCTAAAAAAGGAACTCTGTCCAGCATGGCAGCACAAGTGCGATAATTGTGGTAAAATGAACCACTTCTCAGTGGCTTGCAGAAATCAGAAAGCTAACAAACTGCAAACTAAGAAGTCAGTTCACAATGTAGAACAAGAAGCTCAGGACTTTAATGACGAAGATTCTGATGATTACTTATTCAGTGTAGAATCAGTGAGTGCACTTCATGCAAAAAACAGTCCTAAGAAGATTTATGCTAACATGCGCTTGAGGGATGAAACAGTGAAATTCCAGTTAGATTGTGGAGCAACAGTCAATATCCTCCCAGCAGATACTTATCAGCAGATATTTAATGATCCCCGGATGGAACGCCTTCAGCCTACTCAAACTACCCTGGTTATGTTCAACAAATCAGAGCTGAAACCTTTGGGATGTATTAAGGTTGAGACCCTGAACCCCAAGAATGAACAGTGTTTCCTCACGGAATACACCGTCGTACCAACAGGCCACACAGCACTCCTTGGTGCTGAATCGGTGCAGCAGTTTGGTCTCATCGTGATCAATACTGATAACATCATGTCTCTCTCGAATGAGACTCCCACACAGCCGGATATAGTGAGCGAATTCGGAGATGTCTTCTCAGGAGAAGGAAAGCTCAAAGGAAAGCTTCACCTTGAGATTGATAAGTCTGTATCCCCTGTGGCACTCCCAGTGAGGAAAGTCCCCTTTGCAGTGAAAGAGCCTTTAAAACAGGAACTAGAACGCTTAGTTAAGATAAGCATCTTGCAACCGGTAGATGTTCCAACGGATTGGATTTCCTCAATGGTAGTTATTAAGAAGAGCAATGGGAAGATAAGGCTATGTATCGACCCAAAGCCTCTGAACGAAGCGCTCAGGAGAAACCAATACCCACTGCCAGTGATCGATGATCTGCTACCGCTACTTACAAATGCTAAAGTCTTCAGTGTAGTAGACGCAAAGAACGGGTTTTGGCATGTGCAGCTAGACGACGAAAGCAGTCTCCTGACCACATTTGGCACCCCCTGGGGAAGGTTCCGCTGGACTCGAATGCCCTTCGGGATATCACCCGCTCCGGAAGAGTTTCAGAGGAGACTGGAATATGCCCTGGAAGGTCTTGATGGAATTAAGCCAATATTTGATGATATTCTTGTTTTTGGTGTCGGAGAGACAGAAGCTGAAGCACTGTCTGACCATGATGCAAAGCTGACAGCATTGTTAGAACGTTGCCGCGCTACTGGTATTAAGCTGAACAAGGAGAAGCTTAGGCTCCGCCACAAAGAAGTGAAGTTTATGGGACATGTGATATGTCAAGATGGTCTTAAGCCTGACCCAGACAAGGTACAAGGTATCAAAGAGATGCCCACCCCAACCAGCAAGCAAGATCTCAAGAGACTTCTCGGCATGGTAAACTACCTCCAAAAGTTCGCTCCTAACCTGTCTGAAGTTACCGCCCCAATGAGAGAGCTCTTGAAAGAAGGGAACCAGTTCCGTTGGGATGAGCAAGTACAAGGACGCAGCTTCGAGCGAGTTAAGGAGATACTCTCAGCTGCCCCCGTCCTCAAGTACTTCGACCCCAAAGAAGACGTGGAATTGCAATGTGATGCATCTGACAGAGGACTTGGTGCATGTCTTATGCAAGGAGGCCAGCCCGTGGCTTATGTATCTCGTTCCATGACGGAAACAGAAGCGAACTATGCCCAGATAGAGAAAGAGATGCTTGCAATACTTTTCGGGGTAGAACGTTTTGAGCAGTGTGTGTATGGTCGACCTGTCAAGATCCAAACTGACCATAAACCCTTAGAGAGCATCTTTCGGAAAAGCCTACTCAGTGCCCCTAAACGTCTCCAGCGAATGTTGCTGAGATTGCAGAAGTTTGACCTCCAAGTGTCTTACAAAAAAGGGACTGAAATGTATCTGGCAGATACACTAAGCAGAGCATATAGAGTGCACAAGAGCACAAGAGAAGATGTAGCAGAAGATGTTGTGTACATCGAGGAGATGAGAGGAGATACAGAAAGAGAGCTAGAGTGTATCAATATGATACAATACTTGCCAGTGTCGGAAGCAACGCTAATTTCCATCCAGCAAGCAACCGAATCTGATGCTACCCTGAGAGAGCTGAAGACAACAATCAGACAAGGTTGGCCAGCTACCAAGGCAGAGGTATCAGCAAACATCAAAGATTATTTTCCTTTTCGGGAAGAGTTGTCATTGCAGAATGGACTTGTCTTCAAAGGTGAAAGACTAGTTGTCCCTGTGAGCGTGAAAGATGACATGTTGGCTAAGATCCACCGGAGCCACATCGGCATCCAAGGCTGCCTCCGAAGAGCCAGAGAAGTAGTTTACTGGCCAGGCATGAACAAGGATGTCGAAGATTACGTAGCAAAGTGTGCCGTTTGCAACAGCCAGCCAGTAGAACAAAGGAAAGAGCCAATGATCTGTCACGAACTGCCTAGTAGACCATGGGAGAAAATTGCAGTTGATCTTTTTGACCTGAATGGTGCAGAGTTCATGGTGACTGTTGACTACTATTCGAGCTTCTTCGAAGTCGACAGAATGACATGCAAGACAGCAGACGAAGTTGTGAAGAAGTTGAAAGCCCATCTAGCACGTCATGGGATTCCCGACCAGCTAGTGTCTGACAACGGACAACCCTTTTCTTCCGCAAAGTTTCAACAGTTCGCGGACACTTATGGCTTTGAACATGTAACAAGCTCTCCAACATATGCCCAGTCAAATGGCAAAGCTGAGAACGCCGTGAAAACAGCAAAACATCTGCTAGAGAAAGCCATCAAGTCAGAACAAGACCCATATCTTGCCCTACTGGACTGGAGGAACACCCCTACAGAAACACTCAACTCGTCACCTGTTCAGCGATTATTTGGTAGAAGAACCAAGACCCCACTCCCAACATCGAACCAGTTACTCAAGCCGAAGCTACCAGAAGAGGTTGATCAGAAGTTGAAGCTACAAAAGGCTAAACAATCCCTGTACTACAACCAAGGCGCCAAGGAACTAGAGGAACTGCGCCCAGGAGACATAGTGCGATTGCAGCCACAAAGCTCCCACGTTGGAAAGAAGAAGGATTGGACCCAAGCAAGAGTCGAAGGCAAAGTCGACATAAGGTCCTATCAAGTCAGAACAGAAGATGGAAGAGTTTATAGGAGGAACCGGAGACACCTGAGGCACACATGCGAAGCTATGCCACACAGTGAAGATGGGATGAGATTATCCCCAAAAGCAGCACCAATTCCTGCTACCGCAAATTCTGGTGATGAAATGCCATTGGTACCACCTTCCATACCAAGTACTGCAGTGAGTAAGGATCAATCAGACACAGTACCATTGCAGAAGACGGACAAGCCACATCCAGAGTATCCAGTTCAGACTGCAGCAGATAAGCAGGAGATTTCCCCACCGGTGACTACCACTCGATCTGGACGAATTGTTCGACCACCAACACGTTACCAGTAGTTGGTTGGAAAGAAAGGATATGACAAACTTTTGTATTTTTTGTTTTTTTTCTTTGTTTGAAGTCTATACATTTGAAACTAGGACAGTCACATTCAGTTATCTTTATAGTTTTCTTTGTTTTTCTGAAGAAGGGGAGATGTGACGATTACGTGACATTTACGTCATCTTACGTACCATGGCAACCGATCTTCATGCCATGCTTTCCGGTTTTGTACTCGATGATGTACATTGATTAAAAAAGAACTGTTTTTAGTTCACTCCAGTGTGTCTCGATCTGTTCTTCCTAAGAACAACGCTACACAGACCCAACGCGTTTCGGCTTCTGCCTTTATCAGGGGTCTTTACATTGGGTTCATTAATCCATAAATGATCTCTTCTTATGACGTAATAAAGAAGTGTTCGTTACTTGATTAATACCGACCGGTAATAGTGCTCTAATAGATTAATTACATTCGTGTGGGCGTAGAGTGGAATGACCTCTATAACTTACGTTCTAAAACGTTATTAGAGAGCTCAAGCAACGGCGACGACGACGGCAACGAGAACACCACAAAACAATGGGATTAATGAGCCAAAACCATTCTCTGCACGTGCGTTTTACATTTTGGTACATTTCTTTGCCGTGCTCTGCAAAACAACAACGTAAAATGACTAAATTTTAGGTTTTCTCGAGAAAATGAGCGCATGACGGCAAGTTTTCCTTTCGTTTTCTTTGGTTTAACACCGTTCACAGTAATTTAGGCCCTGGACAGCTCGCCAGCATTTTTCACGTTAAACAAACTGGAATAATCGCGAAAGAGTCACAAGAGCGAGAAGTTATATTTTGAAATGACGTTCTCGTCGTCGTCGTCGTTGTCATTGCTTAAGGTCCCTATTTATGTACTGAATACTTTATAAAGGTATATTCGACTCTGAGTTCAAGCCCATTTTCTTATTAAGACCATTCGGTTGCAATGTGTTCAGCCGACTTTGCCAAAATATTTCTCTAGCTCGGAGTATTCCTTTTTTTTTTTTTTCCATTCAATTGTCATGTTACTCCGTTTAATTTGTTCAATGTCGTAATTGTGACGTCTTTGCCAAAGTCATGAGATCTGCTGCTGTGCTGAAAGTGTTCTGATAGTTCCCAGCTGTTGACTCCTCTCTTAGTATGGTTACTGTGATTATTAAGGCGCAGGTTGAAAGCTGTCTCGCTCTTCCCTACATATTTCTAATCTACAAATTCGACACTCAATGATATAAATCACAAAGGTTGATTGACAATTCACTGCATGGAATATGTCAAACACCTCGGCCGTCCTGCCGCGTGCCCGTGAAAGTAGAGGTCTTGTTTATTAGCACACACCAACTACAATTCGGTTTATTGCAAGGACCACAGCTACCCATTGTGGTGGTATTTCCTTCAGGGGTTCTGCCTGTTAATTTGGTGCTGCATGACGAGTATGTCGCGTAGACTTTTTGATCTCCTATATGCGATAACTGGTCGTTCTCTAAAAATGTGAGCAACTCTTAATCTCTGTTATTTAAATTTGGAGTCACGTGATTTAGAATGTATGCGTAGTCTAATGCCCTTGCTGTTTGAAGTAAAATGTTTCCAGTCAATAAACACGATGTTTTTTTTAACAAGAAAGCAACCCTTCATCCCCCAAGAAGAAGTTAAAGATATGAGAAACAAAAAAAAGTCAACCAAAACCTGAGCAAGATTTTCTGTCAGCAGCTAGTTGATATCCACTAACACAAGAACAAGTGTAGCTTCCTAAGGTATTACTGCAAATTTGTTCACAGTCTGCCGGTAGATGCAGCTCGAAGTCAGGACTTGATATGGCAGCAATACTTGAATATGCGTAAAAATTCGACGAAGAAGTTGGAGAAACTTTCGTACCTGGAAATCACAAAACAAATAAGAATTTATCAGGTTGGAAACTTTTGTGCCTTTTCATTGAAATAGCGCAGTGTTTATAAAACGGCAGCTGTAGCGAAAATATGAACTGCAAGCGATTGTTCAGTAGTGAAATAGCAAGAGAAATTTACTTACTTGGAGTAGACATGGGAGCTGAAGAAAGAGCTGCAGAACAGAAGGAAAGGAATAAAAACAAACAACTGAAACAAGCGGTTAACTACCTTCGTAAATCATTAGCTATGTACTTTACACAAATAAATTTAAACCTAAGTAAATTTAATCTGCCCTTTAGTTGCTAATATGGGAATTGTTCGAAACAGTTATAGTATTCTTATTAAAGGATTCAATAATGCGAGTTTGATATATCTCAATGCCGTTTAACCTGACGGAAAGCACATTTAAACTCCAACCGTGGCAAGGGACAATTTATTGCAAGGGAAATACTTGAAGTATGAACATATCATTTCAATCATATGAATAAAACTTTAGTGGCATCGGTTTTACTTTGTTTATCTGCTTTCGTTTTAGCATGTTTGTTTGTTTTCTGAAAAGTCAGTGGAAATAACAAACCGAATTAATGTCTAGATGACACTTTTTTGGGGGTTCTTAACTTTGAAACCAAAACTAGTTACACCCTTCCCTTCCTTACTTCTTGTTGCCTGGATACTTGTCATTGAAGAGGCATTAAGATGTATACAACTTGGGTGTAGAGGGTTCCCATAATGCACGCTTTCGTATTGTGCTCTGAAACCAGAGTTTGAAACGGAACTATCCGTCACAAAACGAACATAGAGGACGTTGCTGCTGCTGTAGACACACCAAGAACTTTGATAACCGCAACGGTTTATCTTTATGGAGCCTAATGGAAAATTCTGGTCAAATATTTCCACGTAGTCATATGGGCAGTGAGACCCACCATACTCCAAACTGAAATGAGAAAACTGCAGATAGATGCGATAGCCTGCAGTTACGGTTATTGTCCAAGTGCAGTTTACGTTATGTGGGTAGCTGTATGGATGATTTGGGCTACTGAAGTTACCGTTCGGGCCTCTGAATTGGTACACGCAAGGTCCTGAAAAATATATTTAGTCTTGAGGTGATTAGCTGTTTAATATCAAATTAATTTGTTAAGGCAAATAATAAATGCCACTTGGACATGTATTTGACACCCAAGAAATAGCAATGGTAACCGTTGACTGAAATCTATGGTTGGGTTTGGATTGCAGAAGTAACGTCAGTTGCTCTGGCGTTTGGGTCAAATCCTTGAATGGGGTTTGGTTTGGGTTAGGGTTTGGGTTCGAGCGTCAAGTCATGTGACAAGAACCACATTGCCGCGTTCTAGGTTAACTAGAGTTACGGTGTTGTGTGTGTTGAACACTACACATTTTGCGCTAACTCGGCAACTTCATAACTAACCCCTTCCCCCTAACTTGCATTTGAGCGCTTTGAAAGGAAAGGTTTTTGCCAACTATTTACCCTTTTAAAATTATTATTCTCTACTGAGATCAGCACCACTAATGTTTGCGTTACTAGTAGCACAGATTATTACCACTTTACATAACTTGCACTTGCGGCATTAAAATGGCCGGATTCTGCACTGAAAAAAAAACTTTTAATTCATCCACAATAAAAAACCTAAGCACATTCGTCTTTGAGTGTCGTAAAACGTAAACCGAAAGCAATTACTTTACCCAACTGACAATAAGAATTAAAAGCAACTGCGCGTAGCCGGCACACAGTTGGTCAAGCGGTGTGAGTTTTGCCTACCACACAGCCAAAAGATGCAAGACTAAGGCAAACGAGAATCAATTTGAATATTCAATTAAAAACCAATTAAAGATTGTAAATACCCAAGGCAATAATTAACAATCATTCGACGAGGGCGCGCTGGATATGAAATGATGAATAACCAAAGAGGCGCGTAGTTGGTTATGATAATTTCATATTTAGCAAGCCCGAGCAGAATAATTGTTTTATTAAGAACACTGCGACCACGAATTGACAATCTCAACTAAAAGCAAATGAAAGAAAGAAACGTGGAGAAAGAAAAACCGTGAAAAGAAAGCAGTTGTCAATCACATGACCAAACGAAAAGGGCGCGAAAACCTTAGATTTGTTGCAGTGTTTCTGGGAAAAGTTGAATGAATGTAACGAAAGTATCAGAGAAAAACACAGGAGCTTCGTTTTCTCAAGAACTGCTCTATTTTTTTGGCTCAGACCTCTTGTCAATTGTCAATTTCAATAATAATAATAATAATTGCTTGTGAAGCGAATAAAGTGGCTTTCACATGGATGTGCGTGCCGAAGAAAGCGAGTTTGTAATCCATTCAAACAACAGCACCATATGCGAATTTGATTAAAAATAATGACACAATTTCAGTTCATCAAACTAGAACATCGATCATCTCACCGAAACTGGTCGGACTGAAACAAGAAACCTGAGGGATAAGCAAAAGAAATATCATGGTTCTGAGAGAAATATCCCGAGCCTCTTGAAAGTTATCTAATAATGCTTGGCACAAAATTAAACTGGAACCTCGGCCGAGCAGAAGAACAAAAATAACGAGAGCAGCGATATCTCGCGTCTTTACTAAACGAGACACATGTAAAAGTTAAATGTTTGAAGCTGGTGATAGGTACATGGCATCGAGTGCAGGTAAAATGCCACTTTTACTGTCTTGATTTTTCAGTTTCCTTCGAAGGATTTCCCGCCGTGAGTATGTTGGTTCCAATATATCAAATATTGGTTTTTGAGGAGAGGGGAAAACCGGAGTAACCGGAGGAAAACCTCTCGGAGCAACAAACTCAGCCCACTTGTGATGCCGAGTCCGGGAATCGAACCCGGGACACATTGGTGGAAGGCGAGCGCTCTCACCACTGCGTCAACCCTGCTCCCCAGCTTTCTACTTTTTAATTGCGCTGCGAGATGATTTTGCTAATGGCTGCCGGTTTCGGGGGGAAAATTTTACTCAGCTTTCTTTATTTCCTGACGCGTTCATTGACCATATTTGTTGCACTTGATATATGAGCTGATAACCTGTGTCCGGCTAGCCAATGAACACGCTGGAAATCTAATATCCGGAGTTCAGTCTTTAATAAAACCCGATATCCTTACCTGATACGGGGAAAGACCTAGAAGCTGTTGCCGACGAGGTCATTGCTAGAAGTAAAATATAATATGATGTTATATGATAAGTTAAGGCAAGATAGGAAGCCTGTTCGAATTAAAATACATCAAAACAAAGCTCACAAGAAGGACTAATTGGTTACCTGGCGTAGGGGTCAGAAGAGTATTACTTGACGTGGAATAATTGGCTGTATAAACAAAGGAAATTAGTTCTCATTAATTATCGGAGAGGTTTACTGAGCATTGAAAGGCATCTTTCATCACGGTCTTTGTATCGTCGTAAAAACTCTTTATGTTAGTCATGCTAGCGCTAGCGCCTCGTGGCTAACTATAAACCTTTTCTGGTCCACGTTGATGGCCGTAATGACATTACCAGCAGCCTGGTGGTGATCCACAAGACATGTTCAACGAGAAGTCTCGGCAGATTTTTGTTCGTTGGTGGGTAGTTCGTCTTAGGTTTTCAGCCTTGATCAAAGAATGCACTAGGATTTTCGTAGCTGAAACTTGGCCTAAAAGGTTCACAGTCGGAAAATAATAGCCCTTGATGTTTTCAGAGGGGTTCAGATTTGCTATTTTTGGCAGTCATAAACGTCAGTTAGCATTGATTTTCGGAAAGCAAATAGTTCTCTAGTAAATCAGTTGTGGAAAGTTCGCTTTAGCTAGCCATTTCTCAAAGGAAGATTTTGTTCCCTGAATTTTTCGGGCAATTTAAATTTCAGCTAAGGAACATCACTTTAAACAGACTTCAAACACTATTAGGTACTTAAAAAATGCCTTTTTGCAGCTTTGGCTGATTTGACTCGTTGGGTGCCCCTGATGTTTGCACACCTGACCTTATCAGTGTAATTTGTTTTCTTATCATCGGGTCGGTGTGCTGGTCGACCTATCTCACTTAAAATTGCCTGTGTAACTGACTCTGCATTTCGTAGCTCATCCTTACCTCCACCATTACCACAATAACGTAACCAGCAGGTCGGTGGTGGTCGAAGTTCATACACGTAAAACCCACTGCAGTTACGAACACGTATGTTGGTTGACCAATAGCAACAGTCACTATACCAGTGAAAACACACTTTACCACTGACAATGCCATCAGCTACTGAAGGGTGTGATGTATTCAACCAACCCGGCGCATGAGAGCTACAACGATTTTTCCCAACACAAGTTGTAGGCATCTTAGTTCCGGCTGCTCCACGAAATCGATACCAGCCAAAAGGAAGGCCACTGTCGCATTGGTAATATCCGTAGTAGCCATTGTAAAAGCCCTGTCCTCTCACAGAGTCTTCAAGGATCCCGTGATTTGAGCAAACTGGCATGAAACATGAGAGATAAAGGTACGAAATTTTGGTTTTGAACTTGTTCTTAAGAAAAATATAAAATAAAAGAAACAATAAAAAAGACGGGACACAATATTAATAGAGCAGTTTTCAATTTATTAACGTGTGGCAAGAAAAAAGAGCAAAATAATAACTCTAACCATTTACAATAATCGATAGGAATGGAGTCAACCCATCTACACATTTAAGCGTGAAAAATACTTGTATCCGGTATGTCGTTTTGGTTATGGCGTTAGTTCCTACTGCATGGCGTACGTTAAAATGAAATATCATTGTGTTTTTGCCGAACATTCTCTTTGACTTTTGGGCGACCTTTATTTTACCTTGCTGAAGTGTAAATTAGTTGCGCAGGTTTACGACGATTATGTTTCCGTTTGCGGCTTAAAGTTTCCCTTAGATGAAAGGTCTTGAGGGGACGGAAAGAAACTCAAGCTTTATTTTTTTAGTTCTTTCCCATCTACTCCCACCCATCCACAGTGGTTCACGTTATCAGAATAGGCCTACAGTGATCACTGCTCATTTGCTAATAGGGTGTGGCGAAAAGGTCAATTTCGTGATGCAAATGGAGAATTTTCATGAGGTAACGGAGGAGTGTTTTCGACACAAACCTGACTGATTCGACGGTGGACTTGTACTCGCAGTCACAGACAGTGCTATAAAGATATATTAAAAAAGAGATCCAAAGGTTTTTCTGACACAGTAGCGTCGAAACTTCTGTTAGCGACCACTATAAATATTCTAAAGTTCTGTTGGCAGCTTGCTGAAGGAGGCAAGTAGCTTAAAAGAGGTCACGCCATGAGGGGAGTACCTCTTTGTCTAGGCTATGGCTTAATTAAAGATCAAACGCCTTCGATATAACTTGAATTAAAATGAGAATAAATGAACAACTTGCATGCGCATGCATTGAAACACTTTATACAAAACTAGTTCTACTTTTAAAGTGGTACATGCCGTCAGTAATTTTTTGCCCTTCGTTTTGCTGACATCAGGAAATACTGGGAATTAGTTGGTTACAGCTAATTTCTAAACATTCTCTTTTAAGAATACAAGTTTAATAGATAGAGACAAGCAAGTATTCTTAACATAAATGCTCTTCTTATTAGCTATTGACAAAGCATTAATCTACTTCTTCTTTTTTGTGTATACCATATGTGTGTGTGTTGCAAGTCTATTTCGAAGAAGTAGCATTTAGTACGTCACTGGTCACCAATCCTAAGTTTATCCCTTGGACATGGTTATAGCTTAGGATCTTTTTTTCCTCTTTTTTTTTGTCCTTTCATTTCTAACACATCAAACAATGACCACTTAATGACCACTTGAAGGAGGAATTATCGACTTACCGGTCGTAGATGTAGATACTGGAGATGGGGCTGTGAAATATACGTAAACAAATAACAGGATATATTACAGTCATGTAAGACACAAGTTGACGCCAAACCTTTTCCATACGAAAAAGCTGCACCGTTAAAGAAAAACCAAGATCAGACACATGCGTTTTGTTGTAGTGAAATTAATGTCCAGTCCCGAAATGGAATGGAGAGAGAGAGCACAAGGATACACGAGTTACATTTGAGTAATGAAACTCGTTTACACGTTATCGAGCTGGCCTAAATCGTTTTAAAGATGTTTGAATAAAGCTTTTTTGAGAAAGAAAACTTGCTCCCTTTAGCAATTCGCTTTGTCATTGTAGCCAATTGTAACCATGTCATGGAGTTACTCTCACCCTAAGGCTAATTTAAGCAATCGTCATTGGGCACTTAGAAATTGTATCCCCTTATAGCATATATATATCTAAGTGGATTTGCAAAAAAGCGCCTACCAAAAATTGCAGCCGGTTTTGACCACAACCAGGCCCAAACGCCATATGTTTAATTCCCACGGACCTGTCAAGCACAGCGAAGCAACCGAAGTCACCGAATTGTTCAGACGGAGGGGAGAAAGAGAGGAGGAGAAGAGAAAAAAAGCAACATTTGCACCTAGTCAAATCCTAGTCTTTATATTGGCTAATCTAGTCTTTATAATTGCTCCTAGTCTTGATATTGGCTACTTTTGAACGAGGAAAATATACCTGAAAGAAGGCTTTTTATTGCGGACACGTTTCCACAAATCCATTCAGATATTTTATTTATTATTTTAGTAGAAAACACTGAATTACATGTAATTACATGTAATTCTCCGATAGCATGCACGCATATACCTACCAGACATCAGAATAGTGCTTGAGTCTGCTGGTCCTGCAGTCATTGCTGCAAGCAAAGAAATGTATCAAGACCCAAACATCCACACGTGTTGGGCTAAGAATAAATGTCTTTGCATGGAATAAAAATTAAATAATCTAGAGAATATTTTCAGTGGATTGTCTCTAAAGGGAAACAGAAAGGAACACAAAAGAGTGAAGGGAAATAAAGTACTCATTGAATACCTGGAGTAGACGAGATACTTGTGTCACTTGACGTCGAATAATTGCCTGTTACGTTTGAGGAAATAAAACAGTTTATAAGCAGTGTATAACGTGTAAATGAATGGTACTTAATGTCAGGGTGAATTGTTACCTCCACCATTGCCACAATAACGTAACCAGCAGGCCGGCGGTGGTCCAAGCTCGTACACGTAAAACCCACTGCAGTTACGAACACGTATGTTGGTTGACCATGTACAACAGCCACTAGACCAGTGAAAACACACTTTACCACTGACAATGCCATCAGCTACTGAAGGGTGTGATGTATTCAACCAACCCGGCGCATGAGAGCTACAACGATTTTTTCCAACACAAGTTGTAGGCATCTTAGTTCCGGCTGCTCCACGGAATCGATACCAGCCAAAAGGAAGGCCACTGTCGCATTGGTAATATCCGTAGTAGCCATTGTAAAAGCCCTGTCCTCTCACAGAGTCTTCAAGGATCCCGTGATTTGAGCAAACTAGCATGAAACATAAGAGAAAAAGAAACGAAATTTTGGTTTTGAACTTGTTCTTAAGAAAAATATAAAATAAAAGAAACAATAAAAAAGACGGGACACAATATTAATAGAGCAGTTTTCAATTTATTAACGTGTGGCAAAAAAAGAGCAAAATAATAACTCTAACCATTTACAATAATCGAAAGGAATAGAATCAACCCATCTACACATCTATTTAAGTTGTTCTTTCCCATCTACTCCCACCCATCCACAGTAATTCACGTTATTAGAATAGGCCTACAGTGATCACTGCTTATCTGCTAATAGGGTGTGGCGAAAAGGTCAATTTCGTGATGCAAATGGAGAATTTTCATGAGGTAACGGAGGAGTGTTTTCGGGACAAACCTGACTGATTCGACGGTGGGCTTGTACTCGCAGTCACAGACAGTGCTATAAAGACAAATGAAAAAAGAGATCCAAAGGTTTTTCTGACACAGTAGCGTCGAAACCTCTGTTAGCGACCACTCTTAATATTCTAAAGTTTTGTTGGCCGCTTGCTGAAGGAGGCAAGTTCCTTGAAAGAGGTCACGCCATAAGGGGAATACCTCTTTGTCTAGGCTATGGCTTAATTAAAGATCAAACGCCTTCGATATAACTTGAATTAAAATGAGAATAAATTAGCAACTTGCATACGCATGGGCATGCATTGAAACACTTTATACAAAACTATTTCTCCACTTAAAGTGGTACATGCCGTCAGTAATTTTTCGCCGTTGTTTTGTTGACATCAGGAAATCCTGGGAATTAGTTGGTTACCGCTTATTTCTAAACATCCTCTTTTAAGAGCACAAGTTTAATAGATAGAGACAAGCAAGTATTCTTAACATAAATGCTCTTCTTATTAGCTATTGACAAAGCATTTAATCTACTTCTTCTTTTTTGTGTTTATCATATGTGTGGAGTGGCAAGTCTATTTCGAAGAAGTGGCATTTAGTATGTCACTGGTCATCACTCCTAAGTTTATCCCTTGGACATGGTTATAGCTTAGGAATTATCTTTTTTTCTTTCCTTTTTTTTTGTCCTTTTATTTCTAACACATCAAACAATGACCACTTAATGACCACTTGAAGGAGGGATTATGTACTTACCGGTAGTAGATGTAGGTACTGGAGATGGGGCTGTGAAATATGCGTAGACAAATAACAGGATGTTAAGACACAAATTGACGTCACACCTTTTCCATACGAAAAACCAAGATCAGACACATGCGTTTTACTGCTCAGTCGCGAGATGGAATGGAGAGAGAGCACAAGGATACAGGAGTTACATTTGAGTAATGAAACTCGTTTACACGTTATCGAGCTGGCCTAAATCGTTTTAAAGATGTTTGAATAAAGCTTTTTTGAGAAAGAAAACTTGCTCCCTTTAGCAATTCGCTTTGTCATTGTAGCCAATTGTAACCATGTCATGGCGTTACTCTCACCCTAAGGCTAATTTAAGCAATCGTCATTGGGCATTTTATCCCCTTATAGCATATATATCTGAGTGGATTTGCAAAAAGACGCTTACCAAAAATTGCAGCCGGTTTTGACCACAACCAGGCCCAGACGCCATATGTTTAATTCCCACGGACCCGTCAAGCACAGCGAAGCAACCGAAGTCACCGAATTGTTCAGACGGAGGGGAGAAAGAGAGGAGGAGAAGAGAAAAAAAGCAACATTTGCACCTAGTAGTCAATCCTAGTCTTTATATTGGCTAATCTAGTCTTTATAATTGCTCCTAGTCTTGATATTGCATTGGCTACTTTTGAACGAGGAAAATATACCTGAAAGAAAGCTTTTTTATTGCGGACACGTTTCCACAAATCCACTCAGATATCTTATTTATTATTTTAGTAGAAAACACTGAATTACATGTAATTCACCGATAGCATGCACGCATATACCTACCAGACATCAGAATAGTGCTTGAGTCTGCTGGTCCTGCAGTCATTGCTGCAAGCAAAGAAATGTATTAAGACCCTAACGTCCACACGTGTTGGGCTAAGAATAAATGTCTTTGGAATAAAATTAAATAATCTAGAGAATATTTTCAGTGGATTGTCTCTAAAGGGAAACAGAAAGGAACACAAAAGAGTGAAGGGAAATAACTTAAACTACTCAATGAATACCTGGAGTAGACGAGATACTTGTGTCACTTGACGTCGAATAATTGCCTGTTACGTTTGAGGAAATAAAACAATTTATAAGCAGTGTATAACGTGTAAATAAATGGTACTTAATGTCAGGGTGAATTGTTACCTCCACCATTGCCACAATAACGTAACCAGCAGGCCGGCGGTGGTCCAAGCTCGTACACGTAAAACCCACTGCAGTTACGAACACGTATGTTGGTTGACCATGTACAACAGCCACTAGACCAGTGAAAACACACTTTACCACTGACAATGCCATCAGCTACTGAAGGGTGTGATGTATTCAACCAACCCGGCGCATGAGAGCTACAACGATTTTTTCCAACACAAGTTGTAGGCATCTGTGTTCCGGCTGCTCCACGAAATCGATACCAGCCAAAAGGAAGGTACCTGTCGCACTGGTAATAACCATTGTATCCGTTGTAAAAACCCTGCCCTCTCACAGAGTCTTCAAGGAACGCATGAGTTAGGCATTCTAGTATTAAGTAAATTGAGGAGAACATAATAAGTTCTAGCACTGTTTAGGATTATCATTATCTTTTGTTCGCAGATCAGCTACTGAAAGATCTATCCAGCTGTTTTCATCCCTACGAAGGTTGGATGGGTGGATGTTTTGCAGATAGGGAGTCTTCTGTCGCTCTGGTCATCGCTTACCGTGAGATTTGACGTAAAAAGCGTACAGATGGGGTATAATTACAATTTACACTACGGCTAGACTAAAACTAGAAGATTAATAACAAGGAGAAGAACAGTGCTTTGGCACTTCTTATAGGTTTTTGTACAATGAATGTTTGAAACCTTTTAGTTTTGCAATTATCAGACATTCACAATTCAATGAAGTACTATTTGTGTCGTGACTATGGGTACACACATCCCTACATAACCCGGCTTCCTTAACTAAGAGGGAAGGGAAAACTTTGGGGGGGGGGGGGGGGTAGAAAGAATATTGACATAAAGGAACTCGTTTCTTCCTTTTTTTTCCTTTCTTTCTCCATTCGTCACCAGTACAACCATCCAAGCTCCATAGATCAAAGCTTCAACAAAAGGGTAAGCGTTGGCTGTTTAAAAGAATAGTACACGTCCGGAGAAGAATTAATAATAGAAACAAAAAATGGAGTGTTATACACAAACCTGACTGATACCAAGGAAGGCTCACACTTGCAGATGCAACTGGCACTGTTAAGATCAGTAGATTAAGAAATAGATTAGTTCTCCTATATTTGTTGTTGCTATTGTTGTTTGGAGGAAGCAGGGCGGTAAAGAAACTAAGAGACGGAAATGATTGGGACGGATAGAAAGGTTTTCACAGTTTTTCTTTCTCTACTTTTTTATTTTCAGTAATCCGAAATCACTAATCGCTATAAACGCTTCTCTTAAATTGAGTTTCTTGTGGCAGAGTAATATGTATCCACTCCTTTGCATTTTGTTTTTGTTTTGGCTTTATGTTTTGTAGATACCCAATGAAAGCAGCTGTACATTCATCTTTTCCTGTCAAACTTGGCATTGAACACAGACCACTATACTAAGGGCTAGAAAATCCGTGATTTGACTATCATGGCTCAGTCGGCCTCCTTGAGTGGATCGCTACAGGCTATTATATATATAGTTATGAAATGGCCAGATGCCAAATGGACACTTGAAATAAAGAAATATGAAATAAGAGCGAACCAAAATTCATAAAATGTTAAAGTCCATGCAACCATGCGTTAGTTGTTTGTTTGCTTGCTTGACTTATGCTGTTGTTGTAATTTTTATTTGTGTGAAAAACCTGTCAAACACGTACGACAGCTACTTATAATTACTTAAACGAGACCAACGTACTCACCGCGAATAGAAGTGGTTATTGAAGAATGAGCTTAAAGATAAAAAGAAAAATAAGTAAAAGGTATGAGACAAGTCATCATTCTCTCTACCAGGTTTTCTTTCTAAAGGAAAACAAACGTTCATTCTATGCAATTTGCAGGCGGATGTAGAGCGAATCACTTCACCAGCAATGCGGAAAATTACATCGCAAGACACTCAGGCAAGGGCACGTGAACATCTATAAACCATTTCGAGTAGAGCTACAAAACTAACCGCACTCAAAGCAGAATAATGTTTAGCTATTAGCTGCGTTACTTAGCGATAATATTACTCACTTGAAAGATGAGGAAATTGTCACTTTAGTTGCAAAATTTACTATTTGGAATGGAAGAAAACGTGCAGATGTAATGTCAAAATCTAAAGTTAAAGTTTCTTCATCCCTCATATGTATAGTTGGCATTCACAATCACTAGAACATATTGTCCCCCCCCCCCCTCACCACCTATGTTCGTTTTTTTTTTTTTTTTTTTGGGGGGGGGGGGTTATGAACAGTTGCTTTTCCTTACTCGCTGTTGCATGGATACTTGAAGTGTAAGAATCATTGAGGTGTATACAGCCTGGGTCTAAAGGGTCTTCATGATGAACTCTTTCGTAATGTGCCAGGAAGCCAGAGTTTGAAACGGATCCATCCGTCACAAACCGGACATAAAGAACGTTGCTGCTACTGTAGACACACCAAGCACTTTGGTAACCGCATCGGCTTATCTTGATGGAACTCGTTGGGAAATTTTGGTCAAATAAATCTACGTAGTCAAATGGACAATTACTTGCACCATATTCCAGACTGAAATGGTGAAAATAGAGATGAATATAGTAGCCTGGTGTTACAGATATTATCCAAGTGCACTGTAGGTTATGTGGGTAGTTGTATGGATGACTTGGACTTGTGAAGTTGCCTTGATGGTCTGTCAGGTTGTAGAAACATGATCCTGAAAGACGACAGAAAAGGTACATCAAATAGAAGCTATATTTAAGTTGTAATTGCTTAGAAACATTTATCGGTTCCAACGAATTAAATTTGAAATAGACTGAATACCAGCCCAAGCGAGAGTCTCCCCAATTCATACCATATTCATACGTAACCCAAACCTGTGGCTTCCCTCATGGCCATTTCCCGAGTGGCAACGATGCCATTCTAAATTCCCATAACTTTAAAATTTGTAGGAATGATCTCCAACCAGTTGTAGTGTTTACTATTCCTAGGTTAGGCTGCGTTACGTGTAGCGAGAAAACCAAAGTGTTTGGTACTAGTCATTAGGAAGTTTATTAGTATTTTTAAAGGGAAATGGCTGGCAAGCTTTTCTTCCTAATGCCCAATCCCGGAGATTGCATATGCGCTTCATTCTAAACCCTCGTTCTGCCAATAGTCTGGAAAAAATAATAAAGGCGTTAGTTGGTTTAATCAGCGGAGTTGATAACATAAATGATTGTCCACCGTACATGGATTCTAAGAGCAAGCGTTTCGAAGATTAGCCCTTGGTCAGAGCGAATCCGTCGCTCAAAACATCGGCTTTAAGAATCCCTGCACGGTGGTCAATTTGCATTATCAACTCCGTTGATTAAACACATTCTGGAAAAAAAAGTCGCGGAGCTTAGAGCACTGCTCATCATAGATTCGTTGAGCTCATAATAGTGACAACCGCTTCAATTCTCTTACCTGGCACAGCGGGTGATTGAGAGGCTGCAGCTGCTGGAGTCACCACTGTAGGCAAGATACAAAAACGGAGTATGGCTTCACCATTGTGTCTACACTACCAACAATAGCTTGTAAAGATTGAAAGAACTGTTTAGAAGGTTTCTTCAGCCGTCTGCTCATAAATGTAGACTGAAATGTTCAGTGAACAACATAAGCAAGAACGAAAATTACCTGGTGTTGGCGAAATACCAGGTGTACTTGAATTCGAATAGTTTGCTGTAGAAAAAAAGCAGAGCAGTTTGGATCCATTTTAACATGCCTGTCTACTCATTAATTAATGTAAATCCGGCACGTCTATATCTGAAATTTCCTCTTCTTCTGTCTGTATGGCTGTCTGTTTAAAAAATTATAAATTCGTACCATTTCCACAATAACGCAACCAGCAAGTAGGAGTTGGCCCAAGCTCATACACATAGTACCCGCTGCAGTTCCGAACACGTATGTTCTTGTACCAGTGGCAGCAGCTGTAATCCCAATGAAAGCAGACTCTGGCATTTATAATTCCATCAGCTACTGAAGGATGTGATGCATCCAGCCAGCCCGGTGCATGAGAGCTACAGCGATTTTTCCCAACACAAGTTGTCGGCATCTGAGTTCCAGCTGATCCGCGGAATCGATACCAGCCGGTGGGAAGGTTGTTGTCGCACTGATAATAACCGTAGTATCCATTGTAAAAACCCTGCCCCCTCACAGAGTCTTCTAGATATGTGTGATTAAAGCATTCTGCCGAAATCAAAGTTGTTAAAACAGGACATGAGAACTTTGTTTTGAGTTTAAGAAAAATATAAATGTGGTCAATCTAGTGTCGATAGTATAGCCTATGTTAAACTGAAATTGAATTAATATTGAAGGACGTTTAGTATACAAACCTGACTGGTACGACGGCAGGCTTACGCTTGCAGTTG
Organism: Galaxea fascicularis; assembly: GCA_948470475.1. NCBI lineage: Eukaryota > Metazoa > Cnidaria > Anthozoa > Scleractinia > Euphylliidae > Galaxea > Galaxea fascicularis. Next base: position 22,110,140 of record OX419335.1, read on the forward strand.
CTGGGGCTAAAGACAAAGACAAATTAGAAACAGACTGACGACGGTATGTATAACAGTTGTTGGGAATATAGTGAATGATAAAGAGGACGAAACTGAGGATGAAAGAGAGTCATATGGCTGCTTACCACTCGTTAATGTAGGAGAGGAGGATATTATATTTGGCCACCACACAAAGCGCTTCTTTCTGGAATGGGCAACGCATTCGTCAACATCTGCAGAGAGACGAAAAAGTTGCATGATTAAGAAATAAACAAATTAGATGATAAATTAAATCTTATTCTACAGCGATTAACGGTAGTACAGCTCGATAAATTTGCGTCTGTGTAATGAGAATTTTCCCTCAATTTATTGAAAGTATGCAGGCTCATAATCATTTGCTTTAGGAATGGAGAGGGAGAGAAATACACTAAGTTCATAGCGAGGTAAATCAGATATAATTTATCGTGAATGAGAGGTATACGGTATGAGGTGTAAGGTATACTTTCGGGTAAAATAGAAGTCTTTACGAATTTCCCCCCCCCCCCACCCCACCCATCCTCCGTTCAATTTGAACTATTTCCTCTTTCCCTTGCGACCTCGAATTAACAGGGTTCAACTGTAGTTACTCCGGAACAGCTTTTCGCAGCTGCGTGAACAGTGCTACTGAAGCGACTTGGTATTACAAAGTTGTACATACCTACGCAGCGTATATAATCCGGTTTAGCAAGATAGTACCCAGTTGAGCAAACACCATCGACATCGAACGCCCAGTCTTCTAGGGATGATATGCCCGGTGTCGGTGGTCCGTCATACGAGCACCCCAACCCAACCACTGCTCCCTGGTCTATCACGATAGCGTACGAACCATTCATACTCAAAGTGGCTTTAGGCAAAGCAAACAGTAATGCTGTTTTGTTGCTGGTTATTTCCACATACTGAGAGAGAGTGTCCACTTTAAACACAGTGTAACCACTTGGCAGCAAAACAAGTCGAATGTAGGAAGAGAAGCGTGGCTTTTTTATCTGTTCAGATAAAAACCAACTTAGTGTTTATTTGTGACGTTATACCATATTTCAGGCTTTAACTACGTTTACCACTTTTTCTGTGTGACCTGATGATCTTGTTTTATTTCATGAATACTTAACATGAGGTTGCTTCTCACAAAAATTAAAACCGCATAAAGAACAACAACAAGAACAAATAAATCCGTACCACTCTATCAAACTGTATGCTCCACCAATTCAAACCCGGTCCAGGTTCACTTTTTGGCGATTGAGGCCAACGGGTCCCCATAATCACTCGCGGTGTGTTACCTAGCGAATAAAGCAAGGATACAATAACCACTATGAAATCAGGGTAAAAATAGATTGGTCAGTAAAAATCCTTGTCCAAATATAATGGGCATGGGGCTTCATTTTTTTTTTTGCCTTATTTTGCGTTTGGTCTTTTCCAAAGGGGACTTTACGGGAAAGTCCCCTTTGAAGGGGTTGCTTGACTAGCCATTCCATATTTACATTGAAGGTGAGTTGTTTGTCAGATCGATAACATGAGGTTTTTACTTACTCAGTCCAACGAGAATTGTGACACACCGCCATTCACTCTCCAGTCTGCAGTAACAAATGTGGGCAAGGCAAACATTTCAAAGATAAATTGTCCTCATTTTATACCATTTCAATTTTCTCAATAAATAATTGGCAGGTTTTAAGTAGTCGGCATTAGTACAAATGTCAAATTTAAGCGTTCTCAAGTACAGCTTTAGCTTCACTATGGTCAGAAACAAATGCCAAGTGGCACTGACTGATTTGATCTTTGCTTACCGAAGAGTAAAGAGGAAATAAAAATTTATAACTTTAAAGACTTAAACGCATTACTGTAGACATCCGGTGAGTACAAAAATGATGGATTTTACCCAATTGAGTCCACTGCCATGAAACAGAACAACTGTTGCCCAACTTGATATTGGCGGGGATTCCACGTGACATTTTTAAAGAAGACCCCTCCTTGATAGCGCAAATAGGTAGTTTGCATTCCAATTGGAGATGAGGTGACTATCGCAACCACACTGTAACAAATGCATAACAGTTTATAATGACATTAGTACATGAGCGCATTGGGACGATAATTATACCCAAAGAAAGTCTGTTTGCAGTACCCGCTAAAGAAAAAAAACTTGCCTAGACAAGGGTATTCAAGAGCCAACCTTTTATGTGTTGATAGCATACAGCTTTCAGCTTCTTAGCGGGATACAGGCAGATGTTCAGAAATGTTGAACAGGGCTGAACCCCTTTTTAGCGAGGTTAGCAACTGGTTTCAAATCCGCATATCTACCGAGATTCGGCTCTCCGTACGACACATGAAAACGTGAAGCTTTCGGGAAGCGGCATAGGTAATAAAGAATATTGCACAAATTAATTTGATAATAAAGTGATTGATTGATTGATTGATTGATTGATAACTACAGGCCACTTGGTAGCTGGTAACTAATTACATACTGTCTTGATGGATCTCTAAGCTGAACTTCAATGACTGCTTCATACGCAGATCCGATCTGCACCTCGGAGCACTGTCCATCCTGTGGGGTAGAGGCTGTAAAGACTGGCACATCGGCACAAGAACCATAATGTCCACTAATGATGACTAGAAACTGCAGCCCTATAGCACTGAATGGGCTGATACTGGCAAAGTTTGTAGTCCCAGCAGGAAAGTCTTCCAAAGTGAGAGCTACGGCATAGGTACCGGAAGTTCCACGTTTCCCATCATAGCTCAGTAGACAAGCGTTCTGCGACAAAAAAACATGTGATCTCACTACTTTTCAAACGGTGTTTGAAAGTAACTCCCGGCCAGTTGAAATTGATTTCTTTTCAAGTGAACATTACTTATTTTTTTAGGATTTTTTTGTTACTACTGCTACGCTACAACAGCCCCGTGTAAAACGCTTACCTCATCAAGCGTGCCGTAGGGAAAACTGTCAGTGTATCTGGAGGACTCCGAGTAAGTTGCCCGGCGACACTTAACTACATCTCCATCTGGGTCTTCAACAGGGATTCTAAGAGACTGTGAACAGCCTTCTTGAAATCTAACAATTGCAGGGCTTTTTGATACAGGGGACGAGTTAATTCTACCGCTGTCGGTTCTCCGAGTGAGGTTGACAATCGTGGATACAAGCCAATTTCCATTGGGATACCGTGACAATGAACCGATCCAGCAGCACCCTTGGTAGCTGGGAAACAGAAAAGAAAAACAAAGATCAGAAGAAACAAAAATATTAATGTTGCCTGATTTTCTTGCTGGATTCATATACCATTTATCCGATAGTGATCAACACTTCTTGAGGTGGGATGCATTGAATTTTAGACTTTCCTCGGGTTTTAAATCACTGATTCACTTCCCGTCCGATTCCTTTTTTACTAAAATGTTAAGAATGGCAGTCGCCGGTCAACAAACGATCGCTTGTCGTTATGTCTTTAACCCGGGTTGACTTAGATCAGTTACTCGCGTATAAAGCCTCTACGTACCTGGATTGCATCATTTTTTCGGCATGGTGGCATGGATGAATGGACGGACGAACGGATGGATGGATGGATGGATGGATGGATGGATGGATGGATGGATGGATGGATGGATGGATGGATGGATGGAGGGAGGGAGAGATGGATGGATGGATGGATGGATGGCTAGCTGGATGGATTAGGTTGGTGGGAGGTAGGTAGGTGTGTAAGTATGCATGTAAGTGGTTATGTAAGTATAGGTAAGTTGCGTGCGTACGTTAATATTATATAGGTGAAATTACCTTACAACCCATTCGTTATCCCAAGAAGGAAAGGTATAAGTGAAGTTGTTTTCTCCCATGGACCAGTCTTCATCTGCACTGTAATCAGTACATTTAAATCCGGTGTTTGCGACCGTTGTCGAGCTACACAGTGAATTTCTACACGTTGCTCTCCACGAACCTCCAGACCCAAGTAAGATGCCGCTACTTATAGCATTCTGGCTGCAGTTGTAAGAGGAGAATGAACGTCGAAAAGCCAACCGGAAGATGAAACGTATCTGATGAAGACATTGAATACATTATCAACGATCTTTTAAGAAATATGGAAAAGATGTACAGTTTTAAATGAATTTATGAGCAGTTAACTTAAAGGTTTGTCGAGTTGGAAAATCATCAAAGAACAATAAATGTATATTTCTTCCTGCGAAAACCATCATTTTGACGGGATACGTAAGCATTAGATCAAAATATGGGAAATCATTTATTCAAGCGGTAGCCTAGAGGAGGATCCACTAATCTTACTGCGACAGGATGAAAACCGTGTATATTTTGTTTATCGTCTTTCTTAATTTGAATTTTTTTTTTTGTGTGTGTGGGCACGTACAGTATCCGTACACAACAAATAACAAAGTAATCAAGCGCAACTGGTAGCAGATTAGCGGTGTATAGCCTCCCCTGGCTTTTGCAGAGTAGTTTAACTATTCATTTCGAAAATATAAATTGACTTCGGTTAGAAAAATAATTCTCTGTTTTGACTTCCCGTTCCGGGTATGGAAAATGAAGTCACGCGACGAAACGCAACGAAAATAATTCGCCTCGAAAAATAAATGTGGAACGTTTCCATAAAGAGTTGGTCAGTATGACATTAAATACATATCCCAAGATAAAATTGTAGTTAAAGATATTAAATTAATCTTCTACGAACCCTTTAAGCCTGGTTCTCATGTTTTGCAGACCTTCCTGCGACAAAGCCGCTGGTAATGCTGGAACACTGCTCCGACATGCGAGAACATACGCCGCCGGCATTAAAAACCATCGCAGGTCTCATGTCGGCATGCCTGCGAAGTTGGAGTGAAGTCAACTTCGCAGGCGTGCCGGCCGAGTAAACACCTGCGATGGTTCTTGACGCCGGCGGCGTATGTTCTCATATGTCAGAACAGTAATATTTTATCCCTGGCATTACCGGCGGCTATGTTAGGTCTGCGGTATATGAGAACCAGGCTTTATGCCGCTTCTTCAACGATTTTGGAAAATAAAGAAAAAAACTGTCCGGATACGAGGCATACGAACTCAAAATTTACTGAAAGTTTACGACCTTCGTTGTTTTAGAAAATTAAATTTTAAGTAGAATTAATCGATAGTCTGACCAATTGACCAACAGTTCCCTTCAAAATATTACACTTTACAGACCCTTGATTGCACAGTGGTCGTTTCACAGCACAGTGGAAAGTGTAAAATTTAGCCTTCAAATTTCACTCATCCGAACAGAACAGCGCCTTCTTCAAGTGTTTTGCAACCTAAAAGCCCGTTAAAACTTGCATTCCAAAGCTGGAATGTTTGACTTCCTTAACGAATACTTCGTTTACCAGAAATTTGCGTTGCAAAAAATGAAATTGTGTTCTAACTGTCCGGATACTGGGTAACACGCTTTTTGTGCGTTTCAGTTCTAAGGATAAGAAAATTAAACGGAAAGAGGCGCACAGTCATCGTTTATCAGTTACACAACAAAATTGTCATGAGGTTGTATTTGATAGAGTTACACGCAAGTAAAACGAACGCTGGTTCTGAGAAGAGCGAGATTTCTCCCCAGATTCGTTTGCATTAATTTTATAAAATTGAAGATAGCCCAACGCGGGTTTGGAGAGGCAGACTCGTAAAAAACTAAGGTTACAAAAATTGAAAGAAATAGGCAACTTTCTGTTATTTTAATACAAGAAATAAAGACCCTTGAAGTGAAATAAGTTATCAGGGCAATGGAAAACGCAATATTTACTCGTGTTTAAGCGTAATAGCCACCATGGCTTACCCCTTTATGAAATTTTAAAATCTTCGACTTAACAATATGCTCAAAACAGAATATTGCAAAGCGTTCTTTGAAGCTATTTACAACATCTCAGTGAGAGAACTGGCATTTTAGTGATTTTAATATACCGTTAATTGGAAAAGAAAACATTTCCATAAAATGACAATTTGGGTCTTTTTTTCTTTATCATCAGTTTGTTGTGCGTGCCTTCTATTCTACCATGGAAACGCACTTCACGATTTCAGTGAGTTCTGCACAAGACCGTACAAGAGTAGACCAGTGAAAGAGCTTTCAATTACTCAAGCTCGCCTAAGTTGTCAAACAATTAACAAGCTACGTCTAAATGCTCAAAATCCTAATAGGTATAGGAAAGTCCGTTTTCTCAGTGATAAGCTGAGATGTGAGGCCAGCAAAACAAATCTTATTTGCCGTGAACATGCATGGATTTCTGAATAGTGATTAGGGCATAGATACTGTACCCTATTGCTGTAGGAGTCCGCTGGAGCCCACGTTATAGTCCCATGTCTAAAGTGCGATGCATCAGCTATCATCAGCCACTGGAGCACAAAAAACGAAACCACACTTACTACAACAGAGTTAAGCATGTTGCTGACAACTCGTTTTACCCTCGGTGACTTATTCTACGCGGCGAGATCAACCAGAAAGTTGATTGCCTCAAGCACAGTTTCAGAAGAAGCGTGAATAAATTAGAGTGCACAAAGACTGTCAATCAAATCTTCTTCCCCTTAGTGCACTGACCACACGTATTATGGTAAAGCTTCTCAAAGCAACTTGTTTTTGCCCGGGTTACACTTCTCTCTTTTTGTTGCCACCTTTAATAAACTAGTTATAAGCCTTTCCGATGTAGGGATTCCCGCCTATTGACGGTATCATGATTGTGCTCTGCGTTCTGATGTCGCTTTCCCAATTTTGGGAGCGCAGTTTATTACTTTATGCATTGACAAAAGCCTCAATTACCGCAAATCTATAATTTTAGTTGCTGATCAGTGAGCACAAGTATTATTCCCTACTGGATATCTTGAGCTAAAAGTAATTGCAGGAATGCTGGACATTCGATTTTAGTCCATTCATCAAACATGTTTTTACCGATTAAGTCTGCTGTACCGTGTGAAATTAGTATTTATAGGTTGTACAGCTATTTAAGCTACTTTTCAACTCATTTCAACCAATACCCTGTTCGAAATACGTAGTCATGGTCTACAGCGCTAGCCATTATTCAAGAAGAGGTGGGTCAAATCATCTCTCTGTCCACTGCTCTTAAACACGGAATTAATTTTTAGAGGTTGATTCGCTCACAACACGCAATACGTTTGTTTTTATCTGTGAGTGTTGTCACCGTTCAAGAGATCGTGCTTGAGTGTTTCTTTTATTATGCAAACAACCATCTTCTTTCGCTTTGTTATTACTCCTGTTCGCTATCAGATCACAATTAGCATTTTGTATTCTCGGAATTGGGGAGGGTTAATTGTCTTAAAATGCTCTATTGATCTATACACCGACAAGTTGATTAGTTTGTTGAAATTCAATGTAAATGCGTTATGAGAATACCCCCATTGTAACATTGGAAAGTGGATATGTTTCGAAGGTTCCAATGTTGCTTCTTTTTAATTTCTGCCATCATAGCAATAGATGATGTTTATTTGATTAATGCCGCTGCAAGCATTCAAAAATGTTTTGTCGACGGGTTCCTTTTGTTGTGCCCTGATTAAAAATAACTTACATTCTTCTTTTCGGAAAGTCATTATCCTGAATAATGCATCAGTCTGTGCTTTTGCTATATTCTCGAAAATAAAGGATGCTCATTTGTCCACCTTACGCAATGTTACATGTTTTTTTTCTAATAAGATCGATGCATTAGCAAATTCTGTAATCCGTGGCCAATCAAAGAACCTAACAGATGTACCTATTTCAATTATTTGAGAGTCGTTACGCAGTGTTCTGTTCATAAAGCTTGCTTCCAAACATAGAAAACGTTTAGACAAGAAGAACATAATAAAAGAGCTACAGAAGGGGGTTATTTCTAAATAAACGGTGGTGTTGCATTGAAAGGGGAGATAAAACGAGTTTTGTATAAACAAATGAGGTATAAGAAAATAAATTTTTCCACCCAAGGGCCAACGCTTAAAGAAACAGATCCTGGGAAACCCGTCATTAAGGAAATTCACCTGATCAACTAAGTGGATGCCAGCAAAGCCACTGGTTAAAATATTAAAGCAAGGAAGTTAGTAAAGGTTATTTGACATGATTGGGTAAGAAACTTAAATTAATTTTAACGACATGTCGATGGAATTACGGAAACCGATACTTGTTAGTAGCTCCAAGCTGTCTAATGAAGCGTGGCTTTCTAAGGGTGGATTCTTCCACAAGTTGGATAAACAACGGATATTTTAAGTGAGTGATGCATATGAAAGAAATCATATGTAAACTTCGGATATGAAGTCAAATGAAGAATGATCGATATCGTGGCAGTTGTGATCGCAATTTTTACAATTGCGTGACGAAGCCTAGGGGCTTGAACCCTAGATGGCATAAACGTTACACGAAAGATAGCCAAGACCTACGACTTTACATCTGTAATTCATCTATGTACTCTGAAGTCTCGGATAGTCTCTAGTGATTTCAGGTTCGGCTCGAGGCTTAACAAAGCCTTTGCCTTACAGGGGCCCGTAGTTTTCATTCGTGCCATCCTCCTGGACATAAGCAGATCCAGTCCCGCTCATATGTTCGTCTGCAGTGGCGTACATATCCACAACTTTATTGCGGTTAAGCAGCAATCTTGCAATGCGATACTTGACAAACAAAAACGCAAGACCAATGATAAGAAGTAAACCAACTCCACCACCGGCTGTTGCGCCGCCAATAATAGCAGCTTGTTTGCCAGTTGTTCCAGTATCTGAAGGCAATAAAAATATGCAATTGTCTTAGAGGACAAAAGTACGCTGGGCATTAATTTTGAGGGTAAGAAGAGAGCCTAGAAATTTGGGAAGAAGAGGACGAGGAAGAAGAAGAAGAAGAACAAAAGGTCTAAGGACGATTTATTTAGTCTAACAGCTCATCTTCTTCCATATTATTTCTAGAGAGATTTTAACTGAATACCTTTGAGTGTCTCCTTCTTTTCAGTTAAGATTATGGGCCCTCGTTTTATTTGGTAAGACTTTGTCGTACTCGGTTGAAAATCTTCGCTTTCTTCCCGTGTCATCACTTCTCTCTTTCTTCTTTTCTTACTGTTCAAGCAACCCTGGGTACACCTTCAAGGTGAAAGACGTATAATCAACATCACAAACTGTTGGTATCCATCGTAAATCAAAAACAGTTGATTGCAATACGTTAAGTTATTCAAACTAAGAGTGGTTGTGAACGATAGCAAGACAGAAATGAACTGACTTACTATTACAGATTGTGAGAAGCCCATATTTACCACCAGCTATTGTCATTTGACTAAATGGTTGACTTAAATAAAACCGCGTCAAGAATACCGTGGTAAATCTTAAAACAGTGCAATGTTCTAAAATCCACGTAATCGTTTCATCGTTTTATGTACGTAGCTTGATCGAATTTCTGATGTCCATTTTAGTTTAATTAAAAAATTGTCTTCGATCTCTTAAGTTGTTTTAATCTGTGAAAATAGACCTTTTTACCGATACGGCGGCCATCTTGAATTTCGAGGAAATATGGGATACCCAGGGGGCAGATGAGAAATAATTATAAAGAATACTGTAGCGTGATAACTTTTAACTATAATTTTTCGCTAACCATAGGAACAACTGCCAAATACCGTGACAGTAAGATGTAATGCTTGTAATATTTGTTATGGAATATGAGAGACAAGCAGTAAAAATTTATCCTGAAAGCTGCCGTATACGATAAATTTTCCAGCGATTGCGCCCTCGGTAGCCCATAATTTCTCAGTCAAAACAATAGAATCCAAGATGGCCGCCGTATCGGTAAAAAGGTCTATTATGATATACATGCCGATATTCGCAGATTAACTGACCTTGAACCACGTGCGCCTTTGCGGCAAGCCAGCAACTCGCAATGAAAGTAGACCGTGTCATAGTTGTTGAAAAATCTAAAAGCCTTGAATTTAAATTGCTGAAAATTTCCGCTTGAATTGTAACTGTACTCCATAGTTGTATCTTGTGGACATCTGCAACGGAAAGGAAGGTGTATAAGGCTAGTTCTACCATATTATAACATCTCATTCAATCCCGTTTCATATTATCACATCACATCACATCACCGTGATCACATCACATCACATCACATCACATCACATGATATATCAGACAAAATCGTTCCACTTCAGGTAAAGTCAGCATCATTATCATCGATTTCAGCATCCTCGACCACAATAGGGCTTTCCTTTAAGACAGCTAAAAGGTTAGGTTGTGTTAGAAACAGCTTAGAGAAAATCAGCCTAGTCGTGTGGGAACGTGAGCCCGGGTACTGTTTTTGCTATGTCAAACTGATGAGACCTAACCAGCAAGGCTGAAGCAGCACTGGCAGTCCGTATCTACTAATATTTGGGCTCAGACTTTATTTGGTAGATTTAAGGGGTAATGCCAGCTACCACGTGGACATAGTACCCCATGTGTGGCTTCAGCTTAGCCGGCTAGGCACATTAATTTGTGAGGTACTCTTGTCAACAAGAGACCGCTTTTCTCGACGCAAATAGTGCTTACCCGTTTCTTATTAAGTCGTAAGATGGCGAGGAATAGAAACTTCCATCTCTTGTGGCCTTAAAGTTCAACGCCATTACCACTAGATCATCACTGGACTCTACGCTGTATCCCACATACACAAACTCATTGAGATTCACATTCAGTGGATAATCAGAGTCATAATATGGTGTTACATAGGAGTCACTCTTATAGAAGTCCAGCTTGAAGGCGAGGTTTCCGAATCCCACTAATAAAAATATATCATTATGTATGGTCAGTTTATTAAATGACTATATAACCCTTTAGTAACACTTGGAATTTCCTAGTCTTTTAGTAAGGGGAGCTTTGCACTCTGTGGCTACGCAAATACCATGTACTAAATACGTTGCCACGTCCTGATAACTTGGGTCTTCATACCCTTCATAGCCTAAATGCGGTAATATCCCAGATAACCTTCATCAGAAAAACCTATCTCTTGTGGAATAATTTTATGCTATGAAGAGGTTGCTATTAAGCATCATTGCCCTTAAAAATGTGACATTTGAAGGCCAATTCCCAAAAGAAAGGAGTGATATTTTTGATTAGCACATGCCTGAGTTTCAGTCCTACTTTTTAATGAAAATCTTGTCACGTGATCAAGTCATGCAACTTGTGGCACGGAACGTGTGACGCTTAAGAGCTAACTATACAAGTCTGGAGGCAGTTAAATGGTATTCAGCTCAGTCGTTTGAAAATCAAACCATTAAATTTTTATGTGGAATGGAAAAAGGCAACAAAAGGATAATAAAATTCTACAATTACCGCGTTTATCTTAGATAGTTTAGACAGCACCTAAGAAAGGTTTGTACCTTGTGGTGGAGGTAGTACAATTCCAATGGGTGTAAACCTGAGGCTAAGAAACTTCTTCCTGGGATAGCTGCAGTTGAATCTCAGATTAAATTCGTGGTCTCGGGTGACAACAGATTGTATTTGTCCAATGTCAGTTTGTACCTCATTCGAATACACCAGTGAGCTTTCAGTTTCCATGTATGTTGTCGAACAGTCATTCAAATCCGTGTGCAGAAACAAATAGGTTGCGCTTTCCGTCGCCCTGCACCATGAGCCTAGTAAGTGGAGTTGGCTGGCATTTAAGTACAGAAATTTCTGTTTTTCCAAAGAGATCGTCATGTTGCCATCGCCACATGTTATAGTCACGTTATTCTCTACAAAGGAAGTCAAAAACCACAAAGAGATTACTAAGTTATATTTAAATAAATATGTTGTTCTCATAGTTTGCTGATGTTAAAGTACCATAAAGCCCCGCCACGGATACGACAAAAATAGGAAGCAGAATAGCTGAGTTCAACCACGCCATATTAGTTTGGAAGACTTGTACTATTCCTTCAACCTTCTAAGTTGCCAACAGTGCTTCAGCAGAGCAGTGAATTGTACCGTTGAGGTGTGATCAAATCGGCCTTTATCTTATATGTCAATCAAACCAATTGCATTGCATAAAAATCAATCATTAATGGTTAGGCAAATGGTTGCAAAACATGCTTGGATTTCTCTTCTTAATAACCTGAGGAGTGGGGTACCTCTCTTAAAGTCATAGAACATTTGGGCTCTTTAGGTATATCTTGTGAATATAGCGTGCCATTAATATGAATCCAGCCATTATAATTCACCCGAATGCGCCCCGCCTTGCATTCTTATTAGTCCGTCCACTATTACATGCTATTTCACCAATTCACAAAACTTCATTAAATGCACATACCGACTCACAAAATAACGAGAACGCACAATAAATGTTTATTTTCTTCTATAAGAGTTAACGCTCAGCCAGCTTTTCCGAATAGCGAATTCTCAATATTTATTTTTAGTGCTCTTCGTGTGAATTTTTCAAATATGCAAATGTATGTAATAGGCACAAAACATGAAAACAAAAGGACATCAAAATGTTCGTTCATTCCGAGCAGTACATAAACTAAGAATAAACCAGAATGGAGGCTGAAAGCACGAAGAAACTCTTTGAAGTGTTTCACAAAAATTTGGTTTTATCAACTGAGTTGGTAATGTAAACTGGTCACCGTCAAAAGTTTCAAAACGCTGACTTTTCTCGAACGTTAGCCATTCGTTGGCAGAGAAAGAATTGTAATTCTTGACGAAAGGGTAACGCTCGCTCGAAGCATCAGCCTTTTGAATCTCCTTAGGGTGGCCAATTTACATCATCAACTCAGTCCATCAGACCAAATTCTCTTCTTGTACCACTCCCCCACCGACACAGCACCACAGTTTCCTTAGAACCTAATCCCCTTTATTCTTTGAATAGGGAGTTTTCACGGCGGCCATGTTGGAGGTACAAAACAGTAAACACTAATTAAAATTATTTACACAACAATAAAATTTATTTCCCGAAGGAAAATCATTTTGTATTTTGTTTTGTACCTCCAACATGGCGGCCGTGACGTCATGGGAAACCCCTCAATTGTTTCTTTTGATTGTCCAATTGATAGCTTTCTTTAAAAGCTATAATGTACTTCGGCGTACGCCAAAGCATTACAGAACTAATAAAGGCTCCAAATTTTCAGTTAAGTACGGGTTGAAGCGGAGACTGTTCAAAACTCGTGAAAGTCTTTATGCCAACTTTCCAAGGAAGTCACACGATTGCAACTGAGCCACTTGCGTGTCTGACGCCTTTGCTTGTAGACGGTTTACATTTGACCTTTCCGCTCTCCAAGCGCACGTAGTTTAATAAACCCCCTGTTGGGTCGACGCCTGACGAACGACCGGAGGACGAATTTTCAGCAGACAAAAAAGCGTAACTTTCTTTTAATACACAATGTGCCCAACTCTTCTTTATATGTAAAGGTATAAAGCAATTTAATGATCCTCCATGATTAGAACATTAGACCGATGTTGTTCTCTGAGGGCCTCATTTAACTCTGACCTGTATAACAGTGTGTTTGGCACTTTCTATAGTCGATAAATTTCCGCTATTAATTTTGCCAGATTTTGTTGTGCTGAGGCAAGACTCGCCTATTTTAAGTGAGCAACACACAAAGTTTACGCTCCCCTGCTCAACCTCATCGGGCAGAATGCCTATTGTTCTCAGGACATTCACTTACAGTTCAAGAAACTTCTTAGGACTGTCATATTACTCGTTATAATTCATAGACGCGCAGGAAGCAGTTAATTCATTGATTGCTATGCACGCGCGGCAATGCTCATCAGTACGGACAAGACGGATACATGGCCTGCTATTGTACAAATTCATTAGATTTAACATGAGGAGAAATAAGGGTAGCTTAACAAGAATGAAATCGCTACAATTTTCAGATGAAGTAAAACAGCGCCATTGCGGGTTGTTGATTCCGGAACAATTTCTGTGCAGTAGATTAGTTTTTTCTTTCCGTCCACCCTTCGGTTCAAGTTCAAGTTGCCCGGCTGCCATACATTTTTCTGCGAAAATTAGCAAGTTTGGTGTGTCATTTTTCCACTAGATTGCGACGGTTTCTTATGAAACCTAGCGTAATTACTAAATCTGGCATGGTAAATCAATCTATGGAGGTCGTTATTTTGCTTGTTTGTATGAAAAGATGTGAAAATTTGTTATTTTGCTTGACATCGTCAAAGTGGACGGTCCATTGCGCAGGTAGATCCGGTCAAGCATGGCACATGCCTTGTATATTCTTAAAAAACAAGGAACACTGCCACGAAATTCTATAATTAGAAATAAATAGTAATCATTCAGGGTCTTACTGAAAGTGCAAGTTCAATTACACGTGATGTCTTTATATTCTTACCAAACGAAACGTGACAATGAATCAAGAGCCAGAGAACGAAAGCTTATACCGCACCTCTCCTCCCATGCGGATGCGAGGCACAAATTCTCACTGGAGTACTCACATACTCAGTTTTAATAAAAGC
>OX419335.1:22129498-22149498 GCA_948470475.1 Galaxea fascicularis
TCCCCATAGGATCAGCTTATAGAATTGTATTTATACCGGTAGCACCTATTACGTAAACTGTATTCTTTTATGGTGTAACCTGTTTTGTAATTAATCTTAATTAATCCAATAGTTTTCTTTCCTTTTCTCTCATTTTACACCTTGCGTTTGCATATCTAAAAAAGAACGAAGCAGGAACACGTCCGGATCCAAGCACATTTTCATTACTGAGAAACCATCAGTAAGCCATTCCTAAATACACGACAAAGAGCCATTTGCCGGGGAACGCGAGTGCTAAATAGCTGGTCGAAGCAATCGAAGGACAAGAGTAAAGCTCTGTCGAGGTAGGCCGTTGGAAACCGGACAGCTGGAGTAAACCGGAGAAGACAAGTTGAAGAATACCGGACTGCGTGAAGACGTCATCAGAAGAAGTAAGTTAAAAGTGGAAGTGATAACGGGAGTTTGGTTCGTGGTGTGTGTCAAATGTTGGTGGAACGCTGTTGGGGTCAAGAACAAGGATAAGGACTTCAGACGCAGGGTGAACTGAACTGAACTAAACTACTAAAACGCGTTTTTATTTTTTGTTTGTTAAGGTATATTCTTGTAAATAATTATTTAGCTTACTGTATTATCATTAGTAATCTTATTTTAAGCATGATATTTTTAGAGTAATTGTTGTATTAAATACTTGTAGACTTATGTATAGTTGTTGCGTGTTTTCTCGGGTTTGTTTATGCGTAGTTTTCTTGTTCAGTGTTAGAGAGTGCCCACCTTTGTGGCGTGGTTTCGTCACAGTTTGTCCTGAGGAGTCTAAGTGCTTCACCTTTAAAGTGCACCTAACCCCAAAATATTTTTTTCGCTAAAACAAATCTTTACACCTGTTGGAAAAGCATTGCGCTCTTTTTTGTTCTTTTTTGCCAAATGTTGGCTTTTTATAGGCTTCCAAACTTACGAAAAAATAAGCATGATTTGGTACATGACCGAGTGAGAAGGGGCGTGGGTCTATTCTTGAATTGACGTCACAAACTGATTTGCATCGCATTAAGTCTTTGTAAACATGCATGTCCGGCTCAATTTTGGCTCACGCCTTCTCTAAAAAAGGCGTTAAGATCAAGTGAGTTAGTTTTAATAGACACTCAGGAAGGTGAATTTTTGAGTGATAAAAGGAAGGGCAAAATATTTTTCTCGTGAAAACCTAAAACTTGAATCGACTTGCATGGCGCCCGGCGTAGCGGGATTGGGTTGTTGAAAAACAAAATGAATCAAATCGTTAAGGGCTTTCACTTTACCACGACATGTTGCAGCTCAACAAAGGATCACAGAACAGTTTACCATTAATGGGAAGATTACGACGAGTAGCTCAAGACTGGTGGACGAGCTATAAGTTCTTTGTTTGAACAAACTGTTTGCTATGATTACGGATGCGTGTTTTTAAGTGTACGTGTATTTTCAAGGAACAAAGACTGAATGCATAATTAATGTATGAGGCGGTGCAGACATCTTGCCAAATTTTCCCCTGATGTTATTCACTGGCAACAGAATGAGTCCTCGTAAAATTAAGGTTAATATCACTTGTGTGTTTTGCCCTCGTCGCTGAGTGACTCGAACAATTTCAGCAACTTTTGACGAAAACACGTGATAAAAATCCCAAATTTTTTCACGCTGTTATTTGTGCTGTTAACCGCAGAAGCATCTTCCGAATCCATTGAGGCTAACAGCTCGTTTTCAACCTCATTTTCTAGGTCGTACAAGACGTGTGAGTCATAATAAAAACCAAAGGAATTGAAAAATTGGGTCGATGGCGTGACAACCAAAGCTGCGTACATCTGTGCTCTCATAAAGTACGCTGTTTTAACCAATCAGAGCGCGCGTTATATCGAAACTTTATTATAAAAATATCTAAAGAACAAAACATGCAAATATGATCGTTAATGGCGGTCAGGAAACAGAATAACTTTAATAAAATTAAAAAAAAAAGAAACACTCAGCCGGACTTCTCACCTTCCTCCATTTCCACGTGTTTGTTGACCTTCAAAAATTAGGGGTGGTCCACAGTGGTGGTTCATGGACCGGGGTTTATGTTTTGTATACGTCCGTATCCAGAAGACTGCAAAAAAAATGTTTTAGATTTTACAACTGACTCAAAAACTATAAAACGTTAGAAAGAAAATAAAAACAGCATAGATTCAGATGCGAATGAAACAGAAAATGTCCGGCGAAGAATTAGGCAGTCCTTTTATCTTTGTCAGGAAGGAACGCTTCATCATCGCCTCCTGTTTGAATGGTGTCTACCTCACTGGTAAATCCTAAGACAAAGAAAAAGAATAAAACAGCTGCAGAGTGCAGAAGAGCACAGTGGCAGAAGGAATACTAAAACGAAGGAGAACAAGCAACCAACCACTAAGCAAAACTAAAGGCAGATGCTTTTTCATTTGTAAATTAGCAGCCGTTATCATCAGGAGCTACTCACTAATAAAGGACTATATCTTCCAGTGAGTTCCTAACAAAACAGAAATTGTACACTGCTTGATGGTATATCACAAGGGCTAACATACACAGAATAACGAAAAGAATACTAACCTCGTTACAGCAAAACAAAATGGTTGTAAAAAGAAAACCAACAAAAAAACCCTGTGAGCGATAGTAATATATTCTCATCAGGTCCCCCCACACAAAAAGCCCAGATGCACTAAGATATGGGAGAATCGGCCCAAGGCTTTGCGAGTCGGTAGGCTATGAGAGAACATATTCTATCGCTGCGGGGAGGAGGGTGGGGCGAAATCTTATAGCACGGGTCTAGAGACCTTAAACTTTGCTGCGTGAACTGACTGAATAAACAAGTAACTACTCTTAAATAGAGCAGAAAGGCTCGTGAGAATGCTATGCATTCCCCTGAGCCACGTTGGGGCTTTAGGAAGTATGCAGTGGCTTATCTTGGCTTTGCGCGTGTATTCCCCAAGGTGAGAATAGTCCAGGAACCAATGAAAAGACGTAACGCACAAATTCGCTGGCTTCGTTCCTACTTGACACAGAGCTAGACGGGACAAAAAAGTGTTACAAAATACGGATGTGAAAAAGTATCGTACGACGCACAATTGCCCAGGTGATTAAGATAGAAGTTCTCTCGCTCTCATTAGTCAAGGATCATCGGTGTGACCGTATGGCACTAAATCATCTGTGAAATGGCGATTTTTGTGTGTGTGTGTGGGTGTTTTGTGGGACTAATTTTTGCGATTAGCACAGATCATTTTTTCGCTGGGAATGAATTTTTGCAATGTTAAAAAAAGTCGCGTTCAAACGGAACTGAACTTTCATTTATTATTTGAGTGTACAAGCAATCGAACTATAGTAATCCCGAAAAGCACTAAAGATTAAAGTTCCGCTGAAAAAAATTTAATGGTAAGTTTTGCAAAAAATTGGTATAAACGTTGTCAATGTAGACACGAACTTGAATCAATTCAAGAAACAACATTTAGTGGCAAACAGAATTTACGACAGAATATCAAAGCATGGCAGTTAATGAGGTCAACTGATAAATGTCTCTCGAAGTTTAACCGGTTTTAATGAGAAGCAAGCACGGCAGTTTTTTAAAAGTAGGTTGTTGCCACTAACTGGCGGCTTCCGACCACCAGCTGTACACAGTCTGCCAGTACCAAAACACAATAGATTTTCCATCTTCTCTGATCACATGAAATTCATACCCGAAGCTACTCTTTACCGAGAAGTAATTTCATAAAGAAACGATTATAGTACTCCAGTGAATCTTTCTCCTGTCCAATGGCCTCAATCCTGAAGCAATTAATCTTGCTGGAAGTTTCGGGAATTGCCAATTTATCTTCATGTTAAATGTGGAAAGTGGGTGTAACTTCCAAATAAAGGAGGGCTAAACACTCCAGCACTGTGTGAACGCGCTTTATTGATTAGAGAAACGATGCTGAAAACGGATGTTTAAAGCCGTTGTTGAAAGAGGGTTAAAACTAAAATACAAACAAAGAAACGAATGTTACAGAGTGAACTAAAACGGACGGAAAACTAGGCAAAAACGACACTTACATTTGTTAGGTGCTGGGAAAGAACTGCACTGATGCGAAGATGAACTGCAGAGCGAAAATCTAACTGCCGCAAGGCGAAACTAATAACTTGAAAACTGCCGAGAGAAGAGAAACGATTACACTACCTTTGTAGCGGCCCTAGCGCGCCGCTAGTTTGTTGACTGTCACGTTGTGTGACAGCCCGGCTCCGTCATCATGCGCTTGCGCAATCAGTTGTTGTTGTTTAGTCTCGACCATGCGGTCCGAAGGCAAGCCCGGAAAGGCGTGAGTTTTCGTTTTTTTATGTCTTTATTTTCGCCTGCATTTCGTTTATAGTTTCCTCCTGTCTCTCAGTTTTGACAGGTGTAGGTATATGTGTTACTCAGAGAATATAGAAGATGTCAAGTAATTAAACGCCTGTTCAAGCCACATGGGTATTGTGTTCCTTCTGGACCCGCGCCGGTACAACCTTCAATACTAAAGAAGAAAACGAACATATTACAATACATTATACGACGGACACGCTAAAATACATTCCGCACGCAATAATCTTAAAAGGAAAAAATACAGAAGACAGTAATGAACGGGCGTTTAGATCTTTACAGCGGGGTTTAACTTTTCTGGTTGAATTGGCTACAACTTAGCTTCTCGTTAGACAAATTTAGCCTTTTCCTTTAAAAAAGGGAATTTTGTAAAAATAAAAGCATTTTCAAATATTTCTTCCTCCTGTGTGTGCAGTCAGTCAGTTTAAGGTGATTTCCTTAAGAACGATGTACTACCCACTCAGATTTTTTTCAAACTTGGCACAATTGATAGCCATGCATAGGACATTCAAAAAATCCAATAAAAAGATGGGGTCACCGTGCTTGTTTTTGCCCTGCTTGCCCGTTATTGTAAGTACTTTTTGCTGAGTTGTGCGAGAAATGTTAATTCGAAACTTTATCAACCGGAAAAATTGCAAATTGCAGTGCAAAAACTATGAATATTACTAAAACCTAGCGCTGATTCGTCTTTCTTTGCTATAATCTTTCAGAAAAGTGATTTCAAATTGCCCGATGCATGTTGCAAATAATGAAAGGAAATTGGACCGCTATCTCATATTCTCATACTCCTCCCTGGCTCCAAATGCGGAGTTTTACGTAAAAGAAAACTGTAAGTAAATCTCAGTATGTATATAACAAAACCTATTCCTTGACCTGCCCACGTGACGTTCACTGACGACAAATGGCCTCAATTATCAAACGATTTTCTGTCACAGCTTTAAAAAGCGACCGAGATCTCTTTCCCTTCTCTGTTTAGAATATTCGTTCGTCAGTAAAGGCAAAGTTCAAAAAGCACGAATTGTGGACTAAAATACAGTAAACAGCCGCATATAAGAACAAGTGGATTAAGAACACCAAGCTGAAATTTGGCCAATAAAGCCCCATTTTTATGAGAACAAGATCAGCCTGAAATTTGTAACATGTTCTTATAACATGGAAAAAGTGTCATAGCACTGCATGTATTTCATGTTAGATGTATTTACTTGTTCATGTCCACCAGTGATTGTTAAATTAACATTTATTCATCTAGGCTGATTTTATTGATTGTGTTCATTTGTTAATACAAACAAATTACAGAATAATTATCTATCATATCGTCCTAAAATATGCCAATTATACCTCTAGCAACATGTTTTGAATAGTATTACTAAATAAAACATTTTAAGAACATTGTGAGGCTGATTTGTCACTAACCACCCGATAACTACGAACTCAATCAGCCTGACCTCCGAAATCGTGTGTTCCTATATGCGGGTAATAGACCACTCTTTCTATGGGTTTACCGGCGCATTAAACCACGCAAACCGCAAACCTTCTCTTTTTAATTGACCTAGTTTGATTATCGCCTTCTGTTTCCAAGCTTTTCGTCGCCGGTACAACAAAACATAGGTTTAGCAAAAATGAACCTTACACAGAAAAAAAAAGGCAAACTCAATTGTAATCTGCTCTACCCCTGCATCAAACCGCAAAACCATAATTCTATTTTTTAACCGATCACGGCACTTCTAGTTGTCCCCAGTTCACGAAAGCACTCGAATACGAATATAGACAAGCTCGATCTACAGCAATGCATATGTGATAACCTTGCCACTATAAGCTACCATTACGAAGTATTTTCCCTTATTCGACTTAGCAGACGTAGCCGATTTTACCTTACTCTTTATCGCTAAAATTCAGATTCTTTAAAGAATACCACTCCGAAAGATCGCTTAAATGCTTAAAAATTAAACTTGTGTGGGAAAACAAGGATTGACGTTCAAAACAAAATTTCGTACTTTCGCCTTAAGGTGATTCCACCAAAAAAGAAATTGGTAATCATGTTATGTAATTCAACAAGATGCAATAAAAAGTAGGGGTCACCGAGCTTGTTTTTGCACAACAGAGATGACCTTAATAGTGACTTCATGACCAATGAGGTTCTCGTTACTTAACCTTAGAAGGCAGAAAGCGGTACTAGAATTTCTTAAAAGAGCACTTCTTGGGTCAAGTTATCAGAGAAGTTCACCAAAATAGGCCCTGAACTTACATTACAAACCATCTTAGTTAAAAAGAAGTTAATATTATGAAACAAAATTAAGAATTTGCAGCGTGCGCACATACCTAGGAATACCTAAAGACGTGTTCTTTACAGCATTAAAATGAAAATATTTTAAGGCAGAATTTAAACTTTCTTTGAAATTGAGATATATTGTAGTTAATTTTGTGTCATTTGAATTCGTGCATTAAAAAGTGGGGGTCACCGTGCTTATTGGTGAACTAGTGATCCTCAAAGCGGGAAAATCCTGTCTGAAAAGCTTTACGAACAAGAGAAGACTGGGTCGAGTTTATGTATAGGTAGGGATTGTTTCATCTGTTTAGCC
Organism: Galaxea fascicularis; assembly: GCA_948470475.1. NCBI lineage: Eukaryota > Metazoa > Cnidaria > Anthozoa > Scleractinia > Euphylliidae > Galaxea > Galaxea fascicularis. The sequence continues at coordinate 22,136,411 of OX419335.1, forward strand.
AGAAAGCCCTAAGAGGCATTTTACATATTATGCAACCTTCATCAATGAACTTCCCAAGGACTCACAATTCCACAACTCATCTTCCGGGCAGTGAAAATACCACGCTAAAATAGTTCTCTTTGTCAGTATAAACTAAATTCAAACTTCTATGTGCGGACCATTCCTTTTTCAAGACGTTTGATACAATTGTAGATCGATTCAGCCTTTTTCTTGCAAAAACAATCTTGTTTATACTTAGAGTCCGGGCCAGCAAAAAAAAAAAAACGCTGCCATTTTGGTCATCTTGGATGTCGCAATGTTATGCGTAGTAAGAATGCGCAGTGCAAAACAGGGGAATCACCTTAAGGCGGGCTGTCTATTAATATATTATTAACTGATCAAGCCCTTGCTTTAACCTTCAACTTGGAATATAAATAATGACTACAGATAACTGTTTGTAACAAGGTGTCATAACCACAAGAGCCGGCTAAGCATTGACAATCGACGTTTGCAAAGTTGATTAAGTGCTCGCTAGGAAAAAATTGGAAATATGTTGTAAGTTCTGTTTTCACAACACGAGCGCAAAGGTCCAAAAAAAAGAATATCAGTTAAGTTGTTTTGGTTTGGAAGACTATGGTGGCCCACTGTTCTCATAAGGAAAAAAAGTCAAAATGTTATAACAAACTGAAAATTTGAGAAATAATGTCAAATTAAATAAAAACAAAATGTAATTTTCTCGTTTTAAAAATATATAGATTAAAAAAACAGCTTGAAAATAAACTAAAGAAACTGTTATGAATTTAAAAAAAAAGTGATAAAAATAAATCGGAAAAATATACATGTACACTGAATGCAAATATAACATATTATTTCAAATGGACATTGAAAACAACAGTAAATTCTCAACCCCAAAAATCAAAATAAAGAAAGGATATCCTTGTGAAATAACTATGAGAACACTGGTCCACACACTGGCCCATCGTTCTCATAGCGTTTCAAAATTCAATTTAAGTTTTGTTCGACTGGCCCATTGTTATTATAGCCCGCAACACCTAAGGTCAGTGGTTTCCTCATTTTCAAAATGGCGGCTCGCTTCCGTAGCTCGGTATGGGAGAAGGACGAGCAATCGAGGAGCGATCTTAAGTGCTATGTTTTAGCAAATTATTCCAGACAAGAAATACTAGATTTTGCTACTCGGGGCTACCCTGTATATGCGTGGAGTCAGCCCACACTAAGTAGGAGATTCTTTATGACACTAAAAAAGAGGAGGCCAAGAAAGATGGAAGGTCCAGGGCAGTACTTTGGGTACTGGGCCAAGATCCACAGGTTATTGTAGTCTTTTTAGGAGGCGAGTGCAATCTTATTTAATTCTACAAAGGTCACTGAGAAGAAAAGGTGAGGTTCTAGCTCCATAGGCTTTTTAGGTATTATCTCTAGAGGTGACGTTATTCCACGGAAAATCACATCGACGAGAGAGGAGATAAGCTTATTAAATGCAATAACTTTTACACATATGAATACATCATAATTACACGAGCTCACCTTGTCCTTTCTGTGAGGGATTTGCTCGATGCTTGTGTACGACGGTCCTTGCAAGTCTTTACAGTCCGCCTACAAGTTCATGTAATGCCCTCGAGTTATCTAGAAAGCCTATAGAGGGTCATTCCATTTTTTATCCGCACCCCCCCTAAAGATGGCTGAAATTCGATCCCTAAATTTTTTGTCGGCACCTTTGAAAAAACTGTCCTAAGGGTCAAAATTTTGTCGGCTTCTTTGAAGAAAAAATCTGACCCCCCCCCTTTGCAAAACCTTGCCATCCTTAGGGGGGGGTGCGGATAAAAAATGGAATGACCCAGAGCTACAACGAGTTGCAAAAATACTTGAGACACTGTACGCCATTTGGCCTTGAATGACGCTTCCATGATCTTCCGCTTTCCCTCCCCCTCCCCCTCTTATCTAAGTTGTTAACGGTGCAACACCATGCTCGAAACTTTGAGGAACAACTTTGAAATGGGGAGAGGGAGGGGGTATGTATTGTATTTCACAGATTTGTTAGCAGCAGCGTTTTAGATAAAGAAGAGACGTTTTTGATTGCGAATGTCTCAACAATTTTGCAACTGGTTGTAGAACCTCACCTTTTCTTCTCAGTGACCTTTGTAGAATTAAATAAGATTGCACTCGCCTCCTAAAAAGACTACAATAACCTGTGGATCTTGGCCCAGTACCCAAAGTACTGCCCTGGACCTTCCATCTTTCTTGGCCTCCTCTTTTTTAGTGTCATAAAGAATCTCCTACTTAGTGTGGGCTGACTCCACGCATATACAGGGTAGCCCCGAGTAGCAAAATCTAGTATTTCTTGTCTGGAATAATTTGCTAAAACATAGCACTTAAGATCGCTCCTCGATTGCTCGTCCTTCTCCCATACCGAGCTACGGAAGCGAGCCGCCATTTTGAAAATGAGGAAACCACTGACCTTAGGTGTTGCGGGCTATAATAACAATGGGCCAGTCGAACAAAACTTAAATTGAATTTTGAAACGCTATGAGAACGATGGGCCAGTGTGTGGACCAGTGTTCTCATAGTTATTTCACAAGGATATCCTTTCTTTATTTTGATTTTTGGGGTTGAGAATTTACTGTTGTTTTCAATGTCCATTTGAAATAATATGTTCTATTTGCATTCAGTTTACATGTATATTTTTCCGATTTATTTTTATCATTTTTTTTTTAATTCATAACAGTTTCTTTAGTTTATTTTCAAGCCGTTTTTTTTTAATCTATATATTTTTAAAACGAGAAAATTACATTTTGTTTTTATTTAATTTTGACATTATTTCTCAAATTTTCAGTTTGTTATAACATTTTGACTTTTTTTCCTTATGAGAACAGTGGGCCACCATAGAAGTCCCAGAGGGCGGCTTGCTCTCGAGCATGGTGGCTTTTGCACCATGTGATCGTAAACTGCATACTGCCTATTATGCAAAACAAAGCAAAAAAGGAAAATTGATAACGACGAACAGACAATATACATCCATATTGATACAACCATATTTCATTAACTCTTCTCACCTAACTAGTTAAGCATCGATAGGTTTTATCAGTTTTAAATTCAATTAATTATTAACGAAGCCTTATACGGGGTATGTATCTTGGCCGTTACATATTTCTGTTTGCTTGGCGTCTTCACTTGTAAGAGTCAAACACGGATCAATACAATAACTTCGACTGCTGAATTAAAACCAACACAGCTGCCTTTGAGTCATGGTCTTCTCACGTCAAGTATCTGCCATAATTCTTTATTTTTAAAGTCAATTATAGACATCAATCCAACCCTCGGGCACTGAGGCAGAAAGCTATTAGTGTAGTGAGCTTTCCCTTTTGTGTGCAGAGGGAGGGTCATGGAGGCTCAACCCCGCCCCAAACTTTGAAAGCAGTTTTACCAAAAGATTCTACGACGGTCACGGTAGCGAAAACATTATCTCTTTTAGTGAATTCGCGTTCTATCTGCAATTGCATAGCGACTCTTCCAACTCGCGAAATTGTAGGCGAATTCTCCTGAAATCAAATTCCAAGGACCGGTTAATTCCAAGTTTAGAAAGAAAAACAAAAATTTGTAGTCTGGTGTTTATGTGCTCCAAAAAAAGGTGAAATTTTGAAGTAATGTGGCGAATGTGAAGAGTTGATGTTTTGCGTAGTTATCCCATGGTCTTAATTGATGTTCTCCTTGTTGTCCTCGTCGTGCCACCTAAAAGTTCCTGTCTATGACAAGAGAGGGAGGGGGGGAGCTTCGCTTGGCCAAATGCTGAGGCTCCCCCCCTCACCCCAGTCATACCAACCTTGTTACGGGCCTGTTTATGATCACAATGTCAAACACAGATGACGATTGAATAGACCACTAAATCATGTACGACTAAAGCATCTGCCCTTAAATTGTAGCGTTGTTACATGAAATGACCTTAAAATAACTTGATTATGTCACTTCGGTGCTCTAAAATTCCCCATACAATTTATAGGACTAAAATTCCAGTAAATTGTATGGGACACTGTGCTTCGGGATACAGTGCAGGCGATTTGTGTCCCCTCATAACGTTTCTTTTCAAAGTCAACTATTCTCGGTTTTCACATGACGTCATCAAAATTAAAAAATAAGGAATTATCGATCCTTTTGAGATTTTAGTTTAGCTAGTAATTACAACAGCTGAAGACTTATCTTTTCACAAATTTTCAGTTTGATTGGGTTTTTCGTCCTATGATAAAGCAAGGTTGAATTTCTAAACTTTTGCGTGACACGATATTACACTGGCGGCCGAGAATGCTTTCACATAGCTTAAAAAAAGTGACAGCCGCTGAGATTTCGCAATCTTAACAGTCCTTGAATGAGCATAAGTACTCATGTAGATGTTTATGGGCCATCAGAAGACGACTTTAGGCTTTTTATAGCAAAACTTGGTGACATATGTTTTTGTTAGCTTTCGGCCGCCATACTTGTGCCCCTCAGAGGGACACAAACATGGCGTCTCCATACAAAAGCTTTCAAATTTGGGTAGAACATTTCTTCGAATATATCCCGCACAGATCTGAATCTTTGCGAGACTGTTTGAATATTCATCTTCTTTTGTCTCTTTGATTCTTGACTTTATTTGTTGGACGGTTTTGATGATGCTGGGACAGTGAAAACCAGCAATAGTTATTAATTTACCCCTCGGGTATTTAAACACTATGAGTGTAGTGAGAGTTGACCCTTTTTTTCTGACCACATCTCCATATCAGGAGGAGGGCGGTTCATCTTTTTCTTTTCTTTTTGGAAACAACGGCTGGATGCACGTCTGGTGTGAGTTGAACACTCACGTATCATTAATAGAAATGTACATTTTGAAATGAAATCGTTTAGATTAACTTAAGGCTCTGGATTAAAATAGTCGGAAGAAGAGGAACCTTTCGCAAATCATTCCATGCGTTTTGACTACGTACTCGACTTTCCTCAGAAGAGCATACAAGCCATTGCATTGATAAAATACTTGAAACGGTAGGTTGATATACAGAATACTTTTTTAAGTTTTAAGTTTGAATGTTGTTCTTTCTTTTGTACCTATTTATCACTTCGCATCTCGATGTAGATCGCCTGATATAAAAAATCACTTGTACGATGTGACTGACTGGAGTAGTTATGGCATTTCTTGCCGAGAATAATCCACCTGCCCTAGCGGCGCAATTACGACAACCAGCTGTAAAGGTCTTTGGAACATATCACAAAGTTTTCCTCTATTTTTTGCCCTTTATGGTCTCCAAAGATGTTGCGAAGCTATTAAGTTTATTAAAAACTTGGTAATTAACTTACGTCCTTTCAAAATGCCAACATCGAACTGATTTTATGAATCTCAAGAAGAACTAAGACGGGACGTTGCTTGCTAGAAGGCATACATACATAAATAACAATCGGATTTTAGAGTAGCATTGTAATGCTAATACCTCCTAGAGACACACGTACAGCAATTACACAGATAAATAACCTGATAACATTCCAAGAACACTACACAATAAAACACAATAACACAATTATAACACTACGAAAAGGCTGAAAATGTATTAAGTAATACAAATCACCTGTCACATCTACAATAACACTTAAGAAAATCATCAAAATCTAAAATACAGATCTCATCAGTTTTAAAATATTATAAATCATCAAGAGCTCGCACAGATTGATCTAAATTGGTCGATGTTTTCGCAGCAGAAAGTCTAAAAGAATAAAGCTCATATGTTGTTGTGTGAACCCTCGGCTGAACCACACTAATTTTTCTCAGACGATCATACGATTAAAGTTTGTACAGAGGTACTCTGAATCGTTTCGAATATGAATGAAAACGTCTTTTAATTTGCACACACTTAAAATAATGTTCAAAACACGTTTAGTAAGAGATGAGAGTATAACTTTCAATACAGTACTGATGATGTGTTTTACAAGGCTGAAGGACTAAAGAAAGCGCAGCCAACCATTTTGGGTACGATCAAAGGAGGCACCGAGAAGCACCGAGCGTGAATGTTTTGGAAAAAGTTAAAGTTATTTAGGAATTGAATTGGTTTAGAATAAGTTTAAATCAATTTCGTAGTTATGGTGTCTTAGGCTATTATTTGTAAACATAAGTTCTGTATCAGTAGGATTAGTTTTACTTACTATTAATATTGAGTGTTTTTTTTCCCACTTATTAAACATCAGTAATTTTAATTCAATTTATGGTGGTGTGTTGGGAGATTGTGGGAAGGGGTTTGTTTGTTTCGCATTGTTTTTTTTTTGTTTTCGCTTTCGTTGTGCGTACCGGGGAAAATCGCCGGACTCACGTCACAAATTACAAAATAATTCAAGGACAGAACAGCGTGACACTTAATCCTCTCAGAAAGAGATTCGGCCTTTTGAATGAAAACTTTATTGGTACATCGGATATTCCCACAAAACTAATTTGAGATCTAGTGAAAACCTTTGTCCAACAGATCATCTCATTCTCAGTGGAGGAGGAATTAATGCGCCTTTGAATTTTGTAATTCAGCTTTGAAACGAGGCAATGGTTGGGAAACAAATCCAGAAACTGAACATCAAGCAAGGCTGCTCATGCGCAGTTGGGACAGTATTCAACGACCTGTTTCGCTCGATGGTAATGTCGTTTGCTGTATCGTTCCTGATGAAGGTAGCGGAGCTGCCACCTTACCAAGTATGGATCGCTATGCTGATTATGCAGGTCACTAATGCTTTCATTTCTACGATAAATGGTTATTTGAGTGACCAGGTTAACATACCCTTTGTTGCAAAGAAGCTGGGGCGCAGGAAGGCATGGCATCTTGTGGGAGCAATGCTGATGGCTGTCGGACTTCCTCTTCTGTTCAACAGATGTCTCTTTTGCAGGGAAAATACGGAGAAAACCTGGCAACCCCTGGTTTACTATGGGTTTTCTTTATTTCTTATAAACCTAAACTATAATATGATGGAAATCACGCACCTAGCAATCATCTCGACTGCCACTGACACGTTCAGAGAGTTAACTGCCGTCACCTCTATCAGGTAGGTTTACAATATTCATACTTGGGGCACCATCCATTAGTGCTACCCATACTAGGAAATGCCAAAAACGTTTTGTGAAGAAAATATCACAATTTCGAGTTATATTATACACAAAAAACATGATGAACTATCCCAAAAACATACGGCATGCCGCAGAAGTTTGTACATGAAAAATAATTTCGTTTAAAAAAAAAAACTCTCAGCTCTGTTATGATGCACAGAGGAAGAATTAGGACCGGCCATATGTTCAGTTCAGATAAATTGAAGATTAAAAAATATTGTTCTTTCGGCTTCGAACTATTTTTAGAACTTACCGAGAAAATACTTATGACTTGCCACTTACAGTTTGAATTATTTTTATCTTATTGATAGGACTGTCTTCAGTTTTTTGAGTGGCATTTACGTCTACCTGATCACTTGGGGGCTTCTGGGACAGGATAGCACAGATGATTTGACACCAAATAACCAAACGCAATTTGAGGTTTCTGTATTTCTATCAATATTAATCAAATCGGTTAAAATTCTAAAGTGGGCTACTTTAGCGTTCAATCTGGCATGTCTTTCTTAACTGGCGGATATATACTCAAAATAGATCAAATTGTAAAACAAAAATAGACAGATAATTCACTATCGTGTGGTCCAGAGGACAACTGTATGAGTAAAATTAATTGAATGACATTTTGAACAACAACCTGAACGGAACGAATCTTCAAAGTCAAAAGATGACTTTCCCTCAGATTGTTCAAACGTCAGTCACCGTTACCCAGTAACAGTCACCCACAACACTCCACTTACCAAGAAGATCATGCTTTTTCAAGTTACGGTATCATTCCTAGGTGCCAAACCCTTTACCAACTTACTAAAATTCAGCTAAATGTCATCATGAACCCTCTGCAATGCCTTCTCAACTTTAAACTTACAAAGTAGTAGCAAAGAGTTTAGAAAACTCAATTTTATCATATTGTCTCATTCTGTTACAACACCAGAAAGGCTTTGTGATGTAATTACCTCGCACTGTTTATAAAAATCCCTAAATATTAATTAAACGTTTTTAAACAGAGTATTATGAATGAAGGAGAAAACATTTTAGTTTTCCTGGGCGGGTTTTGATATTCAATATTGAAAAGATCTAAAGGTACGATTTATATCTCTTAGCAAAAACTCAGATAAAATTCTTAATTCTTAGTAGCCATTATTTTATTACTATTATTACTATTATTATTATTATTATTATAATACAGCGCCATAATGAGCTAAGAGATCTTGAGGCAGACATGCTCAGCATGGTTTGCAAAGATGTCGAGATTGAGCCCGTCCTTCAGGAGCTCACGGGAGAGTCGCTGCCAAGCGGAGCTAACAGAGCTCCCGACGCTCGCCTAGACATCCATGCCAGAGGTTTTTGGGAAAGGCAAAGGTCAGCGTTCTTTGATGTACGAGTATGTTACCCCAACGCTGATTCTTATAGAGACCTGGACCTCAAGCAGATATACAAGCAGCACGAGAACGACAAGAAGCGATTGTATACGCAAAGAGTGATGGACGTGGAACAGGGAACATTTACTCCATTAGTCTTTACAACAACAGGCGGCATGGGAGAAGAGTGCAAGAGATACCATGACAGGCTGGCAGAGTTAGTCGCAGCGAAGAAAGGAGAGGACTACGCCACCACCGTCTCTTGGATACGTTCTAAAGTCTCCTTTGCCATCCTTAGGTCGGCTCTACTCTGTCTTAGAGGGTCAAGAACAGTCAAAAGAACAACTAGAAGTAATGTTCAAGAAGCAGACTTTGAATTAGATAGATGCCGTGCCAACATTTAGGTTTCAGAAGCGGACTTTGAGTTAGATAGATGCCTTGTCAAAATCTAGGTCTTAGGTTTTTATACACATATATATATTTTTTATTATATAACTATAGCTTCATGGTTTATCGAACATTTCTTTCTTATTTTGAAATTTGTGTTTTGTTAAACACTTTGGCTATTTACAAAAGCAGTTACAGACTATGACACGGCCGCCTCATTGTTCAAGATTTTTATCTTTTTTTAATTATTATTATTAATATCGAACACTTATTTATCGAACACTTTTTTATTGTGAAATTTTAATAATTGAATGTAATAACTATGTAAATATTCAAATGTTCTTTTTAGCTTTCTTATTATTATTATTATGATGATGATTATTATTATTTTTATTATCATTACAAGTGAAACCGGAAATAACAATATATAATTATATATCCCATAAAAAGGTAGATATAAGGCAAAGAAACAAAATGATGGCCGAAAAGGGTAACTTTTGATGCCATCAGGAGCTCCTGATGCCATATTTTACGGCGAGACATGACCGTGAACCTTCTTCAGGGGCAACACTGAAGCAAAGTAAAAATGGAGAAAACGGTTACAATACATAAATAGAAATAATAGACGTGTACTGATGCGGCTACCAAAAAAAAAAGTTAGTTGAGAGAGAGAGAGAGATGCTCTGAAAACACGCCTATCCGCTCTTGTTCTGACAGTTTTTTTAGTTCACGATAAACCAAAAATTAAATGTTTTGCAATTTTTTTTTTTGGTTAAAATTACGAAGGAAGACATTGCCCGCTATGTTTGTCATCGAATCGTAGATTCTCCACACCTCGCGATTCACACGTCATTTTGTTTAACCAATCACAGAAAGTGAATCGACCTTCTGAAACGAAGTGACGGTTTGCTTGCGATAGCGCTGTAGCTTTGGTGAAAGTGGTATTTGCGGTCAAGTTTAACAAAGTAATGGGAAATTTCTAGTCCGAAGCTTAACTACATTCAAAACGGTGAAATGATTTTGAAATTTGGTTGATCCTGTCTCATAAAACCTTAGACCAAGTCAGTGGATTAACGAGCACTTGAACGCTGTGCGATATCTCGTTCGACTCTCTCGTTCCGCCACTTCGACTCGGTCACCTGAAATGTGTTAGACTGTGAAAGATTTGTGTGGTGAAAAGCTGAAATGGTCGCCAAAATGGGAGATTTGCCGTCAAATTCAACTAAGTAATGGAAAATTTCCAGTCCGAAGCATAAAACTTTAGATCAAGTCAATGGATTAACGACGTCCACGTCAACGCTGTGCGATACCTCGTTCGACTCGACTCTCCTTCCGCCACTTCGACTAGTACTAGGTCACCTGAAGATGTGTTAGACTGTGAAAATATTTTTAACTGGCCACTCTGGGAAGAATTATATCAAGGCTTGATGGACGGCTTTTTGGATCTATCTAAAGCGTTGTGAAAGGGATTGTATTCGCGCCGCGACTGCATTCGACAACACATAAATTTTCCCGCCGTGCTTGGAGCATGACTAAATTAAGACGAAGGATTTGCGATTTACGCAGTGGCCCGATGTAGCCTTTTCGACGATTGGATAAGGTATTTACCGTTGACCTTTTATTTAGTCGTTTTCTTAAAAAAACTTACGGTCAACTGATAAGCCAGATAAGCGTTGTCTTTGTTTATGTGCCCAACGCTCAGCAAGAAGTTAAGCCTACTCTCAAATTTGGTTTTCAAGTTTATCGTCAGTTTGTTTGTGCAGTTTGTGAAGAAGGTTTTCAGGATTTCTGTGTTGGACCCATTCTTATAGCAAATTACATTTTAATTTCCCCTCAATTTGAAAAATAGATTCAAATGAAATTTACATTGTTGTAAAAAGCTTTTTCGTCAGACTACCATTCTCAATAGGTGCCACAAACCAGGAGCATAACACTTTGTAAAACTGACAAATCTATTAAAACAATTATTTTCTAATCTTTCTTTGTTTTTTCGACTGGTTCTTGGTCGGTTTTGACATAAACTTAAGTACTTGACGTCTTCAGAGTTATTGAGCTTACATGTAAGTACTTTCCGCGTTTAGCAAGCACGTACACGAACTCGCACAAACAGCCGTGATTTTAAAACGTTTCTCTGTTTCTGCTGAATCTTTGACATACAATTTTTAGCTTTATAAAAATTGAATTAAATTATGTGAACCCCCATGCATTACAACCTCTGTGAAAACGTTTTTTGTAGTACAGTAATTTTTCAGATACAACAAAATGTTTCGCCACTCAAATTAAACCTCGGGTAATCCATTTGAAAGCACGAACTGTTCCAGTATTTGTTTATGCGCAACTATTTTTCTTGGGCCAATACTTTGAATAATGGGTTTATTGTACATTTTGTTATAAATGTAATAGGGAATTTAGTTCATGGACAGTATAAAATAAAGTTTTGATGTCTGTGCCAATGAAGGTAACGTTTTAAGTTCCGGTTGAAAATAACGTAATCATTTATTCTGTCACTGTTTACGATACGTTTTTAACTTTCAAATATCGTATTTAGTAAAATTACTGAGCTTGCATCGGTTGCCTTAAGCAAATTGTTTCATTTAATGTTAGCATTAATTTGATTTCATTGGCATTGCTGCAACTTCTAGTTTAAGTTTCAAGAAATCAAATGCCTTACTGAAGTCGAGATAAAGAACATCCGACTCTTGTCCAGCGTCAAGAGTTTTACCCAGATCGTGAAGTACTGTAAGTAATTGTGTAACCCAGGATTTCTTCGGATCACTGAGCCATGCTGTTTAAAATCGGCTTAGAAATAATATCAGTTTAACATGGAAATTAGGATAGCAACAGAAAAGCTACGATCTATGAATGGGGGGTGAAACAAAAGAACAGAAGGAGTAGCGAATGGGCAGACATTTCACGACAGTTGGTAGCATTTTTCCTTTGCCCCAATCGATAACATTTCTAAACCAGCAAATAAAAGTCAAAACTTTTACCAGTACTAGAATATCAAATGCCCTTAAGGCTGAAGTTCCTCAGCTTGGACTGGAAAGAGATACCCAGTCTACCCTCCGTCACCTGCCAGTGGATGCTTATTACGTTATACTTCAGTTGTTGTGATCGGCTACTGGTTTTATAATAACCGAAATGCCATCCAGGGAAAGGACAACTAAGTGCTCTCAGTGCTATTCTTAAAACACAATTGCATTGCAGTGGTAAATCGCTCTGGCCTGAGCTTATTATTTTAAGTAGCACCATGGAAGATAACGTTTCCATAAGTTTGAGAAATAGGAAAAAGACCTCTGTTCTTTTCCACATAGAAACATCTTGCGTCCTGCCCTGCTGAAAAAGATCACTGCACCAATCCTAACTGCCCCGAATTTGTTAAAGGTCGGATATCCAGCGACATGTACAAGAGAAATGCCTGTATCGCCGGCTACAGTGTTCTTTATGGGGGGAATCGATTACAGCGGTAGTTCTAAAGGTCAGTGTGAGTGGAATGCATTTTACAAATCGAAGGAGTAGAAAGTTTGTCCGTTTGAAACTTGGAAGAAAGCAATTCAAAACGGCGTCTCAGGATTTATCACTGTGTTAAATGTCCAACTGTACTTGGTTTTTATTGGTACACCGGCTTTTCGTGTCAACACCATCTTGAGTCTAAGGGCCGAATGATGAATACATAGAAGTCGTGTAACGTTTACCGATATGCGGTAAGTTTGTTCTTTACTTTCCAGAGTCAGGAAGCGCACGATTGCAAAATATTCCCTGTCCAATGCGGCAAATGCGGCAGAGAGGGAATTCTGGGGGGATAGGTAACTATAACAACCTTGGTTAAAAGCTTCAGTCACATGACGGTATATTTAGATCACGCGATACCATGGCAACGCTTCTGTTGGCTGCATGATAAAACTGAAGTGTCAGCAGCACCTTTTTCCTACTTTAATGCAAGCATAAGGTTGTTTCAAAGCGTAATACCATACTAATTTAACACTAAGATTTGAATCTCCCCGTCATAAATCGCTATGGTAGCTTCCACGCATGTAGAGTGAACTCGAAACGAATCGAACTTGTTTGTGTTGGACCAGCATGCACACTGAGTTTTACAGTATAGAAACCGGCGTTATTTCTCTGAGTTATTATTTAATTTGCCATTTATCCTTTGCACAGATGGAAAGTCACGTGAGTCCGGTCAACGGTGACTGCCAAGCGGTCGAGAGAAGTTGCAGATTTAATCAAATCGGATGTAATGCGAAACAGGTTTG
>OX419335.1:22154498-22176998 GCA_948470475.1 Galaxea fascicularis
ATGCATTAAAAACGAGATGAATTCAATTTGAACTCTGAAAACTCTGAGAACTCTACAACACAGTTGTAGGTTTCGTCTCAATCTGTGCCGAGCCACGTCAAGGTTCCGCTCTGGTTGTTCTTTATAAACTTCGTATCATTTACATGTATTCCGGAGGGAATAAAGTTAATGATGTTGTCCCACCAGTGAAGGGATCCCGTGATGGCCCGTCTCAACGTTCATAATTTCCGAAACGTCTCATATAATGCTTACCACGTATTAGCGAAAATGAACTCATCCAGTTCCAAACTGCAATGCAAGAGCCCTAACTAGAAAGTAAAGTAGAGACCTCGACCAACCCGATCCCGAAATACGTTTAAGTTTCTGCATTTCCGAAAGTTGAGAAAGCCTGCGGAAAATTGTGTCCAGCGGATTTACGAGCTGCGGAAACATGACGGCTTCTACAAAATCCGTTTCTCGTAAACCTTGCGGATACACGAGTTTAAGGAATGCGTTTCCGCGTGGCCGCAGGTACGGAAACGTAACCTAGGCCTGTGTTTCCCGTAACGTTTACTTGAATATCCGTTTGTGGATATTCACGTTTCAGTTAAGGAAACGTTAAAAGAGACCGGAAACGTAAACGCCTTATTTCACCCTGTGGATATATATATATATAATGTCAAACACAGATGGCGGTTGAATAGACCGCTAAATCACGTAAGACTAATGCATCCGCCTTTAAATTGTGGCCTTGTTACGTCAAATGGCCTTAAAATAACTTGATTATGTCGCTTCGCAGGAACTAGCCTGTGGTGCTCTAAAATCCCCCATACAATGTATAGGACTAAAAGTCCAGTAAATTGTATGGGACACTGTACTTCGAGATACAGTGCAGGCGATTTGTGTCCCCTGATAACGTTTCTTGACAAAGGCAACTATAGTTATTCATTTGCCCCTCGGGCATTTAAACACTATGACTACTGTAGTGAGAGCTGCCCTCTTGACATCTCTTCATCAGAAGGAGGTCGCATCATCTTTTTGTATTTCTTTTTTTGTAAACAACGGCTGGATGCACGTCTGGTGTAAGTTGAACACCCACGCATCATTAACATAAATGTTCATTTTGAAATGAAATCATTTCGATCGACTTAAGGCTCTGGATTAAAATGGTCGGAAGAAGCAAAACCTTTCGTAAATTCCATGCGCTTTGACTACGTACTCGACTTTCCTCAGAAAAACGTGGCTACCCTGCCTCTGTGGTCAAAGTGGTCCATCATCGCGCCCAACAATTTGATCGACAGTCAGCACTACAAACGTCACAAAAGGATAAGAACGACAGAAATCCATTCACCCTCAATTTCCATCCTCATAATCATGTACTCAAAAGTATCATTATGAATAACTTCAAATTACTCCAAAATGATCCCGAGACTGATAGAATCTTTTCGCAACCTCCACTAATTTCATTTAAAAGCGACAAAAACGTCAGCAACTTTTTAGCTAGAAGCGCATTTAAAACTAACGAGCAACCCGACACTTTCAAATACGCACACTCACGGTGTAAAACTTGTCAATTCATTCTTGACACTAGCAAAATATCGGGACCTAGTTAAATGAGATCACCGATCGTTTCACATGTACCTCCGCAAATGTCATTTATTGCCTAAACTGTACGTTATGCAATAAATTATACATTGGCAAGACAGGAAGACGACTAGTCGACCGATTCCGCGAACACCTTCGCAATGTTGAGAAGAGTGACAAGAATGCATCTAAGCTAGTCGCTCGTCATTTTAATCTCGCTAACCACTCCAAACAACACATGGCTATCTGCGGCCTTTCCCTACATCAAGGTACGACGGAAAGCCGAAAGAACCTGGAACAAAAATTGATCTTCCAAATCGGCACCCTTAATCCCCACGGTATTAACGAACGCTATTCATTTAACTAATGTATTCCTAATTTTCACGTTGCCATGTTACCACGAATAACGTAGCTCCTACTGCACTATAAAAACCGCCACAGAACCCATAATTCTTCGATTCGCTCTGACGAAGGGCTAACGCTCGAAACGTCAGCTTTTTAAATCCCTGTACGGTGGTCTATTTACATTTATCAACTCTGTTGATAATACCAAATTTTTGTGTACCACTTCCCCACCGACGCAGCACCACAGTTTCTTTAGAAACTACCTTCTTCTTTCCTCAGAAGAGCATACAAGCCATTGTATTGATAAAATACTTGCAACGGTAGGTTGATATACGGAATACTTTTTTAGGTTTTAAGTTTGAATGTTGTGCTTTCTTTTGTACCTATTTATCACTGCGCATCTCGATGTAGATCGCCTGATATAAAAACTCACTTGTGCTATGTGACTAAGTAGTTACGGCATTTGTTGCTGAGAATAATCCACCTACCCTATAGCGGCGTAATTACGACAATCAGCTGTAAAGGTCTTTGGAATATGTCACAAAATTTTCCTCTACTTTTTGTCCTTTATGGTCTCCGAAGATGGTTGCCAAGCTATTAAGTTTATTAAAAACTTGGCAATTAATTTACGTCCTTTCAAAATGCAAACATCGACATGTCGAATTGACTTTGTGCATCTCAAGGAGAACTAAGACGGGGCGTTGCTTGCTAGTAGGCATACATACATACATACATAACAATCAGATTTTAGAGTAGTGTTTATAGTGCTATAGTGCTGTGTTTATAGTGCTACGCGGCACAACATATATATGTACCCTTAATTTCTCTTCGCCGCGATTCACCATCTTAATCGTCCCCGACTTTCTCTGTCCGACCTCGTAGCTTAGTCGGCAGAGCAAAGGTAGATCTAATCTGGAGGTGGTGGGTTCGATTCCCACCGAGGTCATAAGAACTTTTTCTTTGCCTCGTGTGGTTCCCTGATACCCTTTACTAGGGCTAACGCCTAGTGGGTTTTTCATGGGTTTCTATTAGCACTTTAATTTACACTCCAGGGCCCAGTTGTTCGAAGGCCGATTAGCGCTAACCCGGAGTTAGACTTTAACCCGGGTTTCTTTTTCTTTTTGTCAAAAGCATTTCCTTAAATAGTTTTCTCCATTCTTTTTATAGTATTCAATCATCAAATTGTAGACAAAAATAATGAAACTGAATTTGCTTTTTAAGCTTTCATATCTGAATTCAAATTTCGCACTAACCCTGGGTTATCTTAACCCACCTTTGAACAACCCGGCCCAGAGTTAATTCTCTGTTCCACCACTTGTAATGCTAATAGGCAATTTAAGAAAAGAGGACGGCAACGGCAGCGAGAACATCATTTAAAAATAATATCTCGTTTTTGTAACTCTTTCGGAATCATTCCAATTTGTTAAATTAATGTTCTAAACACGTTTAGTAAGAGATGAGTGTGTAACTCTCAATCCAGTACTGATGATGTGTTTTACAAGGCTGAAGGACTAAAGGAAGCGCAGCCAACCATTTTGGGTAAGATCAAAGGAAGCACCGAGAAGCACCGAGCGTGAATGTGTTGGGAAAAGTTAAAGTTATTTAGGAATTGAATTAGTTTAGGAATAAGTTTAAATCAATTTAGTAGTTATAGTGTCTTAGGCTATTATTTGTAAACACAAGTTCTGTATTTAGGATTAGTTTTACTTACTATTAATATTGAGTGTTTTTTTTCCCAAACATCAGTAATTTTAAATCAATTTATGGTGGTGTGTTGGGCGATTGTGGGAAGGGGTTTGTTTGTTTCGCATTGTTTTTGTTTGTTTTCGCTTTCGTTGTGCGTACCGGGGAAAATCGCCGGACTCACGTCACAAATTACAAAATAATTCAAGGACAGAACAGCGTGACACTTAATCCTCTCAGAAAGAGATTCGGCCTTTTGGATGAAAACTTTATTGGTACATCGGATATTCCCACAAAACTAATTTGACCTCTAGTGAAAACCTTTGTCCAACAGATCATCTCATTCTCAGTGGAGGAGGAATTAATGCGCCTTTGAATTTTGTAATTCAGCTTTGAAACGAGGCAATGGTTGGGAAACAAATCCAGAAACTGAACATCAAGCAAGGCTGCTCATGCGCAGTTGGGACAGTATTCAACGACCTGTTTCGCTCGATGGTAATGTCGTTTGCTGTATCGTTCCTGATGAAGGTAGCGGAGCTGCCACCTTACCAAGTATGGATCGCTATGCTGATTATGCAGGTCACTAATGCTTTCATTTCTACGATAAATGGTTATTTGAGTGACCAGGTTAACATACCCTTTGTTGCAAAGAAGCTGGGGCGCAGGAAGGCATGGCATCTTGTGGGAGCAATGCTGATGGCTGTCGGACTTCCTCTTCTGTTCAACAGATGTCTCTTTTGCAGGGAAAATACGGAGAAAACCTGGCAACCCCTGGTTTACTATGGGTTTTCTTTATTTCTTATAAACCTAAACTATAATATGATGGAAATCACGCACCTAGCAATCATCTCGACTGCCACTGACACGTTCAGAGAGTTAACTGCCGTCACCTCTCTCAGGTAGGTTTATAACATTCATACTTGGGGCACCATCCATAAGTGCTACCCATACTAGGAAATGCCAAAAAAGTTTAGTTTTGTGAAGAAAATATCACAATTTCGAGTTATGTGAAAAAATAATTTCGTTAAAAAAAAAACTCTCATCTCTGTTATGATGCACAGAAGAAGATTTAGGACCGGCCATATATAAGATTAAAGAATATTGTTCTTTCGGCTTCGAACTATTTTTAGAACTTACCGAGAAAATACTTATGACTTGCCACTTACAGTTTGAATTATTTTTATCTTATTGATAGGACTGTCTTCAGTTTTTTGAGTGGCATTTACGTCTACCTGATCACTTGGGGGCTTCTGGGACAGGATAGCACAGATGATTTGACACCAAATAACCAAACGCAATTTGAGGTGTCTGTATTTCTGTCAATATTAATCAAATCGGTTAAAATTCTACAGAGTGACTTATATTGCGCTTCTTAATTGGGCTACTTTAGCGTTTAATCTTGTATTTCTTTCTTAACTGCCGGATATATACTCAAAATAAGCCAGCGTAGAAATTCTTAGTAACCGTATGGTGATAGTCATCATGAACCCTCTGCAATGTCTTTTCAAGTTTAAACTTACAAAGTAGTAGCAAAGAGTTTAGAAAACTCAATTTTGTCATATTGTCTCAGTCTGTTACAACACCAGAAAGGCTTTGTGATGTACTCATCTCGCACTGTTTATAAAAAATCCCTGAATATTAATTAAACGTTTTTAAACAGAGTATTATGAATGAAGGAGAAAACATTTTAGTTTTCCTGGGCGGGTTTTGATAATCAATACTGAAAAGATCAAAAGGTACGATTTATATATCTCTTAGTAAAAACTCAGATAAAATTCTTAATTCTTAGTAGCCATTATTTTATTATTATTATTATTATTATTGTCATTATTATTATTATTATCATTACCTTTTTGTTATTTAGTTAAAATCAAATGAATTATATTTACCCCGGAAGCTTCGCTCACCGAAATGGTTTTCAGGGAGGTCCTGCAACCGGATTGAATTGGAATCTGGAAATTTTGGTTTTCAAGAAGAGAGTAAAACCGGAGTACAGAGAATAACCTCTCGGAGCAGAAACAACAACAAACCGTCAACCTGCATAAGACGCCAAGTCCGATAATCGAACCCGGGCCACAATGGTGGAAGGCGAGTGGTCTTACCCCTCCGCCAACCCTGCTCCCCAGTATATTTGTGTCATCAAGTTTCGCTCCGTCTATTTAGCTTGTATTTCGGCTTTGACCAGCCTCCAATCACCATCATCATCCATCACCATCACTCATCACCATCCTGGCATCATTTGTCATGATCAATGCTCGTCACCTCGTCAGATAGATTCACAAATATGTTTACTGCGCAATACAACAAATGTTAAGCAAATTTTAAAATCCCAGCACCTAGTTTGGTAGTTCAGAAGACACGTTTACCCAACTGTAGTCGCATAAGAAGAAAAGACAATGCGAAGTCTTGGTATCACTTACGGAGGAGGGCTGACTGAGTCGTATTCTACACATCATAAGGACTGAAGGAGTGTTATGACAAGTGACTTGATCTGTACTTATATCTTGCTCACCCTTTATTGTGTAGCGCATTTCGTTGATTGCTACTGGAACGGGGATCATCTTTTCAATCATTTTCTACATTGGAACAAAAGAACCTGAAGCTACACGCAGGACGAGCGTAAGGAAAATGAGTACCCTCATGGATCCTGTGGTACGTAGAACAATTATAGAGTAATAATTTTACTTAAGAGGAACAGGAAATTTAAGCAAGTATGCAAGTACTTAGTAGATAAATAAACAATACTTATAAATTTACTTTTTCTCCAACGTATTACTGATAATTATATAATGAAAACCTTGCAAAATTCTTGCATTTTTGGCTATTTAATAACTGCTAACCAGTGAACAAGGAGAGCAAACAGGAAATGGCAAGACAACAGATTTACAGTGCCGGGTTGCTTTTGTCGTTTAATTTGTCGTTTGCTTAAAACGACAAGCAAAAACGTCATTACGGACAGTTTGGTCACGAAACCCAACGATCAAAGAGGCTCCTAGCCCAATTCTACCAATAGTGGAGCAGCCGACGTGATGTACGTAAACCCACATACATATAGTAATAAACGGCCACGATTAACTTTTCGTTAGGCCCTTTACTTTGACCTTTTTTTTTTTAACTCGACATGAACAAGTCTCAGTTCCAAAGCCAAGAACATCTCGGAAAAAAAGTGCACCACTACTGCACAAAGGACTGTCTACATTATTGTAAGCAGTAAAAAAAACCCGCATGTTTTAATCAGATACAATGTGGCTGAAAGTGACTTCTCCTGCAAACGTCTTTTCTGATGTTATTTTTGGCACCACGGAATATCACATAGGCTTTATATCTCACTATGATTTTCACTAGAGCAAAACGTTTTGGAGTCAGATGGTGAAAGATACTGTGTTGCCACATTAAGCTGAACACGTCTTTACTTTAATACTCTAGAATGTTGGAGGATTACTCTCAGCGAGCCAGTCAATTTACTCAATGGTGTTTAAAAAGACTGACGGTGAGTTCGCTAACACGACAGACTAAAGGCACGATTATCATCGTCGCGTAGAATGCCTGGTCACATCCGGGACTTTCGCAGGCCGGAGACACATGGCGGAATTATAGGCTTTTAACGAATTTAGTCGATCCTTACCTTTTCTTGTGGCTGATCTGTAACAATTTCTAAATGGGTACCACCGGAATCGAAATAACACAAGAAACATTATATTCAAGATCTTACCTTAGATTTTCACCAAGTTATCAGATCGATCGCTATGTTTTTTTCCGGTAAAAATCAATCAGAATCTCGCCACTTTTGTATCGGAGAAGCACGTTTGAAGACTTTCACGGAAGGATTATTATGGTGGCCGAAGACTGCTACTGAATTTTCACGGCAGGTTGTTTCTTTTTTAAGCAAATAAAATGTGAAACAAAATGCAAATAACATCTGTAAAATGAAATACATTTGCAATGAAATGTAAAAGAAAATGTAAATAAAGTCAAAATCAAATGCAAATGCAATTAAATGTAAAACGAAGGCAAAGAACAAATTAAAATCAAACTTGATTCAAGTTTAAATTGAATTCATGCTGAAAAGATAATGCAAAACAAAGTTAGGGGCAGTGCTCGGCCATGCGAAAATTTACTTTCATATTTCATTGCAAATGTATTTCATTTTAATGTTATTTGCATTTTGTTCACATTTTATTGGCTTGAAAAAAAGAAAAACTTGCCTTGAAAATTCAGTGGCAGTCCTCGGCCACCATAATCAATCTATTTCTGTCAATTTCCGCTTTCACTGTCGTTGTTATTGTCCCTTTCATTGTCATTGCCATTGCCACTGCCGACTGCATGCACTGCCACTGCTACTGTCACTGCTACTGTCATATCACTAAGATCGTTATAGTCTAGTCCCTTGCGTTTGGTTTAGCCTAAAATATGTGAATCAGGAACTCAGCGGAAACTTTCATTGCCGGGTATCGTCTTCTGTAACCCGCCGAACAAATGAGTAATTGGTATCTTTCTCCTTTCTTGATAGAAGTCAAAAGGGAATCCGCAACCCTTGCCCAGAGTTTTATGGAAATGCTTATGTCTACGGTGAAAGGTGAAGAAAGCTCGAATGATTTAAGGGAAGAAACAGAAACAGAAATTATTCAAAGAAAACGATCTTTGTTGCAGCGTTTTATCAATGCTCTGTTCTCGAGTGAGACAAACGAAAGCAACCTTCATGATTCACTTGATGACCTGATTGAAGTTAACGCAGACGGCACCATGGAGGGGCCATCAGGTAGGGAACGTTACCGTTATGATCCTGATACTAAATTACCATCTATATACTGTCCGCTCCAAACTGTAAGCCTAATTTCTAGGAGGACGAAGTTTACATACTTAGTGTGTAATGATCATCGTAAGCTTCAAAAGATATATTCTGTTTTGCTTTTCTAAGATCTGGTAGGGAAGGTGCAAACGCTCAACCAGGAACGAAAAAAGAGCCTCGTAATGCGTTTCATAGACGGTCTGCTTGACGTGGTGCGTCAAAATCAACCAAATGAAACGGACAACATTCTGGGAAATGAGAATAACAGTGTGGAAGATGACGAAAGAAAAGGAGATTGCAGTAAATGGTAAGAAAAAACAGCCTGCTTTACATAACTTTCACAAACCCGGCATGCATCCTAATGAACAAGTAGAAAGATTATTCTTTTCTTCGAGGAAAAAGTGCGTTTTGCTGTCCTTTTTTTCGTTCAAGAATTGGTTTTTCTTGCCCTTTCCTGGTCGTATAGTTTTGTCATGCAGTATTTCAAACTAACGCGTTAATAAAATGTTGTAGCAGTTTCCACCAAGATTGTAATGTCAGCAGCAGTGCACGCAGAACGGAAAATGGTGATGAAAGCAAACTGGAATCAGAATCTAAGGGAAGAGATAAAACCAGCAGAAAGCGGAAAAATGGTGTGGTCCTAGCTTTAGAGGAAACACTTGACCTTGGAATGGCTAATTTGGGATACCAAAATCATAGCATAGAGGTTGAGGTCCATGTCGGGTTCGATGGTGAGACTGATTTCATTCATAACAACCAAAGTCCTTCTAAAGGAGATATCCCTTCAACACAAAAGGCCAAAATGAGAAAAGGGAGCTTTCCTCAAGAACAACATAGATCGGGCGGACTAGATGAAGAAGTGGACTTCTCCCAAGAAACGTCTGACGCGAACCTCTCTGTGTCCTCCGAGACAGAGAACCCAAAGAGAAGAGGTAGCATCATGGATGATCACAATGAAGCTGTGACAACAAAGGCAGAGGAAGATTTCATTGACGTTGCAATTATTAAACCTGAATCCAATATTTCAACCCCCAAAAAGGAGCCAAAGACAATGAAGGATTGGTTGAGGAGTCCTCACCTTTGCAAGGTTTGTTTAACTACATGACAGGAGCCCATCACTAGGAGCGTACAACTGCCCTATATTCCTGTCACGGCGTTTTCACAGACCGATTTATTTTTAGATTGAATTTTTCGCAAATATGGGACTCCCTCAGGAGGCCCATTCTCTCGTGCGAAACTTTTCCTCCACCTTTCTATGGTTCTTAAGTTTATCTGCGAAGCTAAGAAACTTTAGAACAAAAGAAAGGTAATGATGATGTGGTATCACGTGTACCGGTACTGCTTTATTTCACGGGAAAGATAGTCTAAAAATAAATCGCTCTGCAAAAATGCCGTGGCATAGGCTTAGTATGGGAGTTGTACGCTCCAAGTGATGGGCTCCTGACATGACTAATCTCGTACCCAGATCTCGCTGCAGGTGTGAAAATGTGAAATCTGGTAAAGTTCGATACAAGGCCATTTCTTGTTGGTTACGAGAAGAAAGAATGCCTCATTCTAATCTGTTCTGTGATTGGCTCTTTCCTTCATGGTTCGGCTTCGGAGAAGAATGAAATCAAAGGCTTTTGTGAGCCAGCTCATGGATAGGGAATATTTCAACATTGTGTATTTAGAACAGTTTTATTTTCTTAAAAAAAAAACATTGAGCAAGAATCCTGTACGTTTCGTGAGCCCACCTTTCTCGGGTACACCTCCTGGTAAACTAGAATAGTTCTCGCCCTAATATTTCCCCTAAATTTATGCAGTTTTATGCTATCTTACAGTTATATCCTTAAAGATCCTCTGGCCCCATGTCCATTTTGCATTAAATGCCTTTATGGCCCGCGCGTTTCGCGCTTGGGCCATGAGCGAGCGAGAAAAATCTCGGTCCGTAACTTACAGTACGGACCTCCAACTCGGTTAGTAAGCGGCATTAACATTCAAGTTAAAGTTCTTTACAGGTTGACGGCTCATTTCAAGTTAGTTTTGAAAAAGTGTTTGGTCCTGACAAAATTTTTCGGCATTCTGAAGACGAGATAACATTAAAACATTTTGCGAAAGTTCCGACTGTAATTAGTCGCGATGGTTTAGAGTGATTCGAGCACACAAACAAACATCAGTCAGCTTAAACTTTTGCTTTGTAAGGGGAGATATTTAATCCATCTATGTATGTTTTTATGCTATACTTACCTTGATTTTTTTTAAATAAGAATTATTTTTGTTTAAATAGGTTAGTGTGCTTATAAGCTTTCGTCAATACAATCATCTACCTCACGGTAGTAGTAGTAGTAGTAGTAGTAGTAGTAGTAAATGGCCCGAGTGGAGTACAATAATTCAGGCAGTAATTGGACGAGCACGATTACTCTCTGACGAGATCCAACAACTAATTTTGAGAACCTACTTTGAGTGAAAAAGTGAGTGGTATGTTCGAATGGTCTTACAAACGGCAGAAAAAAAAATTATAAAGGATGCCACTGGTGTGCACGTAATTGACGCGCGAATGGCGTAGGTGTCCAATTACAGGTATCTATTTACAAAAGGTTGTAAAGCCCGGGTTAAACGATCAAACATTTTCATCCAACACCATGTTGAATAAGCATGTTTGACCGTTTAGCGGCCTGTTTCAACATTGCATTTGAATGACTTCAGATTTTTGATCTAGATCAAACACTTTTATCCAACATTTGCTTCACGCGCAAATGTTTGACCGTTTAGCCACCTCTTCAAACAAAGCAAGAAAGCGAATCTGCGGCCTTACACGGCATAATTTCAGCGGTAACACACAGAATGCGTTATGTGTACTCACTTTGCTCGATGTTTGATCAAACATTGTTTGTTCGTTAGGCGAGGCTTAATTGGACACTCAAGCAGAACCAACCAGAAACGAGAATTTTGTTATACCATTGTTATTATTATCCGTCATAACTTACTTTAGTCATTTTACTTTTACTATTAGGTCGCAGTTATTGTAACATGTTCACGTCTTGTGCAGGATGCTGTCTACGCATATTTACCACTTTACTTAACAGAGAGAATGGACTTCGCTGTGGTGAGGACAAACGACTTTGACCAAAAACTCTATAATTTGCACCTTCCTTTCTTTCCAACTTTAGTTGGCCATAATCGATGTTCAGTGAGAACCAGAATTAACTAAAAAATGTTGTACTTTTTTTCTCCTTTCCTTTTATACAGCAAGCCATTGCGTATTTCCCCCTTGTTCTTCTCGGCAGCGCAGCATTGGCCAGCATCTTTACAGAAAGGTTGAGTACCAAAATTGGGAGCAAGGTAACTGACTGCCTTGTTCAAGTCAGGAAGCGTCTTACTTAGCATCAATAACTTGATCGACCAAGAATTTTTGTCTCTGTAAAGAAATATAATTAGTCCTTATTACTCGATATACATATTTAATCCACAGTATCACTGTTAGGAGCGAGTCGCCTAAAACAAAACCACATGGTGAAACACGATAGGTTTATCGAAAGCAAGTTTTAACAAGCTTTCAATTATAATACACACCAACAAAAGCTGACCATCAGATTTCAAGGCTTTGCTGCCACCAACTTACGAAACACGACGCGCTACAAGACTCAGTACTCCACTCTGAAGTTAGAATATGGAACAACCTCCCGGAAACCACTGTTCGATAATTGATAGAAAATAGGGTTCAGGCCTTCAGGAGCAGAGTTCACGAGTATCTGCTCAACTCTTTCTTTTTTTTTTTTGAGTTGCGGTGAACAGTTGATCGGCCCCCCGGAGTCCCCTTCTCTATTAGATGTGAGTATCTGCTGTTCACACAAGCAAAATAGAAAGCCAAATCAGTTCCACCTCCTGTTTATACACTGACAATCTCGTGCTTTCAGGTATAACTTCCCGTACTGTCATAGTGTCCATTCTTTTCAATGCGCCGTGCGATTAGACTTCCCTCAAACAATTTCTGGACGACCTCGTAATTCAGATAACACAAATGCAGAGTCCTCACTTTCAGTGTTTCGCGTTTAAAAGCCAAGTTAGGGAATCTTTAGAGTACGAGAACTAGAATATTCTCGTATATTCTCGCATCTCTCTTTGTGATTGGTGGATCTGTTTACTGCTTCTTTCAAACTCCCTCCCTGCGGCAGTCAACATACATGCCCGTTATTGTGATAGGGACTGGCATGTCTATCATGTATGTTATGTCTCTAGCATTTGCCACGGAACTCATTGGACAGGATAAGGTTAGTTTTTAGTAAATTTTGCATTGCAACAATTTGTAAACAGCAAGATTTTGTCTTTGAGCTCATTTAAGAAAAACCAATGCAAATCTGTCTGATTCAAGCCTAATAGAAAAAAAAACCAAATGAAGACTAGGGGACTTTGGGCCTGTGTATTACTTATGATTAAAACTAGCATTGCAAAAGAAGCAAAGGAAATGAAATGCTAGAGATCAGTATTTCCACAATGCATATGCCAGATATAAAGTGTGACATCGTCTAATAACAATACAAGAGTTCTATCCTGAGGACAAGTAAGAAATTATAGGTCAAATCTATACTGCATGAATGAGAGAAACAATGAGGATAGGAAAACTAACAGTGAAACGTAAGTTAAAGTTACATTGACCGTACGACACTAAAGTAGACCTGTGCGAAATAACCATCTACCCGATGATTGGAATTCCTTTAGCACATTGAGTTAGAACTGTTTCGGGAAAGTTGCATAACTTATTTTTGTATTAACTTAAAAATTGACATTATTGATTACGTTTCACTCTTTTTTCATTTCGTTCAGCTCCTCGTCAAACTCAGCTGCAATTAGTGATTATGTACGCTACATCCTGTCCATTGTCCCTGGACTATTGGCATTCACAGGCTTTATTGTGGTTTTGTTTTTCCAAACCTCGTCGTTTTCTTGTGCTAAGAAAGGTTAGCAAATCTTTATTATCGCTAATCATGTCTATGTAGGTAGTTTGTTGCTCCATTTGACTTTGGGTGGACGAGCTACAGGTTGGTTAGAACTTAAACAGTATACACCTTAATAAGCTCAGGAAAACAAGGACACGTACAATATTAAAAATAATAAGACTGACCAAACGAAAAAGAATAAATTGAATTATTTTACGATTCAAACTGCACTTAGCAACAAGTAATGCCATCGATTAAATTAATGTTAGTTGTCTGACAGCGTTATTGGGTAACTTTAGCCAGGTCAGTAACTCCCAACAGAGACATAATTGTAAAGCTGTAAGGTTGCATTATTTAAGCGGGATCTTTCTTAAGAGATCCATGCTTTGAGAAATGATAGATTTGATGGGAACAGTAGTGTTTGCCATTCATCTTTCTGGGCAAAATCATAGCTTAGCGCTGGTCTTATCTAAAACCTATGTGAAATCAGTTTCAGAAGTTTTTATATAAAAGATAAAAAATGAGGTGTCAGTTGCTATATCCAGATAATCACACGACTCAGTAAAGAATCAGAAATGAAACGCAATACCGCTAAAATCTTCAAAAAAAAAGTGTAATGTCGCGACTGACCTTGTTGTATGTTTTTAGTTTGCATTGCGGACCTATTTCGGGTCACGTGAAAGTTGACCTCGTGGTGTGTGTTAATCGCCATGTTGTTGAAATGTTGAGATTAAAGAAAAGGAATTTCAGCCCTCAAAGTTTTGTTTATTGGGCGTTTTAACGCAACATGTAAAACTAACAAGCAGCTTGACACTGCAGTTGTTAAGTCAACAACTGGTAGCGTCGCAGTGTTAAGTGGTGAGTACCCGTGGTGGCGAGGAATCCCGCTTATCCCATACCCAATACAATAATATATTCATTAAGGCAAGCCTAAAAGCGGAGCTCCACAGTTTTTTTCTTTATTGTATGGCATTTACAGATAAGCTAATCAGAAATACAAGGACTCGAGCCAGGACTCGAGCCAGGACTCTAGTATTAAGTAAGGATTTCTGTATTGTGATTATAGTTTTTGTTGTTGTTGTTGTTGTTGTTTTACTGTTATGCTGCAGAGCCACAGCCACTATTCAATCACTAGAGGTGCAAAACGTACATTTTCGAAATATCATCGGCCTTTGTGGGTCAAGGGACTACATGACTATGAGCATAAACGATTAACAAACTTTTGCGTCATCACAGTCTAGTTACATCTCATTACGTTTCAATACAAATGGTGTAAATCACTAAACTAGACTAACAGTCCCAGTGTCCCACTTTTAAATAAAACATCACTACCGGTTATGTGCTTTGGCTGAGTCACAAAATTTCTAACATGTATCGGTGACATTTTAACCTCATCAAACCGAAATATTCCACAACGAAACAAAATGGTGAAACCCCAAAGTAGGAACTCTTCGACATCACCGAAAAAAGAAGAAAAGTACTTTGTTCCCCTTGTTTTGACTATTTTATGGTGTTATTTTTGTGGGCTATATGGGTAAAGACGATAGAAAAGTGCCGTCGGTGTCCTTTTTACGATAGCACCGAAAAAAATTGAGCGAAACTGACTTAACTTTTTCGTCGAGAAAAGTGACTGCGGCACGATAAGCCATGAATCAAGTTAGGCTAGGTAGTCAGCTGCAAGAACAGTTTTATTCTTGAATATTGCAAACTACAAAACATGACTACAAGTCGTGGGTGGTATCATTTTTGACATCACTGTTAATGATCACATCTGATTCGCCATAACAACAGACAAACAAATGGATTTCAGAAAAACATTTGACAATAAGTTTAAACATTGAATTAAAGACGACGTTTTTACTGCAATTAGCCTTTTAAGTCTGCGATTTTTCAACTAACAACGAGAATTGCTGTGAGGGACAACATATTGCTGGCGTTTCTCGAACGAATGCTGGAGCTGTTAAAAATCGTGTTTACTTTCGGCAAGGAGCTGTTGCTGTTTGCGAGAGTTTTCAGTCCAAATGTCAATCCGGCTCTTGTTACTAACAAAGCGGAGCCGAGGATATAAACCGTCCGGACTTCGCTTCCCTTTTCTTCAACCAATTTTGTGCCCTAAAATGAGCGACAGCCGGAAAAAACCAAGAGTTTTAGGATCCAAAATGAGAAATTGGATAGAAAACATTTCAATGGAAAAAACACGGCGGCATTTTTTAGTCCAAACCAACTTCAGATTTCAGATGAGAGCGTGAAAACAACAAAACGTATGAAAACAAAGAACGATGCAAATTTCTCTTCAGCGTTTCTCGTAGAATTGGAAAAATAAGGCAAGTAACAAACAGGAAACTCGTAGTAACCGAGAAAAATCGCTAATCGATTTTCTTAGCATAAATGTCCATACAAAACACAAAACATGTACAGGAGTACTAACTAACCAGCGCTCAGTTTAAGGCAGTCTACAATCACTCCGAACGCAGAGCTTAAGCAGAAGCCGTCATTTCACACAAAGGTACGTCTTATTACTTCTCATGCCTACCAAGGAAGCTTCTTCAATTAAGGATTTTTAGCGACAACGTCCGAAGACAGCGCATGATTAAAACGGTAATAGGTCCATGATAACCGTCACGAATTTTGCACACCCTCAAAGCGTCACCAATACAGCACAGTTTTGGGTAGCTGCTGTAATAACTCCAGTTTCCCTAGCAGCACTTTAAAGATCTCTACGCCTTAAGTGATATGAACTTTAAGAGCCCACTTAAGATAAAATGTCTTTAGATTCTCTAGCCATTGGAGGTAACGCATTCCACAGTTTACTGACCAAAAAGGTAAAAGATCGACGCATACAATTCATATTGAATGGAGGAAGTTCCAACCTTGCGCTGAAATCACATAAAAATTGAAAAGCTACCTAATATAGGGTGTTCCGTGGCTGTACAAGCACTTGTGCAACATAACTAGTGACATAACTATGTTGTTCCAAAGACGTTTTATTAACTGTTTTTTTTTTCAACTTACATACAACAGTACAATACTGACACAAAGTACATTACTTACAATAATTACGATATCAACAATGCTTACATTGCTTACAATGCTACCCCTATTACAATTTATACTTAACTAACAATATATATTTTAGAGAGATAGACAACACAACACATCACAGACACAATGCAAATACTTCAACTAGATTTTGAAACATGAGTTGGTTAATACCAAAATAAAGAATGCAGATTTTGACTGAGCCATCCACATATTTCCTCCGCGCAGCATCACAACAAAAGTTATTATATTAATGGTTCCCATCTTTTCCTAAAATCTTGAAGCTTCTTAATTCTTAAGGCAATAAGTCTTTCACTCTCCTTCTTAGTTTCTACTTTGTGTGGGAACAAATTAAACTTTGGGATTGATTTGTTTCTTCTACACTCCTATATACATAATTTACCAAGAATTATCAGGTACTTTACTAGGTCATTTCTATTTAAATGCCAATTACAACATCTTTCAAAGATAGGTTCAAATTTTCTCTCCACCAATTGCAAAATCTGTTTCAAAAGGCGCGCGCATAGGAGCAATCATAAAAGAGATGGAATAAGTCTTCTTTGTAGAATTGCACAAAAGGAACAACTCTCTGACTCAATTGACACAATTTTAAATAATTTGGTATTTGTGAACAAGATGTCATTTAATAATTTATACTGTAAAGACCAGACATAAGTTTCACCTGCTGCGTTATAGGGATCGAGAAAACTTCCTGCAACGAGTCTTAAAGTTCCAAATCGGCTGATAGAGTTTTGAATCTACTCGGATATTTAGCTTTATTAGCAAT
The DNA here is from genome assembly GCA_948470475.1 of Galaxea fascicularis. NCBI lineage: Eukaryota > Metazoa > Cnidaria > Anthozoa > Scleractinia > Euphylliidae > Galaxea > Galaxea fascicularis. The sequence continues at coordinate 22,171,621 of OX419335.1, forward strand.
CAACAGTGAACAGAACTGTTTTGGCTTAGCTCAGTACGTGTCGAATTCCGTATTGTTATATTTGAAAGTCATAGGATCAAACTCCACCCGTGGGAAAGAGGATAGCTTGTCCTTAAGCACAGACAACCGTAAGGCAGACCATGTCAAAAAATTGGATTCAAGCCACGCATTCTTTAGGTATTCAAAAGAGCGTATATTATCCAAACTAAACAATAGATCACTTAAGTAAATAATTCCACAGTCTGCATATAGATTTGTTATCAATTCTTATGTCTTTATTATTTCAGATTACATAATGGGCATACTTAATATCAGAAAAAAGCATTTCTAAAATCTGCCCACCAGTCAAGTAACTGCTGATAAAAGCTGTTTAAACTTAAATTAAGATCCGTTACATGACAATTGCATTTTAAGAGGAGAGCCCCTCCATAAAATTTTCAAATGAAATACCTGAAATACGACTTTCATGGACCTATCCGCTCATCAAGAACCCGAGGAATCCAGGACAGCCTAATGGTTTTAATTTGGGTTTCAAGATCCGTAAGATTCAGGCCACCGTTCTTCAGCGAGTTAACTGATAACTCAGAGTCTAGTCACTTTATCTGGACCTTTTCACAAAAATTTAAATACCATCCTCTCCATTTGTTTAATGATTTCTTGCATGGGGTTTTAATATTGTAGAAACATATAACAGCCATGGTATAAGGAACGATTTTATAATGGTCACTTTGCCAAACAAGGATAAACTCCTGATAGGTTGATCGTTTTCTTTAATGTCACTTAATCTTTCATGAAAATATTGTTTTATGAGCTCTCCTTAGTCACGCGAGAACTGAATTCTTAGGCTTTTAACTCCAGAGTACCACTCGAGGCCCAGAGGTTTCTCTAATGAATTGTTATTTGCCCCAATCCACATCACTTCAGTTTTCCAAATATTCATTTTTAAACCAGAGCATTTTTCAAAATTGTTCAGGATTACCATGACGATTTCTACAGAAGAGGTGTTCGTCAGAGTAGCAGTCATATCATTAGCATATAGGAGTGTTTTAGTCTCGTAATTACCGATTTTTATGCCTTCAACGTGCTCATTTGTCCGAAGAGATGTAGCCAAAATTTCAATTACCACGACAAACAGATAGAGTGACAAAGGGTCGCCTTGCCTTACCCCTCTTTCTAACTTAAAAGGCTTGGAAAATAACAATTGTTTATAGCACAACTCGAAAGATTATTATAGAAGGTTTTAAACCATCTTATCAGGGTGGGACCAATTTTGAAGGCTTCTATTGATTGATAAAGAAAATCCCGTTCAATAGATTCAAAGGTCTTTTCAAAATCTACAAACAGTAGAATACCAGGTATCTTTAACGATTCAGTGTGATCGATAATGTCGAGGATTGAGCGAGCCACCTCTCCAATAAATCTACCTTTGATAAAACCGAAATCATTATGGTGGATTATTCGAGGAAAAACGTTTTTGATTCTGTTGGCAATTAATTTAGAGGCAAGCTTAAGGTCAACACTGACTAATGAAATCAGTCGGTCTCCAGTTTTCCAAATACATTCGATCTTTACCGTTTTTATTAATTAATGTAGTAATTGCATGTTTTTGTGAATTTGACATTTCTCCTGAGTCAAAAAAGTAATTAAAAGCATCCGTCATGAGCTCACCTACAGAGCTCCAAAAGGTTTTGGAAAACTCAGCAGGTATAACGTCATTACCATCAGTCTTTCAATTTTCAAAAGTATCCAGTGCTTTGACGCATTCTTCAATAGTTATTTGTCCTTCACAAGTTAGTCGTTCTTCCTCAGACAATTTTGGAATGCTAGCTTGACCAACAAAGTGTTCCAACTTATCGTGCTGTACAGTATTAAATTTAATTTCCTACCGTACAGATTTTATAATAATTCGAAGATGAGTCTATTATTTTTTCATAGTTGGTAGTGATAACTCCACTCAGACAAAGTTTTGTTAAATGTTTCCTTGTATGGTGACTTTTCTCCAGACTTAAAAAGTACTTTGTATTTTTCCCCATGTTTATGCCATCTCGCCCTTGAACGCACAATTAATACATTGGCTTTCTGGTCGTAAAATGTTTCAAACTCAGTTTTACACTCTTCCAGAATCTTTTCAAATTATTCACAAGGATTTTGTTGAAGTTGTATTTGTGCAGCCTGGAGTTTCTTCCGCAAACTTTCTTCTTTCTCTCTCTTAGTTCTAAAGACTTCACACTAGCTATTTTTGGGGGGTAGATACTTTTCCATTTTGAAAGTCCCAGCGTTACCTATACCCAACAAAAGAGGGCTACAGTAGTCAAGATGTGGGAGAACATACGCCTTGCAGAGACGTACCATTACGCACTTCGGAATGAACTTGCGTTGTCTCCGCAAGGCCGAAGCCTTTGCGCATACTTTTTTCAGATGTCCTTTTGTGTGAGCGTTAAAAGTTAGTTTACTGTGTAAGACTACCCCTAAGATCTAAAGTATATCTTGCGTCTCAACCTTTGCATTATTAAGATGAAATTCATATTCATATATTGACGGCCCACATAACGTGTTTCAATACCTCACCACCCCCTCCCCCTGTCCCCAGTGCACAGACACCCTTTGTAGTCCCTGCTCTCCCTCAGCCCTCTCTTCCCACGACCTTTAAGTCTCCTCACCTAATTAATATACCTTTTTTTATTTTCATCGTAGAAACTCTTGAATTATCTAGCAAAGAAGCTGAAATTAACGCAAAAGAAAGCGGAACCCTATATGAAGTAACTAACGTACCGGACAGAGAAAGAGAAACGAGTGCAGTGGCTCCTCACAAGGATTAAATTTTGCAGCAGCTGGATAGGATGTTAAGATCCAGTTCTTATTCTTTACGTTTAAAATACTTGAGTTGTCTAGATAGATAATGTCGCACACTAAAAACCTTTTGAGTTACCAACGGAACCTTTAGCAGCTGTCTAGTTTTTTTGGTTCCAGAATTATTGATGTTATCATCAGGTAGTTGACCATTGATTTCAAGACTTTCACGAGGTCTTCCTGTTTCTCACCCGCTACGTACGCGTTTTTTATCCCAAAGGACAACATTAAAACTGATAATCTAATAAAGTTCAACATAACAGAACCTAGCGGAATAGATAAGTCTCGCAAAACAATCGCTATTCTTAGCCAGTAGATGACAAAATTGAATTCGTCAGCAAGTTACGTGCTTTGGGCTATTATCAGTACTTGGATTTGTACACATTGTAAATCAACTAGTCAGTTTACTCAGCTGATCGATTCTACACATTTTTGATCAGCTCCGGTATCTAAGAAATATTTTGCTTGACAGGATTATATCTTGTGTTGTAACAAAGCTACTAATCTTGCCGCCGTAGTCACGCTAAGCGAAGTTTCCTTTTTGAATATATTAGTGTCGAAAGAGAAGATTTATTGTGCTCTGGAGAACCAACTTTTTCTCTGAACAGGGCGAATTCTGCTTTGCCATCCAGGATCGGCTCTGCTGGCTCTGTACACTGAATAGGAATTCTCTCTTTAATAAAGAATTCATATTAGTTATGTTCTTCTTCAACAATTGTAACATCTTCTATTTGTTTGTTAATTTTATCAAATGCCTATTCAACGTCCATTCATCGGGACTTATAAGCAGCGAGTATACCATCTATTAAGAAAAATGTATTAGTTACCAGTACATCGCTCAGCAATTTACATTAATGTCTTCCTTACTCACTAATTCGTTTCAGCTTGTCACATATCTGAGAAACGTTAAGAGGACCGCTTTACCTCTTTGAACAAGGCTGGAACCCCTCTTTTAACAGCTTTTATACTATCTAGAATTACTCTAGGGTTCTGTTAAAAATAATCGTGATGAAACAATTCTATTTTCTTCAATTGTAGTTTATTTAAAACAATTTAAGCTTGATCATGATCATAATGCACTATCTTGCTTTTTCACGGAATGAATGCGACTTTCCCATGGCCTTTGAGCCTTTGAGCCAGGGAGGGCTCAGTGTGATTTCTACATACCCTGTTCATATTGCTCAACAGGTTTTTAAGCGCGATGCTGTTGGCCAGGCTGGACCACACGTGGAATCCTTGCAATGCCGTTGATGATTTTAAAGACAAAGCGCCAGACACTTAAGAAAATCAGGCTGATATTTTTCCAATCCGTTAATGAAATGGTTAATTATGAACATTTTACGAAGTTGTACAACGTGTACTTCACTGTACGTATACGTGCATATAATCGTAAATTGTGTGTAGCTTTGAGATTTTATATTCTTCACAAAGGACAAATTATTCGATGACATTTATCCAGCCAATAGGAAAACAGAGTTATCGTATTAAAACTGACGTTAATTTCAGGAATTAGTATATTTCGACCTTTTTAAAAAAATGCAGCAAGTAATACTTTCCAGAATTCCAGTATTAACCAATATCGGTACGTGACGCCCCGAGCCCTCCCAGGTTTACCGGTGAATACATGGTGACCATCCGACCATTTCCTTACTGTTTCCTTGTCTACCCGTTGGCAAATGCAACAGATAATTTTGATCACCTTCATTAGCAATATCGGCTTTGTCAACATTTAATTGCGGCATCCTAACGTAACAATAAACAAAAAGTGAATTACGCCAACTGGGAAGAACCGCCGCGACGACTAAAGCGGCGATTTCTACATCTACATGAATTTTAAGTCCTGCAATGGGGGTACCCTTCACTGCAAGACGTTAAAATAAAATGAAATAAAACAAAAGAAATAAAAAATAAAATAAAAATATAAATTAATTACTCTAACATAATCTAGTCTCGTCTGAGCGCTTTCTGAAATAATGAAGTTTTTTCTATCTCTAAAACATTGTTAGGCAATGAGTTCCATTCCTTTATTGTCCTGCAATAAAAGGAGTTTCTATAGCCCTCCGTTCTTGATCTCAATTCAGTGAATCTATTATGGTGAGTAGATCTTAGTTGGCGATTGCATCCTTTAATATAGCTTAAGAGTTCTATCACTGATTCACCTTGGATAGCCTTATGAAAAAGGGTGAGGCGAGCAATTTTCCTCCGGACTATTTGCCTAACAGCTGGTGGTGTTGGTGGCCAAAGAATTCTTTAGAGCAGTCGGTGTCATGTGATCCCCCAAGCGTTTACCATTGGCTTCGAAACTTACCTGATAGCCGAAGAGGCTGACACCTTGTCAGTTTAATCGTTTCTTTCAGCTCAGTGGTTGACAAAACCTCGCGGCTAGTTCAAATACAGCAGTTCGGTTTACACAAAGAAAACTTCCAATTTTTCTCGACTAATAGGTTACTAACTACCTACGTAAAACAAAATAAACAAAAACGTGGCCGCTAAGTGTTCACACTACACGGTAAAACAAAAGTAACAAG